>JAANHX010000536.1:0-600000 GCA_011320135.1 Phytophthora betacei
GAGTGGGTAGCTGCAGAATTACCGCGAACGGAGTTCGTCATGATTACAGACGACACATAGTGATAAACTTGTTGAAGATCTTGATTCGTTGCCGCGTGAAGGTGTATACATCGGTGAACAATCAGATACGCTGCATTCTGCTCCGTTAACTCCAGGCCGAGATATAACCATTAATACTACACGTCGAGAAATCGTTATCCGCTCGAGCAATTTCCGCCGTACGCTGGAGGGCCACACTATCTATTATCCTTGGACTGCGTTCGCTTCATTGACAAGAACAACAGGCGGCTCAAAAGTCTTGGTGGGGAAGATGTCACGGTAGGCGTGTGGCTTTTGGCCATTTAGATTCATGTCCGGTATACTTCAGAATTCGCTACTGTAGTCTGCGGTAATGGCCTTGTATGGACAACCTCCTTTCGTTGGCAGATTTGTCGCCTGTGGGTATGCGGGCTATCCACGCAAATTTGCTTAGCAAGCGCAGCTTCTGCCACAACTTTGACCGCTGGATTTGGGACCAAAGGCCTGTTCTCGTTAAGTTCAGTATACTTCTTGGCGCTTCAACACGTATCTCCCGAATAAAAGCCCTGAGTCCACTAATATAAGCATGTTTGTCACTAATCTATTTATGTCACTTTAGTGACTTCCACACCGCCGCGTGGCTGAAGCAGCAAACAATAGATCGACGACACTCGGAGGAATTGAAGCGACTGAAGCGCAGAATGCAGGTCAAGTATCCGATTATGGGGTTGTCGTACGCCCGCGGCCTGTTCGCCATCTGCGGTGGCGGCGGCTCGCTCAAGTCCGGCATCAAGAACACTGTCGTACGTTCCGCGATGTTCCAATCCTCCTGTTTGTTATAAACTTACCTCTATATTACAATACAATCACTCTGACAGGACATCTACAAGCTCTCGGATACGACCCGACTGGTTTCAGCAAGGAGATCACTGCTGACACCGGTCTGGAGTTGGCTTCGGGCGTAGCATTCTCCCACGACGCCAGCTCATCGCTGTCTCAGTCAGCGCTGGTTGCTGGGTCTACGCATTGAACCTAAAGGAAAAGACCATCACTCTGCTCGTCAAATTCCGCACGGATTTCCACGATGAAGACAGCTCGCAGTCTTGCGCTCGCTTTGTAGGCAACTCCACCATCCTAACAGGCGGAGAAGACGGCGTGGTTCGTATCTGGCGTCTCAGTCGCGACCCGTCCAAGCCTGAGAAGCTGCGGGCTCCGCCAAAGCTCTGACTGTGCCAGACGAGAGAGATCTCCATGCCAACGTGGTGACAGAAGAGCAGCCCAAGCTGGGAGACTGTGTCATCAAAGGAGCCAACATGGTCACTCTAACGAGGGAATACCGTGGTCACTCGAAGAGAATCCGAGATATCGACGTGGATCTTTCGCACCGCAACCTCGTGGCCTCCAGTTCAGAAGATCAATCGTGTCATCTGTGGAGACTGACCGAAGTGACGCCGATCTGCAAGTTTTCCAAGGATGACACCTTGGATATTGCTCTCCAGAGACTGCCCATGAAGCCTATTGTCGGACCACGCAAACATGTGTTCCGCTGTGTGCGCTTCTCCAATAGTGGACGTCGACTGTATACGATGTTGACTCCTGCTCGTGGAGACTCGATTTTGATTAAGTGGAAGCCTGGGACTATTGCACAGGAGAGTGAAGAACAGTGGACGTGGGTGGTGGAAGAAACGGCAATTGCCGGTGAGAAACCAGTGGCGAGTCTGTGCGTGAGTCAGGACGACCGCTTTGTGTGCGCTGCAGCGGTGACAGGAGAGATCAAGGTGTTCCTGACGTCCACTCTGCGGCAGTACACGATCAAGTCGACGATGCAGCACTCGTTCGCTATCACTGGTATGAGTTTTGCTCCTTCGGCGGACAAACAAGCTCCTTTTTATCACTTGCTGAGTGGTGGCGCCGACAAGAGTCTGCTGCGTCATGAGATCCCTCTGGAAGGTGGCATTGTCAAGTCGGGGATGGAGATCGTCACTGGTGGCTTAACGAGCGCTGTGGGCGCTACTGTCGGTCTTGGATTGAATCTCTGGATGGCCACCACGCTGCTATTTATTCTCCTGCTATTTATTCATGCAAAGACGGCGATGCTATTGGATGGCCCACTGGCAGGCTTCAATGTGCGTGTTGGAATATGTGAGAAGAGTTTTGCGAGCTCACTTGACTTAACTATTGGTGTCTTTGTCACAGGATCTGACATCGCTAAGCTTTGATTCGTCCGATGGTCTGGTGACCATCGGCGCTCTCGTGGCCAGTTCTGTAGTCACGTGGCTCCTTGCAGCGCACAGTTCGGTGACGAGCCGATTCTTCTGGAACGGCCTGTTGTGCTTGCTGTCGGGTCTTGTGGCGTTCTTGGTGGCCATTTCGCAGACCTCGAGGTGAACTGGCAAACTGGTGATGCTGCCATTGACGAGTTGCTCGGTACGTCTATTGAAGTAACTTTATTATTCTGTCGTCAGCTATACTAATGACTGTGTGGTGGCTGCCCTACAGAATACAAGATCGCTATTCTCCTCGGCGCGTGCTGCGTTGCTTTCTTCTTCTGCCATTCGCTGCTAGTGCTGACGCTGTGAGCTCAGCGCAAGGTTGAGTCAGGAGAAATGCGTTAACTCGTCTTGCATAGTCCCGCCCATACGATCGCACATTAGCTACGAAGCAGATAGAGACATTGGCGTACAACGAGCGACACTTTAACCATCTTACAATGGAAGATGCGTTCAACGTTCTCATGACTACATTTTAAGTATTTTAAAGGAATACTGGTGCGTAAATCTTTTGTTACTTTAAGCCGCCCTCAATTAAATACACTGCGTTTTGCAGCCATAGAGTGCTTCCCATCAGCTGAAGCCTTCAAGCAATCATCGCCACCGAGAGTATTTCGCGAAAACAGCTTAGACAGCCTTTCCTGAAGCAGTCATTTAAGGACTAACGTTTCGTTTATGGGTTTCTAGAGGATTCAACACTCTTAATCCAAAAGTCAATGGTGCAATCAATAGCGTATAATTTGATTAGCACTACATTAAAGAGGGTTTTGAGCTGACGACCAGCCTACCAGCAGGTTAGCACGTGGTCTCAGCTGGTGGTGATCTCTCGACAGGCCAAGCGTAGAAATCAACGACGGATGCATCGGCACATGGTCCGGCAATCGGTGACCTCGATCTCTGTCGAGTTTAACGACTTCTTTTAATCGGTCATTAAGCATTTTTCGAGAACGAGCGATGGTTGTCCGAGTTACTGCAACCTTTGCCTGTGCACTTGCTAGCTTGCAGTACTTTGCTGGAGCCTCATCGTCAAGTCCAATAACCGATGGTGGGTTCACGACAGGGGCCTGGAAGCCACTGGATTCCTCGAAATACACGATCGATGCACCGTGTGAACGTCAGCAATGGAACTTCACGCAGGACTCGGCCAGTGCAATGTGGCTCCACTTTTCGTCCGTGAATCTCGCTTCAGGTTCTCATCTGGTCGTCTCGCCACTAAATGGGTCTCGAGCGATAACAGTGGCGTCACCGTCCTCAAGTGTCACCACTACTCCTCTTTCCGGGAGTGGAATCTCTGTGCAGTTTGAACCTCCCAGTAAAGGGTGTTTGCCCAACAGCAACTCAACCTTCGTGTTGGACTCGATTGGGTACTCATACTCTGAATCTGAAGACTCGACGGTTAGACGAGAGAGCGATTTGCGGCTCTGCTGATACCATGAAGAACATGGTGTGCTATTCAACGGGCAGTGAAGGAGACAAGACCATAGTGTCCAAGGCTAAGGCTGTGATGCGCACCCAACGTACGCGAGAAGACAACGCTATCGTCACGTGCACGGCATGGCTCTGGGGTAACCAAGGACACATCGAACATCACATTCTCGATCAGTGTCTGATCAGGAGATGGTCGATGCAGCCAAGTTCGAGTTTGACGTTCAGACTACCGGGTGTAGCGACGATTGCGCGTTTGCTACCTGCCCCATTGGCAAGACGTTGGTCGGTAAAGACAACGTGAAGTTCATCAAGTCCAACGCTACACTCGACTACTCTGTGCTGCAGATTACCAACGACGCTGCGTCGTATGTGAGCAGCTATGGATTTCTGCAGATCCGCAATACTGCACCGAGCAGAGGTGAAGAGATCTACATCCCACAGCACCCGAAGGGAGGTGCGAAAGAAGATCACGACAACCCAAGATGATGCCGGTTCGAAGGCGGCTCTTGTGCTCAACCTACTTTCATCAATCGCAGTGGCAGGAGTCACGTATAACCATCTCATCGCGTATTCTGCTGATACAGAAGTGGGGAGCTCGGGTGCACCAGTAATGTCACGTGGAGACAACTCGGTGGTGGGTCTGCACCGTATTGGAGACTGTAATTTTGCGGCCACCCCATCAGACCAGCTAATTAGTGCGCTTCAAGCCGTTGTGTCTGGCAACGATGGCATCAAGACAGCTTGATCCATCTACTTGTACAGTAGAGTAAGTAGACTGTATTTGTCGTGAGTAGTGGTGTAATAAGTAAATTAGTAATGTGATGAGGTAAAGGGTTCGTAATCATGTAGAAAATGTGTAATGGTTTCGATGGTTGAATCAAGTGCTTGAAGAGTTTATGTTTGAAGAGCCGCGTTGCCGCAGAGATGTTGAGCATCCGATAGCGGCGCATTCTAATAGCTCTGTCTTGGGGTGCCTTACTGTCGGGATCGGAATACGAAGACTGAACCTGGACGAAGCTAGCAATCCATTGCGCACCGAATCACTTAAATCGATATTGGGGAGACTCCGGCAGACCAAAGCGGCCGTCTCCTTGGCATCCCCCCATCGCAATGAAGCGTTAACGAGCCTATAAAACTCACCTAACAGCAGCGATAAACGGGTTTCGTCGGACATAGTAAAGAAGATATCTATAGAAACAAACCATTAGCCAACGACAAATAATAACGCCCACCTCATTACGTACGCTTGGGAGTTGTGACTTCCTCCGCTGACACCGTCCTGACTTCCACGTCGTCGAACAGTATCCACCGCTGTACCTCATCCCGCACATACGAAGTGTAGTGACCTCCATTGACTGACTCTCCGTGGTGGTTAACCACCGCCATAAGATCGTACACGTACTCGCTTGGGTCTTCAGGTCTCCCATTCTTACTATCTCGCTTCTTTCGGTCGCTGGCTTCATCGATCCCCACTGATGTAAATGGTCTCATATTGAGCCCCGTTAAGGGGAACTGGACCGTCTGCTTCAATTTCTGTTGGCGGTAGAAATCGAGACGGCGGATGTGGAACACCAGTACATTTGGTAGCGTATGCAAGTTGAGGCTCTTGTAGTGCGTCTGGTAATTGGAGCACCTTACACAGTAGACTTGATTAGACCCTCGAAGCTCTTCTTCGACTGCGAACTGACGCACTAGGGACTCGAGTGTTAGCTCTGTCGAGTCTTTGCCACCTTTCGAGCTCTTGTTCTTCTCGTCATTGAGAGATAAAGACACATCCAAGAACGGATCGAACTTATGCGAAGCATTGTCGCAGTTCCCACAAGCCAATTCAGACCGGAGTACACCGGAGAAGTGTTGGTGCACTGCGCAATCGCATAAACTATGTCCTCGTGGAGTGAATCTCGGAGACGCACCTCCATGAACGAATACTCGAGGGTGAGTGTGAGAGTGGAGGCCGCCTAGAAGCGCGATCAGCAACTCGTGTGCGTCGTGTTGCGCTGTGCCAATAACGAGGGAAACGCGTTCCACATGGCTTCAAGAATCCCTTGCGGCGCTATGGGTGACGCTATCAAAGTCTTCTGACGTAGATGTGCAGAAGGAGGGACCAGGAGCGCCATGAACGATGCGAGTTCGCAGCCCAGACACACAGTGATCGCAGGATCGGGGCCACGTTTGGTATGTTGTTCTTCGTCGTTGCTGTTTTCTGTCTCTTTCTCCGTCTTCAGTTGTTCTTGCCGTTTCGAGAGCAGGCGCTGTCTTTGCTGCTGGCAGATTGTGGTATCATGGCTTTTCGCCACGAAAAAATAGTGTTGTAGCATGGGATTATGGGCCAAGGCTTGTAACACTGCGCTCATGAAGCACGTATTGCCCATATTCACCACCCTCTTGTAGCAGTTTATGATAACTCACAGCTCCCCGAATCTGCCTCTTGCGTCGTCGTCTGTCACCCACAGCTGCGTCAGGGTAGATGAAGTCCCGACAGCTCGCACAATAGAGCTGTTTCTTCCTCTCCATCATTGCTGTAGCCACAATACAGCACTTAAATAATCTTTAAAACTTGTAAAAATATCCCCGTTCACCTACCGATGTTATGACTGTGCAGTATAGCGTGCGCCATGAAGCTGCCATCGTCTTCGCCGTCCTCGATCTCTTGCATCTGCAGCTTTGACGGCTCCCGAACCCCTCGGAACTTGCACGACAGACAGCGATACAGTTCGCTCGATGGGTCAGCACGCGCTTCCTACCGACAAATGTCATATAGTAAGTAGAAATGCTAATTGTGCCCGCGATATCAGCCTTTCGTACTGGATCCAGCGCGTAATGCTGCAGCAGTTGTGCGACATGCGGCTTTTTCCGCCACTCTCTCGTCGCGTATATCATTCCATGCTGTCATATTCTCCTTGGTGACGTGTATACACACTGCACCACTGCACACCAGACGTCCGCGCTTCTCCCCCCTGGTCGGGCATCTTCCTCCTTCATTGTCATTTTCGGTAAGCTTGAACAATGTACCCAGGAAACGGTACCGCTCTCTCTCTCCCTATTGGCTAAAAAAGAGAGCAATATTAATCCTGTACTCACCAATCATATCCAACAATTCCTCATTTGCTGATCGAGTAATGGAAAGCCACTTCGAGCGAGTGCTGTCTGCGGAGACGGCCCCAAAGCGCCCCGCAGCGTCTTCCTCGCTTCCTGCCAGTGCAAAACGTGCTCGTGTGTCTCGTGAAGCTGATGCCGCAAAGATCAGTGCGATCGTGGACGGTGCCGAGGCGCAGGAGGGTGATGCACTTGACGCCCCGCACTCAAGTCTATGGTTAATTCCCTTAAGAAACACGTGCGTCGCAATGCGTTGGCGCGAGAAAAGCACGCGGATGATCCAACCAAGTTCTTAAGTCGGAATTGGCACTCGACAGCGAGCTGACGCGCTGGAAGCAGGTGGCAGCCAAGCCGGAGCTCTTCGCTGTCATGATAGAACTGCAGGTGCCGCGTGTGCTGTTGGGAATATTTGCACACGAGAACCTCGACATCCGATTGGCTGTATTATGTCTACTAGGCGAGCTCACAGACGTAGACGACGCTGCGACGTCCCTGGAGCCCGCGAGATTGCTAACCAAACACTTGATGGACGAGAAACTGCTCCCCTTGCTAGTATCCAATTTGTACCAATTAGCAGCAGCAGTGGAAAACACACAAGCGGAAGAGGAGACGACGGGGATTTATAACTCCTTACAGATTCTAGAAAACATGGCCGATCTGGAGCCCCAAGTGTGTGTCCAAGCGGCGGAGACCTCGATCTTGCCTTTTCTTTTGCAACAAGTGTCGCCTGGGAGGAAATTTAGTGAGAACAAGCTGTATGCGAGTGAGATTCTATCTATTCTACTGCAATCTGGGGCGGAACCGAGAGAAGAGTTCGTGGCGTGGACAGGAAAAGACCGACCGAGTGAGGACAAGACACGGAAAAGCAAGGGAAGGTGGATCTCATGGACGATCTGCTCCAGGCTCTTGCGCCGTATAGGAAGAAAGACCCTGACAGTGAAGAGGAAGAGGAACTGGTGGGAAACTTAGTGAACTCGTTGTGTAGTGTGCTGCTCGTCCCCGAAGCTCAGACGCAGTTCCGTCGCTTGGAAGGCCTCGAGCTGCTGCTGCGCTTTATGAAAGATCGAAAGCGGTTCGTCTTCAGTGGCGCGCTGCGTGCTATGGATCATGCTCTTATGGCCAATGCCCGTAACTGCGAACGTTTGATTGAGATTGGCGGTCTTCGTAGTGTGTTTCAGTCTTTATGGGACGCCATGGCAAGTACAAGTCCTGTGGCAGTACAAAGGCGAGTCAGGCAAGTGAGAAGGCTAAGGAAGAAGAGAATGCCGCCAATTTAGTGGCGTCCATGTGCGCGTGGGTGAGTGAGAAAGCTCCGGCGGATGGGTACAGCCGCCTGCACGCTAAGTTTGTGGAAAATGACATGGAGAAGGTGGATCGATTGGTGGATTTGTTTGCGAAATATCACGAACGAGTGGAGCGAAGCCAGGACGAAGAGGAGGAAGAGGAGGATGACGACAGTCGATATCTACGACGTCTGGATGCAGGTCTGTTTGTACTGGAGAGAACTGCGTTTGTGGTGGCGCACTTGTGTCAGTTCTCAAAGAAAGTGCGAGCTTACGTGATGGTCAAGGTCCACGAACGCAGTATCGACAGTGAGAGTCTTGTGGCGGTTCTAAGAGAGCAATTGGATCTTCTGGCTACCGACGAAGCAGTCGGGAGGAGGATGACAGGCCCTCCAAGGAGGGTGAAGACCGTTGTGAATGATGAAGCCAAGAGAGCACAGAAGGCGCAACTTCGAGAGCTACTGGAAGCGCTTGAGGCCGACGATACACCGGATACGAGCGGACAGGATGGGGCTAAAGAGACGACCGAACGTGACGATCAAAAGGTGGAACATGGCGATGAGTAGGAATTAGTGTCGTCATAGAATACTGGAAACTTCACAAGTCAATGTTTATTGTTCTTCATCGATGTAGGCCATGTCAGGTTACGCTAAATGGTCTGCGGTACAGCTGCAGGAATCACAAGAGCTAGTGGTGGTGACGATACTGCATCATCATCTCTAACATTAAGCATCATGTGCTTCTCTTCTTCATTGTACAGTGCAGATAATGGTGTGGGTACGTCTTGTAAAACTGGTGCTGATGTCGCTGCTGATGAAGTCGGTTGTAATACCGAGACGCAAGGTCCTTCCTCTTTTGTTTGAGCATCTGACCGGGCACTGGAATCTTCTTCTTGCTTCGTGTCTACCGGTATCTCCACAGCTTTAGCTGAATTTGTAGAAGGAACTATACCGTCATTGGATTGTTTTCCGCTCTCGAAGGTGTTTCGTATCGGTCGGTATATCCTCTTGAGGCTGGTCGTGGCCTTCGCCGTAAAGCATCGCTGCAAGCATCGGTGAAGGTCCCGTTTCGGCTGCCGGTGGAGGTTGGTATTGCTCCTCCCAAAGTGTCTGAATGGGAAGAAGAACTTCAAGTCGAAAGACCTTCCACCGCTCGAATGCTGAGTTCCCAATAAACAATTGAGAGGAATGTGCAAACGCGCTTGTGAGCGCTTGATCCAGCGAGATAGCGACGTCCAGGAACGCAGGAGGTGGTGATGGTTTCTTAACTTCACTTGCAGTAGTGTCGGGTACTGTAGTCCAGCCGTAAGACTTCAAGACGAAGTCAAGTGCTCCTCCAAGTAACAAGTGGATACGTAGAGGATCTGTAGACGATCGAAAAGCTGGCAGCTCCTTGCCAAACATAAACGGAGAGTCCTCAAGAGCGACAATGAACAAACGTGCTATAGAGCAGTGCACAATTGACGCTTTGGGGAATCGTGTGATCAGTTCTAGAAGGGTATCGAGCGTCTTGGTGCGAACGATCAGCGTATCCGCTACAGTGCACGACACATTTAATACTGGTAGCATGAGATAGATCAGCTGAACATGTGTGGGTTTAAAACGCCACTGTAGCGATGTTGTCTCGGTTGAGAAGAACGATAACACTGTAGGCAAATGCGACAGAAAAACTTGCCAAACCAGAGGCAAATCTTCATGAGGACTGCCTTCTGTACACGCAGCAGTGACGGCATCGTCGCCTTCTTTCGAGCCAACGTCGTGTGTTGCAGCGGTAGCTCGGCAAAAAGCTGCTTTCGTCACACAACCACATTGGTTTTGCTGCAGTAGTGAGTTCAACACTTTCAAGACGTGGGATTCATTCGCAAAAGACGTCGGAAGTTGACGTAGATCACGCAACGCAGCTTCAATCAACTGTTCAGCATTTGACTTAGATTCACTAAGCGACGTCACCATTGCAAATCCCAGACTGCCTTCCCGTTTCTCGTGGATGAGGTCTGTCAACAAGTCACAAGTGAAAATCATTCGCGAGAATTGAAGCGTCTCGATATCTTTTGCCACACGTTGGTGCAGTTTTTCAGACACGCGGTCATTAATCTGCTGGAGAGGATTTATGGGTGAAAGCTGTAGTAGCGAGATACCAACCAGTGTCTCCACTTCGTATTCAGAGTTGGTTCCAGGAAGGTCATTGCACATTCGAATCATGACATCCCGCAAAGGTTCATAGAATATAAGCAACAGTAGTGACTCGAGAAAAGTTTTCTGCTGTCGAAGATTTTTGTCAAAAAGTGCCATGAACGCTAGCGGCGAGTATTGATCCATAAAGGCTGCAATAAAGCGAGCATAGGCTTCGAGCGTCATGCTGTCACGTGAGTTCAACTCGGCCAGAGTTTGGGCGATCAAAGCTCTTGGTTCACCTTTTAGAGCACTCATAGCTGCCAGTAATTGGTGAGAGAAACCTGATCCACATAATACCCAATGAGCGCGAAATGCGGTCGCGTATTCCTCGTATGACGGTGGGTCTCCGGGCTGTCGTGCTGCTGCAGCTGTTGCCTTAGCGGTTGGTGTAGGCTCTTGGAGCATCGTGCTGATCAGACACGTTACTAGGTAAGTAGGACAGACTTGTTAGCTCGAGATCTACATTTTGTTTTCTTAACATATTTACTCATCATACAATTGTCGGGAGCCATGAGGAACTGAAGCAATGGCAGGTACTCATCCGAGAGAACTGTGACTTCACTCAGCACCTGCACCAAGTCTTCTTGCTGGAAAGCGTCGACCACGCTACGCAGCGCCAGTATTTCGGCTAGGCGCTCTTTCATGCCACAACGAGAAGCAGGAACAACCAACCACCAATCTAACAGCAAAGCCAAGCCGCACAATTCGTCACCAACTGGCCGATGATATAAGGCGCTGACCAGATCTAAGTAGGAGACTAGTTGACAACTCAAGACTATAAATATCCCGTCACTTTATGACCAAATTGTAAATGGACAACATTATTCGAAAAAAAGGCTCGTTGAAGTCAGTCTGCATTTTTGACCTATCAAAAGCGTTCATGTTTTGATAATAAAACTTTATGCGTCATTTTCGATTTGGAGACAAGAACCCCACGAGACAAATCCGAGACTTTCCAACACGGTTGTCTACAGTCGCTGACCATAATGGAGAAAGCCTTCACGAACGCCAATTGGTCTGCGCACGCTAAGACTTATAGCTCGGTGTTCAGTACGCTGACTGGTCGTTGGGCTGCGGATTCGCTGCAAATTGCGCATCATGCGATCCTCCAGAAGCTGCAGCAGCACGAGGCCGAGAGCCTCCCCACTCCGTTCCACTTCTTGGATGTCGGTTGTGGCCCTGGAGTGCTCAGCTTCGATTTCGCACGTCGATATCTCACTTCCCCGACGGAAATCAGCATCACGGCTTCGGATCTTTCCGAAGGAATGCTGCAACAACTGAATGACAAACTCAAGGACGATCCGACACTGAGTGCGTTCGCACCCAAGTTCACCACGTTGCAATGCGACGGAATGGTGTTGGAGGAAATCTCTGACGGGTCCGTGGATGTAATGGGGTCAAATTTTGGCTTGGGGATCTTTCCGAATCGCGTTAAAGGGTGGAAAACAGCCCACCGGGTGCTGAAGGAGGACGGACTATTGATCGTCACGACCTGGAGCGACAAGAGCTCGCAGATGCGCTGGTTCGATACGATAACGGACATGTTTAACGCCACAGAAGGTGACGGAGAGCCCCTAGACCCTCCGTCGTTAGTGGCAGGTACCGACAAGAAGCGGATCTTGAAGGAACTACAAGACGCTGGGTTCAAAGACGTCAAGACGTTCTGTACGACGCACACCATTGTGTTTGATGACCCCAAGATGGTCATTCAAGCGAATATGAACAACCCATTTACTACCAAGTTCTTAGAGAGACTGACGAAGGAGCAAATGGAACAAACTCTGACCGAGTTGATGCAGAAGGACGCACAAGATAGCTATTACCAAGAAGGAGGAGCGAAGATTGATAGCACCGATCCATTTGCTGATAAACAGCCGCGTCTGATTCCGTTCATCGGATTTACTGTAGTTGCGCGCAAGTGAGTGAGCTACCAGTGACATCTAACCACGTATGATGTCTGAAGGGGCAAGCGTGCTCTTACAAGGCCCTTGTTACACCTAAATCTTCTTTAAAATAATCGTATGGTAATGCGGAATTCTGCGGTTCAGATTATTCCAGTTTCCGGTGTAGTTTACTCGACGAAAAAAAGAACTTTTTTAACAATGCTCGTCAGTATTTGTAACGCGCGGACAAGGCAAGACAGTCGTCTCGAACACTGTACGAATAGTACGAACGAGCGCACGTCTTTTAAGGCTTTCGATGAAGATGGAGACAGTCTATTCGCATAATACTGAACTTTAACTTTTGAGAGCTGTCTCGAGATTTCTGCCTGGTTGCTCACTGTTGAAACGCCTGACCAGCAGGTACCAATGCCCAGCGCATTATCACTTCTTAAGTATGTCGCTGTGACCACTGTATTCTTCACTTATCAAGCGACTGCTACTACATCGACGGACTTTGTGGACGTGTATTACCAGATCTACAAGAGCCAGGCGAGCCAATTCAAAACCACTACCGTGAAGTATGAGATTAGCCAAGATATTCCAGACGAAGTGACGGAGAAACTGCAGCCTTTTGGAGTGAACTTTAGTACTCTTCCTGATCTCCTCCAGCGTGCGTTGATTTGGGATAGTGGCTTTGCATTTGGCGACAAGGGATCGCTCGCGAAAGTCTACACACAGTGTACATCGAATAAGTCTAGTGCCTCCATGGAAGATCTTGCTCTCACGCAGCGACAAGTGGCAAATACTAGTTGTGGTATTCGAAAATGTTTAACCGATGACTCTACAGCAATTTATTCGAGTTTTTCTTCGGACTGTGGCCCCAGCCAGCTTAACAATATCGCACAGTGTGCATGTTCCTCAGTTAAGACAACGGCGAACTCTATCCCCGTTTGGGCTACTGGTGAAATATCTACAGTCTCGTTAAGCGGCAGCGTGATACCGGAGACGATAATTCGACGCCACACATGGAATAATTATACTGCAGGGCGTTCAGCTATACTATTCGCCATCCATACGAGTAGCGTGCAAATCGAGGACGCAAATCCAGATCTATGTGACTCCAAAGATCAGTCTTCTTCGCTAACAATCCCATGCATCGAATATCGCGCTTCAGATGATCGATGGTGTCGTCCCAAGAGCTCTCCGTTAGTACGGAAGTGGCTGAAAGAATACGTTGCTGCTCTCGAGGCTTCACATTCAGCAGAATATGAAGCAAAGGACTCAGTTATTAGCGCAGATACCGATTTCAACAACGATGACAACAAGAACGCGACCTCATTACAGCTCGATGCCAGAGCATCACACTGGCGCAATACAATTCCCGTGATTATTGTAGGAGCAGCAGCGATGATAGTGACGGGGATTGCGGTCTTCCTTTATCTACGACAACGTTCGGAGATAAGTAAAGCAGATCTGCAGAGCTCAGGAGCAAACCAACTAAGTATGGGCAGTACCCAGAGCAGTCACGGTTCCAGAAAACCTCCCAACAACCCGCTCAATGGCAGAGAAGATATCTTCGGGAATCCACATATCCTTCGCGATTGTATCGAGATATTAACGTCATCACCTCTTTCACTATCTCAGACTGGAACTGCGGAAAGTCACGCGTCTAATAGTCCCAAACCGGATTGCTCCAAGGACACTGATGTCCTCAATACGTTAATAAACGACCCGCAGTTGAAGCATGCACAGATCCCCTTTGATCGCCTACAATTCCATCATCTCATAGCTCGAGGATCTCATGAAGTGTGGCTTTGTGTACTGCGCGATCGTTGCGTTGCCGTCAAGAGACTACCAAAGGACGAGCGGAAAAATTTGGACGAGACACGAGCGTTTATCAAAACTATTCGATTGAGTGCGTTTCTACAACATTCGAGTATTTTGAGCTTTATTGGCGTCGCATGGAGCTCCTTACAGAATCTCTGTCTTGTGACGGAGTATCTGGAGCTCGGAGACCTCCAGGACTATCTCCGGCAATCGAATCCTAACCGGGATCAACGTGACATTTACGAAGATTTCATGAGCTTCTCCTTGTCATGGAAAAGCGAGAAGATGCAGCTCCTTCTCGATATCACGCGAGGTCTCGTCTACTTGCACCGTAAGCGTATTATTCACGGCGATCTCAAAACCAGAAACGTGCTGCTGTCGGCTGATCTGGATGCCAAGTTGACTGGGTTTGGAGCTGTCGGCTATCGCAGTGAAAACCAGCTAGACAAGTCGCACACTTCTCGGCCAAATACTCCGTTCTGGACAGCTCCAGAGGTTTTGGCGGGTGGAACACCGTCACGGAAAGCTGACATCTATTCGCTCGGCATTCTAATAACTGAGCTGGATACACATCGGTCGCCTTACGCGACCGCCTTAACAGCTCGAGGTCGTCGAATGCCACCGAGGCAAGTGTTGCAGCACATCATGTCGGGTCAGTTAAAGCCCTGTTTGTCTCCGACTTGCCCGAATGAGATCGTGGACTTAGTAGAATTGTGTCTTCAGCATGACCCGGACGCGCGTCCCAGCGCTAGTGATGTCGTACAAGCCATTCGAAGCATTCCTGGTTTTAACCTCGATGAGTTCAGTCTGTAGATTGTTTATCCGCACGTTTAAAAAAAAACTTAATAGAATTACGGCGCAACATCGATTGAATTAAAAAGAGAGGAGAAACGTTCCGAGGTCTCGATACAATTCAACGTGAAGGGTACCTGCTTCGCGTCGATCGAGAAGAGTAAAAGGCAGGCGATCTATTACGGCGGGCCTGCACATCCCAACGTCACTCAACCCTGTTAAACGACAGCATTTTGATATCGAGCATGCAGAATTACTACGTCGTGAGCTCGAAACTGTTGCTCTCCTGAGTGAATGCCACTAAGCAAACTGATATGACCTGGGCCTTGTTATCTCACCACTTAAAGAACGTTCGGCGCACTGCTCCGATTAACAAGAATGCCATCGCGTCGATACAAGTTGTGACGCAGGCGAATGGTGCTCGCTTAGGCACCATCTTTTTGGGTGGGTGCAGAGGGAAGTACCTAATTACGGTTGGCAGAAAGACACCACCTAGTCTGGAACAAAGTCCTGGTCCAGTTGCTACGTCCAGTGTACTACGTGCGATGTTGTACATATCAATGCTGTTAATGTTGTGAAAATCGTCATTTGCACGCGTACTCTTTACTGTACTAGAGCACTGTTGCCTTGGACCAGGATATTGTCAAGCAAGTCGATAGCATATCGATTAATCGTCAAAATAATCTGAAATGTTCGTTTAATGCACACGCAGTATATATTGGAGCCTTCATGAGAGAGCCCACCTTGTAGTTACTCACGGCTGACCTCAGTTACGTAGTCGACTTGTTTCGTTTTTCTTCCAGAAGATAAACGTTTTCTTGAGCCATGCTTTGAAGTTCCCCCATGCTCCGAAGCTGGTATCGCGTCCGTCATATGATGGCCCCCCAAACAGATTTCGCTCCTCATTCAGTGAAGGCCGGGAATCAGTCTTCAAACTGTCTTTATCTGCAGTATCGACGGCATCGCTTACAGAAATTAGAGCGACCAAAGCGAGGAAGACGCAGATCACATTGGCAGAACGCATGCTGAATTTTGTTTGACTTGCACGATGGGAATTCCGAAATGATCATCACTTCCATAGGTCACGGCCGACAGGCGTAAAAAGTGAATTTGTAGAATAAAGCACTCAGGCTTTTTACTTGGTAAAAACAAATCTTAAGCGAATTTATCCATACAGTATTGGTAAAAAAATTCCGATATCGGTAACAAAAAATGGGCATGCGCCTGGTTTTGAAATCTCGATCACTGTAGAGCATAAAATTATTACGCGTGGCAGGAATATTATTTGATTGGTTGAAAGTGGCAGTTTCAGCTCAAAGTCTAAGCACAAAAAAGCAAAAACGATTTCAAAACGTACAAAAACGATACAGGAGCTAACACATCCTGCGTTGATTGTACAGAAATGTTAAAATACGGCATACGGATTTAGTGGGACAACCATGTTTGGACTTGGGCGTGCTTCAAAGGTATGGCGGATTTCAACGTCGTTGTCTGTATTCGGTAATGTGCATCAGTAAGGAATGCATGAAATTTAAACCCTTGTAAGATTTATACTGAAAACTATTAATACTTTGAGTTTGTTAAGACCTCTATTCTCTGAGTATTATATATTTTTCGGACTACTCATTGGCAGAACAATTGTGCCGAGCAAGGAGAAATTTGACAGCCCCTGGAGGACTACCAACGAAGGGGCCATTCCGCTTGGCTTCATTGGTCACTACATGAAGCGAGATCGGTTTGCTCACCTCTATCGCAACATGCATTTCAGTCGCAATGATGCCTCTCAGACCGCTACTGCCCGCGCGGGGTAGCTGCAGCCTGTTATTACTGAAACCTCGAAACTGTATAGGGCCCGATAAAGAATGTGTAAGCGTGTAGCAGACTAAGACAACTTTAGAGCGAAAGAATTACGCACCCAAGCGGGCGATACCCACGTACCGGATGCAAAAAGCCGTTTGAGAGTAGCACAGCATGAAGAGCTAAGCCCCTATTTGTGAGGCTTGGCTTGTATAAACACGCGGTTGAAGGTTAATCTAGACGGAAGCATCGCTTCATCAAACGCCATGGTTGGAGGAGGCGTAAAGCTTCGCTGGAAAGTATTTGGCAGCATGCGATAAGCGACACATGCAGGACGGGAGCTCTCCACCCGACCAGAAATCCGGCCCTGCAGTAGTGGTGCGGAAACTTCAACATGTATTTAGCCTCTGCCCTCCCCCCCGACTTCCGACTGGTCGTAACATATCGATTTTATACGTCCGTGGTGCTAGCAACGCAGCTACTTGTGATGTCTTTCTACATCGTTGGGGCGATTGTAATGTACAAGCAAGACCTGTGGTACTGCGCCACCGAGGGCGCCATGTAAATTAACTAGAGATCAAGAAGCCGCCCTACACGTCCCTGTGCCGACTGGCGAGTGACGGTAATGCAGTGCCACACAAGCTCGAAAACGATGCCAGCGCGCCTGTAAGCTGCTCCTTGCTCATAGCAGAAGGAGATACGCTCGGGGGTGAGACGCCGTTCTCATGCAGCGGGTTTAAGCAGAAAACGGCTTCTAAAAACCGCTCTAGCAGCTCAGGTCTGGCGTTGCAACCAGCTGAGGCCCCCTCTGAACGATGTGCTAGCGTCTTGCATCGAGATCTGGCATAAGCATTCGACGAATTACACCTCAACTTCCTCATAGACGCAACAAACGCCGGATTCGTGCCCGTAAGCCGAAGAGACACACCAGCGAGAATGAATGTAACGCTGACAAGTTCAGGCCGTCGAGCGGTAATTCCAGATGCGAGAGATCCCGGCCACACAAATGATTTCGCGGAAATGATGGCGTGGTTTAGGCAGGCTCTGGCTCTGATTTTGACTTGCACTGAAAATTTTGTTGTCTTCACGTAGTTCCAGCTGGCTCGTATTTTAAATATCGACAAGTAGCTGTACTGTCTCCACTTTCCGCTGTATCGTCATTGTGTAGAAGAGACACAGTAATAAGTATATCGTGTATCTGGTGGACACGATTCGCGAGGAAGCCACGATAGCAAAGTTAGGGATTGGAAGTACGGACCGGCTCAAGTTCAGAACCATTAACATATTTATTGAGTACATTATGGGTGCCCATCTTTCAGATAAAGATCTTTCAGATAAACCTTGACGTGTGTAGGTATGTGTGAGATGGTGAGCACCAAATGGCCTCGGGCTTTGGGGGGGGGGGGGGGGGGTATATTGACTTCGACTGCTGCACACCCGCATAGCAGTATACCCATCGCTCTCTTTTCAGGGCCCATGGGGGTGGCAAGTCGCTCTTTAAAACCCGACCAATGACGCTGCCGCGTTTACCACGCTGTCGCTTTGGTGCAGCGCCTCTTCAATCGATACTTCACGGTTCATTTCCACGTTCCTCAAACAGCAAACCATCGTCTTTAGAAACGCGCCTCGGGGGTCATTTGGTCTATTCTGAGCCAAGCCCTTGTCCCATATCAGTTGCGCCCCCTCCGAACAGATTAAGGTATATCCTTTTCTTTGAGGGGGGCTGAAGGCAAAACACGCGCCCTCGAGGCAGCGGTACCACAATGGTGCGATTGGGGCGTAACGTCGAGGAATATAAACTGAAGTGGGTGTGAAGCATGGTGTACGGGTCACCTAGCACAGCCAACAACCTGGCAGAAAGCCTGGTACAGTTGCGCCTGGACAATGAGAGTAATTCGGACAGCAGATGCATGCACACGCTGCCAGTGATATTAGTCACTGGATACAACAGAAATCTAATGAGTACCTTTTTATTGTTCGATGCCCCGACGCTATAGCGGCATGGGATGACCTGGGCTTTTCGGACCCAGGGGGGGGGGGGGGGCTGAGGCCCATTATTATCGGCTGGGTACCGATCCCAGCGTCGGCGACTAGGGGTAGGTGTACCGAGGAGCTGATAAGAATCGATCGCTGGGTATTTGGTGTTTACTGTGTGTGGCAGATTTACATGTCATCCTGGGATCCCAGCTGGGGATTCGTTCTCCGATCCCCAATATTTGTTTCTGGGATCGGAGAACGGTACACCAGATTTTCTGTTTTTGCACAATTCGCCCAACTTTTGTAGATGTTCGTGCACCAATGAAAAGCGAGGGTTCCGAAATCCCAGGAATCCCAGCCGATAAGAATGGGCCTGAGAAGCTCGCTATGAAGGTCGTTGTTTGTCGCTAGCTAGTTCAATAATAATAATTATAATAAACACTATAATTGACTGTTCTGAAAATCACAATCAACAATCACAATTTAATAGTAGTTATTGCAAAACTACAAGTTTTTGCGGATCAACTACTATTGCAAGGCAACAACTCGATTTGTTGTTTTGCATGTGCAACGACGACAAAACTCTGCATGTAATAGTTGCGTGGTTTGGCATCATTTTATTATTAAATTTATAGAGCAGTGGCTAAACATACGCGTGCACGCCAGATTATATAGAGCTTGTCAATCAGTATCATATCGATACACTTTTCCCCGATGTTGTTTGCACCTTATTAAAACCTACCCGCGTTTCCGCTCACAATTTACCTACCCCGGCTTCAGCGTGAAATTTTTTTAGTTCAGGCTACCCAAAACTCGACACGACGAATGCACAGACCCCCAGTCGGACAACTTTATACTAGATAACTGTATGTTAACACAATAGATCGCGATATCAAGCGTTTAGATTGTCAATATTGCAATTATTGATTGTAACCCGATGTGAATCCCGATTTCATCACTCTGAATTTGTTGCTGCGTACATGTATAAGAGATTTGCATTTTGTAGCCGGTTTAACCTAGTTCTAAAATCCCATATTGAATCGTGCGAAGGAAACATTGACACTCACAGATCAAACAAAGCTACGAAATCGTGACAGATTGGTCACGCAATTGGTCACGCGATTAGTTGCGTTGTCACGGTTGCATTACAACTAAAATATCACTGGCACTTTCGCACGAAGGCCACCACCACCCTCGGTTTTTGATCGCCCTCATTCTTCAATTTGCCCAAGACTAAGAGTGACAACCTGGTTTGCGATGCGTCTGGCCTACATCCTTTTTGCTGCCGCTGCAACAGTCACTACCCTCGCAAGTAGCAAGGCTGCGGCTGCAGCGTCCGGACGTACGTTCGACAACTAGGCGATATCATCACCAGACGCGGTGGTTTCGATTGCTACGGCCCAGGAAAATGGTGACAAAAAGCGATTTTTACGCTTCTATGACGACGGAGACGAGAGAGAGCCCGAAGAAAGGAGTACCTTTGATGAGGCGGGGCTAAATGCCCTTTTACTCGAAGCAAAAGATTTGTCACACCATGATCTGGAAGGAACTGGCGTGGAAAGGTTTTTCAATACATTGGCGTCGAAATATACTCCTTCCAAAGTCCCTATCGACGACAAGTTCCAGCGGCTCCGAACGCTTTACCGCTCATGGTATTACCACGTCTACAAGCCGTAGTAGCATATTCGCTGGACCTGCGTCGTTAAGACCCCCCCCCCCCCCCCCCCCCCCCGCTACTTCTCATCTGACTGCAACCATATTTTTGCGCTCAAGTTTTCTTTCTCGAAAGCGTGCTTTTAAATACAGCGAAAAATCTGACTGCATATGATTTAGTACTCTTACAGTATGTAGTAATATAGTAGCAAGCTTACTTAAGTATGCATTTCTCGTCGTTCTTCGTACGCTATTCTAATACTACGTCGTAACCGCATCTCTTATTTTCTGGATTGTAGTACAGCACTACATTTCTAAAATTCTTCAGTACTGCGTGAAAGCCATCGACAAACAGCTGGACACCTTCGCGAAGACTGGAAAACATACAAGTACTGGGTACATGTATTTCGTTCAAAAGTGGAGAACAGATTAAAACCTACTTCGAAGTAAATTAGTATAAAAGAGAGGACAAACATGTGATGCCAAAACGGATGACTACCCAGTGACGCCCAACGAGGATGTATATCAAGTGGACACATGTATACAGTCGAGATGTGGGGATCGGACGATATACATGTATATATATTGAATCTGGATTGTCGGAGGAGCTTGTCACAATTACACTATTCTTGTCAAAATATTGCAATATCGATGGTATCTGTACTGCAGCTGGTATGTCGTGGTATTTAGAGCTAATTGGTCGTACACGTACTTGCATCTGCTAGAAGTGTAAGAGTCGATCTACATGCGTTATTAGCGCAGAAGCACAACGCCATGTGCATATAGTGGATCTACATGTACATGCGTTGTGAGAGCACAAAAAATCTATGAGCCTTGACGTCAGTAAGTATCCACATCTCTGGCTATAGATGGCGATGTTGAGCGACCGGCGGTCTAAGAGAAGTTTACCGTCGTACGTCAGTACAAACATATTGCAGAACTGTACTGGAATATTTAACGACCGAAACTGTACCCTTGAATGACGTGGTTACGCTTGATATGGATATTCTCCGCTGCGTCCATACTTCACTATTCCCAGTATAAATGCATGTTCGACGCAATGCAATTACAGTTTTTTTTCTACCTCGAGTTCATCACAAACACCTGATCTTCATTCCCTGTACACAATGCAGATATTATTCTGATCTGTTGAAATAGAATTTTATAGGTCGGAAAATACAATACTGTAATGATGTACAAGGGGCAAAATTTTGCCGTAATAAAAATTCCAGTTTGAGCACTTCCAATAGTAAATATTGCGGTAATTTGAATATATTGGAACAATATCTAGCTACGTCTTGCCTACCGTGTACTCTTGTACCAGTCATGATTCCCGAGCGTATGCTGGCCCGACTGTCAACTGGCCACATCAAGCTCCTCATTTCTTAAAGTCGTTAAATTGTTCTGTGGTATGTCTGGCAGGTAAATTCATGAGACCCCATCCAGGAAACTATTATAAATAGTAGTATTGCCCATCTTGATTAGTTTTCTTAGAGAATCTCCAGCGGTTGGTCGTAAAGGCGGTTTTATCTCAAATGTAGCGCGCTTAAGACTCGAGCAAGTCTTAAGGCTCCCAGCGGTAAGTCTCAACGCTGGTTTTAACTTCAGCAGGTCTTAAATTTGCCTTTCGGGGTTTTAAAATAAGACTCGGATCTTAAAGGGTGGTGTGGCCCACACTTCAACATTGACACGAGTTCGCGCGCAAAACAGAAGAACTCGTCGAGAAAGATGGGGAAGGGTCGAGAATGGAGCGCGGAGGAGACGATTCAGCTGTGCAGATCGTGGCTGGAGACATTAGAAGACCCCATTCGCGGAGCCGGTCAAAAGAAGGGTTCGTTCTACGCCAAAGTTTATCAGCATTGGCTTGCACAGCGAGGGGCTGGTGCAGACGAGCGATCGGAGGCTGCAGTTTCTGGTAGGTGGAAGAAGCTCCAGCCAGAAGTGACACAATTCGAGGGCATCTTCTCTTTTTCTCTTTTCCTGTTGCGTCACAAAACGCATCCGCATTAGCTCCTGCCATGCCCTCCATGAGAGGAAGGGGGCGAGGGGGGCGGGGGCGGAGATTACAATGCTTGTTGTGATTCGCCAAAACAATAAGATAGATCTTTGCTTGAGACCTCCCGTTGCGGCAAAATCAGAGGTGCGGAGTCTTAATATAAAACTGCGGTCTCAATGGCCTCGAAGGGGCGTCGATACGACTCACGTTAGGACTTACCGCTGGAGATGCTCTTAGTGTATTTTTTATTTGCAACATATAAGTCGGGGTCATCTTCGATTTCTGAAGTGTCATCTTCTGAGTCCGTGTTATCCTGGAGAGCCTCCAGGAAAGACCGGCACCAGGGCAAATTTAGCTGCTTCCTTCTCCAGCTCCTTAAGACTTATCTCCAGATTGTCAGGAAGACTCGTTTTTTACATCTTCTACTACTGTTTGGCGTCAGCAAGTGCGTGAATTTGCGTATTTCGTTTATTTTTACGTGGCATTACCGGCAATTCTGGAAATTATGGTGCGATGGACCACGAAAATGATGTCATCGGATCTGATAGGCGATGCCATATCGAAACAATAAGACGGGTCCTTACCGGGGAACCTTTTGCGGCATACTTATTAATACCATATTGTATTGTCAGCAATAATAGAAGATATATTGCAAAACTCAATAATTTATTGAGTCGCAATTGTTTTTCTGACCTCTATGAAATACGTATTAGGAACATTTCACACAGATCCAACAGTGATTTTTGACAATAGGTCTACGCTTCTTCAAAAGATCCACAACCTCCAATATCGTCTTGCGGTTGGCTTCCTGCTTCAGTAAAATCCCACTGACATGACCCGTCTTGATAGTTCTAAAGTGAGCTGGTCTCCACTGCTCACGCATACGCTGAAAAAGAGAAAAAAACTTACCGAGTCGCTAAAACTTCTAAATCGAAGAATGTGCGTGAAACTGGAAGCACAATACCTGCCACTAAGGTTTAGAAAAGTCGATGTACTCGTCTTCAGTTTCATACACGAACAACAGTATCGGATTCGTGGGGGCAATCACTTCTAGCACTGGATCAAGGTCCAATTCAAGGTATTCAGCTCGTTCTTTCTCGTCGTCAACAGCAGCATCGAGCAGCTTTTCGTAAGATTCAGCAATACGGTCAGGAGTTTAAAGCTCGTGCTGCCTGTACAGCGATCTCTCGTTGCAGGATCCAGACAGCAATTCATCCGCGAACACGGGCCCAGCGGAGGGTGGCGCAGACCAGGCCGTACCCCCACATCTCCAGGAAACACTGACGCGACCATAAAAGCATGTAATTCACCCATGCTACCTTCTGTTTCGATGGTTTGCGCTTCCCGTAAAAAGGTCCTTCCAGAATCTGCAACAAGTGCCCAATTATTAAACAGATTAAAATAATCCTTCTTAATTCAGCGTTCCAAAGTGGCTATTCCCCTTTTGGCTCCGATGTAGAAATCCGTACCCCCCACAGTCCCGCCTCCAGACCCTTCAGCAGTGCATCCAAGTCCCCGCTCGTTATCTCTAGCTACGCATCGTCGGGCATCTAGCCCATTTGGACCTGCTGCACGCACTGAGAGAAGCCACGCGTTAATCTGTGCAGCCAAAAGTGGGCAACGTAAGCTGTGCAGTTATTACTACATCACGGAGCAGACAATAACTGGACTAACCAGTTTGGTCTACCGCGCTGCTGTGGGCAGCAGACTGTGGTCATGTTAAAGTACACCATTTCAGGTTAGGCAGCAAATAGTAAAACCCAGCAGTACTATATTACTACAAACGACAATAGTAATATATGGTTAAAGAATCTTCTAAATTTTTGTGCTGAGTATTTAAGTAACTTACCTACATGTGTAGGCTTCGAATAGTAAAAGTTCTAGTAATAGTAAAAATACTGGGACGACGATCATCTCAGTGCAGCCCTGTTGTGACGGGGTCACACAGCACCTTGCACAGAGGAAGTGCTTAAGGGTATTTACAACCCGAGTGAACGTTAGTCCACGTGCTCCCGGCCTCAGTGGGAACGGTTTGCTACTTGATAGAGTAGATGGTAAGACTGATGTATTTATAAGTAAGATTAGTATGGGTTCCATACAAACTAGAGGTTACCTATAGTGGAGCTAAGTAGTCATGCCCTTACTGGCTCCGAGAGCACCTGGTACCGTGCACCAGGTGCCCACAAGAGTGACGGGTCACTCTTTATGTAACTGGGGGTACACTGGATTGAACCCCGTTACCCCCCCCCCCCCCCTACATAACTGAGAAACACCTGATTCTCCAATCACAACTGATTCTCCAATCAGAAGTAAAAGAATTAAAACACCCAAAGGTAAATTCGCACACTGAACAGCCACGAGACAGGCGCGGCTCCCAGTCACACCCACAGTGACTTGTGCTCCCAAAAGCTCAATGGGATTTGCATCCCTAAGCTCACAACTGTGCTTGCCGCAATGCCTCCCCTCAGAGTTGCCTTAGCTCCTGCGCTAGCCCGCGTACAGTGCTTTGGCACAGGATGCAATGGCATCCAAACGTGTGACATTCGCCCACTGCTCGCACCAGAGGGCACGACAGTCCTCGCGAACGCGGCCGGAGCATGGTGTCTCCCGCGAGGGACGACCCCGAGAAGGGCAACACCTGCACCAGCACTTAGGGGGGCTCTCAGCTCACCTGGGGCCATTCCTTTGTCTCCCGCAAGGATGGATCCTTGCGGGCGGAGCTTCTGCCTCGCTCTCTTCGTGTCTTGGTCGTCATTCCAACGGCGCGTAGGTGTCCTTCATCGACACCGTGTACCGTGATGGTACTCAGTCGAGATGCAGGTGTCTCCCATCGACACCATGTACCTTCCGGAACTAACCTTTGGCGCAGCACGCCCACCACGAGGTTGCCATGTTTGGCGGCAACAGCTTCTGCGGTGCTGTCGCCTGAACTGATTCATGGCCAGTGCTCGCATCATGCACGATGCATGTGCAAACACAGTGTACATGTCCATCGGCCCGTACACGAGGTACGCTGTGTACGACAAGTACCACAGCTACCAGAAGTGCACCGTCATGTTTGTCATACACGACGAGTTCATTACGCGGAACTCCCGACAGGCCGCTCCACAGCAGCCTGTGCCGATGCACGGTACGTGCGCTGACTACAGCGCATACGCTCAGAGCAACATCGGGTCGTGGTATGGCGCAGACCATTTGCACCCATGCCAGTGTCTGTCATAGACACCATGTACCTTGGTGGTACTCGACCGTGGTGGGGTGTAGCTCACCACCATGTCACTGCGGCGTTGGTGTCTGGTATTGACACCGAGTACCCATGCGGTACCGAACCATGGTGAGGCAAGCAGCCATCACCACGGTGTCATGGCCGGCGCGGCACCAGTTACGACTGCGTGCGTTGCCTCGACCACCACCTCGTCAGTTGTGTGTGCACTCGTGCACCACACTTGAATTATAGGGTCCACGATCCATTCTACCCGCCGTGTTGCGCACATTACGTACTGCAGCCGCTTTGTCAGCGGGTGAGACTTTTCGTTCACCCTGCTCGACAGGTCATTCATGACCAAGGGACCTATGCGGTGATTGCACCACGTCCACGCTTCGCCTTGTGTGTGGTTGATTGCAACACAACACTGCTGATTCGCTCAGCGATTCCGAGGCAACTAGCGCCAGTGGCTTCCGTCGCTACGCTGGCTTGTTTGGCTCGAGCTATCGCAGCTCTAGCCCGTCTGTATGCCTCTAGCCTGTGGTCGATGTAAATCGACGCCTGTTTCCGTAAGAAACTTGGTATTACCTTAAGACCAGGGACGAAAGGTATTTCTGAGCCTCTCTTTCACTTAAACTTGGGATTATTGAGTCTCTCGTGGCTTGTGATAGACACTGGAAGCTCGACGGCTACTTCGCTCATGCAAAGCAAAGGAGGAAAGGTATTCCCGACCCCCCAGCTTAACCTTGAGACTATGGAGTCTCTCGCGGCTCGTGATAGTCACTGGCAAGCACGACGGCTCTCCGCCTCGTTCACTGCGCCGGTATGGACGCCTGCGTCAGCCGTGCCAACTAAAGATATCCAGCCTTCGCGTCAGCAGTTTGAGTCTGTGTGACTCGACGTCGAGCGAGCTGCTCATGTCTGGCGAGGCCAAGACAGCCTCGCGTCTAGCGCCAATGACTCTGTGTGTGGAACTATGCTACCCGCCTTGGTTGTGGAGCTCTGTTACCCACATTGGTTGTGGAACACTGGCGTTACCCGCCTTCGTTGTATGGAACTATGATATCCACCTTGGCTGCAGAGCTGTGCTACCCGCCTTGATGTGTGGAGCTCTGTTACCCGCACCGGAAGCGTATACAGCAAATTCCTTATCAGTTATGGTCTGAGTGACCTTGTTTGGAGCTCTGTTACCCACGCTCGGAGCACCGAATGTCGGTCTCCTTAAGCGGCTACGCTGCTTGCGGTACTTGATATCCACATTGTACCTGGTGAATGCCTTTCAGCACCACCACTGTCGAAGCGCATACGGCGAGACGACCTTCTGTGTTGGGATCAGCTGGCGTGGCAGACCCGCACACACAAAAATAGAGTTGGTGTCCACGGACCGAGTCAGAAGAGTCCGGGCCCTGGACTCCGAGTCGCTAGAAACGACGTCGGCCTGAACGAGGTTCAGACCCGACTTGCGGCGGTTAGCGTAACGTGGGACTTCGTTACCAACGTCGTGATGTCTCGTTGACGACATTAGAGGCACTTGAGACCTCGTGTGGTACTGTTTTACCCACACAGGAAGCGCATTCAGCGCCTTCCTCTTTCGTTAAGGTCTGGGCGACCGTGTTTTTTTTTTCTAAGCTACCCACCTGGTTAGCTCTTAAAGGCATAACCACCGTCGAAGCCTGTACGGCGCGACGACCTTCGGCGTTGGACGCTGCGGAGTGTAGCAGGTCCACACGCCGGGCAAAGACTCATGCCCGTGGCATTGCAGCAGTGGGGCATGGTCTTGCTGTACGCAGAACTGTCGGCACGGTGACAACTCCGTGAAATCCCTGCGTCCTGGCGATCTGTATCAGACGTCACAGATTTGACGGAGGTGGGAACATGACTCACCAATGCTCTGCCATAGACCTGAACTGGTAGGCCCTTCTCAGCCTTGCCACACCAAAGTCCGGGCTGTGTCTTATGTCCGGCACAGCCATATTGTTTATGACGAGAACTGCGGGCGACACCGCGGCGCGTGAGTTCATCATACCCAAACGTCCAGGTCCGTTGAGGACCATTAATACATCCTTCACCGTACCAAAGGCTAGTCCACCAAGGACCAGCCCACGAACGCCACTCTGACATAGAGTATAGTCGGGTGTCGCTACGCCAAGCGACGTTCCGGCGACGTATCAGCGCCTTAGAACTCATCAAACCTTCAAGGGGTGCCGTACCCCCGTACACCGAGTGTACTACCAGCAGCCCATCACTTCCCTTCACCAGTTTGAGAGAACCACTTCACTTTGGGTGGTGTGCACAACCTACACAACCATCACGAAGCCTAAGCGCTCTTCAGTAGGGCATACCGCCTCTCTGGTGATTGGGGAGTCTTCGTCTACGTGGCCGTGGCCTGCGCTACCGGACCTGGGGTCCACGGACTGTCTTCTTCCTGAGGACTGGCGAGGGACACACACGCTGGTAGTGTCCATCTCCGCTGCATTCATAGCAGCGAGCCAAGCTCTCGGCAGAGCTTAAGTCCATGGACTCGGCCTCGCTGTACGCACCGGTATCAACGGGCTGCGTGACAGCAGGCGCAACAGCATCATTGCTGCGATGCTCTGCCTCCCGAGGAACGCCATCCTCATCATGGCGATGTTCCTCTTCCCGAGGAGTACCAGTCTGCCTGTGGCCGTACTCTTCTTGGAGGGCGATTCGAATCACCTCCTCCTTAGTTGTCGCTTGCACCCGAAATAGATGGGTGTGAGCAGGACCGACCTTCAGGCCGTGAAAACTGGTCTTCCGGCAGACGTTTCCTGCCAGAGATGCCACCAACGTGCGCATCTCTTGCACGTACTCCTGCTGCTCACATTTCCCTTGCTTACACGCGAGAACGTGAGCGCTGGCAGAACTCGTTGTTCGCCGGTAGGAACGCAGCTCAAAGATTTTCACATAGCTGAGCCCAGGATGCAAAGCATCCAGGAGATGTCGTCTCCCTGGTGTATGCCCAGCGCTTGGCACGTCTTCCAAGGTTGGACAGGGCAAACGCCACCCGAACTGGCTCGTCCGAGATGAGACCCGCCTTCATGGCGATCTCCACCTCACGGACCCAAAAGTGAAGGTTCTCTCCTTCCTTCCTCTCAAACGCGGGGACCTTCAGTCATACCGGCTTAGGCCTGGTTGCCTGGGGAGCGGCCATCGAGGCCTCCAAGCTCCCGCGGACGTGAGCGATGAGACCACGCTGGTAGGTCTCAAACGCGTTCACGCGTTATTGTTGCTCGGCAGGCGTCGTAGCCACCAAGCTGCGAAGGACATCTTGTCCAAAGATGCCTTCCATCTTCCGAACAGACTCGTACTGTGAGTCATTCAAGCGAGGAAACTCGCTTCGGTCCATCATGGCTCAAACGTTGAGCGCACAGAGGATTCAGGTAGTTCAATCTACCCGCGATGGTGTTGGATTGACTACGAGTGCTACCAAGTGTGACAGGGTCGTACAGCACCTTGCACAGAGGAAGTGCTTAAGGGTATTTACTACCCGAGTGAGCGTTAGCCCACGTGTCCCGGCCTCAGTGGGAACGGTTTGCTACTTAGAGGAGTAGATGTAAGACTGATGTATTTATAAGTAAGGTTAGCTTGGGCTCCATACAAACTATAGGTTACCTATAGTGGAGCTAAGTAGTCATGCCCTGCCTGGCTGCGAGAGCACCTGGTACCGTGTACCAGGTGTCCACAAGAGTGACGGGTCACTCTTTATGTAACATGGGGCATGCCAACCGATCAAGATTGCAGCTCGTTACAGTACTTGTATTAAACACTAGCCGAGTGCCGCCGCTACGCGGCGGGAAAGAATGAATGTCGTTCCTTGTGTTTTGCCTCCGTTCCGCTCGCTACGGCTCGCTTCACTACTCGCATGGTAGGCTGGCAGATTGTGGCTCAGGCGGACCCATAGGCCCGCAGGGTTGCCGAAGGTGCCGATTTGGGCCGCCTCGCTGCGCTCGGCAGCTTTTAGGCCAATCGGGCCACCTTCGCTGCGCTCGGCAGCCAGTAGGAATATTTAAATTATTTTATCCAATGATTTGTCCGGAAAAGCGTGACAGGCACGACAATTTAGTGTGACGGACAGACAGGTTGCTGCAGTAGATGTTTAAGATTGTCTCATATTTTGATAACATTGAAAGTTGTGACCAAACCACAAAGCTACACTGTCTACGGTAATTAGTCTGACCGAGACTATTTTGTGTGTATGGTTTCTCAGGTCATACACATTAAATAGTCTGACACACACTATTTAAGTGCTAAGACTATTTATGAATTTCGACCGGTCACAAAAAAATACACAAAACGTGAGACTCGAACCGTCAAACCTCAGCGTAGAGGGTCGTCGCTCGGACGACTGCTCCAACTAAGACTAAATTATTGTTCTTTCAAATGTTTTATCTATGTTAGCAAATGACCACCTTGCTGTATTTCTACGCGTTTTCCGTGTCAACAGGCTCGCCTTCAAAATGAGCCTCGTGCTTCTTGATGATGTCTTGGAGATGCGGGTAAAGCTGCGAAACCGACCACGTCCCGTCGATGCCGAGGGACAGACCGCATCGCATCATTGCCTTTCGCGCGTATGACATTCCGCTCTTATCCCTTTGAAGATTGACCGCCTTGACCGCATCTGAAGCGAGTTGCAAGAAAAGCATCTTACCTGGGTTTTGAAGCTTGCCTGACCACGAGCCATCCTTGCGAACCTTGTTTTGCCACCCGTTCTCCTTGATCAACTCCATCTTCTTCTCGTTCCACTTGACTTTACACGCGTCCTTGATCTTGGAAATGACGAACGAGTCAGCTGGCTGGCACAGATCCGTCGCGTTTGGCGGAAAGAACTTGAGGTTGGAGTTGATAGCGTCGAGCTCTGAACGACATTCTTCCGCTTCCTAATGGCCGGAGCAGTTGTCGAGTAAGATCGTCTTCTTGCGCCCATGAACGTCTGCTCTCATCGCCCTCCTTTCTTTTAGGTACTCTCGAAACAGCTTTTGAGTCATCCACCCCTTCTTGCTTGAGCGATAACAGACGCCGGGGATCTTGTCTGGAACTCCGTGAAAAGGATAGTTCCCCGCCGAATTCATGAAGATCATCATTGGTGGGTGAATCCGAGCGCTTGGGCCTCCTGAGAGTCGCACGACCATCGTCATTCCTTCACCTCCGGAGACCACGTCAGCATACTTCACAGTCTCGTCGCCACAAAACCCAAGCGTCTTGCCGTTGTCGAAGTCGACAACGAAATGAGTTTCGTCGATGTTCTCGATCGCGTTTTCATCGAGCGATCCGTCGGCAAACCCACGCTGAAGCTCGCCTAGGTGAAACGCCACTTCCTTCTCGATGTGCTGAAGCTTGGCCTGGCTGAGCTGCTTTTTCCCTGTCTGGGCCCTGATAACAATCTGGTGTGCCTCCATAAAGCCCTGAATCCAGCGAGGGGTGATTTTGTTGATGATCAGCGCACCTTTTGGGTCAACACTTTTAAAAGTGTAGGGCGCTGAGCTGTCTCGAAGAATCTGTTTCGCGAGTTGCTGCAAAAGCGCCGGCTCGAACTTCACGCCAAGCTTTCGGAGTCTGTCGAACTCGTCCAAAAGCAAGGGATACAGCCACGTTACCCACGCGCTTCTTGGTCGCCCACGCCCCGCAATGACCTTGGAACTCACGCGACGTCTTCCACCTCGCCGACGCGTCGAAACAACAACCGCACCACGATCTGCCTCCAGTATACGCCCACGCTTCTTCCACCAGTCCACCGCCTTCGCTAAGTTGGCTGCCCGAGTCATCGAGTTGAATACACCAGGGAATTTGTCGACAGCTTTTGCAAACATGCCTTTGTCGCCTTTGACTGCCTCGTGCTCTGTCATCCAGCGGACGACCTTCCGGCGATGAGCGATGCTGCTGACAGCCTGTGTGCTGCGCGATTGTCTGGATGAACGGGGTGAGCGTGATCGCGTGTACTCGAGCTCGCCTTCGAAGTCGTCGGCCTGAGATGTGCCGTCGCTGGCTCGATCGGTATTGTCGCAGTCTGGACACACCACCGACTGCCCAAAGCCTTCGGCTCCAGTGGGTCGTCCACAAAATGGATGCATGAGGCGCAAACACTTGGGACAGCGATGAACAGGACCAACGGGTTCTCCACAACCTCCACATTGCGCAGTAGCTGTAGCAACTTCCATGCCGACTTGCCGATAAAACAGAGAATGAGGACTTAAAACGTAACTGGAGGGAGCGCTACGGCACTCTACCATCCAGTCCTTCACCCCTACCACCGAAGCGGAGGTAACATCAGACACCTGTTGCTATAGCTTCTAATGATTCTGGGTTGTATATGCACTTGCACTTGGTCGGCACTTCGAGAACCACAAACATCAAAACCAATTGTTGTGAGAAAAAAAAGTAATGGGTGACTCGAACCTAGCCGTACTGAGTACCAATGTGCACTCTTACCCACACGGCTCAGGTCAGACTATTTATGAACCTGTGTTGGTCAGACTATTTATGAATCTCGATATTTTGGCTAAACAATAAATAGTCTGACCTAGACTACTTTTGAACTGAGAATATTTTCGCACCTAGACTAATTACCGTAGACAGTGTAGATGAGTCGGAGAAACTATCAGGGATATTAGTCACGAAATCATAATCGAGAGTCACGAATCGTGACTAATAGTTTATCTCAAGATACATATGGGAGAAGTGGCTTTGCTGTGCTGCGTCAGGCTGTTTAAGTGTTTGCGAGAAAATGGATCATACGAACTCATGCATAAAAACTTGTACAGTAATTGCGCCCTCGAGCCAGCACAGAGTTATGATGTGTAGCGCACTGCATATATGTACTAGTTGTAGTAGTAGTAAAACTACGTGAACAAGTAGCCCCGAGCTATCGACGGGACAAACATGCTGTCAGAACCATTTTCCAATTTATCAGCTCTCGACAACATCCAAGCGACCTGCCTCACGACCATGCGACTTTATCGCGTGCTGGGAATGGCCACGATCGTCCTTTTCGGGCATTCCTCGGCAATATCGAAGATATCTTCTACCAGTCACCCGCTCAACGGGTGGTACTCTTGCTATGAGTTCACGTTTTCGGGCGAAGGTGATTCCAGTGACCAAAGTGAAGATGCTCAGTGTGCTATCTATACGGCTCCACTGTGCTATCCAGGTGTCTGTGAGGTATCCGAATTTGCAGAGGCTACAGTTGACATTTTCGTGAAACGGATTCCAGCTACGTCTGGAGATGACGAGACGGCCCGCAATGTATGGCTGCTTCAAGGTGGCCCTGGCTACTCCTCAACTGCAAGTATGTAGCCTGTAAATCTGTTTGGTGATGCCCTAGCTTGCTCAATTAACTATGTTATCGGTGTACTTTTTAGTGGAGGCTAGCATGGTGGAGCTCCACGGGCAATTAGAGGGAACGGTCAACGTGTACACGATGGACCACCGCGGAACAGGACGCAGTACGCTGTTCGACTGCGTTGCTGCACAAATCACAACGACAGGTTCGACGCTGGGCCGTCAAATTGACACATCTGAAGTTCCGACGTGTGCGAAGGATATTCGAATGAAGTATGGGGATCTCGCCTCGTTTTCCACGACGAGCGCTGCTACAGATATTTCCACAATTATCGCCAGGTTTACGAACGGTGCGAGCTCCATTATCTATGGGGTGAGCTACGGAACGGTGCTGGTTGAGCGTTTGATGCACTTAAGCCCGCCAAGTGTGGTTGGATACGTTCTAGATGGCATTGCTACCACTTCGGGAGCCTCGGGTAACAAATTCCAGTACTTTTCCATGTCCGACGCTGACTTTGGCAAAGTGGGCGATCACTTCATGGAACTATGTGCGCTAGACACCACATGCAATACGCATTTCAAGTCAACGAATCTCTCTGAAACACTCCAGCATGTTATAACGCGAATGGATAACGACCCCAACTCAACGTGTGCTTCGTTGATGAGCATGTTGGGTGACGCTCCACCATCACTTGAGCTACGATCGACTCTAGGTCTACTCGTGAAGGATTCAACAGCGCGAGTGCTTGTTCCACCGCTGATCTACAGACTTAACCGCTGCGATGCCAACGATGTGGACACCCTGACCCAACTGCTCACCGCTGTAAACACCTTCGAATCGGGTACAAGCCAGGACGATGCCCTCCAATCGACATTGCTGTACTATCTCATCATCTTCTCGGAAATGTGGGAGATGCCAGCTCCTACCAGCTCCGAAATGGATTCGCGATTTTCCCATGCAAGTATGGCGGATGGAGTTTATCAATACAATTCGCTGTATTGCGCTTTCTCGATAGAGAAGTCTCCAGCATGCGACGGGTTACACGTCAGCACCTACGAAGGCGAAGGAATCATTTACCAGCGTGACCAGTACTGGAACAAGAGCGCTTCAGTACCCACTAAGGCCAGTGTGCTGCTCATGAGTGGGGAACTCGATCCGGTGACGCCTAACAAATACGCAGAGTATCTGATCGATTCTCTTGTCGGCTCGAACAAAGAGCTCGTCACATTCGATTACGCTACCCACGGTACTCTTATGTTCACCCCGTTTGAGGATAAGAATGGGGTCATCCGAAACTGTGGCATGGAACTACTGGTATCCTATGTCAGCAATAATGGTAACCTCAAGCGTTTGGATGGACGAAATGCCCGCCTTCAATTTGGAGGTGCCAATTGAGTATGCGCAACACTTTTTCGGTACCGAGAACGCGTACGACGGTGTCTACAACGCTAGCTTAGCGCAAGCCGCTTAGACAAGACAACGAAGGTAAGAATCCATAACAAGAAACCACCTTTACCTTGGATAGCTACCAGTAGACGTTGCTGCTCAAAGCTGTTTAGAGACCGTTTTCACTTAGATAGCTCGAAGCTTTGGGGCCGGTTCAAGTCAAAACAGAAAAACAAATATGGTCCCCGTACAATGAATGTACTGCAATATCACTAACTATCCCACCTAGCGCGCCCCACCTTTTATTCGTGACTCGCATTAGCCGGCATCGTTTAAGAGCTCAAGCCGCTGCTATGAAATTCCCTACTTCTCTCTTCACTCGAATGGAATTGCCGAGCGATTTCACCTGTGACAAAGGTCGAACGCTCCCCATCGTCGGAATCTTTGAGCCTCCAGGACGCTCTCGTACGTTAAAGTCAAAGTCTTCTGGTCCTTCCTGCTGCATCTGTCGCAATCTCTCTTGAAATCGCTCCTCTTCTACAAACTCTCGAATCTTCTCAATCGCATCTGACAGCTTCATACGCTCAGACGGTTCAAAAGCACACATCTTCTCCACCAATTCCCACTCAGCGTCATTACTAAACGCCTTTGGACGAAGCAAGAACTTCCTGCGGGTCACATGAAACTTCACGACTGGGTCTGGTACGTGCTGACCCCACGGCACGTCGCCCGTCACCGCCTCCACAATGCACATACCGAATGAATACACGTCCGAAACCACATTCGGAGCCACAGGGCTGTCCTTGCGGATCACCTCGGGCGCTTTCCATCGAATTGCGCCAACGGTTTTCTCATCTTCGCTCTGCTCAGTCGTCAAGAAGCTCAGTCCGAAATCCGTCAGCATAGCTACACCGTCCCTGCTCACTAGGATCTGGTTACACTTGAGATCTGTATGCACAATGTGTCGTTCATGCAAGAAGTGCAGACCGAGAGCAGCGTCCAACAACTTCCGCCAGACCAGAGATCGTCCCTCTTGTCTTGCGTGGTAGAGATAGTCGAGTAATTTGCCATTCTTGGCCTCTTCACACACGAAGAAATACGTCGCGCCTTCGTCACAAGCTCCGAAGAATGGCACGATGTTCGGGTGTCTGGCTTTTTGCCAGATACGCGCTTCTCGATGGAAGGTGCGAGTTTCTTGTTCAGTGGCTACAGTGACCGTCTTGACGACGACGCGAGTACTCAACCACCAGCCTCGGTACACTTTCCCGAACGATCCTGCAGAAAAAGGTTCCTGATCCTTCCGCACCTCGCGACTCGGGATGAACCAATCCGGTTTCATTAGCCTCGTGGCAACAGTGTTTGACATTCCGCTCGCTTCACTTGTATGAGCGCAAAGAATTCGCCAGACCTCGTACCTGCAATTGATACGAGCCAATTCAGCTGCTGTTCGCCCCGAGCTGCTGACAATCTCGGCGTCTGCATTGCTGTCCAGTAGCAGCCGAACGATCTCGTCATGTCCTCTGTAAGCAGCTTTCATCAACGGTGTTTGGATGTCCACATCCACTACGTTCACGTCCGCATGATGCTCCAAAAGCAGCCGGACGATCTCCAAATGCCCTTCTTCGGCAGCGAACATCAAAGCTGTCCGCTGTTCACTCGTTCGTGCATCTACAGTAGCACATTCCTCAATAAAGAGAGTGACAATACTCCCATAGCCACGCTGAGAAGCCACCGTCAGTGGCGACCACCCCATCACATTGACTGCGTTCACATCAGCTCCATGCTCCAGCAGCAACCGTGCTATCTCGAGACGTCCGTGCAGAACAGCTTCATGGAGCACGGAATCTCCGTCGCTGTCTGCAGTGTTGCTCGTCGCACCTCTAGCCAATAAAAGCCTCACTAGCTCCAGATGACCTTTAAATACTGCGCTTTGCAAGGCCGAGCAATTGTTTCTGCCAGCCAAGTTGACGTCCGCGCCGCAATCTAACAGCAAGCGAGCACACTTGACGCTCCCTGCATAACCGACTAAGCGCAGCGCAGTCTTCCCGCTATGTGTCTTGGCGTCTACAGCTGCACCAGCGCTTAACAGCAGCTCCACCACCTCCACATACTGACACTGGACTGCCAGCATCAACGGCGTTTTACCGGACGAGTCCGCCAAGTCCACATTCGCGCCGTGTTTCAATAGAACACGGATCGTTTCTGTCTTTCCGAAGAGCGCTGCCATCATGACGGCAGACGACCCATCGTCCAACGTGGCGTCAACGGCAGCTCCATACTCAATCAGAACCTCGACAACTTCAGTGTACCCTTCTTGTGCAGCCGTACTGATAATTGTCAATCCGCCACAAAACGTTCTTGACACGTCAGCCCCTTTCTCCAATAGGAGACGTACAAGCTCTACAAGACCGCTGCCAGCTGCAGCTTCGAGAGCAGAAATTCTTGTTTCTTGTAGATTGTCAACGACTGCTCCATTGTCGAGCAATAGACGAGCAATATCCACATAGCCTAGAGAACAGCTCGCGGCAAGAGGCATGCTGCCGTCAGGGGTCAAGTGGTCAATGTCCGCTCCATGTTTTAATACAAGACGCACACATTCGATATGGTCGTTTAGTGCAGCGTAGTTGAGAGCAGTGTACCCGTCGTTATCGGTCTTGTCAACGCTGGCTCCCTTCTCTAACAGCAGACGCGCTGTCTCGACGTGACCGGATGATACTGCAGCAATGAGCGGTGTTGATCCCTCGCTATCTGCTGCATCAATCATAGCTCCTCTCTCCAAGAGAAGACGTGCCACCTCCACATGGCCGTGTTCGGCAGCGTATATCAGTGCCGTAGCACCTTTGCAATTTTTAAAATCGACCTCAGCTCCGTTTATCAACAGCAGACCCACTGTCTCAGTGTATCCTCTCTCTGCAGCCAGAATCAAAGGCGTGGATCCTAGATGCGCCGCCATGTTGACGTCAGCTCCTCTCTCCAACAACAGTCGGACAGCGTCTACTTTGCCTTTGATAGAGGCATACATGAGCGCTCTGTAGTCAGTTGGGGTAGTCTTCTCGATGTCGGCCCCAGCATCTAGCAAGACGCCAACAACTTCGTCATAGCCATACCCAGCAGCCTGCATTAAAGGTGTCAATCCCTCCTCTGTAGCTACATCTACGACAGCTCCCTCCTCCAATAGAAGCTTAACTACGTCCAAATGTCCGTTTGTAGCAGCCCACGTAAGCGCAGTACCGCCAGTATCGTTTGTAGCATGGATATCGGCTCCTTGGTCCAGTAAGAGCCTCACAACATCCACTTGACCACGTAAAGCAGCATAGAGAAGTGGCGTGTACCCGTCGTTGGTGGCCAAGTCTACAGTAGCCCCCTGTTCCATTAGAAACTCAACTACTTTAAGGTAGCCACATTCTGCAGCCCACAAAAAAGCAGTAGACCCAAATTGGTTGGTTCGGTTAATGTCTGCTCCGTGCTGTAGTAGCATCTGCACGACTTCAAGTTGCCCACTTTTGGCTGCACAGATCAACGCGGTGTTCCCATCTTTACCCTTTTTCTCAACGTCGTCCTTATTTTCGAGTAGGCTTTGGACAATCTCCACATGGCCCTCAGTAGCTGCTATGATCAGTGGAGAATCTCCTTCTGGGTCGGATTTATTGATATCTGCCCCCTTCTCCACTAAAAGCTGGACGAGTTGCGTGTGGCTAATATGGTACTCGGAATAGAGAGCGGTGAGACGATGGACGTCGATGCAGTTGATCTTGGTCGTGTCGGCGTCTTCATCACTAGCAGCAGCGACCCGAGACTTGAGAGACGCGGTGGTGGTCATGCTTGCTATGGAGCTCTCGCTTTGCAAATCTTTACCGCCTTCAACAACGAAAAACATTTTATTTTGTACCCATCAGTACTTATCCTACTTTCTACAGCATAAAACGACCTTATCCTACTTTCTACAGTATAAAATGGCATCTTTGTAGAGGAAGCGTACGCTGTGATTGGCCAAAACCGAACCTCGTGAATTCAATTATCTGCCAATCCCACCAAACATTCTCAAGTTGTAGTACAGATACGCGGACCAGAATTGAGAAGTACGGCCATTTAACCAGCTCTCCTGTCCCTGTATCGTACCCACGGCGCTATCTGAAGCGTGCTTACTACTCATACACATGCATGCTCCCAAAGGGTCGTACTGGAATCGGTTGCGGTGGCTTCTGCGGTTTCAGAGCCCCGGGATTCTCGAACTGCATCCGTGGGGTCTCCTGGCTGCTCTACTGCGATCTCCCAGTCGGCTGTTAGACGGCGTGACGGCCTCACATCATCGATATTTAGACCGCGCTGCGGCTGCAGTGACGCAGAACCCAGTGCTGTTCCCGAATGGGTTTTTCTCGGATGGGTGGGGAGATCTCAACACCCCAAAACGAATCCGAGAACTGCTACAGAGTCGACGCATGAGTGACGTTGTGTCACTAAGAGACGGAGAACCGAATTGGAGCAGCGTCAGGAAGCTGTCGGTGGCTAAAGTGGCGTTGCGAGAGGGCAAATTTAGCAGCTCATTGGACAATGCGCAACAGTTGCTACCCGAAGAGAGTCAGGACGCTTTTTGTGAACTGGTGACGCCGATGGAGTGGGAACAAGAAGATCAGCGTATTCCACAAGGGAGACAAGACCGACCTCTTGTGGGTAAGTCGATTTCTAATAGATTATCGAAAGAATAGTGGTGAATAACCATGTGGAGTGACGTAGTGCTTCTACCGGGGACGGGGGAGCACGGATTTCTACATCGGAGAGCGTCCATTGCTATCCCACTAGCCAAAAGGGGAGTAGCCACTTTGGTACGTTGAATCAAGAAGGTTTATTATCATTGAAGTACTAATTATTGGACACTTGTTGCAGATTCTGGAAGGACCTTTTTACGGGAAGCGCAAACCATCGAAACAGAAGGGATCCAAACTACGCAGGTACGCTCTGCCACGTTTTTTGTGGTACGGAGTATTTTCTTAATGGGTCTTGTGTTTCACAGGGTAAGCGACTTGCCCATCCTAGGTCAAGCAACCATCGAGGAGGCCAAGTCGTTGCTGGAACACTTTCGAGATTGCCACGAGTACTCGCAATTAGTAGTTGCAGGCAGTAGCATGGGTGGACTACATGCTGCTATGGTCGCATCAGTGTTTCCTGGAGATGTGGGGGCTACGGCCTGGTTGGCGCCACCCTCCGCTGTGCCTGTGTTCGCAGATGGATTGCTGTCTGGATCCTGCAACTGGCGATCTCTATACAAGCAGCACGAACTGCAGATGCTGGATAAAATGCTGACCGGTCATGCAGTTGCTGAATCTTACGAAAAGCTGCTCGATGTTGCAGTTGACGACGAAAAAGAACGAGCTGAGTGCTCTGAATTGGAGCTGGATCCAGTCCAAGAAGCCAAGAAGCGCATGAGACTCTTCCTCTCGATCACCGATATTGACAATTTCTTACCTCCACGAAGTTCCGATGCTGTTGTGTTCGTGTATGGAACTGAAGACGAATATATCGGCTTCACTGAACCGCAGTGGCAGGTAGTGTGCTTCCATTTCACGCAAATTCTTGCATTTAGAAGCTCTTACGGCTCGGTGATTTTTTTTTTATATTTGTCAGCGTATGCGTGAGCAGTGGAGACCAGCTCACTTTAGAACTATCAAGACGGGTCATGTCAGTGGGATTTTACTGGAGCAAGAAGCCTACCGCAAGACGATATTGGAGGTTGTGGATCTTTTAAAGAAGCGAGAGACAACAGCAGACCTAACGTCAGGAATCGCTGTTGGATCTGCGTGAAATGTTCTTTATAAATATTTCAACAGATCAGAAAAATATCTGCATCGTGCACAGCTACCGTGACCGAATGAAGATCAGGTGCTTGTGATTAACTCGAGGTAAAAAAAAACTGTAATCGCATTGCAGAACATGCTTTTATACTGGGAATAATAAAGAATGAGCGCACGGAGTATGTCCACAGTAAGCGTAACAACGTCAATCTAGAGTACAGTCTCGGTCGTCACGTATTCTACTAGTACAGCTCTGCAATATGTACTGACGTGCTTTACACCGTTCACTCTAATTAGTCGTGCTTCGAAAATAGTCGGACTTCGTGACGTCACAAATCTGGGATCCTATAGAAGGCTCATCAACTCTTTACACAAACATGGTTTTGTCGGCATTTACTTTATTCTAGCATGCTTGTTCGCCGTAGCTTTTAAAAAATGGCTCCAACATGAGCACCATAATTAGTCATGACATGACTAGTTAGAGTGAACGGTTAACCGATGTAGAATACCGTATTCTGAATACGGACAATGCTGCAGTGCCTTTGCACAAAATGCAAGTACAGTGCAAATAGGGTCCTGTGCTGTATCCATAAACTAGGTACTAAATGATTTAGTACAGAGTTTAAAGCTGATTTAGTCCAAATACCGCATTCAGCTACTGTGACAAAAAAAAAAAACTTGTGCGGTTGCTGTTTCTTATTGCAAGCCTATATTGGTCTAATACACTGTACCGGCAAACTGTACTAGCATACTGTGCTTGCATCTATTTCATGTATAGTACTCTGGAAAGTGTACTGCCGACCTGTGATGTGAACCAGTACATTGGACCATTTCTCACCTGAATGTTGTACGAATGTTACCCCAGGCTACGCTAATTACTTTAAAAAAAAGTGCTTTCGCTAAAGATAGCTATTTCATTTTATATTTACCTGGAAAACCGGCTTTAGTACAAATCGCAAAAGCTTAGCGTCTTGTTTTCAAAGCTATCGTGGGCTTCGCAATGCTAAATATCCGAGAGGATATACTGGAAATTACGAAGTATGAGGGATGGACAGCCCCAGCGGATTAATGTAACGGTACTGGCGAGTTTGTAGGTTTAACGCTGTCTCAAATAGGCTTGATTTTTGTACAGCATGAGAGTGTTTACTACACTCCGACCCAAATTAATCTCTGCAGGACTTCGTACCAAATCACTACCAGTAAAACGATTGCGATACTTGCGCAATTACACAACTCTCCTGGTTTTAATTACAGAAGTAGGAACGTCCTTTGATGCCCAAATAACTCAATCATTTGTTTATTGAGCTCTTCTTCTGCGCGACTTTCACAGCTAAAACAAGTCAAAATTATCTTTCTTGCCGCCATCGTCTCCCTCTTCATCGCTTTCGTCTTCTTCCTCGCCGTGCCCAGTTCCACCTACCGCCTTCCTCATGCCTCTCATCGTCTTCGAAGTCCTCGCCATCGGCGACGATCTTGACGTTCGTAAGAGGCGATTCTGAGTATCTCCATCAAGCGGTTGAAAATGCTGTGGTGATCCTATGTGCAAGACGCCAGCTTGATTGTCGGTCACAGCGGCAGATATCGCGATTCTGTTTCCAAGGAGGGCAGCTGCAGCAGAAACCACGAGAACAAAAGGTAGGCGCATATTTTTGTTGTTGGAAGTGGGTGTTGCAGCGGAGAAAGTAAAGTGAGGGATAGCAATGCACATGGTTGGGCACGATCGGCAAATCGACCGAGCATATTATCCTACACGAAGGGCGAATTTTTAGGACGATGGGCACACAAATACATGTATCTATATTAATAAAACATTAGTGTATTGGTTATTTTCAATCTGGCATCTTAAGTTGATATTTACAAAACAAACCTGTTTTGTTGATCTCTCTTATTAATAAGCACAGCTGGCCGACCACGTAATTTGTAGATCGGAAAATATCCCGTTAAACCACGTGCTTCGGGCTGAGTTCGCAGTACATCTCTCACCTGCTGAAGTATTGGCCTTCCGAGAATGTGCTACACCGTGGCTACGTATCTCTTGCATAGGCTAGTCGTTGACGGTAATTTATCTGCGAATTAGCAGGTATTGGAAAGCTCAGCTCAACCAGTGTCTCGTTAGTTAACAAAAAATCGAAGTTACGGTATTGTACCGATACTATATTGTCCGCTAAAAAAATCTTTTCAGAATAACAACGGATGCTATTCAATTATGCTCTGCACCTTTTGATTGGGGGAGGGTTATATCCTGCCGTTACTGACGGGAGCTCTAGTTTATGTGAAAACATGCGCAGTTTCATATAACATGCGCTACCTAACTCGTAGGCGTACTCAAGAGCTACCCAACACATTAAAAAACATCTGGATGATGCGTCTTGGTAACCACACTTTAGCCTCGTTCAGTCAGGCACTCCCTGAGATGTCACAATTTGAGAGCCTTTTATTAATAGTGGGAAGGTCATCCGTCCTCATGTATTCACGCCAGCGTACGAGAGCAATCGAGCGATAGCTATTAAATTCACTACTGTCGCTATACTACTTTTGGGTACCAAGCCACGAACGAGGACTAAACGTAGTGTAGCTTAGTAAGAATGCATACAATGTAAATTTTCATGGATATGATAACTAATTGTTCGTGCAGTAAATTTTGCAAAGATTAAAAAAGGCTGTCATAATTTTTACATGGTCTGGCAAGGTAGTACAACGCTTAAATTAAGCTGGCAATATTGCGTTCGTAATCGACAAGACCTCGTAAACTTCTACACAAGTACTGTAGTGTACAGCCCTACTGACTTTAAACTGACAATGACGCGTTCGTAATCTACAAAGTTGGGCATAATCCGCGTGACTTGCTCCTTGGAGTGATCCAATGGAGACTATGTTTTATAGTACTAACGCTATAATTGACAGTTGAAGGCTTACAGAAGTTAATGTGGTGGTGTACTTCTCCGTGCTCTTATTTTTTAACTCACCCTCCTCCACTAAAGTCTCTCATTACTCAAGCACCATGCGCAAGGCGTTTCTCCTTCTGATTGTTACCCTCCTCGGTAACGGAAGTACCATATCTGCAACCACGACCGGAAACCAAGCTGCCATCTCTACCCTGGAATCGCCAGTTCTGCTCACTCACGATACTCAAAAGCGTTTTCTGCGGAGCCACAGCGAAGCGGAAGAAGGCAGTGAAGAAGACGAATTTGGAAACACTGAAGAGAGAAAAGTAGGGGCGAACCTTTTCGCGGATTCGAAGCTCGCGCAAATGCTGAACTCTCGTAAAACGTTCCCGAGGTTTGCGAGGTGGAAACGCGAAGGGTTCACCCCCGGCACTCTTAGAACGAAACTAGAGGAACTTGGTCTCTGGACAAAATACAGTGGCCTCCACACGATGTACTCAAACAACTACTACACCATCGAGAAGGCCAAACCGTCAAAGTACGCGTAGATCTGGCGATAATCCACTAGAGGAGAAATACAAATGGAGGGTCTTAATCGATTGTTAAGTATTCACGTAGTTTTTGACCTATTCTACAAGCAGGGATCATTAGACAGTTCTCCACACAGCTCCGTGAATGTAGTTAGCTTGCTAACAACTAAAAAGTATTTGATATCTCAGCGTTCTTTGTACCATGTTGGTATGAAGTTCACTCGTAAAGACAGCACACGATGGTATCCTACTTCGTGCTCATGACAATGCGAAGCTCGCCATGTGGAAGGTTCTGTAGCCACATGATCTCTTCGATGTGGCGTTCTCCATGGAAATAAATGCATACATGTACTGCAGTCTCTAAACAGTATTATATGTTCATAAACTCGCCATCTTCAATGCCGCAGCATCCGTTAGAGTTGAAGGCAATTCCACAACCGTTTAGCACCACATGTGCGATCCCGACTCCTCTGGGTCATGGAATACACGCCTTAGGTCATTATTTGATAGTACACTTTTCCCTAACGAAACACGATTAGCATTTGCGGATCCATCACCACCGTCGACGATCCTTTCTACCCGTCCTTCCCGTGATGATGCAGGTGCATCAGACTTGACCCACTCGATACACTACTAGCTTCCGTGTTACTCGTGAGACTACTGCCACTGCTTGCTCCTGCGGCCACCGCTGCACTTGAAGCATCTCCAACGGCACACTAGACGGTCGCTGGGGCAAATGGTAATTTTCCGATCAGTTAAAATATATTTTTAGATTGATGAATATTAATCTATTTAAAGAGGTATTTTCGAAAAAAACTTCTACATCCCACGTTTTCTAAAATGGTTAGGTACATGTTTATGAAACGCGGGCAATGACCGTGATATTACGTGGTTTCTCCATTCTCCCACGGAGTAAAATACGGTGACTGAGTAATTTACGCTACACGTATTTGTGTCATGTACATACATGGGCAATCATATTCACAGTACGCTTGAAAATTGAAGAATGACACCACAATCGCTGCATCGGGTGCGTGTGTCACCATTACATGGTATGACCAAGCCACTTATCGGCATGGACATGCAACCATGCCAGGACATTCACAAAACATAAAAAATAACATGCCAAAAAACGGAAGAAGTGAAACAAGCAATGCCATGTTCGGCTAACAAGGTGTCGTTATTCAGCTACGGTCTCTTCGCGTCGCTGAAGTTCACAATTGCTTTCAGACGATCCAATCGTCGGCGCAACAGCCCCGTCTCCGTAAAGTCACTTCATTCCTCCATCCAGAAACGTCTCCAGAAATATAGGCAGACAAATAGTCCGCAGCTATAAGCAAAAATAAGGAGCCTAACTGCGCTTCTCATCTTCAATGTCTGAACTTCCGCTACAGTGGCTAGTACGGCTACTAAAGTTAAGCGAAACGTCTTATTCACTCTTTGTTTCACCTTGCGGTTGGTTACGAGTCTCGTTACCCTCCCCTTGTAGTTGTTGTACCCCCCCCCCCTGTCAATTTTACAAACGTGTTTCTAACCATTTTTGCCACATATGCTGTAGCGTTTTGTCATTTTGCTAGCATGCTTAGCACGAAGAAGAGTCGAAGTACATCTCCTGGAAGTGATGTTGACCTTGAGTCTGGGTTAGATGGGATATCCAACCCACAAAACACAGAGATAATTGTTACAATACATATATTTTTCTTAGCAAATGCTACGTCTCGCAGTCCTCAACTAATGCCAAGAGCCATAATAAAGAGCCCTCTTCGCTGTAAAATAACGTACATAAATCGTAAGCTAAACACGTCCAATAGATGTTAGTGTGGGCATATTTTAGGATACCCAGTGCAACCTGCAGCCGGAGATCCCAGGGAGCAGACAGTGCGCATTGTACGTGGCATTGCCACTTGCCTACGTTGGATACAGAGCTATGGACAGGGGTCCAGGGGCTTCCCCCTTGGCCCAAGGTAGCGTAGGTGCAGTCAGTTTAATTCTCCGTTTTCAATGCACTCTTCAATTTGCACTCATAGTGCGAAGTGGCACAACGAATTCTTTGGCTACAATGCCCGGCTTCGGTGCGTACAGCGACGATGATGTGGAAATGAAGACTCCACCACCCATCTTCGAGTTCATTCGAGCCCCACGGCTTAGCACGTGGAGTCAAGCGACGTTGATCCAGTTCAAGCGCGAGCGCGACCAGTACGAGAAGAAGATCGAGGAGCGCTGTGCGGTGACGAACGAGAACAAGGCCAGCGTTCTGGTCAGCATTAAGGTGTCAATGGAAACACGCGTTTTGGATCATTTGGCTCGCTTCGGCCTCCGGAAGAGACTGGAGATGGTGACGGATGCTGACATTCTGGCGGAGATCGAGCGGAAATGTGGTACGATCCTGAATGCCCATGTGCCAGATGTCATGGGTGCGTTCAAGGAGTGGCTCAGCATGGACTTGCAGGAGCAGGACACCGAGGCTCGTATCAGCAAGTATTTCGTCGGCTTTGACCGCCTTGTGGAGGAGAAAGGTTTCCTCGGTATGCTGGGGCGCGGCACGGAAGGGCAATTGGATCGACAGCAGATGAAGAGGCGTTGCCGCATCCGGGTTGAAAACCTTGCCCCTGCCGTGCTGCAGGTGGATTTGTAACGGCTCGTCGAGATGACGCACCGAGATGCTCCAATCGACGACGTGCTCCTGTACCAGTTGATTGTGGAGCGAGCGACGATGCAGCACCATTTCCACCTGATGCTCAAGGAAACCAAGGAGCCGCGAGCTGCGGCGATGGCGCGGACGCCATCAGCAACCGCGTCGGCGAAACCCGCTGAGACCAAGCCGGCAGCTGGGGCCGCCACCACGATGAAGACGGCTGCGAGTGCGCTTGCTTCAACGGGAAGAATGTGGAGTGCTGGGTGTGCAAGGGTGATCACACAGTGCGTGACTGCCCAACGGCTACTGACGTTGAGAAAGAGGCAGCACTTACCGCGTGGCGGGAGAAGCGCAACTCAAGGTCTGAACGTGCAAAGCATGTCGCTGAAGGCATCGCTAAGAAGGTGGTGCTGGTTAACGGCATTCTGGAAATTCCGCTTTGTCTGAATACAGGATCCGATCGCAATATCATCTCTCGATACTATCTGGAGGAGCTGAAGGAGCTGAGCGCAGAGGTGGTCACCACGTCACTTGATGCAGTGATCAGAGTCAAGGCGACGGGAGGAGCGGAGTTTGTTTGCAGGGAGGGCGCAACACTCGATTTAAAGCTCACCATAGCTGCTGGACCGCTGCATCTTTCCCGTGTTCCTGTCATTGTGCTGGAAGGACCCGAGGAGGAGTTTCGTTTGGGCCGCGTCACGCTCAAGGAGATCGGTATCGACATTGATCGGCTGTTGAAGCAGCTGGCAAGCGGGAGAAACGATGGTACTGTTAGTGCTGCCGATGAAGATGACCTTTCCCCGGATGAGGAACTCCGATTTGAGGGAGAGGATGTGGATGTCGCGGCCGCAATGGAAAATCTGGTGGACAAGCCAGTCGCGAATGGGTTTGATGAAGCACATTTGGGTGGTCTTCGGGGGCTGGTTCGTGAATTTTCTGATGTCTTTCGCCTTCATGTCGGTAGTGATCCTGCTGCGGATGTGAAGCCTCTGGAAGTGCAAGTGGTGCCGGGTGCTGTTCCTTTCCGGTGCAAACTGCGCAAGTACCCGGAGCGACAGCGAGAAATTCTGCGAGAATACGTTCAACAGCTTGTGGAAAATGGACTGGTGCTTCGTAACAATGCCCGTCGCTGGGCCTGTGCTGCTTTACCTGTCAAGAAGTCGAATGATGAGTATCGGATGACTGTGGACTATCGCCCTGTTAACAGACTCACCGTCCTGCTAGCAGCAGCAAGCCCAAATTTGGCGGTGGTCACTCAAAGTGTCAAGGATGCGTATGGGTTTGGCTCCTTTGATATGTTCAAGGGGTTCTAACAATTGCCATTAGCCCCTGCAAGTCAAGAGCTGTTCAGGTTTCTTACTGAAGACGGCGTTTTCACACCACCGCGTGTCCCCCAAGGTTCCTCCGATTCTGCGCTGCATTTCCAAGCGCAGATGCAAGGATGTTTTCGCCCCCTGCTGTACAGGGCAGCGCTCGTGTGGATTGATGACATTCTGTTGTTCGCCCGTAGTCCTACCGAAGTTGTGGAGAAGCTCCGTGCATCATCCTTCGGTAGCGCAACCTTAAGCTCAACGCGAAAGCAAGTGAGCTATTCTCGAAGAAATTCATCTGGTGCGGCAAAGTAATTGACGGAGTCGGTATTGAGCATAATTCGTCTCGCCTTCAAGCTCTGGTTAACATGCCTCCACCACCGACGGCTGCAGCACTGCAACATTTTTTTGTGTGCGATTAATTGGCTGCGTGATTCTATGGTGGACTATGCTCGTACAGTAGCGCCATTGCAGCATAAGCTGGAAGAGGTAATGGCAGCACATGGACGGCGCAAGTCACGCCTTGCTGTAGTGGACCTCACGTGGACGAAGGATGATGAATCGGCATTTCGTGTGGTGCTGGAACTTGTTTCGAGCTCTAGCAAGTTTTTTTTTTCTGATCGGGATCGCAAGTGCGAGAGTGGTCGACAGACACACCGGTTGAAGAGCAGCATCACGAGATGTTGGTGTGTCGTGGCGGAACATTCACTAAGTCGCAGATAAATTGGTCTGTGGTGGAGAAAGAGGGCTATCCGATCGCTAGGGCCTGAGTCGATCTCGATTATCTGTTGGAGAGAGAGAAGGGGTTTCACATTTATTGTGATGACTCTAACCTTATCCAGATTTTTGCGCCAGGACGAGAAGTCAAGCAGCATGTCAAAGGCAAGCTTCAGCGCTGGGCTCTGCGGATTACAGGCTGTCGCTACACAATCGAGCACATTGCCAGCGAACACAACCTTTGGGCCGATATTGTTTCGCGCTGGGGGCAGCCTCCTGCAGAGCTAGCAGCGACAAGCACTGCCACGGTGCACTCGCAGTGAGAGCACGGCCTCACAGCTCCGGTCGTTAGAAGACGACGCCTTCAAGTGGCCTTGTGTGTCTGAAATCAAAGGGATTCAAGTTCGTTGCAAGAAGGAGAAGCCTCCAACCGCAGTTGTTGATGACGGTCTAGCCACAGTTGGTGGCAAGTTTGGATCCCACCAACTGCACATGCGCTCTTACCCCGGTTTTTTTATTGTGGCTCATTGTGGTGTCCAAGCACAGCGAGGAGAACATGGGATGACCCCGCAGCTAGGTGCTCGCTTCACTATCAAGAAGCTGGCGATGAAAGTGGCCAAGTCCGTCCGCGAGTGCCTCCTTTGTAAGCATGTGAAAGGGGGCAAGATCATACCGTGTGTGTGGACCACAGATCGTACCGTTTCAATGCGCAATGAGCGGCTTCACATGTATTATATGCTCCTTGGAGAAACGTATGGCACCACCAAGTACGTCCTCGCTCTCAAGTATGAGATGACTTATTTTTGTGAATTAGTTCCAGCGGACACGTCTAGCAGCGATGTCGTGGTAGCCTCCGTCCTCGACTGATTTAAGCGTTTCGGTCTACCAGAGTCATGGGAGAGCGACAACGGCTCTCACGTTAAGTCATAGATCATGGCGAGTCTGTGCGAACGGTTGAAAGCACAGCAGTCATTCGTCCCGGTGTATACCCCATGGATAAATGGTACGGTCGAGCGCCTTAATCGGGACATCTTGCAAGTCCTCCGAGTAATGATCCTTGAGTTTCAACTGGATACAAGAAACTGGTTACATCTACTACCTCTGATCCAGGCGAATTTGAATCGTTCGCCAGTTGCGTCGCTTGGGAACCGGGCCCCGGTCGAAGTTTTCAAGGGTCTTCCAGTCCCATCAGCTCTAGGACACGATTGCCGTGCCATCCGACAAGGGTATACGACTGGTACATGTGGATCCGGAGCGTGCGAATGCTTAAGTCGAGAAACGGAGGCGTAGCCTTCAATCCATGCACAAGGAAGCTGCCACACTGAAGGAGAAGAAGCGCCTCTACGAAATGGTGCGGGCCAAGGGCAGCGTCTGCAACTTTGAGGTGGGCGATTTCGTCCTGTGGTCGCGAGTCGACACGCGCCTACAAGAGAACAAATCTACGCGTCCGTTGGGTTGGTCCATTTCGTGTCGTCGACGCCCGCCAGCACTCTTTCGTTGTCGAGCACATGATAAGCAAGGACAAAGTCGAAGTGCACGGCTCGCGTCTTAAGTTTTACAGCAATACATCGATGGAGGTGACAGCGGAGCTCAAAGAGCATGTGGCGAAACAAGGGATAGTGCTTGGGGTGCGAGCGAATGTCGATCACCGCAAGAACTCCGTCACCAACGCGTGAGAAGTGCATGTCGCGTGGGTTGGCTCGAGCATATCAGTAACTCGTGGGAGCCGCTCCGGATTATCTACGCTGACGTTCCCGCCAAGGTCGAGGAGTATATTGACAGCAATGCGATCACCGATCTCGAATGGCTTCAGGACACATCTATCTCCGACGATTAATCCAGCTTTTGCTGCTCGAGTGATGACTCAGAGCTACAGGTTTCAAGGGCAGTGTGGGCATATCTCAGGATACCCAGTGCAACCCGCAGCCTGAGATCCCAATGAGCAGGCGGTGCGCATTGTACGTGGCATTGTCACTTGCCTACGTTGGACACAGAGCAATGGACAGGAGCCCAGGGGCTTCCCCCTTGACCCAAGATAGCGTAGGTGCAGTCAGTTTGATTCTCCGTTTTTAATGCACTCTACAATTTGAACTCATAGTGCGAAGTGGCATAGTTAGCAAGCGTTGACCATCGGCGCAAGAAACGATATGGCAAAACACACCTCGTACTTCGCAGGGATCTAGTAGTCACTCGATGGCGACCTTTCGAAGGTTGCTGTCTTCCTAGCTCGGGGCTTGACTGCTAAGCTACCCCATACACACGCAGAGTATTTAGCCAGGGCGATAAAAACGTGAACCATATTGCATACGGAGTTATGCAGGAGGGAGACAGTTAAACGGCTGAGGAAGCGATTGCTTGCGGCGTAGCTGCTTCAAACGCTGTAAAGTACTCAGATACATGCACTTGCCAGCGCAAATACATATATGGGAGAGGTTACCGGAGCGCGGAGGTGAGGAAGGATGCAATTGTTTCTCCGACGCGAGGCAGAAGGTTGAGTGGTTAGCAAATCAGTAATTCAATTTTATTTTATTTTAATTACAATCATGACCAAACAAAGCTCGACGAACAAAATGTTCTTCTCGAATCTGCCATCGTAATATTTCATCAAATCACGAATAAACGGTGCTGGTCAAGTACTCCGAGGGAGTATTTTTCCATCGCGCATAAATGGATACAGAGAAGCCGCCGCTACCATATCACAATTCTGGTCCCACTCGATGAGAGGATCCTCTTCTCTTCGGACTTCTACAATCTCAGTCTCGGTAGCAACTGTGCGGTCTGGCTTCGGCTCCATCATATTAAGCATACCATTTACGGCGGCATTGGTAACAGTCAAATTCAAGCCTTCAACACAACCGCTTTGGACACAACAGGTCGATCCATGTGACAGTTGGCGTAAGCTTTACCGAATCGCTCCGAACAATATTATCGGCGCGGGCTGTAGCATCGTCAGGCGTCATAACATCGACAGCTTGCTCTATTATTAGTCTCTAATTTGTATGCTTTCCATCGAATCGTCCACCAGAATTCCTCTATCTTGGAAATACGTGTGCATACTTTCGAGAATTCTTTACCACGAATATACACTTTCAACCGGAAGATATACAATTTCTTGTAGCACACCTGTTGCTCTCGCCATTCCTCCTTAGGTCCAACAAACGTCACTTTAGCGATACAATCGGTGTCTGTACAAGTACTTTTGAGCAAGCTGCGGGCCCGCTCGATTAAAACAATTCGAATGACCGATCGATTGCTTACCCGATACAGCAATATTAAAACCAAAAGAGCGAACAGGAGAGATATACTTACTCGCAACATCGCTCCGGGAGATGACCAGGTCTTTAGTAATCGTGTCCCGAAGCAATGCTAAACGGTGATTTATGTGGGTCGGCAGCACACATTTATCAGAGCGGGATCATTTGCGGCTCGGGGACTAAATCAGGATTAAGATGGTAAAGCAAATCTTCCTGGCGGAAAACTCGAACATGACGGTCAATAATATCAGGGAAAAGGCTTCTAACGTGGGTGGCTCGTCGCGACTTAGCTGAAATGTGGATGCAGAGCAGCCAGCCTTAAAACCTTAACAGTGTCCTCAACCGTGTTAAGTACTTCACAACATGAAGCACACGCCCACAAATATCTATTATCAAGATTGCTCCGAGCAACCTTTTCGCAGCAGCGCTTGACAGTGTTCGCTTCCACTGGACCATCAAGTACATTGTCTAAACGCTCCACCACCTTACTACTTCCCGAACCCTTCAACTTCTCATCATTACAGACGTAAGCTGCTGGATCCGCTGAACAGCAATGGTAAAACAACAGAGCTAACTTCGGATGTTTTGTGAAATTTTACGCAGCAATTCCAGATCGCCAGAGTTCAATGTCAAGGCCCTATTAATCAAGGATGGCAATGACGATGGTGCCGCTACCTGGATAATCCCCTGTGACCGCACAACCTTTCTCTTCTTCACTTTACGAACGTCGAATACACCAGCTTTCAAATTGGATGTTTGAGTTTGTAACCGTCCATCCCTGTCACATCCGCTCATATTTGACAGTTTCAATATTTTTTTCTGTTGACTCATCATCACAGTTCCCCACGGCTTTTTGCTTAAGCGACCGACTAAATACTCGTTTGTCATTATAGTCTCGAAAATAAATTGCAACATAGTGATTTCTACTGGTAAGTGGAGCCCTCCGAGCCACTGCGCTCATTGCACAGCTGTAAACCACCACATGATCTGCATATGTGTATACACCAGGAGCAATGCAAGGATTAACAGCATACACACCGTCCGCATATAATGTAACAATCTCCCGCTTCAGCATAAATGCCATCACTATCAATGAAACCTGCCCTGAGTAACAGCAATACTGATTTGGTTCAGCAACTAGTTCTCCAACACGTATTGACCCATCGCGATATGAGTCATCGATACGTGATTCATTCATTAATTGCTTTACAACACGATCAACTGCTACTCTCAAATGGTATACATGCTGAGAGGACGACATCCCGAATGGCTTGCGGACACCTGCAAGCTCGGCTGTCGTCCAAACGGTGTGATAAAGGCAATTGCCAATACCAGGAACATTTACGCCAAAGACGTCGACAGAAATTACAATCACACCAGCGCCGCACGGAACACGGCCGATACTCCCAGTGTTAAAGCCTACGTCATTTTCAGGATATCGCTGTACCCAGACTGACGCACGAGATGACCATGCACGCCCCACTATATCTGCCATCTCACCCGTTAGCTCTCAAAATTGACACTGGTGAAGCTCGCTACTGTCTTTTGTTTAGTCCGTGCCCATCAATCAAGTGAAGACTGATACAACTAAAACTGTAGTTCTACCTGTTTTCTCATTGTATCTTTGTGAAACCTTTTGCGAAAAAGAAACCTTCAGAGTTGGATAGATGCTGGTAGAAACAAAATAAGACCATCTCATTTGAAATTTGTATCGAATCGATACCTACTATTGATGTACGCTACATACAGTAGGCCGAATTAATCCCTATAGGGCTGTACGTACTACTACTCGTAGTACTTCCACGATAAGGAACCATACCATGAGACCTCTAAACAAGCGAGGCTCACTAAGCTTATGTCGCGTGCTCGACGACGAAGCTCCTTAAAAAAGTGTTGGCCAGTGGCAGACATGCTTGATGTCGCGCTCGCGTTCCTAAGTGTTCTTATCATGCGGCAGTCTGTGCCACTTGATCAGATACTCGGGTTGGCGATTGAAGTCGCGCTTCTTCATCAGGGCATCGATCAGATGTAACGGCTCACCTTCGCCGTCGAATACCACCGGCGTGGACTTGGGAATCACACTCCCGTAAAGCGGGCTGGGTTGCTTCAGCTTGTCGAAGTTGAAGCGCGGGCTGAGATGCTTGAGGTTTGCGGGCAAATTGAGAAGTGCGACGTTGCCACGAAGCTCCAGGAGCTTGTACGAGCCGATAAAGCGGGAAATGTACCTGGGAGAGCGCAGAGTAGATTCTGTCGGCGCATGCGAAATGCTCAGGCCTTGCGTAGAAAGTAAGACCAGATCGCCGACCCGGAAAGGGTTCTTCGCATGTCGCCTGTCATAGAACTTCTTCTGAGCTTCTTGTGTGTCCAACAGGTTCTTACGAGCACGGTTGATCACCTCCTGACGATGCCTGGAAAACCGAGATGCGTACTTCACTCTGAACTGGGCGACAGGATCGGTACGCCCACCAGTAATCAAGGGATTCTTGGGCTGGCGTCGCGTGTCAACGAAAAAGGGTGGTGGTTTCGACCAGCTCGACACTAGCGTTGCATGCGCGTATTCAATCATTGGTAAATGCTCGTTCCAGGCGTTGCCATGGTGTGAGATAGAACACCTCAGCAAGTCCTTAAGCGTCCTGTTTTGGCGTTCAGTCTGTCCATCGGCTTGGGCCCCGTGCGCAGTCGTCATCGCAGTCTTGATCTTCATCAAGCTCACCAGCGCCGACCAGAACTTCGAGGTAAACTTCGGATCGCGGTCGGAGAAGATAGTTGATGGGATGCCGTAGTACCGAATGACGTGGTTAATGAACAACTTCGCCGTCTCTTCCGCAGTAGCCGTGGTGTGCGTCGGAATGTATACCGGGCGTTTCGACAGCTTTTCCACAACGACCATGATGGTGCCAAAGCCACCGGACACTAGTAAGTGCGTGATGAAGTCCGTCGCCACCACGTCCCAACACGCAACAGGCAATGGAATTGGTTGAATTTATTCCTACGTCCGTCCTGTAATCGATTTGTGTATCATGCATGATTTGCAGCTTTGGACGTACCCGCCTTGATGTCAACCTCCATCGCCACCCATTAATATAATTGTGCAGATGCTAGTTGCGTTCGTCGAGTTCTCGGGTGTGTCATCATGGCGACGTCATGAATGTTGTGAATAGCATCCAGATGAAGCTGTCGATGGCTGGGCACGCACAAGTAACTAACGCTTCCGTCACCCTTCAAGTATGTAACGGGCCAGGTATTTACTCCGTTACTTACTTACACTATTGTGTTGAGGAAGCTCGCAATAGGAAGACTGAGTCTTAGGTTTAAGGAAAAATCAACTCTGACTTTATTTTAGGACCAAGGCCACAGCCCTGGCCACATAAATACACGTCATAGTCCAATTGTCTAATAATGGGTCTGGCTCCCCATATATTAGCCAATGGCATGACAGCATTTCAGCACACGCTAGTCGTGTGCTGATGTATTGTGCCTTTCTGCCAAAACGCCCTCAGTTTTATGGTCCTACGTAGGAGGATGGCCCTTACGAAAGACCTCCTATCTGATCGGTTGCAACTGACTAAAATTTAGCCTAACCCTTTGACTAAAAAAAGACGATGCCAATCAAAGACATACGTCAAACAAAATGATACTTATGAACCTATTAATAAGTACGAATCGCGATTTATTAATAAGCACTCTAAACGAAAGCGGGGCGTCTCCTCTAGTATTTGTTTGACGCAGCCTCAACACGCGTGGTCCGGTCAAATATTATTTGACCGGACTACGCGTGTTTTCTCAGGGAGGACCTAAACAATAGCAATATCATACAACAAATTAACAAGGTAAGATGTAGCAGTCACAGAATTGATATTGTACAATACCTTCCATCCTTTGAAGTTTCATCGACAAACACGATTTGATCTTGCCTCGCCAGCGTATGTCTGATGAGAACCCATATTCGATTTAAAATCGTTCTGTTGTGGATACCTTACGTAAGGGTAAATGGCCGGCAAATACTGGCCATTCAGCCCTTAATTTGTTAAAAGGTACCCTTTAGACCAAATCGGAGCCCTTACGTAGGGCCTCCACAATCAAGTATTATTGGATCATAGTCGGCAAAATCAAACAGTGTTATTGGTCAAATATCATTTTATTTAGTGGTCTGGTTTAGCAATTCAACCCCAGTTCGTCCTCAAATCCCACCTTTAGCCCTACCCACCCTTGCTTAGGACCAGCCTTTAAAGGTCAGATTGGCCAAAACTTTGGAAAGGCACAATACCTACTTATGTAAAGAATTCTACCTACTCATGTAATGGAGGGGCCCATTACATTGCCCCCTCTTAAAGTTGCACTACCGCAACATAAGCAGTGGGAGAAGAACAAATCAATCTGCGCGAGGATAACGAACGGGGACTTGGCTAACTGGCGAAGCGAAACAGAGACGGAGGAATCTCCTGCGAAGCACAGGAGCGACACAACTCAACTTGCGGAGAACGTGACAGGCAACACGATGGATCAGCAGCGGACGGGAACACCGACGACGGCGACGTCTTCGACAGCAGCGGCACGCGGGACGCGCGTGATAGACGACCAACTCCGGGCATGAATTCTCTACGACATATCCGGAGCGCGGACTCCGGACACACTGGACACGATGAAGAATCACTTCCGGCGCTCCCGCGGACTGCGGCAGAAACCCGTCGAGGGTGTCGCATATGGCGCAATGCAGGAGTCGTGGTGCGCTTTCATCCGGCGCTGGAACCGAACGCAGGAAGAAGGAAAAAGCTTTGTCGGCTGGCTGGTGTACCGCGAGGAAATCGTCAAGGAGCCCTCGCTCACGGAACGCCGTGCGCGCGTCTGCACTAGCGCATGGGAGGACATGCGCCGCATCTACTACGTGAGGGTCGCTGAAGGTTGTGGTACTTGTACTGGATCGCGTCCGACTGTCGATGAGTGGAGAAGTCACATCGCCGAGTATTCGCTCGGTGAACAAGAAGACGGGTGGATCGAGAAGTTTCGTCGCTCGTTGGCCGCGAACGTGCGCGCCTCTAGTCGCGCCGGCTCACGCCGACGCCCTGCACGTGACGTTTCTTGGCATTGGACTCGGTCTCGTTCGCGCGGCTGCTCAAGACGTCGTTCTCGATCAAGTTCGCGTGGTCGCTCAAATCGCAGATCGCGGTCCCGTTTACGTGGTCGACCAAGTCATCGGTCTCGATCACGTTCGCGTGATCGCTCGAGTCATTCTCCTCGTGCGATCTGGCATGCGTCACATGGTGGTTCGCAGCGAGATTGGACTCATACGCCTGGAGCACATTCGGGACGTCACGAAGGAGATTAGCATGAGGCTCGCACGTATCCTCGTCGGGAGGAAACCCGAGCCATCGTACCCGATAGCGACGGTCGGCCGGAACATCGTGGCCAAGCCCACGATGACGTTTGGGAGCGCGAAGTGAATCTTCGTGGGCAACGATGTGCTCAACAATCCAGTGGGTATCCCCGGCAGCGTCAACAACAGGAGGAGGGCCGTCGCGTCGATAACACTCGCGTTCTGGCTGGCCAGAACGAGAACGACTTGCCGAACCGCTACTGGGATGCCCAGCAGGGGTTGGATGAGGCTCTCGATCAGACTGCCTGGGCCACCGGGGAAAGTGCGCAGCTGCGTCAGTCGAACCGAGAGATCCTTGCTCGGTTGCCGATGCTGGAGAGGTCGGTTCACGGACGCTTACAGACGGGGACACCGCCTCGAGATCCGACTCTTGGTACGGATGAATCGATGGCTCGCCGCACCCGTCGAGAAGGTCGCTCGACGCATGCTCCGGCTCAGCAGACTGAAACGACTCTGGAATCGTGGCGGGGTGATACGTCTTGAGCCGTTCGACGTAAAACGTCGGATGCAGACGTAGTGACGTAGGAATGTCAAGCGTGTAAGCATCACCAATGGCCTTGATTATCGTAAACGGCCCAATAAAGCGCGGCACGAGTTTGTTCGCGCCGAGGTTGGTAGCCGCAGCGTTTCTGATACCTTTATACGATAGGAGCACGCGTTCGCCTGTCGTAGCCGTGGCCGTGTTCTTGCGGCCAGTCTTATCCGCGTCCTCCTTCTGCTTGTTCACTGCATCCTTCAGTGCGTCTCGAACATAGCGGGTGATCGCTTGGCGCTGTAGTACGAAGTCGGAGACGACTGCGGAGTCGATTGGTCGCGCCGCATGCTTTGGTGCGTAGTTAGCCGGCGCAAGTGAGCTCGATGCGGAGCGTGTCACCGCGTTGACCGACGTGGGAACAGGGGATACACTCGAGATATCATTAGCAACCGGTGTATGTACCGGTTGACCCAGTACCGGTGTTGCCGCCGAAGACTTCGGAGCTGGCGTAGACGGCTTGTCGGAAGCTTCTTCCTCACCCAGAGTGGAGACACACTGCGCTGTGGGATGGCCCGCGGCGAGGAGAGCAGGGACACGCGGGTGTCGCTCGCTGTTAATGAAGCCCAGTCGACGCGTGTACCGGGTTGTTCAGCGCGAACTCGGCCAGAGGCAGGAGCGAGCTCCAGCTGGAGAACGACGTCGCGTAGCTTCGAAGGACGACTTCGAGGACGCGATTTACGCGCTCCGTCTGGCCGTCCGTTTCCGGATGGGCTGCTGTCGACATCAACAGCTTCAAGCTTAGTAGCTCGAAGAGCTTTGACCAGAAGGCCGACGTGAAGCGCGGGTCGCGGTCGGAGACGATGGATTTAGGAAGGCCATGAAAACGGAAGACACCGGAATCAGGTGAACCATCTTGCTGAAGCGGTCTACGAACACCAAGACACCTAAACGTCCTTTATCATCGGGGGGGGGGGGGGGGGGGCGAAGATGAAGTCCATCGACACCGGGCGCCAGGCCTCCGTGGCCACTGGTAGAGGACGCAAGGGAGCCTGCGAAGACGAGGCAGGTTTCACGCGCTGGCAGGTCTCGCAGGTGCGCACCCACTTACGCACCCATTTGTACAGGTGGGGCCAATAAAAGTCGCGTGACACAGCGGCAAACGTCTTTTTGCGACCGAGATGGGGCATCATGAAACTCACGGATAATCCGTGAGCGCAGATCGGGGTCGTTAGGGATAGCGGCACGTGGGGCATCAAAGTTGTCGATGCTGTACGCCAGCAGCTCGTCCTCGAGACAATATCGGTGGGTTTTGTTTCGTACAGAGCAGAAAAGGGCTCCCAGTGTATCGGCGCTGGGAGAGTGGAGATGCTCCAGGATACTGGAGCACATCGAGCCATGTTCGTAAGCAGCTCGGACCTCGTCGCGAAGAGGCATTACCGGGGAGACGCTCGTCAGGTTGACTCCTGACGCCTCGCACGTGGCACACTCGTCTACATCGTCATCATCCAGCGAAGCTTGTCGACCCAATGCACCGCGTGGGTCGTAGTCGGGACGCCGAGACAAAGTGTCGGCGAGAGTATTGTTCTTGCCGGGCTTGTAATGGACAACCAAGTTGTACTCAGAGAAGAATGAGAGCCAGCGGGCCATTCGCTGGGATAGATGGGGGCCCTTTATCGCTGTCCTCAGCGATGCGTGGTCGGTGTACACCGCGAAGGTATTCTCACCCAACAGGTACACTCTGAACTTGATCAGAGCGTAGCGCATCGCAAGTAGCTCCTTGTCGTGAACAGGGTAATTGCGCTCCGCCAGCTTCATCTGTCTGGACTGGTAGCGCACGACACACTCTCGATCTTCACCGTCTATTGCAACAGCGCATCGCCGATGGCGAAATTGCTCGCGTCGCAGACGACGTGAAAAGGCTTCAGGTCATCTGGGGGCGCGAGGATTGGAGCCTCGGCGTGACGCATCTTCACCGAGTCGAAGGGGGCTTGATGTGTGGGTGTCCACGACCACGACACATCTTTCTTCAACAACGAAGAAAGCGGCTGGATCAAACCGGCGTAATTCTTCGTGTACTTGTGGAGATAATTTGCGAGACCCAGCCACGGACGCAATTCAGTGGGAATCTGTGGCGTAGGCCACGCACATATCGAAGACACTTTCTCGGGGTCGGCGCGGACGCCGTTCTTGCTCACACAGCAGCCAAGCACCGGAATCTCCGGCGCGCAGAATATGCACTTCTTTAAGTTGGCGTACAGCTTTTTTTCGCGCATCACTTGGAAGACTTGCCTCAGATGCTTCAAGTGGACTTCAAGCGCGCTGAGGCCTCCCTCAGCGCGACTGTGTACGAAGATGTCGTCGAAGTAACTCGGTGCGAAATCGCGGAGCGGGCACAGCACATGGGATACCATGCGATTGAACGTGGCGGGAGCAGCCTTCAAGCCTTGTGGAATAACAAGCCACTCTCAGAGCATACCATTGGGGGTGCTTACCGCTGTGAGCGGTATGTCGCTCAGCCTCATGAGGATTTGGTAGAACCCATCGGTCAAGTCGATGGCGCTGAAGACCTCACTACCCGACATTGCGTCGAGCACCATCTCCTTCCGAGGAATCGGCGTCTGGGCAGGGATGGTAGCGTCGTTCAGCTTGTTGAAGGCATAAACGATGCGCCATCCACCCGTGACTTTCTTCACATAGAAGGTCGGACTGGAGTGCGGCGATGTGCTCTCACGCACATGACCCGCCTTGCGGTGGATCTCGTAGAAGTCATCGATAGCTTGCACCTGATCTCGCGGGAGCGGCCACTGCCGCGTCACACAATACTTCGAGCCGGGCACGAAATCGATCTCGTGGCGAATTCCTCGTTCAGCTGGTAGCTCAGCTAGGATCTTATCCGGAAAGACATCTTCATATTCGCGAGCGGACTCGTTGACTGGATTGCCGGATTCGCGTAGCGCTTCCCAAGATTGCGCTGCGAAGCGTTCCTCGCGGACCGACTTCGGTTCAGCGCTCTTTGGGCGCGAAACGTTGTCACTGACTGCATTCACTTCGAGCGACGCCGAATCGGCGTCGGTGATTAGGCGTTGCCTCGTCAGGTGGGCTTGCAAGCTCGAGTGTTCGTCGGCTACCGGAAGTACCTTCCACATACTCAAGCACGCAGACCGACTCCGTCGGTGAGCTGTCAATTGGTACGGGCTCTCGGCGAGGTTTCAGCCGATGCCGCTTCGACTTCCTCTTTCGACGCCTCGAGTGCAAACTTGCGGATGATGAGTCGCTCTCGCTAGACGAGAGGTCACCCCCCCCTATAGCGGAAGCCCCTGCTCGACCGCAGAAGCGTTCAGCGGGAGCGCCAACTGCTCGCCCACCGGCTCAATTGACGGGAGACCCTGCTCGACCACCATCTCATTCGTCGGCGGGAGCCCCTGCTCGCCGTCTCGTACATCTGCGGGAGCCCCTGCTCGACCACCAGTGGTCTTCATCCCCGCGTCGCCGCGGCGATTCGTCAGTTAACAGCACAGCGCAAGCCGTGCAGAGAAGGCCATGGCTCACTCTGTGCACAACGTGCGTCGTGGATAACCGGTCCACAACGATGACGTGAGGCCAATCCTTCTGGGCGACCAGGAGGTGCGTGAACACCTTGCCCACATCATAATCACTGCGACGCTTGACCGATCGGGCCAACCAGTCAATCTCTGGTTGATAGCGCGTCAGCCACGGCATACCCAGGATGCAGTCAAACGCGTAATTTTATCTCAATAACGAGGAAGTCGTCGTTGCTTCGGAAACCGTCGAACGTGTACGGAAGTGTAATCTCGCGCCGCGCGTCGCGGCGTGATTTCCCATCGTCCAACTTGACAGCGACCTCCCCTCTACCTTTGCGGACAGTGATGTCCGACGGGAGTACCGACAAGCGCGACGCGCGGAAGAACTTGTTGGTCGGTCCTGAATCGAGGAGCGTTCGCAGTGGTCGCCGGGCACCGGCGACATGAAGACTGACAATGATCAATCTTGAATCGCCCGGCGTGGTGGTGGCATGAAAGTGTGCATACAGTACAGGAGGGCTAGGAGGTTGGGTTGCCACCGGGGGACCCGGACCTCCATTCCAGCCAGTAGGGCGCCCCGCATCTACTGACCCTGACCGTTTTTTGGCTGGTCAGAACTCACGGGCTCGGCATCGACATGCGCAAGCACTGGCGCTGGCGCGCGGCACTCCGCCGCGCGATGACCGACCTTTTGACAGCGGAAGCAGGTGAGAGAACGATTGTTCCGAGCACCGCTTCAACGCGCTACATGACGCTGGCGATTGCTCGTCGCATCGATAGCGTCGATGTCCATGGTTTTGGGCGCTGAATCCCGAGCTGAAGCAGGTAGCACGTGAGTGTATCACGCCGCAACCACGTATTCCTCGCGTAGGGCGAGGGCAAATGCCCCTTCGCGTGTAGAGGGGTCCGATCTTGTAAGGCAGTAGCGCGTCATGCCTTCGCGCATACCGAACACGAACACGTGAACCTGAGTGGCCATATCGATGGGCTTAGACACGATACACGACGCGAGGTGTCGTGTCTTCTGGACGTAGTCGCGCATAGTCATCGTGCCTTGCCGGAGGGCGAAGAAGTCTGCCCGAATTCGGGATTCATCTTGCGGCGGCTCGAACTCGAGCCGAAGGTCACTCTGGAGGGTATCCAGAGTGGGGAAGACGTTGGGATCGACAACCAACTTGCCGAGAGCCCATTCCTTGGCTTCCCCAGATAGCCGCGAGAGGAGAAAAAGAACCTTCGCGGAAGGCGACTCGATCAACCTCGAGGCGATGGCGATGTCGATCTCTCGAAACCAGCGATTCAGCGGAAGTCGGTTTTCTCCGGCACCGGAGTAGGTGGACGTCTTTAGCTTCACGACATCATTCGTGGAGATACGCGGGGGAGTTGACACTCGCCGATTCGCATCGGCGAGCTCGCGTTCCATGAATTCTTGTGCCGCAACGCGCTGCTCGTCGGGCGTCGCTGAGCGCAGCAGCGACGTGACGACGGCTTCTCCGGACACCGCCGCGAGGCGGTGGAAAGCTCCCCACTCGATCCGAGTGAGATGGAGGAAAGCAGCGTGGTCGAGGTCTTGGCTAATGTCGAACTTGGTCGTTGGAAGGACTACAAAGTGCTACCAGGTGTAACGGGCCAGGTATTCACTCCCTTACTTACTTACACTATTGTGTTGAGGAAGCTCGCAATAGGAAGACTGAGTCTTAGGTTTAAGGAAAAATCAACTCTGACTTTTTTTAGGACCAAGGCCACAGCCTGGCCACATAAATACACGTCATTGTCCAATTGTCTAATAATTGGTCTGGCTCCCCATATATCAGCCAATGGCATGACGGCATTTCAGCACACGAGAGTTGTGTGCTGATGCACCTACTTATGTAAAGAAATCTACCTACTCATGTAATGGGGGGGCCCATTACAAAGTAAATGAGGCCGTCGTGCAGCTTATAGTCGCTGGTAGCTCGCTTCGTCTTCCAAATCTTCTTGAGCACTGGGTCATTTGCATATGCCTTCGGATAAGCTTGCTTCGTTGCGCGGTCAATCTGGATGGAGCTGGTCGCTGCGTTAATCTCCGACGTAGCGTTAAAGTGCATCTGAATTTGCGCGACTCCAGCAGAGCGCACCACCGAAGCGGGATGCTTAATGCCTTACATGACCGCCTGGTCACGTGACGAAGCGGTCATCAGCCTTTCCAGTGTCGTAGAACGTTGATCACTAACCGCACGCACTAGTGAGCATGTGGCACAGGGAAACCTTGGCAAACAGATGGGCACTTGCGTTGAATCGATCATTGCATTTCCGTCACCTCTCACCGTCGTATGCGAAGCCGCCGACGGGCGCGACAGCGTATTAACGACCACGTTCTACGAGCCAGGACGATGGTGCCGTTTAAAATCGAAAGAAGCAAAGACATCGAGCCAGCGAGCGAGTCGCCCAGAGACCCGAGGGTGCTGCAAAAACCACTTGCAAGCCGAGTTGTCCGTGACGACGTCAAAACGCGATCCGTTCAAGTAGTAGTGCCAGCGCAGCAATGCCTGTTTGATGGCAGATAATCCTTCGTATCCACAGGTCGGTTAATCTCATGAGCGCCAAGCTTTTGCTGTCGAAAGCCACGTGAAGTTCATGACTGTTATGAAGCTGGGACAGCACGCCGCCGATGCAGTCGGCATCCGTCGTCGCAATGAACGGCTTGTCGATATTGGGTAGATGAAGGACGGGAGCCTGTTGAAGGACCCGCTTAACGGATGTAAAATCTCGCTGCTGCGGCTCCTACCAGATCCAGACAACGTTCTGCTTCACCAAAGAGCAGGGGGGGGGGCAAGATTAATTAGGCAAAACCGTGGATAAATCGACGGTAGTCCCTGCGAGCCCCAAAAACGTTTTGTAACCTCTGGACATTACCGAGCTCAGGCCATCCTGGAATCGCACGTGTCTTGCGAGCATCCACGTGAAGTCCCGCCTCCGAAATGGTATGACCTAGAAAGTCAACGGAGGTCTGACCGAAATCACATTTGTCGGAACGGGCGTACAGCTTGTTGCCGCGAAGAAAAGTGCAGACCTGGCGAAGGTGCTCGACGTGTTTATCGATCGCGAGAAGATGCAAATGTCGTCCAAGTATACCACCACAAACCGGAGCGACTGCAGACGCTTCCGCATCAGCCGGGCTCAAGATCCGGGTATACCAGCAAGGCCCATCAGCGCCACATTCCACTCCTATATCTCGTGGCTGGTGCGAACGCAGTGTACTGCCTCGACGTCGGCGATATTCATCTGATGGTAACTACTTCCTCTGTCCAGAAATATAAGGCCGGGCCCATCGTTAAGGATGTCCAGAAATATAAGGCCGGGCCCATCGTTAAGGATGTCCAGAAATATAAGGCCAGCTTGATATTAAGTGCGATTTGTTGTTGGGTTGCTACAAACAACCGAACTTAGTCTACTCTTCGCATTGCGGTAAACTGCGGAATCACAGCCAAGCTTTTGAGGAAGCAAACCATGTACAGCGCCATTTAGTAGCTTCTTCTTGTTCTTATGCGGAATTCGGTAGCTATTGCTCCCGTCTATCTTGAGGGAAGCCTCAAATACCGACGGCAGCGTCATGTATACGCGGTCTATATTCTCGTAAGGAAGCGCTCGGAAAGCGTCATCGACGTTGTTCACTAGCTCTTCGATCGTGCGGAGGTTTTTGCGATGCTGCAGTGTCTGAAGTGACGCAAAGAAGCCCAAGTCTAGCACGTTGTAGTCCGGTGAATTAGCCGGCTGAGCAGTGAGGGTCATGTCCCAACCTTCGCCAGTACAGGCTGCCATCACGGCCACGTCGTCCAGTAAGACATGCGGTCTTGTTTTGTCTTGTTGAAGGCGTACATATTTCCCAGACGGCCATAGTCGCTTGATCTCTGGGATGACCGAATGGACCAGGTATATGTCACGATCCACCGTATATGTTTTGAGCTCAAGTGTACCAGCGGCTCTGTTCTTGCTCTTTCGCAGCGCAGGTTCATACATCACGAAAGGCCATATGCCTATTGTGCCATCCCGGACTGTGTTCTGCTCAGCCACCCACTGCGGGCGCGCAATCGCGACGAGAAACATCACCTTCACCACAAAGTTTTTTTGTGCACGGTAATGAGGGGAGCGGGATCATCTGAAGCTAAGCAATACCGGGTGTTCTCTTTTTTCTTAGAAAAAAACTTTTTCGTCCAAATGCATGTAATTGAGAAGAGAGTCAAATTCATATCCACCACGAGCAGAAGGTTCAACAAACTTTAGAGCGAACTCCGTCCTTGCGACGCGCGGTTCATCCGTGAGTTGAGGTTTTAGTCGAGCGTGATGACTCCGAAACAACCCAGATTGTAGGTACACAGGCAGCGTAGATTTGGCAATACCGAGTTGCTCCGCTAAAGCTCGAAGGCTGGCTCGCAGACGGAGTAGCGTAAGTGCGATCTTCTCTGCGAGCCCTTGGCGAAATTCGCCGTCTACCTGTTACGTTTTTGCCACTGCGCCCCTTCCTACCGTTTTCCACATCGCACAACTTGCCGTTCTTCACCGCATCACGAGCTTTCTTCCACAGACGGCGAATTTGGCGCTCCGAACGCCCGAGGAGTGCCGAAACGCGGGCGTAGGTCCTGTCTGGCACTGTCATGTTCGTCGCGACGCCGTACATTAGAGACAGAGCGTACTCTCGCTCTTTCGGTGTCAGATTCTTGCGCTTGGTAAGGTCTGGAGGCACCAAAATAGTCATTTTGCTGGTCCAAAATGAAAAATGATTTCTTCAGACGTCCATATCTCGAGATCCACTAGAGCTTTTACAACAAATCAAACTGTAGCGTGTTACGCGCCTATTGGTGGTTCATTTGAACGAATCAGAGCAGCTAAAAGCGTTGTCAGCGTTAAAAATTGATTTGAAAAAAATGTGGCCTTATGTTTCTTGACAGAGGAAGTACTAGCTAAATACAGAATGGGAAACACCGTGGCACCTTTCATCCGTTAGAAAGGCTCCTCAATGTAAGGTAGAGGTATCTTGTCGACGTCTGAAGCCGCATTTGCCAGCCGATAGTTAATCACCTACCGAATTAGCATGTTAGGATTGTTGAAGTGAAGCCATTCTAGCCTCGATGGAAATTGCTCGTAATCGGGTCGTTTTCGGTATTCCAAAAATGTTGCTCACCCACGATGAATTAAACACTTGGATCCAATTTTGCTTCACCTATTTGGCGACGAAGCGTTCTAGCGCCTCTTGTTCGACCTTCGAGAGCCGATTAAAAGCACGATTGCTGGGCATTGTCCCAGGTTTCAACACCACCTCCTGTTCGATGGACCGACGGGGCGGCAACTGCGGCGAGAGTTCGTTAGGTAATACAACAGCGAGCACCGTGACGACCGCTTAGATCTCTGGCGGTTTCACCTTGGCCGAGGCCTTCACAGTGACATGATAGAGCTCGGCATACTCATGAGCATTCAGCTTGGTCTCAAACTGCTCCGCTTACATTACGCGTAGCGATACTTCTCATCATCATCATCTATCTCGTCATGCCGTCTTGGCATCGGCTGACAGCTAAGCGTTGTAAGTGATCTCGAATCAAACGGCATATGGAAGTATCCTGCTTTGACACGATCGTCAAGTTGCTGTCGTAAATTTGAAGACAGCGGTTGTTGAAGAAATTCAGGTCCCATTGCCACCGCACGTACTGTCGGTACCGCTCCAGATTCGCGTTCACGGTACGGTAGCCGTGCGCGAGACGCGGCTTCTGGAACTTCGTCACGCCTGTTTGCTAATCGATACGTAGGTTGAGCTGCACGAGCCATGGGTGTCCGAGGCTGACATCTTGATTTACTGACACTTCCCACTCAGTCAGGGAGACGTCGCCCAATTCTTGTCCTGCGAAGTTCAGTGTTTCCACACATCGTTGAGCTGTGCGTATAGGCATTGTCGTTCCATCAAAACACTCTGCAGTAATCTTGGCTGCACCAAGGCAGTGTTGCGCGAGCCCTAAACGCACATGTTCCGCTCTGTCCCACTCTCGATGAGAACTCGAGCGGGGTGTCCGTTCATCAAACGACTGAAGCAAAGAAGTCCCCCGGACAGGGGTGAACAGAAGCCATGTTCAGCTGCTTACTCTGCAGTACTTCAACCTCGTCATCACATTTAACCTCGTCCTCGTCATCTTCCAGCACACGGCGGAAAGAACTCTGGTTTGTGCGGAAGGACGTCAGGTCCTGTGTTTGACATATGACTCCGCAAGTGGTGTTGCGAGTCTGACGCTTGCGACAACCTGCCAAACGATGGTCCGGCTCTTTGCAGTTGAAGCACAAGTTGTTACGTAGACATTCATCGCGCGAGATAAACCGAGAGCTTCCGATCTCCATCGGCGTCGGTTCATCGGCGGGCGGTTGCTGTTGATAGGAGCGGCGCTGACCTTGATCACGCCTTGACCCGCAATTATGCGTGCGGTCGTACATCAATGCAAATGAGATAGCTTCTGGCGTGCTGCGGAGCTGGCGCAGCTTCACTTCCTGTCGAATGTCCACTAATAGACCTTTCTGAAATGCATGAACATGTCAATGCCTGACATGTCCTCGATCTCGCATATGATATTGCGAAAGCTGATCACATAGTCTTTGAGACACCAGAAATTGTTTTTGGCGTAAGCGTATCAGCTGATCTAGGAGGTGTTCTTGACGACCCGGCGCAGTGAAGTCGCTCGTTATCGAATTGCGTCACCGACTGTACGTAGTTAGTGTCGTGAAGGACATACTCTCGATACCATGCCGCTGCAGGACCTTTCAAGTTTGCCACCAACAGCGACAGCGGTCGTTGCTGGGGAGCATCAGCGCCGTACTTGATTCTTGGACTCGTCGTACAGTGTTGCGCTAAACATGTAGCCTCCGACGTCACCATCCTTCGTCCCGGAAAGCTAAGGCATAGCGATGCCTTCAGCTCGATACTCACGTCTGTCTTGAACCGGAGTCTCACTAGACTGCTGCAGCGAGGCTTCTGCTTGTTGTCGTTGTTGTTTTGCTGTTGTTTTGTTGTTGTTGTTGTTGTTGCTGTTGTTGTTTCTCCTGCAAGGTCGCCGCCGTCTGAGGCTGTAGCTCTGCCGTCTGAGCCAAACACAGCTGCTGAGAGAGAGACAAACTTGTTGCACGTTGTCGGCGTGTTGTCTTGTTGCTTCGTTTATGGATGCGCCTACACTGACACGTTGTCAGGAGAGGACCAAGGCGCGCAAGCTTCTCAGCCAAATCAGTCAGAAGCTCGCTTGAAGTCGCAGGCACTCACTGGAGACCTGCTTCCGTCAAGGCCAATAGGTACTCAATAGCCGACGACGTACCATTTTCCCGGTACACCCCTCGAAACATCAGTCCACTTTGAAACGCCTCTGACGCCGCAAACTAAGAGATTGAGGGCGAGGTACCTGGTACTTCAGGTAAGAGCAAACACCGACTGGGTGAAAGTCGGCGATGAAACGTGAAGAAGAGTCGCATTTGGCAGTGCAGGTGGTGATTGGCTTTAATGAACCAATGGGAGGTCGACACGGAAGTAATGCGCCAAAAATGGAAGGTCGACACGGAAGTGATGTGTGCGACAATGCAACTCCCGCCCACAAAAGAAAAAAAACAACGACGAGAGGACCTTCAGGTACAACGTAGGACTTCAGGTCGTAATCGACAAGACCTCGCAAACTTTTAAAGAGGTACAGCGCCACTTTCAATAATGCAATTACGCGCACGTAATCTGTTATAATCCGCTTGGCCTGCTCCTTTAGGCCATCCTTCACCGGCCACTTTCAGGGACCGAGTTACTAGTATAGTTATTGGCAGAAAGACGCAGATCAAGATAGTTTACGAGAGGTTTGGGCTGGTAGTGCTGTTGAATTTTACCGTATCTGCTCTAGAGATCATATACAGATAAGATACGCTACCACACTAAACTCCAGCATATCTAGAATTTTTTAAAATCTGTTTAAGAAGGTAATACGATTTGAGCGAGGTTATCATTTTCTATCACCGGAAATATGGTTTCTTTCAAAAGCTCATAACCATAATTTCTTAGCGAGCTCATCAGCTGCGGCGACCACCGCCCGAGGGCACTATACTTCGTCGCCGCGGCGGTGAGTGAGCTGCTGCGGTTATCTTTGCTCTATCTGCATGATACGTCTACTATTCTGCTCGTCTACTTATTGGCCACTTATTTACTTATCTCTTCTTTGCTCGGGGAAGTTTTGGGCCAATCGAGACCACCACTAGTGATGCCCGCGGCGGCTGACCCGATACGGCCTAACGACACATACGAGCGGACGTACCACTTCGCAAAAATACCGCATGATGCGAGAGAGCTTTGAAATCGCCGGCCTCAGCGTCTCGATGCTGCGTCAAGTGGCAACAGCAAGGCATTGAAACCACTGCAGCTCCTACAGAGCAAGGGCTGGAGGTAGACGGATAATGCCGCGCTGTCTGGCGGCGCTACGTGCGATCGACACACACCTCAACGGCCTCGGACAGCTTTGTTTACAGACCTCTTTATAGTAATTCAGATCTTTTATTAGTAGTGATATTCTTGCACAACACCCGTGTAAGAAAAACTGGAAAAAAGTAAATTTTCTACTCCTAGCATTAACGTCAAGGGGTAAAGTGATTTATGTTAATTTTCGTACACCAAGTTTCTATCAGTTTATACCCATGCCAAACATTTACTGTGGAGTGAAACCTGTGAAGTTTATACAAATCGGTAGGGAAATAAGACCTTCTCATTTGAAATTTGTTTTGAATCGATACCTACTGTTGGTGTATGCACATAATCTCGAATTTGGGCTGTACGTACTACTACTCGTAGCACTTCCATAATAAATTAAACATACCGAAAGTTAATGCAGTCAGTCACAAAAACTTTGAGTACTATGCTAAAGCATGTCATTTATATGCACAAATAGAGGCCTTGATTATTTTCTTTACCCAAGGAAGCCTTATATGCTACTTCGAAGTGGTAGCTAACAAATGCACGAGTAGACACAATTGTACTAGTTTATAAATTTTAAATTGGGTTTGTCGATTGCAAAAGGGGCGACTTTGATAAGTCTAGTATTCCACCGTGCTCTTACTTTTCAACTCACTTTCCTCCTCTAAAGTCTCCAATTATCCCAGCACTATGCGCAACGTTTTTTTCCTTTTGATTGTTACCCTCCTCGGCAACGGAAGTATCAGATCTGCCACACCAGCCGGCAACCAAGATACCATCTCTACCCTGGAATCGCGAGTTCTGCTCACGCCCGATACTCAAAGAAGAAGGAAGAAGAAGACGAATTTGAAAACGCTGAAGAGAGAAAAGTAGGGTCGAACCTTTTCGCGGATTGGAAGCTCGCGCAAATGCCGAAGTCTAGTGGCACGTTCAAGAGGTATACGAGATGGAAACGCGAAGGGCTCACCCTCAGCACTCTTAGAACGAAACTACAGTAGAGAAGCTCAGTCTCTGGGGAAAGTACAATGGCCTCTACCAGGGATCCCGAAAATACAATATATATCAACTGAAGATGATCGAAGCAAATAGATAGCGTCTGACCTACTTGTTGGAGAATTTTTTTTTGAACAACTCGGCACACAACAATAAAACATTGCCGCTTCAATCTTGGCTTGTACTCGAGTTTATCTACAGCAGACAAGCATCAACCGTTGCTACGTTCCAGTACGAGCTGCTGGCCCTCAAGAAGAGGACATCTCGAGCGCCTGCGGGGAAAGACGGTGGCGCTCGTGACGCAGCACCGATCTGGCCGAGCTAAACAGGCGCTCAACCACGTTTGACGTAAGTGGAATCGCACTGAGCAGAAAAAAAGTGCTGGGGACTGCGTCAACCTTCCTGCGCTTCAGGATCCGCTCAGCGAAGATGGTGCTTTGCTCGTCGCCGAGAGGAGCAGCAGCGGCTGCTACGCGTCGAAACGGTTGCAGCAGCGCCTTCTCCGCAGCTGTCAGTCGCGTCGCCTTTCCGCCCAGCACCTTAACCTCTGTGGACTCGAACTTGGGCGAGTGAACGATGGGAGCGTTTGGTGCTAACATTTATAGCAGCAAAACCAAATAGTTAGTATTTTTGATCCCCTAGCAATACGAAACAGACATTTACCGAGATAGCTTCCAAATGAAGGGTGAGCTTGTAACAAACCGTCAAGAAGGTCTCGGGCATCGAGTAGCGTTAGGCCGTCGCTTTGAAATTTCTTGGAGATTGAATCCACATAGTGCAGCTCGTCGAAGAGCTTGCGAAGGCTGCGGTGCGTGGTTCGCGAGGGGATGATGTCTTCAAGGTCCTCGTCATCCGGGGACAGGTGCTCGTACAGGCGGAAATAACGGGCGAGCATCGTGAATGTCGACGACCATCGCGTGTCTTGGCGAAGGACTGGTTGGGAAGCGGTTTTTTGGCTGCAGAAATAGTAATGACAGATATAGTACTATCAAAAAAGTAAGACCAAAAATAGTACTCCAACAGGAGCTTGGCTGCTTGATTGGGTGTACGCAGCTTACGCATAAGCGCTTGGACTTCTGCCAGCGCGTCTTCATGGGGAGCGAGATACTCACGCACCACGAGATTCAGACGGTGGCTTGCGCAGCCAACAAGTGGGACACCCATGAGGTTAACCAGTCGTTTGTTGACCTCGCAATTGTCGCCGACTAAAAACCGCACAGCGTCCAGGCACCGCCCAAAAAATGGCAAAAACCGTGCGATAGCCGCTGCGTGGCCGTCTGCATTGAGCACATCATCCGGCTCGTCAGTTATCGGGACCATAGCCAGGAGCGGGAAGCGAGGGCCGTCCGAGGACTCGTAGCCTGCATACAGAGCTAGGAAGTGCTCGGTGCCATGGGTCCAGCCGTCGATTACGAGGCCGAACGACTTAAGCATCTCTTCGCTGATGGACTTCCCGACGGCCTTCACGACGCTCTCCATGTCACCATAGAGTGTCTGGACACAGATCGCCGTAAGTTAGTAAGCCTACATTTAATACAGTGGTACAAATATTAGAGATACAAACAAAACGTCAAATGTAGTAGCGATATCGTACCTTCGCGTCTCTTCCGACTCGCAAAAAGAGAACGGGAGGTTGCACATGACGATCCAGCGCATTCAGCTGAACCGGTTTGTCGCCTTCTGGCTGACCCATGGGACAAGCGTTCCGGTGGCTGCAGCGCTTGCATCTCTCATCGCGTCCTCGTAGTTGGAATGACTGTTACGAACATGTGACACCAGGTTGGTGTAGCCCGACCGAGGCGTGTGCTTGCGGTGCTTACCGCAAGCCTTGCAAACTTGATAGCCTGTCGGCTCTCCTTGCTCGTCGAGGGCAGGCGAGAAGTAGAACCGAGCGACTTGCTTGTTCGAGAAGGGTCGGGGGGGGGGGGGGGGGTCGGGTCGAGGCAAACGCACTCATTGCAGGGAGGTTGTGGTAACTTTGAGCTTCGTGAGGGCGGTGGGAAATGTTTAAGAGTGACAGCACAGGTCTGGAGTGGTGTTCGGTTTGCTGTTAAGGCTGCCGGTGTGATGGTTGGTTTCTAGCTGCTAGCCCAAAACTGTTGGTTGTCAGGGAATGGAAAATATTATATGAGTGTTCACTGGATATCAAAATAAAATATGAATACATGTAGTTAGTAAATTTGCGATAAAATAAAATATTGCATGTCAAAATATTAATATATTGCTTTGCATATTTATTTTCCGGGATCCCTGCCTCCACACGATGTACAAGCAACTACTACACCATCGCTAAGGCCAATCCATCAAAGTACGCGTAGATCTGGCGATAATCCGCTGAAGGAGTAATGCAAGTGGGGCATATTCATTGCGAAGTCTTCATTTGTTTCTCAATGTTATTCACGTAGCTTGGGACTATTTTGCTAGCAGGGATCATCTCTGGCCATAAGATAAATCAATGCAAGCTTCACATGACTTTGTCAATGTCGTTGGCTTCACTAACAACGTAGTAGCAGTGCTTGACACACTATAACTCTCTATTTGTATGCAATTCACTCGTGAAGACAGCATACAATGATATCCTGATACGTGCTCATGACAGTGCGCAGTTCGCCACGTGAAAGGTTCTCCCGCCACATAATCTCTTCAATGTGGTGTTCTCCATGGAAATAGACGCATAGTCTCTTAAACAGCGTAAACACTGGGTTGGGCTTGGCAATTTTGGCCAAATACGCACGCTCCTGGTCTGTAAACAGCAATTGGGTCGCCACACTCATCACTTGAGCCATTGGTACTGTACTATCCCCACGTGCGTCGGTAGCAGGATTCTCATCCAGCAGTGCTGGCACAGGGGACGGCTCCATGTCTGCTGGGTTCATAGGCGGGGTCTGAGCTATAGGCAAACTACCCGGCGCACTGGTGTTCGTTGCGCTACTATTGACTCGTTGTCGACGGAAACTTGACGCCAGTAACGCAGGAGAGGAGCTACCAACCGATGACGCGCCGTTACCGAGCTCAGCTGCGTAGTCTCCGTCGGACGGGATCATAAAGTAAATGTAGCGGTGGAGCTGTACAATAAATCGTTGTTGCAGTAGCCAGATGAGCATGTGGACGTACTCAGTCTTCTTCGCAGTCGACAAGGTCTTCATGTACTCTCCAATACGTCGAGAGCCCGAAAAAGTCGACAAGACTTCGCCTAGCTCGTATGGAGCGAATTTGCGTCTGAATTCCAACGCCAGAGGCGACGTGATGTGCAGATCTGCCTTGGCATTGACTTGATAAATATTGTACAATGTGATGGCATCCACAATACGACCAAAGCCCCAGTAAACGAGATGTGCAGCCAGTCGAAAGACCTGATGAATAGGAACTTCCGTCTCTAATGCAATATCCTGGAAGCTCTTTAGAGGGTTTACAGTCTCCACCAGATCGCGCAGTTGTCGCGCATGATCAACTGGAAGTTTGTTGAGGATTTCGTCTTTATCAGCCAACAGCAGAAGCGTGTGATACGGTCGTAAACTCGCCATCTTCACCGTCACAGCATCCGTTAGAGTTAGCGACAATTTCACCCACCCGTTAAGCACCACATGTGCAGCTCCCGACTCTTCTAGACCATGGAATACTCGCTTGAGGTCATTGGCTAGCACACTTTTCCCTAACGAAACGTCGATTAGAGTTTGGGGATCCACCTCCACCGTCGACGATCCGTTCTCCCCGTCCTTCCTGTGGTGATGCAGGTGCATCAGGCTCGACCCACTTGATGCAGTATTAGCTCCCGTATTACTCGTGAGACTACTGCCACTAGTGGCTCCTGCGGCCACCGCGGCACTTAGACTGTTCCCACTGGTAACACCTGCATTGTTACTACCTGCATTCCGCTCACTTTGAGCCAATTCGTCTCTTAACTGTAACAATTCTCGCACTTCTTTGGACACAAAACCCACGCGAAGTTCCTCGTGTAACAGTCCGTTCGCCAACTGTGCGGCTACGGTATGGAAAGCTTGAGCGCTGCTGCGTCTTCTGGCTAAAAGTTCCTCCTCGTCTGCTTGTTGCAAAGGTAACATTTGTGTGTCAACGGAGCCATCTGTAGCGTCAGGAGTGCTAGACACTTGTGGAGGTCGGTCTTCTAGCGCAAAAATGATGTTAAACATGGTTGTCTCGTTCCCCATGGCGCCCGTTGAGTTGTTGGTAGACTGCTCTACAACTGTAGGGGATGCTCCTGTAGCCGATGTTAAGCTGCTCTGCGCTGAAGAACTCCCTCCAGGGCCATCCACAGGTGCTGCTGCTGGTAATCGACGCGACACTAGCACCGGGTGACTCACGAAGCGCAGATCGTCCACTACAAGCTCGAAACTGGCGTTACAGAGCGCATTCTTGGGCCGGAAGAGCTTGGCCAGTAGAGGAGCTGGAAGGGAGTGGAAGCTCGACGCTCTCTCGGTGGGTGGAGCAGGGTATCGAAAGGCTAGGTTGCAGCCCTTGCTGATGTCGTCCACCACGAGCGCCACGCCCAGGAGCCGGCAACTGCCAGTCAGCCGGACACTCGAACCGTTCATCAAGTTTGAAGCTCGTGCGGATTCCGAAAACACTGCTGTATTCGGAATACCGTACAATACCGTATTGGAAACCGCTATCCTACCGGTTTGTTATCTTAGGGTGTCCCTTAAATTAATCGAAAGATCCTTTTTAAAGAGACGCAGAGATTTGACAGGCAAGTCTCAGCATGGCTCTACTAGCGACACTTCTAGCGGTGTGTGGACTTTTGGGATTCACGTGGTGGCTACTAGCTCATTACAAAGATGCCAAAGTGCCCACAGTGGTCCACGCCGCCGTGTTCTCGACTTGGGTGTTGGGCTTCCTGGGATTGCTCTTGCTGCCGATGGATCTGGCCACCAACGGCCTCGTCACGAGCTCCCAATCTGTCGGTAACATCACGGAGGAGAAAACGACGTTTAAAGAGTATCTGCTCGTATGGAGACTACTGTACTGGACTACGTTCCTTATGAGCTGGGTAGGGCTGCCGTTCCTGGTGGAATTCCGCCAGAACGGAGAGTTCGAATTGGACAAACGCGTGTTGAGCTCAATGAGACACCTGGTCTTCCATTGGACGGTGTTGGCCGGAGGACTGTGTATTGTGGCACTGTACTTGATCTTAGTGGATCATTTGTCATTGTATGGCGTGCTGGGACTCGCTATGGCGGCCAGTAACACTTACGGATTGCTTTGGGTCATCGCTCTACTGGGGTACGGACTCGTGGAGATCCCAAGAGGATTCTGGGTTCGACGACTGGATGGAGCACAACTTCAGATACTGCACTTTCAAGCAGTCCAATTGCAGGATGAACGGATGGAAGCGAGGTTTGAATACGACGATGTGATCGCGGATGTTCGCGACGCTTATCAGCGTATGATGCAGGCCGAGAGCGACGCTATCATCCTTACCAGCGACATGCAGTACATCAAGACTTGTCTTCTACAAGTCGTAGCTCTGATCGAGACGAACAAACCCGCTTTCACCAGTCTAGACGCCTCTGTTGAAACGAAGCGAGGCGCCAAATCAGCGTCATTTGCTGATGTTTCTAGTAAATTAAAACGTGGACTCAGTAACGTCGCTCGAGTCTTTCGGAAAGCTCCGACGCTTCCGGAAACAGTGAAGCTGCACCGACGTGTGCGTATCGCACAATTGGAGCTACGTCGATGTGACCAAGCTTTCTTGGAGCTCTGTATCAACGTCGATGTACTACAAGACCGCAGTTCCCAACGTGCGCTACCAGCAGGAAGTTCGTACCCGGAGACATCAACACTCAACCGCTTGCACAACATGTTTCTGGATACACGACACCAAGTTCGTCAGTGGGCTACGTCTCCTGTGGCTGTCACATGTGCTGTCATTACGGGGTTTCTATCGCTCTGTGTAGTATGGGGTGAGCTAACAATGGGTTGGCGTAGATCGTCGCTATCTCTGTTCCGCTTCTTGATCGCTGTCGAGGCTAAGGAGACGAGTAGTAGTCTACGTAGTGCAACGGAGCTCGTATCAGCGTTGCTACTCGTGTACTTGGCTGTGTATTGCTACACAAGTCTCTTTACTCTTCGATTACCTGGGAAATACTCGCTACGTGCACACGGTAACTCGACGGAGTTGTGTCTACTGAAGACGTCGATTTACCAGTGTAGACTACAATTTGCGTTGGGACAGAACGCACTGCTCCTACTTCAAGGTGGAGGGCTAGCAGAGGGGACAGCGTTCAACACTCTACTAGCGAATACTCGTGTCGTCCATGTCTTCGGAAGAGGCTTCGCAGTGTACGCCCCACTGGCAATGATCGCGCTGGCAGTGTTCACACTAACCAACGGATACGCTCGAGTCATGCGTCGTCTGGGTATTGAACAATACGAACAGATAATTCCAGGAGATTTGACGCATGCTGCTTCTATCGCGGAAGGTGAGAGGTTGGTGCAGCAAGGACTGGAACGATTCCGTGTGCTTATTTCCCGTAAGAAGAAAATCTACGAGACGGGAGCTGCCGGTGGCGGCTCGTATGGATTCACTTCAACTGCTGCTGGGACGCAGTCGCTACTGTCTGACGAGGAGGAAGAGCTCGCTCAACTCAGTACCTCTGAAGGCACCGTATAGAGCTATGTCGACAAACTTTTTCAAAGCTAAGAAATCTGCAAGATTAAATGTTAATTTCTTTTTTCGTTAATGCAAAATTTTAATCTTCGTTGTCGTCATTTTCGTATTTCTTTGTGCTCTGCCTTCGTTCTGGTGTATTCTGCATAATACTGCATTGTCGAAGGAAAGCTTTTCGCTCACGTCGAGCAGCCTCACTCTCTTGAGAGTCTTCGTTATGTTCGTTCTGGTTGTTGCCACGCTCGAGCGAGACCCGTACTGGAACATCGTCTTGTCTAGCTTTACACCGCACAAGTTGTTTCTGGAGAAGATCCGAGTGATCTCGTTCTTGTTGCAGCTGGCTCTTCACACAACGCAGTTCTGCATTTGCCTTGATAGCCGCAAGTTTGTAGACTGGCAGCTTCTCTGCTATGCAATCACGAGCCGCCTTGAGCTCCTTCTGGGAGTGCTCCAGTTGACGACGCAGTTCTTCATTCTGTCCCTGGAGCTCTTCCACCTGCACATTCAGCTTGAAGAAATTTTCGTGCTGATCCTCTCTGTGTACCACTCTATCGCTGATACTCGTAGATTGTCGAAGCTGTCGCTCGTGAATGACTTCGACCTCTTGTGTCAGAGACTTCGCGAGCGCTCGCAAGGCAACGATCTCTTCTTCTTGTCTCTGGTGATCTACCAATACACTCTCCAGTTGCTCACGAAGACGCTGACACTCTGCGATGTGATCGACTGCTTTGTTCTCACCACTGCCAGAAGGTAATTCGGTTTTCTTCAAACCCAAGATAGACGACGTCGCATCTCTTGATAAACGCTTCTTAGTTGTCTTTTTTACTGGAATGTTGCTACGTGTTGAAGATCCTAGTCGGCGAGAATTGTCCCTGCTGAGCTTGGGGGTTGAACGTCGCTTCATGAAGATCTTGGTTTAGTTTAAAAAATATACATTTTTTAAATAACTGGCCATTATTTAAGTATGGAAGATGAGCTTCCGGTTCATCGATTGCCTCGCTACGAGAAGAAGCGCCTAGTCAAAGGGTGGCATGCGATACAAGCGCCATCTAATGCTCCTCGTTACGAATCTAGTGGAAGCGATCGAATAGGACGCGCTGGCAGTATGCGGTCTCTGTTTGATACGCCACCTGGAGCACTGGCGTATGAGTTTGAACAATCTAGTACATGGCGCAGTTCTTCGACCTCTACTCAGGAGCGATCTGATCAGCAACAGGACGAAAAACTGCTCAAAACAGTCGCCCAAGTGAAGCACGCGTATCGAGCTCGAGCAAGGAGACAAGAGGCTGACGATGCTTGTAAAGCATTTCGAAAGCGAGAAATGATTCTAGAGCAGCGAAGGGAGCATGGACGTAGCCTACAAGCTACAGCAAAATCGCAACAGTCATTAACGTTTGAGCCCCACCACGACGATGTCACTAACGAAGCGAACAACGAAGAAAACGTGTCGGCTGATGAACAGGAAGGCGAGTGTCTTAACGGGCTCCAACTGCTGGACTTGCCAGTAGACGAGATCTTGAACAACACAACGTATCGGGATGAGGTGCTACGTAGGATCCGTCATCAACTATCGGTCGGTGATGACGTTTTATTGCAAAGCGACTGCGTCAGTACCAGCGAGACCGTGAAGAGCACTCGTTTCATGATGCAAACGCTCTGCACTCAGAGCCTTGCGTATTGTGTACACGATCAAGACGTAGTTCCCGATACCAGCAGTCTGTCACCATCCAAAACGCGATTAGCTCTGCGGTTACTCCCACGCCATCAGTCAACGACTTCGCTGCAATAAAAACTATTTTTTATATTTTATTCCACGTCGTATCACCCACATCGTCTCGCTTGAAGCATACGGTCCAGTAGCGTAGATTCGATCGTTTTAGTGCGTGTCGTGTAGTACGGAGACATCGAGTTGACGAGGATTCTTGTCAGCGCGGAGATCTTGGAATCAGCAGTTAACTTTGGATCTAGAAAATGGGGCGTGATGGCTTCTCGAGATGATATTTGCGTTAGGGTCTCGTTTGGGTCAGGGTCTTCAGGTCTGATAATCACGTTACTCTTCTCGGTATAATAAGCACCACGGACCCGCTTGCCTTTGTATGCAATGGGCTCAATGTACGCATTCCAGATGAACACGACACGGCCTTTTTCAACGTATCGACGTAAGACTTGCTGTGCGTAGAAAGTGGCGGAGATTTTAGCCGGCACATCGCAGATCTCTAGCCCAAAGCTCTCTGCAACCACGTCTGCACTGTCCTGCACGTCTCGACCACTATACGTGTGCCAGTCTTCCCACCATGCGTCACTAATATCTGTCATATCAAAGGGTAGGGTACGACAATCGAAAATCTCCTTGGGTCTCCCCTTCACACCGTCGTAGGATAGATCTAAGACACTAACGTCGCTCCCTTGTTGCACGCCACGGTACGACGCCTCTACTCCAGCTGCAAGTTGGTCAAAGATCCGGGTAACCATGTCGGTCATGTATCCGTTAGGAATGTCGATTCGTCTGGTTCGAATTCGAGTCTCATGGCTCGTCGTATCCCACAGTGCCGGTCGTGAGCCGAGCAGGTTTTTCACGCTGTTTACGGCGCGAAGCACCTTGTCACAGTTTCTTCTTAGCAACGTGTTCTCCCGTTCAGTCCTCAAGCGTCGATTAAGCTGTCGAGTGCAAGTCTCTTGCCACAAAGACGCTCCATTCGCACTGTGACTTGAACTCTTTCCGGCTTTCCGCTCGTTTCGAATAGTTAAAAGGCGCTTTCGGATAAAATCGAGCCCCTCTACCTCGAGTTTTAGAGTTCTCACTTCTGCACGAAGTACTTCACGAGCATTGTTGGGGTTAAACCCCTTTTTCCTCCTTCGCTTGTTTACTTGTTTATGAGCTGCTTGAGCTGCTTCTTCGTCTTCGTACAGCTCACTGGGGTCCACCCACTCGTCGCCTTCGAGTACGGGGAGGCATGCAATATCGTATTCAGTTGCATCGAGGCTATTATATTGCTGTAGCCCGTCCAGGAACGCCAACGCAGCGCTGAACTCGTCGTCCATCATATGCCCGTAGCAAAACAAAAGCTGAATATGAGACCTTTCATTGGTCGAGCAGAAATTTAATTTTCTAATCCTGCATAAGACAGCTTTTCAAGTTAATTAATTGAAACTTTAGACAAATAATTTCTTGATGCAGGATAAAACTTTGAGATTAACGAGCGGAACGTTCAGTACACAGTACTTTTCAGTAGCCCTTCTAACGATGGAGCGCTCCGATGCAGTATCCGGAGCCCAGCAGCAAGGAGATATTAATACAGGTGCTAGTGGTGCACCAGGGTATCTGTCATCGCTGGGGGATGGTGAATGGGATCCCGAGGAGCTTCTGAGCGCAATGAACGACAATATCGGGCATTTTGGCCCGGAGTTGCTGACTGAACCATTCCAACGGGTAATTGCACTTGATGAGGGAACCACTCAAATCCAAGAGGCTATACAACCACAGAAGAAGAAAAAGAAGCTTAACTATGACCCGAATAAAGCAAGAAATGAACGTCGCTTCCAGCTGATAGAGCTGCGTGAAAAACTCAAAGAGCTCGAGATGAAGCTCAAGCAGATGCAAATCATCCAAGGCGGGGAGAAGCCTACGGGGTTTCGACGTAAGAAAGATCAATCGAGTCATACTCAGTCAACCGGTATGTCAGCTATATGGAAGGAAGTATGTATTCGCCAACTGGAACAACGACTCCGAGCTGAGAGGGAAAATGTCAACTTGAAGAAAAGCTGTGAGATGGAGATGCAAGTTGTCAAAAGCTTGAGAAAATTGCTATACCGGCATCCGTCACAGCGAGATATCATGTATCTGGGAGAAAATACTCGTACTCGACGTATCGAGATCCCTACTGGGTGTTTGAAGCAGATGGCAGCTCTGATCTTCGACGACCTGTCAATTGGCGTTGAGAATTCCTATCGGATAGCGGAATTTCTGGTTGAAACTAATAGCCCTGTTCCAATACACGAGATAACTCAGAATCCGCTACTGCGTGATGCCATGGATCGGATGCGCATGGAAGTGTTCGACCACCGAATCGTGCCGTTCGGTGTACGTGCAACTGGCGATGCATGGTGGAAACACTGGAACAACTACAGAGGCCAAAGCTCTGAGGTTTCTGCAAGCAACAGCGTTGTAGAGAGCTTCGGGTTGGAATTTACTGATGCCATGGCGAACACAACAGCCACATTTTACGTACAGCAGATCTTACGGCGACACAATGAAAGCCACCGCACAGTAATTGTCTGGAACGCGTATATCGAGCCATTCATGTTCGAAAACGAGCGCGTCAGTTTCGTCTTTTTTCTAGAGCAAAGTCATGTGCTCATCAAATCTCATACCCAACACTCCGCTCAAGGTGCAGTTTCCACTCGCATGTCGACTTGTGAGATAGCAACGCCCCATTTTTTAGATCCAAAACTAAAAGACGACCCAAGGATGGCTGCTCTCACTGGTTTCGTGGCGAACTCACTGTCTTCAAATATCATGATACGTAACGAGAAGATTGAGAATATGCTGTTAGACCAGAGTCTGCGCAGCAATCTTCAGTGTTGAATTATGGATGTAAATATACTTTGAAGTTTAATTTAGACGAAACTATGAGTTGTGTAAATAAACATTAAAGACAACATTCTGAAACCGATTTCCAGAATTTGAAGCAACCAAATGGAATTATTATTTATCGTTGCAATACCTGGTCCAGCAGCAGTGTCTCCACCATCTCACTAAGCGCCATAATATTGGTGGACAGCGCGCTCACTAAGAACTTAATCACAGCCATGGTCTTGGGGTCATCTTTCAGCTTTGGGTCCAGAAAGTACGGAGTGATCACATAGCAAGTTGACACTCGCGTAGCAGAGCCATTACTGCGCATTCAAGTCCGTTCGGAGCTCCAGAATTCAGGCTCGATCAGCACATAATTCTGCTCTAAAAGGGAAACGCCACTGACGCGTTCGTTAGCAAACCCAAACGGCTCCACGTATGCATCCCACACGAACACAATACGTTCATCTTCAACATGACGCTGTGAGATCTGCTGAGAATAAGCTGTAGCAGATACATTGGTCATGAAGTCGCTCATCTCAAGACCAAAGCTCTCCGTGATCTCGTTCGCTGCAATATCTTGAAATCGCTGACCTCTATAGTTGTGCCAGTTCTCCCACCACGCATCTCCCGTCGAGCGCATACCGAAAGGCATAGTTCTTCGGTCGTAAAACTTCCGTTCTATGCCTTTCAGTTTCTTTCCTTCATCCAGTAGCCCATTGTGTCTTACCAAATCCATTGGAACAGGGCGTGTAGTCTCGAAAACGCTCTTCAACTGGGTGTAGCACACTTTCACTCCAGCCGCGAGATCCTGGAAGATCATAGCGGCCATGCGTTCAATGTACCCATCAGGAATATCAGTCCGTCGTGTCTGTTTCGTCGCTTGAGGCTCCGTATCATTTGCCGGAACATGTCGTTTGTGTAGCATCTTCTCCAAGCTCTTGACAAATTGCTTCTCGTTCTCGTACTGCATCTTCAGCTTCATATTCTCCCGTTCCGCCTCCAGCCTTCTGTTAAGTTGTCTCGAGCAAATCTCCTGCCACACAGGGGGAACTCCGCTATCGTAGCTCGCAGTTTTAAACCGCTTTGGTCTCTTGCTTCGGACGGTCTGTAGACACTGCAACGTGAGCTCTAATTCTGCCACCTGCTCCTTCAGTTCGATAAGCTGAAAGCGACGTTCGTCACGAGCTTTGTTCGGGTTGATTTTCTTTCTCTTTTTCTTGTGTTGCAATGGAGTCTCAGCATGAGCAACGACAGCTGTGTCTTCACCGTCACAGCCTTCGTCGCCGCCGTCTATTAAATCCCACGGCAAGTCAGGCGACCAGTCCGCAATAGACGAAGGGAACTGGGACAATTGCTGCTCATTTGAAGCCGCTGATGCTTCGTCCAGCAGTGCCAACGCCTCCTCCAGCTCCATCACCTTGACAGTCCGCACGTTCTACGGTTTAACAACGTTTGATTGGCTCGCTGGATTTGTGTAACAAACATAGTTATCGACCACCGAGACTGTTCACATCACGCTGACGAGGATGAACTCTGCGTCACTGGACGAGACGCTAGATTTCCTCCATGAGGAGCTACCGGTACAACAACCTAATACTGTTGTAGACGGCGACACTGGAGACTCACCGTCGCTTGGTTCTGATGTATGGGATTCGGATGAGCTTCTAATGTCGATTGACAACGAAATCGTAGACTTTCGCGCCGAGTCGACGGATTCGGTGACTGTGACTTCGTCTCAATCCGGAAATTCAGCGAGTCAAGACGAACAGAGCGCCACGAAACCAGTCAAACCGAAGCGGAAGAGAAAGAAGCAACTGAACTCGAACAGAGCTCGTGATGAGCGTCGATATGAGGTGGTGCGACTGCGGAGAGAAACGGAAGACCTGGAGCTCACGTTGCAGCAACTCAGGGAAATTAGAAGCCAACAGGAGCATAGTACAGATACACAGCAGAGTCGGTATGAAGAGGAAGACACAGGTGAATTCCCTGCTGTTTGGCAAGACATCTGCACTCGTCAGCTGAACCGACGACTGAAAGCGGAACAGGAGAATGCGAAGCTGAAGAAACGTTGGGATGAGGAGAAGAGAGTAGTCAAAGGCATCGAGAATATGCTCTTCAAACGCATGGTTCTCACTGGCAAGGCCCATCCAGGAGCGAGTAAACACACGCGACGCACCAACTTGCCTGCGGAATACATCAAGCGAGTCGCTGCCTTCATCTTCGACGAGCTTTCCGCCAGCGTCGAGGTCTCGTATCGTGAAGTAGACGGGATATTCGCAGAGAACGGTCCTGTTCCAAAGAACGTGGTGCTGCACCAACCATTGTTGCGTGGCGGTATGAAGGGTATGTATCAAAGACTCTTCGACGAACGAGTAGTGCCGTTTACTTTGCCGGAGACTGGCGATGCATGGTGGAAACACTGGCATAACTACAGAGGACAGCAAATACCAGATGCGACGGCCAATGTGGTCACTGAGAGCTTTGGACTGGAGATGACTGACCTCAAGACCAACGCGTCCGCTACATCGTATGGACAGCAGATACTGCACCGACATGTCGAAGAGAACCGCATCGTGTTCGTTTGGAACGCGTATATCGAGCCGTTCGTGTTTGAGGATCAGCCGGTCAGTGGGATCTACTTGCTTGAACAAAGTCACGTGCTTATTATGCCAGTTGACCCAAATTCAACCGCAGAGGATGACAAGAAAGACGAGTGCTTCACCAGTATGTCAACGTGCTACGTCATTACGCCGCATTTCTTGGATCCAAAGCTGAAGAATGACCCGAAGACAAAAACACTTCTTGAATTCCTCGTCAGTGCGCTGTCGGCCAACATCAGAAAACGCAACGAGTCAGTCGAGAATTTGCTGCTGGACCAAGCTTTACAAAGGCATCACTGCAGCCTGTAATGTATGTAGCTGTTTCGGTGGTCGACATTGTGTACTAAACACCAAAATCATATTTTAAACCGATTACGAACAACCGAACAGTTAATAATATGGCAAACGAGTTACCGCTGGAGGAGTTGTTAGCCTTCGTCGACGAAGCACTAGAATACACTGCTGACTATGCCGATACGCCTCCATCATTGGAGGGCCGCAGTCTTCTCTTCGACACCCTGTACCATGAAGCTAGAGACGACAGTTCGTTTGTGGGACAATTGAGACTTGACCAGACTGTCACCGCTTTCGATGAAAGAGACATACGAGACACCGCAACGAAGAAGAAGAGGTTCAACAAGAACAAAGCTAGAGACGAACGTCGCTTCATCTTGATTCAGCTTCGTGACGAGGTCGAAAAACTGACATTTACGCTCAAACAACTCCAGAATTTACGCGACAAGCAATACCAGACTATGGAACACACACGCCAGGATGTAGAGCAACGTAGTGAAGTACCGGCAGTATGGCAGGATATCTGTGCTCGCCAATTGCAACAAAGACTGACAGCCGAACGCGAGAATTCTCGATTAAAGCAGGAGCTTGAGCGGGAGAAACAACTGGTCATTAGCGTCCAGAAGCTGCTGTACAAGCGGGGGATGCCCAAGGAGACAGGGCCTGAAGCTGACAAACAGACAAGGCGTACCAACATCCCTCCCGGGTATGCTGAACGCATGGCTGCGTTCATCTTTGACGAACTTGCCGCTGGCGTTGATACCTTGTACCAAGAGGTGTCAGGTACGTTGGAAGCAGGTGACTCTTTCACGACAGTTCAAAGGCCATTGCTTCGTGGTGGCGTGGAAGGGAAAGCGCAGAAACTGTACGACAGAAAGGCTTTATCTTTCAGCCAGCGCAAGGCCGGTGAGGCCTGGTGGCAAGCTTGGCATGACCACCGGGGACGAAGCGTTCACGAAAGCTTAGGTGACACCATTGTCGAGACTTTTGGGCTGGAAATGGACGACTTCAACGCGAACGTTTCTGCGTCATCGTATGGACAGCAGATCTTGCGACGAAGCATCCAAGAACATCGCGTCATGTATGTCTGGAATGCGTACGTGGAGCCGTTTGTCTTCCAGAATGAACAAGTCAGCGGTATCTACTTTCTGGAGCAATGCTACGTGTGCATCAAGTCTGAAAGTGGCAATTTAATGAGTGGCGTAGACGAATCTTCGTCCAGTATGTCTACCAGCTACACCATCACACCTTACTTCTTAACGTCGGAGTTGCGGAAGGACATAAAGGCAAGAACTCTTGTCGACTTCTTCGTGAGCTCCATCTTCGCAACTATTAAGTCACGCAGCGAAAATGTCGAGAACCTGCTACTCGACCAAGCGCTGGAGAATTTCAACTCTGGATAGAAAGCTACCATTTTTCATGAATTTTCAAATAAACATTTCTTTTTCATCAATTGTGTTTGACACACATAATATGTTATTTTACATTTCGGCACTCATGCACGACAACGAGCTCCTCGCAGAGCCCTTGCCTTCTTTGATGGTGAAGTGGATGACACTGGTAATGAGGGGGTGATTTCATCGCTTGGAAGTGATGAATTGGATCCTTATATACTTCTCGAGGCGCTGGAGGGAGAAAACTTTGCACCAATTGATGGTCAACCAACTTCGGCTACTATTGCGGTTGCTCAGCAAGAAAATGTAGCACGAGGGAAGACAAAGCGGAGAAGACGGAAACAGCTGAAGCCGAATAAAGCTCGTGAAGAGCGTCGCTACCAGGTGGCACAATTGCGAAAGGAGGCGGAGGACTTGGAGCTGACACTGAAGCAGTGGCAGAAAATCCGAAGTAAGCCGACATCTCCCGCAAGTCTGGACAAGACGAATGGATCTGATGCCAACCATACATACATGAGCACTGTCCCTGCTGTGTGGAAAGATATTTGTAAGAATCAACTTCGTCGACGACTTAAAGCTGAGCGTGAAAATATCCGGCTTAAGAACCAATACAAGGAGGAAATGCAAGTCGTTGTGAAGATTAAGAAGCTGTTATTCAAGCGAACAATCAAGCGGAATGCGACCCAGAGTGATGCCACGAAGCATATCCGCCGCACGAATCTTCCACCCGGATATATCAAGCGAATGGCTGCAGCGCTCTTCGAAGAGCTCTCTGCAGGCATCGAAGTGTGTTACCTATTGGAGGAATCCGCACTTGGAACACAGTCGTCCATCCCTGCTACTATGCCATTGTTACGTGGCGGAGTGAAGGGTGAAGCAAGAACGCTATTTGATAGAAGAACTTTACCTTTCAATATACATGCTACGGGTGAGGCTTGGTGGCGAGACTGGCACTGTTACAGAGGCCATAAAGGGGAGAATCCAGGCAGCGTGGTCGTGGAGAGATTCGGATTGGAAATGAACGACTTCAAGACCAATACTTCAGTCACATCCTACGGGCAACAGATCTTACGGCGGGATGTGGAAGGCGGCCGTGTTGTGTTCGTCTGGAATGCCTATTTGGAGCCATTTATATTCGAGAATGAACAAGTCGGTGGGATTTATTTCCTGGAGCAATGTCACATGATCATTAAACCAGAGGAAGAGAGCAGTGAAGACAAACTCGCTTCGTGCATGTCGAGTTGCTACGTCATCACTCCGTACTTCTTGGACTCAACTTTGAGGAGCGACCCTAGAGCTGCAGCGCTGATTGATTTCTTGGTGGTCGCGTTATTCGCGAACATGAAGGCTCACAACGATATGGTGGAGGATTTACTGCTGGACCAAGTCTTGCAGCACAAGTGATGTAATCAGGACCATTTTTTTTCTGTGAAATGTAAGAAATTAAAAATTATAAACCGGTTTTTTCTTATAAAATATTTACTGTCGTATTTTTGTGAAATAGTAGTAGCTGATCATATTTTATTTGTGAATTACTTTACGATTTTTCTCTAACCGGCTGCCTGCCAACAATTTTCAAACATGACCTCACCGTTTGCGCCATGCGCTGAAACCTTTTCACTTCGGCATTCACTCCTAAAATTGTCCTTAAACGCAAACACCTCATTACCCTAGCAGCTACTACGCATTCACAAAGCGCGTCTTTGCCCCGTCCCGCCCCAGCCCGACTTTCTCGAATAAGCAAGTCGCCCGCTACTTCTTTTCGCCTGCCCTGGACGGCCTAGGAGAGCCGACAGGCTGCAAGGCTGCAAGACGTGCGGCGAGTATACCCCTCGGGCTGGGCATACCAATTTGATGTCTCATGTCCGAGAGAGCCACCCCCACCTGGAGGACGAGCTGCGTGGCACAAGTGCCACGGCTACGGAAACTCTCGTTCTGTGAGTAGCTTAGTAGGCGACCAACCGGTTCGGCTGGATGCGGTGGATTGTCACGTGTAACCTTCCGTTCTCGATTTGTGAGTCGAAGGAGACTCGCAGGAAAGCTAATGTTTCGTTTTCTGATTGGCTATAGCTATTCAAACTTGTGACTGTCATCTCTAGGTTGACAAACTTGCCTCCAATCTTCGTAGACACTCTGTACGGTGATACGGAGAAAGTAGTGAAAGCTACCGAGAAAATTATAGGCGAAGAGATGCCGAAGGAATTCGATCTTATTTTGGACGGTTGGACCCATAGCAACGAGCACTATCTCGTAGCGTTTGTCTGCTATTAAGGGCCCGACGGACCACGGTATCCACCCCTATCGATGGCTTCGGTCATAGACGGGGCGGGCGACGCGCTGAACGCTGACGGTCACACCGCCGCGATAAGGCGGTTTCTCCCGTCTTTTGGGCGTTCTCTAACGGGCGTGTTGTTTTCAGTGGGCTACAATTGTGAAGGCAACAAGTGGTTGGCTCGTCTCATGAACGTGTCCCGCATCGGCTGCGCAAGCCACCGTCTCAATCTGGCGGCTCGTGCGCACCTCACATCCCACGAAGATGATCTGAAGAAGCTGCAATCTCTCATGCGTAAACTGCGCACACTTAAGCAAGCGGCCAAGCTTCGGTACGAATACTACTGTCCTTAATACTCATATGCATTATTTGTTTACATTACTAGCATTATGTGTTATTTTACTTTGGCCAAACAATCGCACTGCAGCCTGTCCTACGTCAAGACACACGCTGGTCGTCCACGTTTTCCATGCCCTCGCGCTTTTTCTGCCTCTACGAGCATCTATCTCCCGACGACGACCTGGAGGAATTCATCCCTTCGCGCTTCGCACACCGTAGCCTCTGTCAGCAAATTAAAATGCCGACGGATGGACTATGTTGGACGCCCGAGTTCTACTTGACGGACTATTTGAAATGAAGTCGACGTTCAGGGGCTACATCGGTAATGTTTGCTAAAGCTATGACGATATTATTTACTAATATTTGCTGAATATAGCTCCTGATGCCGTCGTTGTGCACTCGCCCAAACTCGGGTCGGCGGTTGTGAAGGTACTGGGCGACAAAGCTACACGTTTAGCTGCTGCGGAGAAGACTGCGCTGCAGCCGTTTCGACGTGGGTCGCCCGTGATGTCTCCTGCTCTCGAGCGACAAGACACAAGCTTCGCTGAGCGCATCGTAAAAAGACAAAACGTCGACGCAGCACCCAGCACGTATACATTGCTGGCATCAATTTCACCAGGGTCGAGCGCTGCGGAGCGCCTGTTCAGCTCGGTACGAGCTGTCTTGTGCCATGAGCGCCACCGTACCCCGCCCATGACACTCGAGATGATCTTATTTTTGAGAGCCAACAGCGCGTACTAGAACGTTGCCACTGTTTATGCTTGTTTGCAGAACATAAGCTGATTTGCATACTCCTCTCTTTGAATTAACCAATTGTTTATTGCAGCTTAAGTGCATATTCAATTATCAATTTTGCCGACTGAGATGCAGGTCAAGCGCTATGTATTTGCTGGGGAGCATGCAATTGATGAATGGTGTATTTTCAAAATCCCTGGTGACACATCCGGCCAAACGCGCGCTCAATCGCATAAGCCCGTCTTACAGAATAGAACTCTGTTTTCAGTGGCAACCATCACTCGGACGTGCGCACGCACTTTAAAGGACGGAGCATGCATACAGTTTTGGTCTTTTATATTTCAATAGGATGACCTAAGATCGCAATGTAAACATCTCATAGCGTCGTGTTGGTTAGTTGTAGATTGCTGCCTTTCTCCAACTCACCCTCCATCGACAGTTTTGGACGGAATTGACGTCTAGTGATATAGAGTAGTAGAGCTGAAATTTATCATTATGGCGGTAGCAGAACGGCGCTGACTGAAATTAAACTAAGCGTTTTAATTGGATATCCGAGATTCGTGCATGGTATCGTTTTTGTTGGTTTAAGCTTCCAGGCCACCGTTCATAGAATGGTGGTCTGAGCTGTTCTGAGGTCTAGAGCCGAATTCCCCTGACCAATCTCAGTAATGGGTACAATAACAACAACGGATACAACAGCAACTGCTGGCTTCGCATTTGTGAGCGCTAGCGTCGATGTGGCACTAGCGGTCGTCACAGATACGCGAGCCCTTGCGAATGAGCGCGAAAATGTATCGACATTACACTAGAAAGGGCTCTGAAGGCCCCTAACACGAGGTGTTTTAACAAGATGCTGTGTTGTGATCGCTCCTATTTTCTTGTCGTCACCCAAGCAATCACAGCGACTAGGTCAGTCAAACCGCATCATAATTCTTAGTTCTTGATACAAGGCACCGCCTTGCTCGACGGAATAGCTCTTGATCGTGACTATTTGGCTCTTTTAGGCGTAGATGTGTCACGAGTAGCGGCGGCGTTCACCACGGTATCACCGTTGACGGCGGTGTTAGACAGTTTGATATCGAGACCTGGGGAGGTCGGTGACGCAAAAGTCGGCGCTTCATTCTGCTTGGGTGTCCCCTCTGCGACGCTGCCAGGGCATGCTGCAGCAGGGGCTTCGTCGGTGATCTAGGGCGAAGTGGCAGCATATCCTATGTGGTTCACGGGGTGTGATACTCTGAAAAATGTCGCCCGGCAAACATTAGAATGTACTTGGACCAGCTTCAGAACGCCGGGGCGTCGCTTAATTTAATCATAGCCTTAATTTTAACGAAGTCCGTCCCAATACTTGGACCAGGGCCTTAGGTCCTAAAGAGGGACATTTTTGCCCTTTGGTTTGGCCACAGCATCTCCACCACCACCACCACCCTTTTTGCCTTTTATTTTACGTTTCAGATTGGTTAAAAAAAAGCTTCACAGTTGCTGAGAACCAAATATTATACGTATTGCCACCAAATTAGACCACCGACTGCCAGTAAGTCTCACATTACTGAGCACTACAGCGATCGAAACGTACCGTCCCGTGACCATTCAAGAAACGCGCCATAGCGTGATAGCTGCATTACGCACTCGAGAAACATTCGCGTATATGCATGCTTACAAATGCGGTGAAGATACTCGCAAGCGTGCGCTGTATTAAAAAGCACACACATATACAGTGTAGGATCTGCGGAAAATATCATTTGTTTACACGCAAGCATCACTTCTCCACATCAATCTACCAGTATGCATTTGGGAGCAAAGCGTTCGCTCATTAATGCAACCAGTCTCACTGAAGACCACTTGATAGGCCAGATGAGGCGGCCCCTTGCGTGAAATGTCGAGTTGGTGGTGCGGGTAGCTCTGCTTCATAAACACATACACGTACAGTATGAGAAAGCGTCCGCATCCAGGAGACGAGCGTCGGAAGGCTCCGGCCTAGAAGAACATAGGCTACGTGATGCTGTGGACCCCCCATCAGAAAGCCACGAAAACTGTGAATGCTTCTGTCAGGTAAGCCTGCATTACGGTTCTGAAGAATCGGACCAAGTTCTGGTTGCTTTGGAACTGAAGGGTGATCACACCGGTGCCATTTCGGACTGTGTGCAGTATGGTAACCACCCCGCAATAAAAATCTGAAGCTGATGCCTTGGCTTCCAGTAATGTAGAGCCAAAGAAGACCATAAATCTATTGGGGTTGAAATTGCTTTGCAGCAAAATATTCGAAAGCCAATACCAAAAAAAGCTAAGGTGAAGAACCGAAAATACTTCTCGCTTTAGGATCTCGAAAGTGCGTCGAGACTTACGTGGATTTGAATGAATCGTGCCACCTACGCCTTTGCATAATCATAGCCTTTCTAGATCTGGCGGATTTGATTACGGCAGTGATTCTGCTACTTTATCGTCGTCTTTTTTTTTCTTTCGGAATGAAGTATCCGTTCTGGACTGCTTCATCACACAGACCAGGAGGGCAGCAAGACATGTATGAGTTTTGGGATAGTATTGACGTCTCACCATATATTCATAAACGTGATGTATGCAGCTAAAGAACACATGTCTGACGGAGTGCTCGTCGCTGCAGATGGAACCTATCGATTTCAGAACGATAAGTGGAGCTGCTTAGCGACTTAGGCGGCCTCCCGTAACAATTTTCTCATTCCTACTCACATTATATGCAACTGGCTATGTATGTGATATGAACGAACCGGCCACGATACCGGAAGTGAAACTACATCAAAACCTTCGTACCCTGGGGGCACATGCTTATACGCACTGAGCAGAGTTCGCATTCGAGAAGTTCTTCAAGAGATTTGTCGACTTTGCTCGGCTACTCTTTGAAATGCAACTCACTGTTGCATTGGGTGGTTTAGATCATTCCGCAGCCGTTTGTTGCAGTTTGGTTCAATATCATTCTACGCGCATAAGTCACAATAATGCGGTGCTGAGCAGGAGAGCGTTCTTTGATACAAACATCGAAATACGTGTAATGCAGATGCATCGCACGCAAACTTCAGGACAGTTCAAGGCAATTTGGCTGCTGTGCCGGCAATACAGCGGCGGATAGAATCTAACTACCACCTGCAGGTGCTAAATTATTAGCTCTTATTTTTTATATTTGATTTTAAAGGTTTGAAATTCGACTACGATCTAGCCGTATATTATCCGCAAAATAAAGATGCAGCTGTATTTTGCTAATACTTAGCTAGAAGCGTTTTGTGAAATGCCTTCGTGACCGTGATGGGATTAACCATCTCCAAAGTTTCGATGGCTCAGTAAATAGTACCAGCCGTTTCTCCTTTGCAGTCTTCTTCTTTCATTTCTTGCCCGGGGGTAGAGGTGTTGGCCTTTCTATCAGCCAGTGTTTCTTCTGCATGGCCTTCAAGGGGCCCATAATACCCACATCTAAAGGCTAGTAGACCGACGCTGCATTTTTTGGAAACGCTTTTAGAGTTGATCCCAGTTCATCGGGCACGATAACGTCGGCCTTTGCTGAAACGTGACAGTCTTGGTTGTCTACGAGGAGAACGGATCCTGTTGACAAATTTGTGCGAGTAAATTACGTAGGTATAGCTCCCACACACGTGAGTCCATTCACGCTTTCTTCTGAGCCGTGTAGATTGGACTGTACATACATATTTCTCTATCAACGCTAAAATTCTAATAAAAGACTTGCTTACGCGTGCCTTTGGATAAGTATCGAGCTCTTTCTGCTCGATTTTACCACCAGGTTGACCTCGAACAATAAACAACAGTGGTAACTTTGTACCGTCCGCACGATTTGTGTACACCGCTGTGAATCTGGCGAAAATCTTCTGCTCGGCGGTGATGGAGGCTGATTTACCTGTTTCCCGAGAACATATCTGATGGAGGACTGTCGTAGTAGATTCCCGTTTCATCGGTGTTGTAGATTAGACTTGTACCCCAAGAACCATATTGCGTGATGAATGTTTTCGCGAGCTCGTCTGAAACAGCTAAAAGGTCTTGCCGTTCTTCTCCAACACAATTTACAGCTAGATCATCAAAACACACAAATGAAGAGCCCTAATACACAGTTTAACGACACAAATTACGCTTTAATGTCCACATTTACAGTTTGTGAGCATGTTTACCTTTAACTCACATGGCGTTCGCTGGCCAAACCCGTGTCGGTAGGCAAAGCGTTGAAGTAGCCTCAGTAGTGACTCGTATTGCATAGTAATGCTTTTCTTGCCCTCGATGTAGCCGTCAAGCCACACGGGTGCTGATCGCGCACAAACCCCACCATTACGTTTACGGTAGTCCCTACGAGTGTCTTTTATAAATGTCACTAGCTTGTTCCCAAAAGGCACAATCTCGCGGTGCCCTGGGCTGCGTGTTGGCCTTTTTTCGCTGCCAGTGTAGCTAAAAATGTCCTCCTTGGTCTTGCGCCAATCCTTTAAGGTCCAGCGAGGGACGCGTTGCTGTCTTGCTGTCTTGCTGCGTCCCGTTGACTTAAGCCTTCCACTTCACGTAGCACGTCCCTTTTAGCCTTGGTTGTGTAGTGCTTCCTGCGCTTTTTCGACGCTAGTGCAGCAGAGTTAGCCCGAGGATAATCTACTTCAGAAGCCTCTCTGCTCGACGGAGGGCACGGTGATTCAGTTGCTGCCTCCATTTTACTGACCGCCAACCACATAATTAAAGTCTGGCTATATATCATCTATTGGCCAAAAAAAGAAATTTATCGATTCCTAACTGGTCTAAATCAAAGATGCGTGCGCCATTTTTGCTACCACCAATGGTTTGCTGGTGGCAGTTAGATTATATCCGCCGCCGCTCTGGCGCAGTTAAATAGAAAGCGAGTATGTTGACTGGTCCGAGGATATATAACTGAAGGAGCGTTGTTCACGCTGGTACATGTCCAACACCATTCCCGCCGTGTCGAAGTCGTAGAATGCTCTCGAAGCTCACAACGGAGCCATTAAGATGCGTGGAGTGGCGTCCAAGAAGGCCTAGACGGGTGTCGTCTTAAATACCGACATCCTAGGCGTTTTCGCGTTGGCTGTTCAAGATACACTGAGTGGTCGTTTTGGACATACGTGTGAAGGTGTGTGTGGTCTCGTGGATTAGTAACGTTCGATGTTCATACTTGTTTTCGATATTTTTGCAGGACCTCTTAATGTTAATTCTGTCCACCCGAAAGCTATTGTGGGCTAGAGAAAGATACGCGGACCTCTTCACGTTCTGACTCAACATTTACCAAATAGTCCTGACGGCGAAGCTGGAAGAAGATCCAATATACCTCAATAGAAAAACGGTGATATTAGAGCTGGAGATTGAAATTGACGGTGTCAACCAAATCAGCTCCTATCGGCGACCATCAAGGGCTTTTGTTCCGGATTTATATACAAATGGCGCGTCGGTTTCGAAGACGGCGACAGTCTCTACTTCGAGTGTGGAATGCGGAATGGATTTAAAAGATTCGTATGGAGGATAAGAAACAATGCCTTTAAATGACAGTATGTCTAATATAAACGCTCTCAGTGCCAACCATCCAACCAGCCTTTACTGTAGCACACAACCTCCTTTTTTTATAATTGCTGTTCTCCACACACACTTAGCTTGAGCCTGCGCACCAGCCATGCTATCGACCCCTCGTCCCCGCCCAGCCTTCTCAAACGTGTCGTGCTTTTTAATGCCGTCTAATAATCAGTACGTCGAGCTTACACCCGAGTATTTTCGCTGTCGCTATGACAAGGGGCGCAAGCACACGATGTGCAACGAGCTCCCTAATCTAATGCAAAATGTTCGTAGACAGCACCACGCGCGTGACACTCTCCATTGTAGCGCGATGAGTTTTTACCCAATCCGACTCCAGCCAAGCGCAGCTTGTCAAAACAATTCGTTATTAGCAACTTAATACTAATGTATAACATACTACTAAAGTAATACATTCTCGATGAGCCGGTGCATTCTTGCAGGACAGGAGAGGTAGTTTGCATTCGCTGAAGACTTTAATCTAGTCATAGCAGTTCACCGCGGTGTGGCGACCATAGCGCACCGCCGGCAATGTCGTGGCAGGGGATGCGGCTGAACGGGACCAGCAACCGTCGCGTTTGGTCTAATGATCGATAAGTGGAGCCACGCATCGGGGAAATGCGTGGTAGTGGTCGTGGTATGAGCTGAAAGGGGTTACTAAACCGTTGTTTCTAAGCATGGATCCTATTATAAATGAGCCAGATGATGACCTCGCGGCAGGAATTTGCCGCGCCAATTTGATAGAGATGCTGGAACGCGATTTCCGGAGACTGGTGAGCTCCTGTGAATACTTAATGGGAGCTAATTCCACTGTGAAGGGGTGTCTAAGATGCAGATTTATTGGTTGGTTGGGGCGGGGTCCATCGTCTTTACGAACGATTGAGCACCGTTCGTGCATCATAAAGAGGACGTAGTGTTTATACAGACGTTGCTGTCGAGGCTGCGGACACTAAAAAAAATCAGCGAAATTTTGGTAAGTAGTCTGCCATTCGCATGAATCCCATTTGTAATTTTGTGTGCTAACCAAAGCAATTACACCGGTTTTAAAACGCCACTTGATCAATAGTTTGTTCGCCGATATTTGACGGGGCCAATATTTTTTCGCAATGGTTCATTGCTGCTTTGCGTTGCTCGACTTCCTCAACACATAGTACAAAAATATTATGGAACTATTTCCACCATTCAATCCGCAATTATCTAGCGAAGTAGCTCCAGAACTTGAAGTCGGTGTACAAGGCCCTACAAATCGAGGACGTCGCCTTACTAAGCGCTCGAGCCTGGTCTCGACGAGTTTAATTCCTTGTCTACATCGATAAGCTGTGTTCCGTCAAACTCACTAATATTGTGTATATTTTTCCTACAGAACCAGGTGCAAATATTCACCACAGCTGGACTTTGGGTCGGGCGTAATCATGTATTAAGAGGAAGTGGCGTCCACCCCAGGGATACCGAATATTGCATTTGTAGCTATTGCACACCGTAGCGGATAGTAGATTATTGGTGATAGCATCATGTGAGCCCTGAATAGATGTTTGAACTAGACAAACGCGAAAAAAAGATCATTGATGCAATAATGTGCCAATATATTGTGTGTTTAGCCTCGTATTATCCCTCCACGATTTTCACTGTACGGGCGTCCCAATAACTCGCATTTTGACGCAAGAGCAGTAGTATACGGTTGAAGCCTGTGGCGTTGCTGCCCACATCCGGATTCGAAATCTGGACTGTGGACAATATCAGCCCTTGGCGCTGCATTAGGGCTAAAAGGTAAAGGACCCGAAGGAAAGGCTCAGTAGCTAAAGGGTTAACCCTGTCGTTGAAGGGTTCTTTAACTACTGAGCCTTTCCTACGGGACCTCTACCAGAAATCAATACAAATCGTCATATATTTCGCTCATAATTTGCTGGAAAATTCGAGGTCCAGGTGGACCCCTACCATATTACGTCATCTGCCGCAAATCATTTGACTCTATTATATCCAATTGCGGCTTAGACAATTTATGGTAGAGGTCTGTCTGGACCTCTACGAAGGGCAAATCCGCTTGATCATGACTGCTTAAACGCTGTCGAGGTCTTGCGTACACTTGCTTAAACACTGGGAAACGACGTGGTTAAGCCTGTGACTCGCACATCCGACTAGTGGAGCTCCTACAAGGTCTGCGATGCGGCGATTAAGCGGAGTAGTTGTCTCCTACAAAGAAGAGCCACTGCCCCAGGATCTTACCATAGTCCTGCGCCAGCATATTTTCTATGAACGCACGATAAGCATTTTTTTAATTTTGTTTTTTTTATCAGTGGCCGTAGACAGGTCGTTGGTCTCGTCGTTGACGAGCAGAGGCATACTCAAAAGGAGACAATGAAGTGCCCCGTCCACCTCGCACCACGCGAACACCGCGAGAAAATGCTCTGAGTCATGGCTCCATCTGTCTAAGACGAGCCCAAATCGCTTGAGCAACTCCGCCGCGATCGAACGAGCGCTCTTCTTCTCGAGTCACAGTCTCCATGACACGCCGGAGTGTCTCCACTGTAGGTTGCCGTATCTGACGTTGCATTGCAGCATTAAAGAAACGCGGTCTTTAACTTAAAATATTAACGAGTGTACTGTCGTGCGAGCTTGCTCGTACAGAACGAGAGCGGTAGATTGCACTTGACCAGTACTTCCAACCGCCCGAACGTGTTTAAGCAGTCAGGCTCACGTAGTGGGCAACATATCCACTCTGGCCAGGCGTAGTCACTAGCATCTCCTCAACAAAAGAAGAATGCTTCCTCTTTATATGTTGCATCAGGTTCGCGAAGCCAGCTCCAGCGACTCGCTTCGGGACCGTGCCGCACCTTCAGCGGTAATACTTCAGGGTTATTTCGTCGTACTGGTCACGAAAGGGCCGGAAGTAAAAACGGGCAGCTTGACTATTGGTGAAGGTGGCTGGGGCGGCAGGGTGGGGAGCGACGAGCATCTTGGGGGCTAGTGGTGGTGTTCGGTTTCTTGTGAATTTAGAAGTGATGAAGTTATGTATGCTGGCGTCGATTTGGGGCTAGATTTTGTGGTGGCATCTGTCCTGGCTTAACAAGGAGAAGGTTGGTGGTAGTTTGGTTCAGTGATTATTGAACTGATTTGGTTGGCTCAATAGATAACTGCTGTCTATCGTTTAAATGTCAAAACTAGATTACGGCTTGACATCTACGTCAATAATTTCAGCATCATTTTATTTTTCGGCATTCGTCGCCCGGCCTACCGCGAAGAACCGTTCTCGCCCGTTTATGTAAGTGGAGGGGGAAACCATGTCGCCGGAATCCTGATCCAGCGAGAAGCGTCGCGGGATAGAAGCGCAATAGACTCGACACAACCTTTCGAACGTCGTACCCACCGGTGGATTGCCTTTTATGTGTTGCGAGAACGGCACTTGGAATGACATGCAGTCGATTGCGCCGGAGATGAACCGATCTTGCAGTAAAAACGCCTGATTTTGGGACGAGCCACGGCTGACCAACTCGTCTAGTGCAGATAACTTTCAAAACATGAAAGGGGGACTATTCACATTAGTTTCTGCTTCGTGCGCTGTCCACTACTTGTGCAAGTGGATGATGCATGCTGGTCCCATTATTTGTTTGCCACAGATTCGTGTTACTGATTAATTTTTTATTCCGCGGCCCTGGGTGTTATACTTCCCAAGTGCCTCTGATATGCATTCAAAACTAATGCAATGCTTCCCTGGTGCTAGTGGTGCCGAACACTGAACGGTAATCTAGCGGTGGAAGAGTAAGTAAGCGTCCTTCGATCATGGGGTCAACAACAGCTTGCAACTATGATTTACCGTATAGCAGTTTCATATCCAGCAAATAGTCGTATCCGATAATGCATTATAGCAAATTAGAGTCGAGTAGACACATTTTCCTAAAACGAATTGTCCTATCCTACAGCTAATGGGTGGTCTACGAGGTGATGCACTTTGGTTGGACGCAGTAATTTCTTGTACCAGATCTAGATCGCACTCATTTCCAAATGACCAAAGGAAGACAGAAGCACAGCAAGACCGGCGGAAGACGGGCTCGCGACTACAAGCTCTTGGTGCCCACGCATCAGTTTCGACTAGACAGAGTGCTCTTCTTTGAGGTCAACAGTATAAGGTCGACCCTCAACAAATTCTTTTCAGATTTGTGTGGATCTCAGCTGCAAACCAAGCGCGTATGAGCATCTACCTGTGGCGCAAGCAAAACGACAAGCTTCTGCAGTTGTGTAAAACTTTATCTTCGACTGAACTACGTAAGGTCCGTGCAGTCGGGACAGACTCAGCTCCTCCGGTTGACGCCGAAGTGCATATCGCTAAGTGGATCAATGCGTACCGTACTCAAGATCTCCCGGTGTCAACCTTGATGCTGCACCGGAAGCTCTGTCGGTGACGTGGGCGTGCCCAGGAAGTTGTTTTGCAGCATCTCGGGGCTAAGCAAAGGGATTTCGAAAAAGGCATTGCCTGACCATGCGTGCGCGAACTCGTCAAAGCCAGGTGAGACTAGAAAACGCTGACGCTGCACTGAAGGCCTTCAATGTCAAGGTGAAGCAAATGAGGGCGGAGGCGTTGAAGTTGTGCACAACGCCGATCAAACGACAGACTTCTTTGAGTGTCTACCAAAGTCTACGATCACTGCAAAGGGTTCTCATACTCTGTGGGTGCGCTCCACATGCAAAGAAAAGGAGAAGCTAACCCAAATGCTTCTCGGGGACTCGCGTGGCCGCAAGTATTCATACTACATCATTGTGAGAGCTAAGCCGTCCAAAGTGCCGGCCACACGGTCGGGAAACAACAAAAAGGCATGGGTCTGGCAAGCTGCTATCGGAAACAGTGGAGCCACTTCCAGCACAGCCCAACGTCGTCATCTACAGGAGCTCTAGCGGCTGGTGGAACTAAGGCCTCACGGCTAACGCTCTACGCACTTTGGTGTGAGAGCAAACATGGAGTTACCGGTGCTGCTTTTGTTAGACACATTCTCAGGTCATTGGACGGATGCTGTTCTAGCATGCGCCATGGGGCTCAACTTGGACCAGATGCATGTACCCGCGGGTTGCACTGGATATGTCAGCTCGATGATATCGCATAGAGCTGAAGCTTCGTCTACGCGAGCAAAGGTTTTTGCTCTTAGAGGATACAATGAAGACGCACGGACTGGCAATAGCTGCGTCTAACCCGTTCACGATGGTTGCTTCATCTCGGTCAAATGTCATTGTCCGGGTTGCAGGAGCATGGGGTGAGTTACCGGCGACCACTATTGTGAACGGGTTTAATGTAGTACTAGAAGAAAGTGAAAATGCCAAGCGTCGTCTGCACCGTCGCATGAGCATCTTTAACGGTCCGCGCCCTGTCCCAGACGGTGAACGTGCCTTCCAAGGGTCGCTGAGTCTTCCGCGAACTCATTCCAACCGCAACTGAGGGTTCGTACCGTAGATGGTCCGCTGAATGCGAATCCGGCCAGTCCATTATTAATAATAAGTACAGCCTGGATTCAGTGACATATGCCCGTATCCAATGCTCGTTGAAAGCTCGGGAGTGACGCCGTCGAGTCCCTGGCACCTTCGCGTCTCCGTACATCACCTGACCGAGGGTTCGTCGCTTGAACATCTTGGGCGGTGTCACGTCTTTGTCGACGGGTGATAATCCGCAGCTACGGAGAAATCACTACACCACAACTGCCCCTGTCGCAATGGAAGCCACGGTACTGGTGCCCGTTGTGACATTTCTTCATTCTCCAATTCACCATCTCGCCACCGTATGTCCAAGCGTCTGAATCGAGTCGTGTCCGACGCATTTCAGCGTCTCAATCCCCGTAGACGTCGCGAACGTGAACAGCTGGAGGTACGTCAGCTCATCCTTCTCTTGAATCATCGGTACCTTGCTCATCACCTCGCATTACTCGACTTGTTTCTCAGGAGGGCAAGGCCGAGGGTTCGAACGCCCCTCAGTCTGCTGCACTTCCTCCGACAGCAGCGTCATCAACCGACCCTCCGGCGCCCGCTGCCCCGGACTCTTCGCTCCCTGTGGTAGCTCCTGCAGCACTCCCCGTCGTCGCTGAACCCGCGAAGATGGCTCCTGCTGCTCCTCCTGCCCCAGCTGGTGGTCCGCCACCACTCACCGAAGATTCGCTGCGCGCCATGCTGGCTGAAAATACGGAGGCATCGGTCGATCACATGATGACCTCGATAATCCCGTACTTGACTGCAATGGCTCGTCACCAAGTGCAGCTCAGCGTTGCGCCTCCTCTCCACGGCGATATACACACTCAGCGTCGCCTCGAGACTGCCGTTGGTTTCGATGATGTCCTCGCTGCGATACAACCTGTTCCTGACGTGCTGTCGGCATTACCCGAACGAGTTGCCGACTTGGAGCGTCAGTTGCGGTTTGCTCAGTCCGAGGCTGCTGCCGCCGTACGTTCGGTGGCACCCCACATCATGGCTCGTGAGAACGCGGAGACATTCCTCAAGGCTGCCAACGCTGAGATTGAAGCCTTACACCACAACGTCAAGATTCTCCGCGAGTCGAACGCCAAGAACGACGCCATGCTCGCCACTGTTCAAGCCACTATGGAGCGACACGCAGAGGATTTGAATCGTCTTCACTGCGAGGTCCAAGCTCGGGACGTTTTCATCAGCACTTTGCAAAAGAAGCTGGCTCGCGAACGCGAGGTGTACAAGTCTTCTATTGGAGCGAATACCGAGCAGACTCGGAAGCTTCACCTTCTTCTGGTAAAGCTTGCCCAGGGCAAGTACGTTGATAACGACACGGCCAAGGTCCTCGAGAACCAGCAAGACCGTAACACTCGCCTCCTCCAAGCGAATCGTACCCTCCGTGCACACGTGAGTCTGGCAGGGATGGATCCCGAGGTACTTCGTCTGGCTGTTGAAGGTACGCTCTTAATGTCGCTCCTTCCACCGTGTGTTCAGCAACTAACGTTCGTTCACAATCCTTCGTGATAGGTCTGACTGCGGGTGAGCTGGACCTGGACGCGCTGGACTTGGGTCAGGAGACGTTAGTCGCTTTGCGGCGCATTCAGTCTGCCACCGCGTCTTAAGATGATCCTCAAGCCTTTCCTGCAGCTTTGGCCAAGGCCGCTCACCAAGTGGCCCATGGGAAGTCCCATAAGCGTCTTAGACAAGGTGACGAGGATTCAGACGACGAGCCGGACGACTCTGACGAAGACAAGGCTCCAATCCCAACGGACAAGGCCAGTACTTCGATGGCAGCTGCCGGTCTCGGTGATGCGCCACCTGCCGATACTTCAACGCCCAAGTCTGCTCGTAGATCGCTGTTCGGCCCGAAGGCGTGGAAGAAGGCGGCCCAGAAGAAGCGCAAGAAATCTCGTCCCCATTCTCCTGCCAAGTTGCCTCGACGTCATATGAAGACTCGGTCCCAGTCTGTACCGTCTTCTCCAAGTTCATGATCGCCACCTCCTACACCAGCGTCTTCCTCGACTCCCGCCGTGGTCGACCTCAGCGGCGACCAGAGTGACGTGGACATGGGGAATGCTGGTCCAAGCAGCGTCCCTTCGGTTCAAGAAACTGCTACAGAGCCTCCGGGTAAGGATGTGAACCCTGGGGATCACGACGATGTTCCTGATTCTCCTGACGCGCCTTCGCCTTCGCCTCAGGGTCCACACGATGTGGCCAAGCCACCAGCTTCAACGATTTCGCCTTCTCCAGCCGACATACGTGCTGCTGAAGAAGCTCTGCGCGAGGCCGAGCAAATGCGGCTCATGTTTGGCTCAAGTGACGAAGGTGAAGAGTCGGACCAAACTGTCCCACAAGGCAAGTCTGCTTCGGCGTCTGCCGCGACGTCCAAGGCAGTTGAAGTCTCGGGAGTGGTTTCTACAGCAGGGTCTGCCCCTGTTGAAGCTGCTCCACTAGCTTCCGTGTCTTCGAAGTCGGCTCCGACTGTTCCCACGACTGATGTACCAAGCGCGTCTTCGCCCGACGTTTCGATGGAGATTGATGACGATGGACATGCTGATGACGATCGTGGAGATGACGTGGATGACAACGAACTTTCGGTGGATGATTCTCCTGATGCTCCCAGTGGTGGCGATGATGTTCCGCCACCTACCGATCATTCAAGCACACTCGATGACGAAGACATTGAAGATTCCGAGAGAAATTGGAGCAATCTTGGTCCAGCTCGTCCTCCGACTCCACCTCGGCCAAATCCTTCGCCTATGATGACTTCCCCAATCATCGTTGCCGGTCCGCCTCCTTCGCCACCAGCAAGTCCCCCGGCACCAGCATCTTCTCCTCCTGTTCCAGTGTCTCCTCGTCCGCCTATTTGGACTCTCGATGCTGGACCTGGACGCATGATTACGGCAACTTACACTTCGGTGCCGCGTCGTGGTGGTGCACCGTCGGTTGAACCGTTGCCTCACCGAGTGTTATCTGGTACTCGCCCTACGGTGCCGGCTTCGTCCACCCTGCCACCGTGGGTTCTTCCGTATGTGGACATGGAGTTTACCGATGCAGGCGCCAAGAAGTGTTTCGAGCGACTCTTGAGCTTCCCGAACCAGCTGGTGAGGTGACCGTGCGTACAACGTTGGAGGGTCTCCAACCATTCTTTGATTACTCGCATCCTGATCACCCGTACCAGCAACTTCGGCAGCTCTATCCTCTTCAAGCTTGTCTCTTCGACACTGTTGACTTCAAACCAAGCGTCCCCATCTCCAAACGTGCTCCGATTGAGACCCGTCTCAAGATGATCTGGGCGAACCTTCGGGGTGACGGCGGGAAGCAAGGTGACCTCGGGTTCGCATTGTGGGAGTGTCTCCACTGGCTTCCGTTGGCTGGTATTGAACGAGGTCTCGCTGAAGAGGCTAAAAAGGTTGGCCATGACAAGGAACGTTTGAAGGAACTGAGAGCTCTGCTGAAGAAACTCTTCAGCGAGCGCGACCGTCGAGCCGATCGTCTCCGTAACAAGTACCGTGAGCAGTACATGGCGTGGAGTCGTGACTCTGTTTCCTCTAGTGCTTCCAGCGTGCCGTTCATTCGTCCCGAACTGCTTTTGGAGCCGTCGAAGCCGTGGTACCCCATTGAAAACTTGTCGTTCGCACCTCGGACATCTGACTGGCTTTCCGAAGTTCCGGCTCTCGATGCTCGTCAGCCCTGGCGTACTGGATGGATGAATGCACCGCATCAGCACCCGTACAACACCACGTACTTCCCGTGCCAGCGTAATCCGGAGTTTTTCAATCCTCGTGGTACGCGTTTCGTGGATGTGTACCGAAGCGTGATCGTTGACCCGTCTCTCGATTCAACCGAACTTATTCCGACCTGGCGTTCGTTGTTTGACTCGCCACCGGGTACTCCACGTCCCGCTCTGGCTGCTGCTCCTGTTGAAGCTGGTACCGAGGATTCGCAGGGTCCGGCTTCAGCTCCAGCTGCCGAGGCTCAGGTTCCTGATGAAGAGGAGAAGGAGAGTGGTGACTCGACTTCGTTGGCACTCTTGGCCACCGCGGCCAGGCACTTGGAATCGATTTGAACCCTCGCTGCACGTTCCACGACGTTCTCCAGCATCTCAGCTAACTGTTGAGGTGTCCCGCGTGACTTCGTTTTCAGTGGTCGCTCCCCGGTCGGCATTCATGTTTTCTTATTCTTAATCCACTTCCACAGCGTAATCATGTTCATGTTGTTCTTCAAATGCATATACAATTTGTTGTTGCAGTAACGTTTTTCGTCTGTTACCACAGGCTGCATCGCCCTGTGGACAGTTCACACGTGATCCAGTCACGCTAGTCTTCGTCCGCCACTTGCGCCATCTGCAGCCGATTCTCGCTCTTCTTGGCTCGCAAATAGTCGTACAGCAGACCTCCACATGACAAGTTGGATGCTGGTTCCCAAGTTGGATCTTCATAGCCCACCCACTTGACTTTGAACTCGCGTACAGCACGCTCCGTGCTCGTCGTTAGTGGTGTTCTGTCGTCGAGGATGGCCTCGATTTCATATTCACCGGCAACTTGATCTGGTTCCCAGCTGTCTTCAGGCAGTAGTTCCTCATCGAAGTCGAGTCTTGCTTCATTAGACGCGTCAAGTACCAACCGAGTGTTCGGTCGACTGTTGAATTCGTTGACAGCCTTGAGTCTCGACACATGCACTACTGGGTAGAAGCGATACCCACTTCGGTCAGGCAATTCCAGCTCGTACGCAAACTCTTCCACCTTGCGCTTGATCCGAAAAGGTCCATGCCATCGGTGAGCTAATTTCTTCGTCAAGCCCGGTTTGACGCGTTCCATGTACAACCACGCCCGGCTCCCAATCTCAAAAAGAGATCTCGGTGGGGCTCTTGCAGGATCTTCCATCTCTTCCGAAGCTTCTAAAGGGTCCGCCGAGTCTTCGTTTCCACTTGGTTGAGGCACGGCAGCTTTTTCCAGTCGACTCAGAGCATCATTATGCTTTTTAGCCCTTCGTTCCTTTTCTACAGCCTGATAATCTTTGGCCATAGTGAGGGCGACCTCATGTTGTCGATTGATCTCACGCCGCCACGCCAGTGCGTCAGACTGCTTGCCGAGTCCTCGTTTGAGTGATGACGACATTGCCCGCAACGTCGACTGCGCATCCCAACCATGAACGAGGTAGAACGGCGTTTCCTTCCTCGTAGTGTCTTGAGAAGTATTAATAGCAAATACTAGCTTCTCCGCGATTTCGTCCCAATCTTGCTGGAGAGGGTCTTCCGCGTACACCCGCACGGACCCCATCACTGACTTCACCGAGCGTTCCTGCTGTCCATTAGCCTGTGGCCGATAGCTCAAAGTCGCTCTTGATCTTGACTGCATCATCTCTGCAAATGCTTGGAACACCTCGCTCATGAAGCGTGGGTCACGGTCGTGCCTTATCAGTGATGGGGCTCCGAACCGTCGGTACACACATTCTTCGAACACTTGGGCAACACTCAGTGCAGTCGTATCTGACATAGCCTTGGCAATAACGAATCGTGTGAACGAGCACCGAAATAGGAGCAACGCCGTGTTGTCCCTGCGAGATTTCGGTAGTGGGATCACAAAGTCCATCGAGACGATCTGGAAAGGTCGTTCGGCTAGTATGTTGCCAGGTGAGTATCCTCGGAGCTGCGGACGGCTTTTACTCGAGCTGCAATCTGGACATGACTTCACATGCTTCTCCACGTCAGCGTACAAGCCGATCCAATAATAATCGGACTTAACGCGATGGAACGTTCTCACCACACCTTGATGTCCTCCTTCCAGCGAGTCGTGACAGTTCTGCAAGACCTCTTGAATCATCGTTGTTGGTATCACAAGCCGCAGCTTGGTCTCCTCTTGCCAACCGTGGTCGTACCGACGATTCAATCCAAGATAGTGAAGCACGCCGTCTTCTGACAATACGAACCGGTCAGCATATTTCCAGGCATCTCGAGCTTCTTTGTAACTCAGCTCTTCTGCTTCGCCCTGAAGTACCTTCTTGATGTTAAACCACTTCTGCTCCTCGTCTTGTGCTACTAGTATCCGTCTGCGTCGTTCCCGCTGTATCGCTACCGGGTCAACATCTTCTGCATCGGGAAATGCCGCTGGTACAGTCTTGTGAGGATGGTCTGGCAAATCTTCGCCGAATGAATCTTCGGTGGACGTCTCTCGTCGTTCTTCATGCTGTTCTTGAGCCTTTGAGACCTCCTCCGAGTGTTCATCTGCAAACCTGACGCGTTTCTTGGCTTTCGTCTGTCGCCGAGTCATCACTGCCATATTACCATAATCGCACTTTGGTGAGCTGTAATCAACCACGAAATTTTCAAAAGTTTTCCACTTTGAAGACTCGCTGCCTGACAGTACATGTACTTGACGCTCTGCTCCACGTGACGAAACATCTACCGAGTCTTCATCCTGTTCGTAGATCATTTCCTGGATGCGATTCAGCGATGCCAATTCCGACTTGCGAGTTTCAGCCAAGATGACCCGACTGACCTTCGATTCCAGCGCTTCGGTGGCTAACGAATCCGCGGCAGCGTTGTATTCTCGTACAACGTGAAGATATTTAACTGATCGAAGCTTGGCCGTGAGTTCCTTGTGAGTATTCAGCAACGCTAGCAAGGTTTCCTTCCTGCATGCGATCACCCCTAGTGATTGTTGAATCGCGAGCCTTGAGTCACCAACGATGACTAAATCCTCGGCACCGTGCGCAATAGCAGCCTTTACACCGTTTATCATTCCTGTGTACTCTGCCTCATTCACCGTGGTGGCCGAGAGGTAAGCGTTTGCAGCAATCATTAACCTTCCACTCAGGAAGGCTCCACAGCACCCATGAACAACTGCCGTAGCCACCGTACTTCTCTGTCTTCGCTGATCCGTCAAAAGGCATGACGAATCCGCTGTAATTACGGGAAAGCCTGGCGTACAGCAACGCGGGGTCCATTCGAATAGTCGGGGAACCCTTGTTTGGAGGTGCCACCGGCGCGAGCGAGTCTTCCAGGTCGACGAAGCTTGTGATGCTTGACTGGAGGAGCTGTGCGAAGGCGACATCCTTCTCCTTCACGCGCTGCACCTTCAGGTGCCACTGCGATAGCAGCACTGCGAACCGGACCGCGCGTCCGAATAGAGACTTCGACTTATGCACCCACTCTAATGTCGAGAATCGTGTATAGACATGTAGCGTCTTTCCTGTCAGCTGGACGTAACAGATCTTCAACAGCAGAAGTAACGCCAAAACTTCCTTCTCAGCAGGATGGTAGTTCATCTCGGCCTCCTTAAGCAACCGACCGAGGAACCGTACGGGGTGTAACTTGCCTTCATGTTCTTGCATTAGCGTAGTGCTCAACGCCCATTCATTCGCAAAGAGCATGACGTGAACTTCTTTCGACCGATCGAAGTGCCTGAGGATGGGTGAATGTGAAACACTCGTCTTCAATTTTTTAAAGGAACGACGTGCCACAGAAAGGCCACCTTCAACGGCAAAGTCTTCATCCTTGAGCTGGTACAGCGCCGCACCGTAGACCGCAAAGTCTTGAATGAAGCGACTGTAGTAATTAACCGCTCCAAGAAACGACTGCATGCCCTTCTTACTCGTCGGAAACGAAAGCTCGGTAATGGCCGCAAGCTTCTTGGGGTCAGCTCTGATACCTTCTGGCGAAATTTTATGCGACTGAAAGTCCACCTTGGGTTGGCAGAAGATGCTCTTGGTGAAGCTAATGCTGATCCGACACTGTGCAAACCTTGCCAGCAATCGGTCCAGCGTCGCCAGGCAGCTGTCGAAATCCTCGCCACCGAAGCAAATATCATCCACAAACGACCGTCGACCAAATACAGGTACCAGCGATGATTCGTCCGGTTCCCCGTTCGTAAACATGTCAGCGACGGGGCTGTTGACGAGTTGTAGTACAGGGTCGGTCTCTACCGGTGCTTCGCGGTCTGCCGCGAACTTCGTTTGAAACGAACCCTCGGCGCTTGGCCCACGACGTTCCTTGGCCTGTTCTTTAGCTAAACGCATCTTCTCCGAGTATTCAAACCAACCTCCTTTAGGTTGAACGAACCCCCAAAGTGCGTTGTCGATCATACGCTGGTAGATCATCGGCGCGTTCTTTAACCCGAAGGGCATGCGTAACCACTCGAAATGTCCGAGTGCGCAGACGAACGCCGATACTTTACGTGCTCGCAAGGTCATCATGACCACCCAGAAGCCGCTTGCTGCATCCAGCGAGCAGAACCATAGGTAGCGCTCGAGATCTGTTAACAGGTCGTCGACTAGCGGCATTGCATATTCCATGATCGCGGTGATAGCATTCACCATCTTGTAATCAATGCAGAGCCGGATGTCCAGCCCGTTCTTTTTCATCACAATCACGATCGGCGATGCCCATGGACTGTCTGAAAAGACGATCAGTCCTGCTCGCAACAGAGCGCGCAGCAGCTCGTACAGTTTGCCGAGAAATCGTAGCGGTACGCGCCGGGCACGCTGTTTAATTGGAGCGTGCCCCTGTGTGTCGATATCGCATACCGCGCCGTAGGCTGGCGGTGGTAGTGCGTTGCCACTAGCAATCAGGATCTGCTCGTGGTTCTTCAGCGTCGCGACCAGACGTTCTCGGCGATCAGTCGACAACTCAGGATCAGCAACATTAGGCGCAGTGTAGTCAATTGTCGTGTTGACCTCTTCGGTCAGGTCCGGCAGGAATGCCAGCTCCTTCGCGTAGTCTTCTAAGCCAATGTTGTTAACTGGGTGTTCGTAGAAGTCATTTCTCGTATCCTCCGTTGCTTCATTTCCTTCGGTCGTTAACACTCGAGCAACCGAGATGTACGTTCCGTCCAACGTCGCTACGGATTCTTCCCTTGACTCAACATTGGCATCCGCTTTGATTTCAATAGTCGGTGCTGGGTCCATCTCCTTCCCATCCTGGTTTCCCATCTCTGGGCCATCTGCCGAGGCGTCGTTCACAATATCCCGCCGACATATGGGGTTGTTGACTTTTGTTCAGCTCCTCGTTCTGCCGCTGTCTTGACAGTTCGGCATTCGCACCAATCTTGCAATGAATACTCGGTGCCGTACTCAACACCTTCGGCGCGATGCCTGCATCCTCTGGATCAGCCACTGATGTCTCGCTCGCAGATTTGGTGACACACAAGGCCGGGACAGCTTCGTCAAAACAGGTGACTCCATTCAATCCAGTGCCGTTGTTTGTCGCTTCCGTGGTCACCCCTGACTGGACACTAACACTCGTTGGCGTATGTACCACGTTTACCGGCTTCCATAGTTCGTGTGTACGCACTACCGAGGCTTCGTTCGCGTTATTGCCTCCGCCATGGGTTGTCGTGTACGTGTCCAAAGGTTCTTCGGTAGGCTGACCGTCGGCCGAATCCCCGGTTGTCACCCCAGACGCCAGACAGGCCTTCACTCGTTCACGTTCTTCCAGGATCGGTGCCCAGCGCTCTGCACACGTCAGACGATCACTAGAATCCACTAGCGAGCCTTCTAGAGGTCGTGCTAGCACCCCACTGGGTTCTGGGTATCTGGTCGATCAACTGCCGAAGGCTGAGTTGCAAGCCATTGTTCGTAGATTTCACATTCACGCTGAAAGAGCTCGCGGTCTCTACAACCTTCGTAGGCCAACACTTGCCAGTCTTGGTACTTCTTGGACTCCAGACGCACATAGCCGTCACCTCGTGGCAAATCCCCATCTGGGATCCACATTGCGATCGAGTCGTGTACTGGTAGGTACACAGTTCGATCAGACACGTTGGTCAATCGAATGCTCTGAGGCCGTCCACGTCGAAACCTCGTCCCTGACGGGATTATCTTGTTCGTTCGACGAACCCACAGTACGTGTTCTTCCAGCCCGACTTGACGCTTCGCTAGTCGATATTCTCGCCACTCGTGCGCTTGAATGTCCAAACGCTCGGGTGGCTCGGCGTTAACATGGGAGCCGTATTCTTCGCTGTCGATCATTTTCTTGGTCTTGATCAGCGGGATTTGAACTTCGTGCGGTAATTGCGCCGCGCCGTGAAACAGGTCCAACCGGATCCCAGCTGGGATCATAAAGTCGGTCCCGAGTACCACGTCGACGCCTGCACTATGTGCCATTACCCACATCTCGAACTCGTACACCATCTCCCATCCGAGCGTAATCTTGACGCACGCTCGTCGCGTCGTAGACACCTTGCCTTCGTTAATTCCTTGAATGTCAATGCGGCGTCCGTGATCGGGTACATCTCGGAGTCGCAATTTCTTGGCAAAGGCGTCAGTGATCACACTAACGTTCGCTCCTGTGTCGAGGAGGATCCTCGTTCGCTGGTCGTTCACAGCGCCTTGCACCAGAGCTCTCATTCTGATCCGTCGGTCGAATTGCTTGGCCGACCACCACCCCTGTCTCTCGCCAGGGTTCAACTTCATCATCTTGGAGTGACCCTTGGGCTCGTCTCGCGCTGCACTCGAAACCAAGCCGAACGAACCCTCGCTGGTGCCCTCATCAGCATCAGCACACTCCACTCTCTCTCCGACACCTCCACCGAGGATTCTACTCCTCTCCTTTTCATTTTTCGTCGCGTTCACACTTGTTACGTAATTATCAGGCCATTCACTCTGCCCCATGAAAGCAAAGATGCACTCTGCTTCCATTGAAGGCTCGGTTAACTGTGGCAGCCCGATAGGGACTAACCCAGTTGTAGTTGGCGGGCTGCCTAGTTTAAATGACGTTCTTGAACGACGGCCTTGAGCTCTGGCGGGAGTTCCTCCTTCGTGCCTTTAGTGCGCACGAATTTGGCAAGGTCTTGGAAGTTGCGGAAAAGTTCGCATTGTCCAGCATCGTGGAGCTGCTTGCAGAACTTGCATCGCTTGTTATAGTAGTGGGCGGAGTGACCCATGCCACCGCACACCGCGCATGGTCCGTACTGTGGGCGTCGGTTGTCGCGGTTGAAGTCACGTCGACCGCGGTGGTCCTGATTGAACCCACGGTCAAAAAGGAAACCAGCCATCACAGCAGCGGAAAAAGCCAAACTGCACCTAGTGAAGACAAAACTACCGAAGTTGCCGGACACATCGCAACTCATTGCTTTAAAACAGCGTCAGCGTGGAGCGATTGAAAGTATCATTCACGCCTTAGGTGACTGTCACGTGCTTCCATGGCCGGTATCAGATCAATCCTTGACGGAGGTCACGACGTTCGAACAGATGGAGAAGCAATTGGGGATGAAAGAAGTCTCGACTCCAGCGTCAGGGAATTGCATGGCGATGGCGATAGCACAGGCCATTTCAAACCAAAGCCTCGCCGCTAAACCCGATGTGATGGAGAAGATGACAGCAGCGATCAAACGAGGGATATGTTGGGCTGGTCAACTCAACTGCATGGAGCAATTTGATCACTTTACCCGCACTACAACATTAGTTAATATGGGGAGAGGACGGGACGGTATGGATCCCAAGGAATCGAGCAAGCAGTTTCGGTGGTATTTGCAAGAGTATGCGGCCTCGCCTTCAAAGATACATGACATTGTGCCGAGGCACAATTGGGGGTCCAGTGAGTTGATGGCGATAGCGGCGAATTTTCTCCGCCGACGTATCTTTGTAGTGGCATTTGACACAGACGACAAAAATCTATGGTACTGCTCAGAATACAGGCCGAGCAGTATGACCAGAGGAAGGAAAATATTCGAGACGGGACAACAAATTCCGCTTCAGATACATGAGTGTCTTCAACGGATACGCCAAGCTAAACTTGATGAACCCCGGCAGGCACCACTTGTTTTACGTTTCTGGGGCAGACACTACTCAGCATTCATTCACTCGGCACCTCTAACAACACCGGGCATGGCAGGATCCTTGGATGAGGAAAAACGAGCAGTCCCATTGGTAGGAGACGATGATGTCGAGATGGCAGCAGACCACAGTCAAGCACTGTCCACTGACAACGAGCTGCATAACAGGGAGGACCCATGGGATCCGACAACCTGGGCGGGGGACGTCGATGAACTCCGCCGCAGACTAATGGGGCTATCGATCCCGCATGACTTGAAATGTGAAATTCACGAGATACTCCAGCAGGCAGCGCCGGACAGACATGCTGAATTGTTAGCATTTCTAGTGAATACAGCATCACAACTAACATTTGCCGAAAGGGAGATGTTGGTTCAAGCGAACCTATCCAACGAGCATGATTCCGCCACCAGACAGCTCCTCCAGAAGTACCAAATCTCCAGAGCAGTGTTGCAACAATGGAAGTCAACGGTCCAGTCAGCTCATAAGGACGACGTTATGCGCGATAGTATAGGAGATGGAGAAGTAGAGGACGAAGCGTCGTCTGCTTATGCGCCATCCTCGGAGGGCAGCCAGAGTAGCACGCAATCAGACGTAATTTTACGCCGACAAAAACATCCACCACCCAAGGCACTGGCCAAAAGGGCGCACACTCTAACCCCCATGGAGTGCGAAGCCATTCGTCCGGACGTGAAAGCCAAACGAGACCATAATCCACAACAGACACAGCCTGTAGTTTTACCAGCCAACCTGAATAAGGAACCAACGATAACAAACAAGCCGGTGAGAGAAGCGTGGCCGGAGCTCTGGCAACAAATGCGGTCGCTCTGGCCGTCCACGGCAAAAACTCCATTTCCATTGGAACATAGTACAGAGGAGGACTGGATTCACACGGCTCGTGAGGAACCTACCATGTTGCTTCACATGGTCCAACGCTTTCCATTTCCGGAGGAGCTAATGGCTTCGCTTAGTGACAAGACGCTAATGGAGTGGACAGCTCAGTGGCGCCGTGACTGTGTTCAGGCTAGATTAATTGCGTACCGAAGCAGGTCAGAGGACCGGGGCACACTCCGATGGCTGGACGACTGGAAGGCACGGTTCGCAAGGGCCCCACCGAACAACCTTGCCCCTCTAGTGGATAGCAGTGAAGACTGGACCAAGCTCCGGAGCCGCGGTTACGGGAAAGATGAAATCCTGAAACTGTGCGACGTGGGGAACAAAAGGCGTCTTGCTCAACATCTCCTATGTGCCTTAATCTATGAAAAAGAAATTCGAGCACTAACGGGACGAGAGAAGGAAAGCGAAAACGGAGCGCTGACGCGTCTGCAGCGTCACCTGGTGGCACTCCAAAGCGTGACTGAATTTCGGTTAGCGTATTCTGCAGAAACGAACTCGGTGGACTGGTATGCTCTCGCGCGCTACTTTTCCAAGGCCATAGAGAAGAGGGCCGTTAAGCGCGATCATCCTTATTAAGGGTGGTACAGAACAGCAGTCACCTCGACAGGGAGAAAGAGGAGGTGGAGCTGCTGGAGATGTCTACGGGCGTCTGATGACCCTGCGCGAGGCAAGAGAGGGTGCAGGAAGGAAAAAGAAAAATAAGAAGGAGTCGTCGCGATTACAGACTCAGAACGTAAGGGGCGTTAAACAAGAAACCCGACTCAGGTGGATGCGAGCGTGGAGGCGCACACCGGTCCGGGCAAGACCAATGGCTTGGATGCTGCAGGAAACGCATATCACCTCGAAGGATGAGGTGGACCAACTCGAGAAATCCTGGAGGCAACTATGGGGAAAACAAAACGAACAGGACAGTCAGCCGCTCTCGTTTTGGAGTGTGCACAGCTCCAAGACGGGGGAGTTGCTATTTTGATTAACCCCGAGTACTCGAGTGTGGCAAAACCATGGAACACCGGCAAATGGAGCAACAGAATAATGGCGGTCCGGATTAGTGGACAACTAGTGGTCAATGTATACGCATCCAACATCCAAGCCGAGAGAGAAATGATGTGGAAACAGCTTCGATTATGGACGTGGCCTCAGTGTGACGTAGTGCTCGCAGGAGAATTCAACAGTGTACAGAGTCCCCCGTTGGATAGGTTGGGCGGCCAACGTAGTGCTAAGCCGGAAAGTCCCGCATTACGAGATTTGGTAAGTCACCTTAACTTGGAAGATGCTGTGACGCTAGAAGGAGAAGCAGCAGCAGATGACGAGAACATCGATCCCACTGAGTGTTTCACGTACTGGGGAGCAGAATGTGCGAGTCGGATAGACCGTTTCTATGTTCCTACCGCATGGACTAATCGAATACATTGGGTGGAAGTTAGAGAACCAGCTGCGCCATCGGACCATCAGTGTGTATGCTTACACTTACGAAATGAAGTGCAATCCGGAAAAAGACAGCTCTCTAATAGGAAGGTAACCTATCCGATTAGGTCCTCACAACCAGCGCGAGTACATGCAGAGCTTATGGAAGACCTCATCGCAAGCGGCGTTGGAAAACAGGTAACGAGCAGAACCTGGGATCGAACGGTAGACGAATGTGTTCACAGTATCAAAAGAGTGCAGCGGAGTGAGCGGAGAAGAAGAGAGCGAGCAAAACACCGCGTAAACGCTCAGAACAGAGCACATTTACTCACCAGGAGGGAACTCTTGCGGGTCACCGAGGAAGAGGCCAGAGAAGAATATGAGATCAGGTTGGGACAGAAGTTAGAGCGTACAATCGAGCAACTCCGCTGGAATTTCAAGAGAGTTTCCAGCTGGGAAAAAGATCAAACCATCACCGACATTCAGCATAATCATGGAGAACAGTTTCATCGCACCATGACTGTAGCGGACAAATTTGGGTCAGAATGGAAACCAACTCTAGGCCATGTGCACAGTCAAGTTCCGCTAGAACATTTAGAAGGCGCGTTTGATACCTTTGTGAACATACCAGCGGAGAGACAGGTGACGTCAGAACAAAATGCATTCCTGACAGCAGAGATAACCGAGGAGGAGGTACTGACGGCAATCACAGCTCTCAACCGACACAAGGCAGCGGGACCGGATGGGTTGAACAATGACTTCTTCAAAGACGCCCAACCAGTACTTGTACCGGCAATAGTAGTACTAGGAAATGAATTGCTCAAAGGTGCAGAGCCGCCTGCTTCATTTCTTGAAGGACTCATCATCCCGTTGCGCAAGAAAGGAGATTCAACAGACGCGATGGACTTCCGACCGATATCCTTGCTGCAGACCGGATACAAAGTATTCATGAAAGTCATAGCCGCCAGGATGCAAACAGTATTAGGGAAACCTATTGGGGATTCCCAACAAGGTTTCGTGCACGGCCGTCAAATGATGAGGACGGTCATGATGATGTTAGCTATTATTGCCACAGCGAAGAGTGAACCGGATTTAGCAGCACGGCTAAGCAAGGTCATTCTCCTGCTGGACTTTCGGAAGGCTTATGACACAGTTTCTCGAGAATTTCTTTTTCTAGCGGTGCTCAGATTTGGATTCTCGACAAACTTCGTCAATTTGCTAAGACGGCTTCACGACGGAACCTCAGCGAGGTTCTTGGTAAATGGAGAGTTATCGCGGGCTCAATCGGTAGTGTCAGGTATTCGCCAAGGATGTCCAGTAGCGCTGCTACTGTTCATTATAGCAGCGGAGGTGCTCGCATTGGCCATACAGCAAGATTCAGCATTACAAGGTATTGAAGTACCAGGAACAGGGGGGCAGCGGCACCTATTCTCTGCATTCGTAGATGACTCTACAGTCTTCCTACAACAAGCTCAACAGATTCCCCGAGTAATGCATATCGTGGACCAATTTGGCAAATTGTCTGGCCTGCAAGTTCAACCAGCAAAAAGTTAACTTATATTCCTCAACAAGGCGGTGGACCTGCTCCAGTTTAGCGGACTACCCGTATTGAAGCATGGAGACACGGTGCGGTACCTGGGCTATCAAGTAGGAACTGGATCTTTAACAGAAGTGAACTGGGCAACTCGTATCCGGAACATCCAACGACGACTGGCCACAGCTACCAAGTTAGCGACTAGTGTGGCTCATCGAGTGTTGATCTTAAACGTCATCATGATGCCGTCCGTGCTGTTCACAGCGGCAGCATTTGAGATGCCCCTATGGGCTGAAACCCAGATCCGGAATATCCAAAAGCAGTTCTTGTGGAGACATAGTACTGCAACGGATAAAAGTCGTCATAAACTCAACCCGGGACTTGTATTTACACCGAAGCAAGCGGGGGGTTTGGGTCTGGTATCGATCCCGATAGCATGTAAAACTCAGTGCGTAAAGCAGACAATTCTGTGGCTAGTACAGCGGAAGGACACCTACTGGTACGCCTGGAAGGAGTGGGTATTCAGGGGAACGAGCGAAGAGTGGGGTGAAGTAATCTCACCCATCCAAGCGACCGCACGAGAGACTAGCACACTCACAGGGAGGCCAGGTGAACGCATACAGCAACTAATCAGTAGTTGGATGCAGCCAGCGGAGGAACTCACAGCGGACTCCATCCTGGCGTACCAGAAGAACATCGATAGACTGGAAGCGGAATCATTAAGTTGGACGGTAGCGGAGAGATGAATCATAGAGTTACCAACTAAGCTGGGGGCACCGAGGCGAGCGATGACAACCGATGAAGCAATATTCTGGCCAGCCTTCAACTGGAATGCCAATTCGTGGATTCTAGATAAAAGAGGTAACACCCTGAGTCGGAAGAAATTCGACAGGATCCAAAGTTGTACGGTGGAAGCACTACATATCACGCGTACCACTGACACTACCTACGAGTTCTCAATTCCCGTGGAGGGACAAGCGAAACATCAACAAGCAAAGCTGCGCAGATGGGGTCTAGCTATCCTACTTAGTGCGCCATCGATCGCGGTTGGGGCGGTACTCCAGGTGACGAACAAACTCACACTGCGGCAGCCACCCACGCTCGTGAAGGGCTTTATCTGGTATATCTTACAGGACGGAAGAGCACGAGGATCGAGGGCTCCTGGTACAGAAGCCGAAACAACAACAATCACGTTGGAGCAAATGCCCAATGGCATAACATGGAAACCAGTAACATCGAGTTCAGTGGAGACCCGGCCACAGGAGGAATGGAGAGAGCTAGAGCGATTAGGAGAAATTGGTTGTTTCGTCTTCGTCGCACACCCACGGATTCACAGTTTCCCCTGGACTGTTAAACCAAGTATCGCAAACAAACATGTACTGGCAGTGTTGAAAGTGCAACCCTTCAAGAAGTACAGAGGAGACACTGGCCAACTACGAGGGCACGTACAGCGTCTCCAAGAAATAGTAGTAACGAGCGGGTGGCAAAAGGCAGCAATGCAGCAAACGCCGACGCAAGTATGGTCCCACAAACACCAACTCACTGAATTCCAAGTATGGGTGAGTTACCGTGTAGCTGTCCGACAGCTCAACTTGTATCATGAAGGCCGTCGCCAAGACAACAGTTGTCCAAAGCTACAAGCATGCCAAGGGACAAAGGAGACAATAGAACATATCTTCTGGGAGTGCCCCTGCGCACAAGCCTGCTGGAGCAAGCTCCTACAGCATTGGACAGGGGAATGCTGGCAACCAGGGAATATTGAAAGGTTCAGACGCAATGCGCCAGCCGCAAGGCACCGCAGATATCACAACACGTTCAGAAGCAATTGTGGCTTCAATTCCCAGATGCGGCGAAGGAGACTACGGCCATCTGGTTGAGAATATGGGAGATACTCTGTAGCATTTGTCTCACAAGCTTATGGATACAGAGAAACCGAGTAGTCTTCCAACAAGATCAGACCACAAAGGAAACCACTAGCCAGGAGTTTTGGGCGACAGCCACGAGACAACTACAAGCCCTGGGGAAGCGAGAAAGCCGACGTCCCGAATCTCAAGAGCAAGGAACGCAATTGCTGTTATGCTTACGGGTACTTACAAAAATACCAAGAGAGCATCCCAGTCCTGGGGTGAGCCTCGTACAACCACCGGACCAACTGGCACCGGCGTTGCTAACCAGGCTTAGGCAATACCAGACATCTAGTCGTCTATAAGACCAAATAGAATAGTCGGACTCTCTCTCTGATTGAACCCACGGTCACCACTTCGGCGATCTTCATTGAAGCCATTCTCGCGATCAGGCATGTTTCCACGCGTTTGACGATTGTCTGAACGTGCGTAGGTGCCTTCAGCAGCTGCACGGCGCTCATTTTCGTTAGCAGCGGCGAGGTATCGGCCGTTTTCATCCAATGAGAAATCACCATCCGTATTATCGGGCTGAAAGTCGGTGTACTCATTTTGGACATCGTCGTAAGCGTTCGGAATCTTCGTTTGAATACTCGGTGCCCCCTTGAGCAGCTTCACGACCTTCTAATTCAGCTAGTAGGTCGTCCACCGTGGCTTCAATGAGTGTCACTCTTGGTTTGTTGCGGTTGTCATCGCGGCGACGGTCATCACGCCGATTGTTGCGGACGTACCCATCGTCACGTCGCGCGTCACGACTCTTGGAGTATCGGTACTCACTGTCACGCTTGGCCATCCTCTCATTGCCCTTGAGAACATCTTCGATGATCTCTTCGAGCTCGTGAATGTCGGCGACCCGAGCGTGGTAGAGACTCTCCGCCAGCTTGTCATCATCGCATGTTGCCAGGAACTGCTGTACGTGTTCTTTCGCGTCGCGACCACTCTTCTCGAAGTGTAAACGGGCGGTCCGAGCGTAGCCATTCAGCCTGTTTATGTAGTCGCACAGATGTTCATTACGTTCCCGCTTGTCGGAGTAGTAACGCGACAGGGCCGTCTGCGTGAGCTGCGAGCAGTAGTAGCGGATGAACGCATCGCTCAGCAGCTTCCACTTACGCTTCGTCTTCTTCGGAAGTTGACGGAACCAATGAATGGCTCCGTCCCGGAGACTTAGCTCAAATGGAATGCACCATTTATCGGCATCGGTGTGGGTTCCAGTCATTTCATAGACGAACCCACGGAGCCACTGCATACAGTTCTCGCTCTTGTTGGGAGAGCCTGAGAACGGCGTGATGCGATCCAGCGGTCGGTGCGAAGCCATTTCAATCCTCGGTGTTGGGTCCACGTCGTTCAGCGTCGCTACCTCATTCATCTGACGCATCAACTCGAGTTGAGGATCTTCCTCGTCGAATGTACGCACCAAAATGTCATCGTCACTGGACGAACCATCGCTGTCGACTTGACGACGTCCGGCACCACCTTTGGGAGCTCGCGGACCACCTCGGCGACCGAACGAACCCTCGTTGCCAGCGTAAAGACGCTGCATACGGCTCTCCGAACGTGGCGTAACCATGTGCGAGTCTTGAAAGTACGGTGAAGCTTCGGTAGTGCCAAAGGCACCACGCTCAGCTCCACGCTTGGTCGGAGGAGTACGAACGAGTCGTTGGGGTGTCGGCGGCAGTGGAATCGTGGACGGATCTTCATCTTGAATCATCGGTCGACTCACCGGCTGCTTTCCAGCGTTAATGCCAACAGCGCCAAACGCCTTCCGAAGCTTCTTCTTCCATTTCTGGAGGGCAGCTCCGGCTTCATGTGGACTCCATTCTTGGAGCGACATCGTCGATGGGTACGTCTCGTTCTCGAACCCCAGCGACAACAGTAGCAAAACTGAATCCTCGGCAACTTGGCTAGTCGAAACCGAGTTGACTGGGTATTGAAGTTCCTGCGCAAGCGCAGGCCAGTCGGCTTTTTCTTGGGGATGGGCTTGAACAGCTGCATCCACTCATCATTCTGCATCAGCGCTTGTACGCGGCCGAAAACGCGCTTGGCGGCTGGTGTATCACCGTTGATAGGTGGGCGAGGTGCCTTCAGCAGAGCTGAATGCTTTGCACTCGCCACTGAAGGTTTAGAACCCTCGGTCCCATCGTCATAATCTTCGTAGGCGGGTTCCGGTCCCGCAACATCATCGAGCTCGTCGGCGAGGTTCCTCGAAAGGGACCTGGTCGCCCCGCTCAGCCCCGATGATAGCGTGGCCGTCTCCGGCGTCGCTGCGCCTGGTTCTGGAGCCGGCGTCTTGTCTTCATAATCTTCATAATCGTGGGCGCCAGGACCGATGTCCGCTTCGTCGTCGAAGCTCACTGAAAGCTCGGTGGCGGCTGCAAAGCGCGCAGCCGGGCTTGAACTCTCGTTGCGAGCTCCGCCAGACTTGGCAGGCGTAACTGATACCGTCGGTTGTCCTTTCGCCATGTTTCTTGTCTTTTTCTTGGTCTTCTTCTCTTGGTAGCTCGTAAACTGGAAGGCCATACAAACAGTTCACAATGGTCACAATCTGTTCCCGGGTCGCGGCACCAGTATGGGTGTTGGAAATCCCACGTGAACTCTAGCTACAAATGTAGTTAGGATGTTCCCACAACAATACGTCTACTAGGATAGTAAACGATCGTTTGGGCGGACCTGAAGACCCCAGTTCTGCCCTTGCACCGGGACAAACTGGACCTTGTAAACTATTTATATAGGCCAACCAGTAAAAATAAGAACACGCTACTAGCACGAGCAAAGCTAGCAGGTGTTTTGAATCCTCGTGGTCCCAACAGCGGAAGGGTACCAGGCACGGGTAAGCCTTTTACGAGATCACCGAGTGTTCAACACTCGGTAGGAAGAATAAAAGGGAGGCAATTCAAGCACTCCCAGTCGTGCAAATAGGCAACAATAAGCCGTCACGTAAAAACTCCCCGATAATAATCGGCCAATACACAAAGTCTCTTGGCCTTGCCGGATGAACCCTCGCTACAGAGCTTCGAGTTCACCGACAGGCATAACACACTCAAACAAGCTTGACCTGACGCTTACCTTGAAGCCGGACGTCGCTCTGTGTGCTTGAGTGGAAATTCTGTTCTGTATTTAAGCTTACCCTTTCGGGTCTATTCCTAATAAGAAGTCCTAATCAAGTATACAAATATCAAGTGAACAATGATCCGTTATGGATCTTCTTGCATGCCAAGTGTCGTCTGCACCGTCGCATGAGCATCTTTAACGGTCCGCGCCCTGTCTGATCTGGCTGTATGCAGTGCCAGTGCATGTACACTGTATACTCCAGATGCTGGTTGTTCTGGACACTTCCGGAGTCCTGGTCGGACGCCTGCCGTGTATAGGCGGCGACGCTGTCGTCACTTGAAGTAGAGAAGTCCCTCGTAGCGGGAACGGGCCCCAGGCGTTGTGTGAGGCCCAGCAGTAGCTAAAGGTTTGTGAATTCAGTTTGATTTTTGCTTTCTGTTGCTCAGACGGCATTCGATCCGGTGAGGAAAGATCAAAGTTAACTTTAGTTACCTTTCTTGCTCAGTTCGAGCTCAAGCTCCGCGTTGTGTGACGCGAGATGGCAAGTAAGAAAGAAGACGTAATGGACGAGCTCGAAGAGAAGACCAGAAGAATGCAGTTGCAGAGCGTCGGGTTGGCGCGGTCCCCGAGTCTCCAATTACAAATCCCGAACCCGTTTACGGAAGCGACGGGCCCGGACGAGGCGGATGATGAAGGCATGCCGACGGTAAGCCCGCGGGCAAGCCAAGGGCGCGTTGCGGCAGCGCCAGCGCTTCCCCAGCCTCCCAGATACAAGGGTGTAACCATGCAAGACCGGAGGGACTTCATGAAGGCATACGAAACGTATCTCGCAGCAATTAATGCCCTGCAGACCCAATGGACTGGCGCGTTTGCAATGCCAGTGGGTGCGTGTATTGAGAGCGGCACGAAGCGGCTTATCGCTCGTTGGACCTTCGGGAAGGCCCCCGAACAGATCACGGAAGACGAGTGGATCCAATACTTCAAACAAGCGAATGTGGCCTCGATCGTCGACTATACCACGGTGGACGCGGCCATGAATAAGCTGAAGATGGACACGTCGGTGCCCGAGCCGGAGAGCCGCGTGATGCGCCTCCAGGCCGACATGACCACGATCCTTGAGCGCTTCAATTTAACCGACGTGGCGTTCGCCAACGAGCAGCGCCGGCTCGTCAAGTACATGGTGGCCGCACTGCAGCCCCAAGGATTCAAGGCAGTGATCACGACAAAGCTCAGTCTCCACGAGCACAAGACGTTGCGCTCGGAGGTCGTGCCCTTCTGCCAGTGGGTGACCCAGCTCATGAAGGAGTTCATGACGTGGGAACACGCAATGCAAGGTTCTGGTGGTCACAGTGGCGGCACATCCGGAGGACCAAATGGTGGACGGTCCAGTGGTCAAGGCGGTGGCCGGGGCCACAACGCCAGTGATCGTGGTGGAAATGGACGTCACGGTAGCCAAGGGAGTGGTGCTGCCGCTGCTGATGGTGTCGCTGGTAGCGTCGGTGGCCAGACACCCCCAACAGGAAGAGGATCAACGTCTGCCGGAGGTGGGAGGCCGCAACGGCGAGGAGCCGGTGCGTGTCTCAAATGCGGAAGCGACGCTCATCAAGTTCGGGGCTGCCCGAAGGCATCACCTGAGGAGGCCTCTGAGCTGTTGCGAAAGCTGTTCTCTTCGACCGAAGGCGCCAAGATGCATCGCATCAAGGAAACGCCTGTCCGGACAAAGCGTAGTGAGGGTGAAGACACAGGCACTGTCGAGGCTCAGGTCGATGGCCTGAGAATCGAAGCAGTTCTTCTCGACAGCGGGGCGGACGTGTCGCTGGTAACCAGTGGAGTAATCAACGCGCTTGTTCTTCGAGGAGCCTCGCCCCAGATTGAATCCATCCAAGCCCGCGACCTATTGCCCGTCGGTGGCCGTCGTGTTACCGTGTCACGAGCTGTCAAGTTTGCTGAGGTGTTACTCAGCACCACGGCCGGGCCGCTCATGCTTAGGAATTTACTATGTTGGATTGAAGAAGGGAACCAAGAGCTCGAGTTGACGGTCAGTCGGCCGGTTATGCAGACGCTCGGCTACTCGACGGATACTCTATTGGCTAACGCGAGGAACGTGCAGCCTGAGTGGGAACTCGAGGGGGTTGTCGCAAAAATGGAGACGAGAGCTGACGTGGAGCCATCGGCGCTGCAGCGTATGAGCCGAGTGCAGTTGGTCGCGCGGGATCCCATGGTTGAGACGCAGGCTGACGATGATGTCGACCGGTACGAGTCGCGAACGGCGTTGCCGGATATGAAGCTGTCGGCGTTACAGGCCGTCATTGACCAACTCGAAGAGTCGCAGCGACTTGCGGTCACGGCTGGCTTATCGGCATCAGGACAGACAAAGCTTAGGGCAATCTTGGCCGTGCGCGCAGACAACTTTCGACTGGCGTTCGGCTACGATCCTCCCGTGAAGGTCGCGCCATTGCAAGTGCGCTTGAAGCCCAATGCTAAGCCGGTTAAGTGCCAACCTCGTCGATATTCGCCGAATGATCGGCTGTTCCTCGACCGTCACACGTCCACGCTGGAGGAAGCTGGCGTTATCTACATGAACCATCGATCCGTGTGGTGCTCGGCGCCGAGAATCGTGCGTAAAAAGGAGCAGGACATCGACCCAAATGCTGATCCAAAAATGACCGTTGATACTCGGGCGGTGAACGACCAAACGGAGCCGATGCCCTGGCCAATGCCGGTCCTGGAGGTGGTTGTGGGTGAGCTGGAAGGATACGGGTTCTTCTTCTTGCTCGACTGGTTTCGTGGATACTGGCAGCTCCCGCTGCACGAGGACTCACAGGAACTGTACTCCTTTGTAACGCACGCGGCGTGTATACACCCAGACGCGTGCCCATGGGGGCAACAGATGCAGTGGCGTATTGCCAGTGGGTCGTCGAAGAGATATTCGGCGATCTCCTCGGTAAGGGAATACTCGCCTGGCTCGATGACATCTTAGGCTACGCCAAGACCGAGGACGACTTGCTCGTGCTGTTGGATAAGGTATTAGGGCGGTGTGAACACTTCGGATTGAAGCTGCATGCGAAGAAGTGCCGGTTCTTCACGAAGGAAGCCAAGTGGTGCGGGAAGCTGTTTTCGGCAGATGGCGTGCGCCACTGCCCAGAACGGGTACAGGGACTGGTCGACATGCAAGCGCCAACGACGGCTGGCGACCTGCAGCAGTTCTTATGTGCGGTGAATTGGATGCGTCAGGGCATTCCCGAATATAACCGCCTGACGGCGCGGCTGTCAGCGGTCCTGGAGCGCGCTATGGCTGCGGCTGGTTCCCGCAAGAAGGCGAAGTTGTCGAAGCTCCTGTTGGCCGACGTCGGGTGGTGTGACGAAGATGTAGCTGCCCTCACAACGATCCGGCAGGCGCTGCTCAAGATGGTGCCGTTGGCTCACCCGCGCGCGAAGGCCGAGGTGTGTCTCTACACGGACGCGAGTCACGATTACTGGGGGGCGGTGGCTACCCAGCTGGAGCCGGAGGAGCTCCAGCTACCGCTTGCACAACAGAATCACCGTCCGCTCGCGTTCCTGAGCGGCCGATTCGTAGGCGCAGCTAGTCGCTGGCCGACAATTGAGAAGGAAGCGTTCGCGATTGTTGAGGCAACCCGGCGCCTAGAGTATTTGCTGATGAGACCAGGAGGATTTCATCTCTATACCGACCATCGTAATTTGGTGTATATCTTCAACCCTTTGGGTACGGATGGAGCAATGGCGCGGTATCAAGCGGACAAACTCCAGCGATGGGCTCTGTCCCTAATGTCATTCAAGTACGTAATCGAGCATGTCCCGGGCGAGGTGAATGCCTGGGGCGACCTTCTCAGTCGATGGGGCGCGGGACCTTCATCCAGGGACGCCCGAGGCGCAATGCGAGTGTCGCGACTAGCGGTCGTTGACCGCGTCTCGCCGTTGGAAGCACCTGAGTTCGTGTGGCCGACCGAGGCCGAAATTAAACGCGTTCAAGATGCAGCGTGCGCGGTGGGCGGGTTGCCAGCGAATCTGACGTTCAACGAGGAACGCCAAGTTGTCGTCGACCCAGACGGTCGTCTGTGGATCCCTGATGATGCTGTTGAGTTGCAATAGCGTCTGTGTGTAGTGGCACACGCAGGCGCAAGCGGTCATCGTGGCGCGACCACCACAGCTAAGTCGTTGTCGGATCTCTTCGTTTGGACGACGAGAGCTCAAGATGTGGCGTCCTTTGTTAATGGTTGTTTGCATTGCATGACCACAGTCACTGGGAAGATCCCTCGTCCATATGGTGAGACCCTACGTGCAACAAAGCCGAACGAGTTGCTCCATTTCGATTTTCTATCCATGGTTGAGGCGGTCGGCGGAGTCAAGTATGTATTAGTACTGAAGGACGGCATGTCCGGGTTCGTGGAACTCGTGGCATGCGTCGCAGCCACGAGTGACCAAGTCTACGAAAGCTTAATGGATTGGTTCAAGCGGTTCGGCGTTGTCTCGCAGTGGGTTTCCGATCAGGGACCCCATTTCAAGAACCAAGTGGTGGAGCGGCTCCAGCGTGCTCTGGGCGCTCAGCATCACTTCACGACGGCGTACACCCCCTGGGCCAATGGCACCGTGGAGGTGGTAAACCGAGAGGTCCTCCGCTGCGTGAAGGCGTTAGCAAGTGAAAGGAAGCTCCTGGTAACCGATTGGCCAAGTCTGCTTCCGGTGGTGCAGGCGGCCTTAAATGGGATGCCGGCGGACCGTCTCAGCGGTGTCTGCCCGCTCACGGCGTTCACAGCGCTACCTGGGGGTTCCCAGCTCCGCGGTATCCTCCACCCTCGTGAAGCTATTGAAGCGAGCCTAGAATGGGTCGACGCTGAGCTCAAGAAGCACATTGAAGGTGTCCGAGCTTCACTCGACGGAATGCACCACGAGCTGACGAGCGCCAGCGAGAATGCGGCGGCGTGCGGCGCGGGAGCGTCATGCTAAGAAGAAAGGAGTGAAACCCCAACGTTTCAGCGTCGGTGACTACGTGTTGGCAGCAACGACGACAGGAACCAGCGGCAACAAACTTTCGCGGATCTGGCGTGGACCGAAACGCATCGTCCACGCCATCAACGACTACACTTTTGAGGTGCAGGATTTGGTTGCACCGTTTACTGTTACGTTACGTCACGCCTCGCGCCTACAGCTGTATCGAGACTCTCAACGTGGCGCAGTCGAAGACATGATTGAACAAGCGATCCATGGCGAAGGTGGGCACTTGGTGGACGCGTTACTTGCCTGCCGCCTCAGCCCGGCGACCCACAGATGGGAGGTCCAAGTCAAATGGATCGGTCTCGATGAAATCGAGGCCTCATGGGAACCTGCCGAGACCATCAAGCACGATGTGCCTGTGCTGTTCCAAACGTTTGTTGATGCTGTGCCTCAAGATCGGGCTCGCGCAAGCATGGCGACGGCGCTTAGCCTGGTCGCGCCACCGGCACCAGTCGTTCCCCGACGTCTTCCACGTGGAAGGCGTCCCGGCAGACCCTGATCACCAGACGCGCTGATGCACCCACACACGACGCGAGGGGGGAAGTGATCTGGCTGTATACAGTGCCAGTGCATGTACACTGTATACTCCAGATGCTGGTTGTTCTGGACACTTCCGGAGTCCTGGTCGGACGCCTGCCGTGTATAGGCGGCGACGCTGTCGTCACTTGAAGTAGAGAAGTCCCTCGTAGCGGGAACGGGCCCCAGGCGTTGTGTGAGGCCCAGCAGTAGCTAAAGGTTTGTGAATTCAGTTTGATTTTTGCTTTCTGTTGCTCAGACGGCATTCGATCCGGTGAGGAAAGATCATGTCCCAGACGATGAACGTGCCTTCCAAGGGTCGCTGAGGCTTTCGCGAATTCATCCCAGCCGCCACTGAGGGTTCGTACCGTAGATGGTCCGCTGAATGCGAATCCGGCCAGTCCATTATTAATAATAAGGACAGCCTGGATTCAGTGACATATGCCCGTATCCATTGCTCGTTGAAAGCTGGGGAGTGACGCCGTCGAGTCCCTGGCACCTTCGCGTCTCCGTACATCACCTGACCGAGGGTTCGTCGCTTGAACATCTTGGGCGGTGTCACGTCTTTGTCGACGGGTGATAATCCGCAACTACGGAGAAATCACTACACCACATGCGCAACAGTAGCTTGCACATGTAGGACATTGTTTGATTTGCTACGCGCGCTGAGAGAGTTCTCGGGGCAAACCTTCCTTCTGAACTCGATTCTGACCTCCATTTCACGCTATTAACAAACGGGACAAGTGTTTTTGGGGTGAAGCGGCGATGACGGCCATCTACGTGAAGAACCGCCTGCCGTCACCTAAGATCGAGTGCAAGACTCCGTTCGAGATTGTGTACAAGCCCGCGCCAAGTGTGAAACACATGCGCGTCTTCGCTGTCGAGCTTAAATCTTAACTCCGAAGGAGAAACGGCTCAAGTGGGATCCGAAGGCTCGCGCCGGACTGTTCTTGGGCTACGAAGAAGTATCTAAGGCGATCGACGTTATGACATCGAGGCGGGGCAGGTGGTTCCTTTCGGGTTTGTTATGTTTTTTTTTATTTTTACATTTGCAAGGGAAGCATACAGCCTAATTTCTCATAGTATGGATGAATATCATCAATTCTCCGACCCTACTTAATTTTAGTATTGGTATTATTAACCAATCATCTATTTTTATATATTAGACAGCCAATCGTACGGTCTTGACAAAATGATTTGGCCAATCCAAATGGTAAGGGTTAGGATGAGCGTCGTTGGAGTTGGCTCCGACATATCGGGTCGGAGAGGACTCAGGAAATATGGATATGCTCTTACAAATTTCAATATGTAGGCATGTCACATGCATAAAGTCATTTCTCCGACTCCTCCGACCAGTGCAATCATTACCACACATTAATTTTAAATCTTAGACTTATTTTAATATGCTACTATGTAGTAGTAAATTTTAGAAGAGGTGGGTAGCAGCGCCACAGGGAGCTTGCTCGTCATTAGGAGCAACACATGCAACATCCCTGCGTGGAGATCCATTATTTTTATATTACGTAGAGCATTATGTAGCAAGCGTCAATTAAATGTACATGTATTGCCTTATTAATTCTTGAGCACTCCAGCTCGCTGCCTCCTGTGCACCGCCCTGCCGCACTGACACCGCTCTGATGCCGCCCTGAGACCGCCCTGCCACCGCCACCGCCTTGCCACCTCTCTGCCGCAGCACTGCCACCGCACTGATACCGCCCTGCCGCCGCACTCCCACCGCACTGAGACCGCCCTGTCGCCGCACTGCCACCGCCGCCGCCCTGCCACCACCCTGCCTCCGCTCTGCCGCCGCACTGCTACCGCCCTGAGACCGCCCCCTCCTTTTTTGTGTGAATACATTTTCAATGTGGCCCACAGCTAAAAAAAGAAAACTTAATTTATTTGTTTTAAGAGTTACTGACTTAGATGTGCCACCCTTTATGTACAGGTCGGAGGCTGTCGGAGGTCGGAAATTTTATGGATGAATATCATCATTTCTCCGACCATACTTGAATAAACTATTAGTATTAATAGCCAGTCAGAAAGGATAGCCCGTATTTGGACGAATCATACATCGACTGTGCCAATATTTTGACCAATCAAAGCACGGTAGGGTCCGTATAGGTCGATCAGAGGCAGCGCCGACATATCGGTCGGAGGCCCCTCTTGTGTTATTGATATCGGCATACAAACCTCCAATCATTAGCATATTTTGCAAGTAGCACGAGAGCTCCGAACCCTCCGACGCAAGATGAGTCTGAGCGACCTCGCACCGACAAACCCGAAGCGCGCACGGGATGGCGCGGCACGCATGTTCTAAGCGTTTCTTGAGGAAGAAGGGGTGACATGGGAGTACCTAGAGGTGTGCATGAAGCGCGACAACGCTCCCCGCGTTTTGAAGGCCGTGGGGGACAAGTTTGGAATGCATCTCGCTTTCAAGGAAGGACGGAAGGGCAGCCGGTTGGCTAGGCACTCAGTCATGCAGTACTACCGACAGGCAAAGAGCTGGTTGCTCGATCGGTTTCCACAGCATCGAGAGGCTGTCGGCAAGGTTTTCCTGAAGAAGGGTCAAGTGCTGGAGCGCTATTGCATGAAGCGAGAGTGTGGCAATTTTGTGAAGAAGACACCTGCATGCACGAAGAAAGCACTCAAGCAGATGATGGTGTACCTCTATTCAAATGGTGTAACGTCTTCGGACTACCAAGATGCAGCGCTGCTGTGCTTGCTCTGGTTTCTGTTTGGCTGAGCCTCTGACATCTCGCTACTCCGGAAGGTGAACGTATCCATCGGTTCGGGAGGAATATTTTTCCCGAGGCTGATCCGTGTCAAGACGTCCGAAGAACAAGGTCTCTCCTTCTTTCCCGACGACGACTTCGCCACGTGTCCGCTGCTAGTTATCGCTGTGGCTCTTGCAACTCAATCGGCACCGGCGGCTGCGCTGCTAAACCACCTCCCTGAACAACAAGTAGCGACCGAAGCTTCCCTGACTCCGGCAGCGCCACTGATCGATCTGATCGATAACCCAGAAGCTGTCGCTCCACTCAACTCCACCACAGATGAGGGCAAGCCGCTTGACGACACTACTGGAATCCACGGCTACGTGAATCGCGTCTTGACAAGAATCATGCCTGAAGCTGGTGTTGTCCAGCGCTTGACGTCACATCCGTTTAGACGCGGTGGTGCACAACATACGAATAGTGTTGGCATGTGTGCGCAGTGGATTATCGACAGAGGCGCGTGGAGCATGACGGCAACCAACAAGGCCTTCGCATACGTCTTCAGCACCCCAGCTGGAGATCACAAGGTGGCTCGTGTTTTGAGCAATCGAGGACCAGATGACTCCGTCGCTTTGCTGTCACTTGATGTATTCGACTCTCATACCCGGCAAAGTATTCGCTTGGTCTCTTCATCTTTATTCACGTCTTCGTCCGGAATGAAATCAGAGTAGTACAACGCTAGCGCGGCTGTACACGACACTCTCATGGCTTACCTTCTGCGGCACTATCCGTCACTGAAGACTCTATCGGCGTCCGGTCTTCCAATTCAGCGCTTGGAAGCTTGTGCCGAGGATAAAGGCTTCACTGTAAATCATCTGCTTGCTTGGTCGGCGTACCTCAGCGGCAACCCAAGTACTGCGGAGGACTCTAAAAGCAAATTTGCACACGACAACCCAAACGACATCACCCAGCATCCAGTATATTTTCAGCAAACAGCATTGATTGAGCAGTTAATCCAGGTCAACAAGAAGCTTGACGCTCGGTTGACTGTAATGGAAGGTGGAATCGGAAACAAACACCCCCGCGCGCCTACAAAACCAGAAGAAAGTGAGGACACAAGTGAGAAGAAGTCTCCAGGAAAGCGACGCCGTACCTCACCAGCTCTAAGCTTGAAGGATGTCTGGTTCGCGTGGTACACTCAAGAACCGCGCATGTGGAGCTTGACGGATGCTGAAACCAAGCACACACGCTCAACAGGCAAGTAGGTCGTTGCGTTCTTGAAGCTGTTCCTGTACGATGGCTTTGTCTTGGACAAGCACTCTGGACGCTACCGCGACGATGTTCTCGAAACAGGGAACCTTGCTGATAAGGCAATGCTGGCGTTCTTACAGCAGCACAACGTCACTGCCCACGGTGCGCAAAACGTCCTGAAGTCCATGCGGAAACTACACAAAGCTGGCCAGCTGAATGTGCACATTGGTAAGTACCTACAACGTCAAGCTCAAGGTCTCATCATGGATCCTGCTCCTCCGCATACTTGCAACACGATCGGGTTAGTGACCATGAAGTAATTAATAAAAGCACCCACCTTTCTGCTCATGTCCAGTCGTTTTTGCGAAGTTTTACGCGCTGCACTCTCTGCTGTTCACTCTTCGTTCTGCTCTCAAACCTTGACACCTTAGTCTCGGATGCCTACCAAGAAGCCAACCAAGAACGGCATCAGCTCCGCGAAAGAGTTCAAGACCCTGTGCATCGCCGTGGCCAAGGCTTGCAAGATCCGGGTTAGTGATGAAGCTATTCGTCACCTTCGACTTACCATGAACACTACCGTCGCCTCTACCAGCCTGCTTCCTGAAGCAATTCAAGTCGTCTTCACCTCGTTGGCTGAGCGCAAGATCCAGCGGGCAAAGCTTATCGACATCCGCGAGTGGCTGGCTCCTGTTGCTGTCGACAACGACGAGGTGGACGGTGACGAAGATAGCGAAAGCGAGAAGCTCCACTACGTCCGCAAGATCTTGAACTGGAAACGCGTTAAGGGCAAAACGTACTACCTCGTCGAGTGGGAGTCAACTTGGGAGCCACGCGAGCACTTGAGCCAAAGCATCGTCGCCGCGTTTGAGAAGGAGCGCCGCTTGCTTGTGCGCAAGAAGTTCTTTGAAGACGAGGCTGCGGAAGACAACACGCTCAACATCACGGAAGGACTAAGAGAACAAGATCTAGTGAGGCGCAAACGGCTTCGTATTACAAGTTTAAAAAGTGTTAATGAGTAGAGAGACTTGAACAACAATGTTAACCGCTGGCAATAGAACACAAAGCTTAACCTCCTGTCAGAACAGCAATGTTAACCTCCATCATCATAGCACACAGAGTTTAACGCAAGACGGCTACACAACTCGCACGCAGAAACGCTGGACGAATGTATTGGAGACATTGCTCCTGGTTTTTCGCCTATTGGTCAACCGCCGTCGCCTTCTGCTGTGAATACACACCAGAGCGAGACGCAAAAGACCATGCGGAAGCGTTTGAAGTCGAACAACGCTCGCGATATGCGCCGCTTCCAGCTGACACAGCTACGAAAGGAGGTGGAGGACTTGGAGCTGACACTGAAGCAGTGGCTGGAAATTCGAAGCCAGCGGAGACCTTCCGGCGGACGGGACAACACTGAACAATCCGGTACAACGATCGATAAAACTGTGGACGCAGCTCCTGCTGTATGGGAGGAGATATGTAAGAATCAACTCCGTCGGCGACTTAAAGCTGAACGAGAAAATACTCGCCTAAAGAGTCAGTACGACGAAGAAATGCAAGTCGTTAAGAAGGTTGAAAAGTTGCTATACAGACGACTTATCCAGCGGAACGCGACCCAGCCGGAGGCTGTCAAACATGTCCGCCGTACGAATCTCCCACCAGGATACATGAAACGTATCGCGGCAGCTCTTTTCGAAGAACTTTCCGCTGGTCTCGAAGTCTGTTATCTCTTGGACGAGTCAGTACTTGGCACGAACACTTGTATTCCTCCCAGTATGGCATCTCGAATGCCACTGATACGTGGAGGAGTGGAGGGTGAAGAGAGGACACTCTTCGATCGAAGGGTGCTACCTTTCGGTGCGCATGCCACTGGCGAGGCGTGGTGGCGATACTTGCACAACTACAGAGGCCACAAGGAGGAGATCTCCAATAACGTGGTTGTGGAGTGTTTTGGAGTGGAGATGAAGGACTGCAAGGCCAATACTTCTGTCACATCTTACGGACAGCAAATAGTACGGCGAGATGTGGAACCGGACCGCGTCGTGTACGTCTGGAACGCGTATCTCGAGCCGTTTCTATTCGACAATGAACAAGTCGGCGGCATTTACTTCTTGGAGCAATGCCACTTGATCATCAAGCCGGAAGATGAGGACAATTGAGACGAGGTTTCTTCATGCATGTCAAGCTGTTATGCTGTCACGCCGTATTTTATGGATGCAGCTCTACAGAGTGACCCTAGAGCAGCAGCTCTCGTCGATTTCTTGGTGGGCGCACTGTTCTTCCATATGAAGGCCCATAACGATATGGTCGAGGACCTGCTACTGGATCAAGCTCTGCAAAAACGTAGCCTCTGTAAGTGATGCGCAGTTAATTTCATCGTGTACTGTACGATACAGGAATTGCATGCCTCTAGCTAGCAATTGTGTGGTCCACAGTCGTTGACCAACTCGATGATTTCACCTCTGGTCATCTTTGGGTGTCCCACTTCAAGGTGTTGAGGAGATGAGTCGAGAGGTCCATCTTTTTCGCCAATCGACAATGTGACGGTGCGGATGGGTACGCTCGCCTGACCTGCTCAGTAGTGGCACTACATGCAACGACCTCCTCGCACCGCTGTGTGGTCCTCAATCTGCAGGCAATTCCAATCGTGTTCGATGCGTTCTGCTAAGTTTGTTGAGCTTCTTGGAGCTCTGCCAACGTCACTTTCCAATTCACCTTGTCAAAGTGAAGCTCCCCCAACAATAACAAGCTCCATGCCACTCGAAGAGCCAACACCGATGCAAGTGGAGATCCGCTTCAAGAACCTCACGCTAAGTGCCGACATGGTGGAGGTTGATACCGACGAGAAGGCGGAGCTCCCGGCTATCACCAACTACGTCAAACATCGCTATGGCAGCTGTTGTTCCAAGAAGATAACGACACGTCGAGAGATCTTGAAGAATATCAGCGGCGTCTTTAAGCCCGGGACTATGACACTTGTGCTCGGACAACCTGGGTCGGGCAAATCGGCTCTCATGAAGGTGCTGAGTGGAAGGTTCCCCATGGACAAGAACGTCATGCTACAGGGCGACATCACCTACAACGGCATGCCACACAAAGAGCTACTACCTCAGCTACCGCAACTCGTCTCGTACGTAGAGCAAACGGATCAGCATCTCCCCATGCTCTCCGTACGTGAGACGCTCGAGTTTGCTCACGCCTTCAGCGGCCCACAACGTCTCAATGATGGAATACCAGAACGTAATCAAGCTGCTCTGGTAGCTCGAGCCATATCCAACAACTACCCCACCATCGTCATCCAACAACTTGGTCTTCAAGTTTGTCAGAATACTCTTGTGGGTGACAACATGACACGAGGTATCTCGGGTGGCGAGAAGAAGCGCCTGACAACGGGAGAGATGGAGTTTGGCAACAAGGTCGTGTGTATGATGGACGAGATCAGCACTGGACTGGATAGTGCCGCTACGTTTGACATCATCAACATGCAACGTAGCGTCGGCAAGAAACGCCACAAGACCGTCGTCATCTCTCTACTGCAACCATCCCCCGAAGTCTTCGCTCTGTTCGACAACGTCCTTCTTCTTAACGACGGAGAAGCTCTCTATCATGGTCCACGCAATCAGGTCGTTGAATACTTCAAAGGTCTTGGGTTTGTATGCCCTCCACGTCGTGACATCGCCGACTTTCTAGTGGATCTCTGCAGTGACGAACAATACAAATACCAAGTCAATCTACACGGCAAGACGCATCCACAGCAAACCGTCGAGTTCGCCGAAGCGTTCGCACGCTCAGGGTTTCGTATTGCGACGCTAACGGAGCTGTACACTCCGGTGTCTCCAGGTCTACTTGAAGATATGGAAGCTTACTTGAAACTCTTACCGGAATTCCACCAGTCTTTCTGGACCAGTGCCTGGACGCTCATGCGACGTCAGCTACTAGTGACAGGCCGGAACAAGGCGTTTCTTCGCGGTAAGGCGGTACTGCTCGTTCTCATGGGTCTTCTCTACGCTAGTGTCTTCTATCAGTTCAACTTTGAAGACGTTCAGGTGGTGATGGGCATCATCTTCTTCTCCATCATGTACCTCGCTCTAGCGCAGACCCCCATGCTACCGGTTTATTTCGCAGCGCGCGACGTATTCTACAAGCAACGACGCGCTAATTTCTACCGTACAGCGAGTTACGTGGTCTCCATTAGTGTCAGTCAGATCCCTATGACGTTGGTGGAGAGTCTTGTATTCGGGACATTGGTGTACTGGTTGTGTGGCTTCGTGCAGACTGCGGGGGCGTATATCTTGTTCGAGTTGCTGCTGTTCTTGACCAATTTGGCCTTTTCGGCCTTTTTCTTCTACGTCTCGTGCGTCACGGTGGATGTTCATGTAGCCAAGCCGTTGGCGATGGTATCGCTGTTAATTTCGATCTTATTTTCGGGCTTCGTAGTTATCCGGACGAAGATCCCCACCTGGTTCATCTGGATCTACTGGCTCGACCCCATCTCGTGGGGACTTCGCAGTCTGGCTGTGAGTCAGTATCGTCATGACGAGTTCGATCAGTGTGTGGTGACTATGAACGGCACCGATTACTGCGCTGAATACGGGATGACTATGGGCGAATATTACTTGAAGTTCTACGATATCCAGACGGAGCGAGCTTGGATCGGGTACGGAGTTGTCTTTAACCTCGTTATCTACTTCCTCTTCATGTTCCTCGCTTATCGAGCGTTAGAATTTAACCGTATCGAGACACCGACAACCCTCGTGGCACCCAAGAAGAAGCTGACAGCCGACTACGTTCAACTGACAACACCAAAGGCCCAAGAAGGTAAAATTCGAGGTGAAATATCGGTACCGTTGTCGACACGAGAAAAGAACTTTGTACCCGTTACGGTAGCGTTCCGAGACTTGTGGTACACAGTCCCGAACCCTCGAACCAAGACCGACTCTATCGAGTTACTAAAGGGTGTATCAGGGTACGCACTCCCAGGTCAAATGACAGCACTAATGGGTGCAACTGGAGCTGGCAAGACGACGCTAATGGACGTGATTGCTGGTCGGAAAACAGGGGGAAAAGTTCGAGGTGAGATCTTGTTGAACGGCTTTCCCGCTACGGACTTGGCGATCGGACGCTGCACGGGGTACTGCGAGCAGATCGATGTTCACGCAGACTCGGCTACGATTCTGGAGGCCTTGACGTTCAGTGCATTCTTACGTCAAGGTAGCGACGTATCATCTGAAAGCAAGTATGAGTCCGTGACGGAATGTCTGGAGCTTCTCGAGTTGGATTCGATCGCTGATCGATGTGTACGTGGGTGCTCAGTGGAGCAGTTGAAGCGCTTAACTATTGGCGTGGAACTTGCAGCTCAGCCGAGTGTCCTCTTCCTCGATGAACCGACTAGTGGACTGGACGCTCGTGCGGCTAAAGTCATTATGGACGGGGTACGGAAGGTGGCCAATACTGGAAGAACTATCCTGTGTACGATCCACCAGCCGTCCACTGAAGTCTTCATGCTTTTTGATAGTCTACTGCTACTTAAGCAAGGGGGCGAGACGGTATTTTACGGCGATCTCGGTGATCGTTGCCGTAACCTCATCGACTATTTCGAGGGTATCCCTCACGTACCTAAGCTCCCAGATGATTATAACCCAGCTACGTGGATGCTGGAGGTTATCGGTGCTGGTGTGGACCACTCTGTCGACATGAATGTGAATTTTGTTCAGGAATTTCACGATAGTAGTCTCAAAACTACGTTGAACCGGAACTTGAGTAAGGAAGGTGTGGCTGTTCCGGTGTCGGGCCAAGACGAACTCTCCTTTACCAACAAACGTGCAGCCAGTAACGTGACACAGCTGCACATGGTTACTCAACGTTTCTTCCGGATGTACTGGCGCGTACCGACGTATAACTGGACACGTATAGTGGTGTATACTGTCATGGGACTTCTTTTCGGACTGGTATTTGTTGATGCCAACTATACGACGTACCAGGAAGTAAACAGCGGACTCGGGATGATCTTCTGCACCACCGCATTCCTCGGGATTGTATCACTGAATTGCGCTGTGCCAGTGACTTCGGAGCAACGCGCTTCATTCTATCGCGAACGTGCGTCGCAGAGTTACAATTCCTTCTGGTATTTCCTGGGTTTTACGCTCGCTGAGATCCCGTATGTACTCGTATCAAGTCTGCTCTTCACTGTAACCTGCTTGCCGCTTGCAGGCTTCACCGACATCGGAGACCTCGCTTTCTACTGGCTAAACTTGACTCTCCACGTACTGTGTCAGATCTACTTAGGTCAACTGCTGTCGTTCGCTATGCCGAGTATGGAGGTTGCGGCGTTGCTGGGCGTTCTCTTCAACTCCATCTTCGTTCTCTTCATGGGTTTCAACCCACCAGCTAGTGCCATTCCACAAGCCTACAGGTGGCTCTTCGATATCACTCCACAGCGCTACTCTCTCATGCTCTTCACTGCACTACTCTTTGGCAATTGTCCGGATGAAGACTATGTGCAAGTGACCCAGTCTCTAAAAACGGGTGTGTCTGTGGACATGACCGAATTCCCGAGAGGTTGCCAGATTCTGGAGAACGCACCTCAAGCTGTGGGCAGAATTCCAATTCGAAGCTACCTGGACATCGTGTTTGATATCCGACACGACGATATTCGCTACTACATGCTGATCAACTTCGTCATGATGTTGGTGCTACGGTTCCTCGCACTACTCGCACTGCGATTTATCAACCACCAAAAGAAGTAAAAAGGCATGTTTGTGTAAGCGGCAATTACTAGCAGTTTTAATATATATATATATATATATTTTCGCTTTCAGTAACAATTTCGAAGTCAATTTGATTCTACTACGTAGGTAGCACTGGCATTGATACAAGTTTAAAGTGGGCAACAGTTCGTGCGCCAGTTTTGAACTGTTTTTTTTATTATCTGCTTTTTTGTATTTTCTCGTCGCCTTTTTGAAAAACTCAAACACACAACCCAACCATCTAAAGCTCACTAAGGCCGCAGCGATTCCATCACATCCACAACTTCGTTCGCGACCTCCTCCAGCTTGCGCTTGGTCTCGTTGGCGTTGTCGACCAGGTGGTTTTGAGTCTTCAGCGAGTTTGCAAGCTCAAGGCTACTCACAACAACCGAAATGACAGCTATGATTCTGGCACATACCACAATGCCTTTCGTGATAGACCCGCCATAACGAATCATAAACTCGCGGGTTGTTTGGACAACGCGAATGGTGACGCAAAACTTGACGAGCTGATTACCTAGAATGCCCCGACCGAGATACATGATGGACAGCGAAAGCTGCGAAAGGCGCACGGAGTCGGCAATGCGTTCCAAGTCGAGTTTGAATGTGCCGTTGGTCGCCTTCCACGGTGATAACCCTGGCATTTTCCTCGGTGAAATCTCGCTGATAGCTTCGATCTGCTCCTTGACGAGACCTGCGCTCCAGTGCTGCTTTTGTTGAGCCAGTAGATTTACGAGTCCAAAGATCGCAGGGCCGATTTCGTCGAAAGCAGCGTAGCGCGGGTTGCCTTGAGGAAGATTGCCGACCGATGTCACAATAAACATCGTCCCACGGATACACTCAAGGTCTTGTAGCACCTGACCAGCTTCATCAAACTGTGTTTTCACGGCCTCACGTCTCCTCTCAATTTCTGACGCACATGCGGCATGAGAGATGTTGTGACCCAGGTAAATGGCCTGTCCCACGATCGGAACAAAGCTAACTGCACTCGCAGCGACACCAGCTGCATGGTTACCGACAGTGATCGCGCCGTAATCAGAAATCTTTTTGTCTGCAGCTTGTTTCCACGCGTTGATCACGGCCATGATATCATTGCGTGCTTTGGATGGGCCGACACGCAACTCGTTTGCTCATTTCGCAATGTTTTCGTAGAGCTTGTCAGCGCTGATGAAGTATCTCGAAACAACTGGTTCGGTTTCGAGCAAAATGCGTAAAGCGTGCACACAATTTGCGAACTGTGCAAACTGGTTTGTAGCTTGACACATAAGCGTTTGAGAGATTTGCTGAAGTAGTTGTTGCTGGTGAACGCAAAATGCAGAATGCGTTATGCTTTGACCCGGACAAAAAGCATGCCGCTCGGAAATCGAAATGATAAGCGACCGCAGAAATGGTATTAGTGTAACAAACCGGGTTCACCGAAGTCAGAATTTCTTTGTAGACCACGCTCGATCGTAAGATCGTTGGTCAGTCAAGATCGTTTCCGAAGGCATGTTGAGCTGCTAAATGACGATGGTGAATGTATGTAGGGAGCTCACTGTTGCGCGCTCGAGCCTTTGGCAGAAAACGCTGGGTACACACACAACATTAAATCTGCTACTTCTTACTTTTTTTTGGTAAAATAAATGACTACGTGCTACAAATATCAAAATAAGAGCCATATTTGCCACTATCGAGGTCATTGGATTTGCCAACAAAGTGGGAGTTGCCGAAATCTCAAGATGTTACAACCGCTTTGCGCTGCGTACTGGGCGTTTACATACGCACCCTAGGAACCCTACTAAGTTCGAGTGGAGAAACTTGCTGTCGGTTAGAGGCTATGGAAACCTGCACCTGAAAGCTTTGAAGGGCTTCGTGGCATTCTCGTTTAACGATTTTTTTTTTTTACTGAAACGGGCTGAAACGTTTTCAGCACGCACGTTTGACAACAACACACACTTTATTGTATTGTCAAACCTGCGTATGCTCTTGAGTGTTGAACCCGTATCCAAGCACTTTACGTATCAGAAACTAATACATGAAGAGCCGAAATATTCAAATACCAGAAGTCACTGCGTACCCTTGTTACCTGTATCCATCGACGCAGGAACAGTTCAGATCAGCTGTTCTTATGCCAGGATCAACGCATGAAAAATACACTTTGTCCATGTAATCCGAAATATCAACGGAGGGAAAAGTGTTTGGTGGCTCGGACTTGGTGGGGTGGAGGGTGGGAAGTCGCAGCTATCAGGCGAAGTATTCGTGATATTAATTCTTTTTGCTAGAATAAAAAAATCTTACCGTAACTCAGCGCAATACCCAAATGTATTGGTGATACCTCGCGTAAAGGGCAGGAACCTTTTTGAGGCTTCATTATTGAGTTGACTTTGACCAAAGACTGGTGTCGCATTTTTATTGGAAGACCCGCAGAATATTATTTTTAGATTTTAAGAAGTAGAATATATAATAAAAGTTTTAATTGTAAGAAGCCAGTAACAGTAATTAGGAATATTCCATTAATAAAAAACTCGAAGACAGTCGTTGACTGCAATGGCACAGACCAACAGTCTGCCAAATGTAACCATTGGTGTATCTCACATTAGCGTGGGAAGCATATTTCGTAACCAAGTGGCTACATGTAGTCACTTGCGTGTAGCCCCGTTACACGACCCTCTCAACCCTTAAGTCAGATATGAGGCGGGTTTCGGAGCGCCAACTCTTTTAATGCTGCCTTGTATCGGTCCAATCCAGTGTTGCAAATACCTTACTGCAATTTAATTCGTGAAAAACTTTAAAAAAAGTATTTTCTCTTTATGTCAAACCACTACTAATTATTTGGCGTCAAGCGTTCGTGCCATCGCGAAAGGTCGCCGGTCAAGAGTGCCAACCGTCACCAACCAACTGAATGGCTATGACCCACCAAAGTGTTTCGGTTGATCCCACCCCACCACCACACAACAGCTTTTTGATCGTGATCTATGAAGCCGATGATGATAATGCTGCTTCTGTTAGCCGTTGTAATTGGATTTGTGTGGCTATAACCCCCTGATTCCCGACGTCGTAACTTACGCCATACCAAATCATCTATGTCGTAAGTGACGACATAGCGGATGCGATAATAGAAAACACTATTGATAATTTGCACGAAGCTGTCCCAACGCACCCTATACGATTTGTTTAGGTCTAAGAGTGACTCCGACGTCGCTCTCTCGCAGGCTGCAGTCACACGAGCGTTTGGTTTGCCCCCTGGAGATGTTGAAGCTGCTGGCTCACAACGCGATGCAGCAGCAAACCTCCAGCTGCTATCGGAAGCCTCTGGCGTTGCGAGCGAGGCTAATGTGGACGATGACCGTGCTACCACACCTTACCCTGCTTCGGCCGCCCATCAATGTCAAAGATGACGTTAATTTTGTCCCAGAGGACAATAATTCGAGTTCGTACGAGAGTTTTAACTCTGGCGAAAGTGACATCGGAGGAATCGACGACGGCAACGATGGTGCCGCCGTATCGGATACACCTGATGAAGATATTCTGTCAGATGATGACGCGCCGCACATGGACAAATCATTTGTCGAGGCCCTTTTTATAGGAGAATACTGCGTCAAAAAGAAAGCTGAGGATTCGGGATCTAGTGCGCAACGAGCGACATAATTGACCCCTGTGTCATCCGAGTTTGAGGAGACGTCCGCTGCGTACCCGGGCCTAACGCATAAGAGGCTAAATTTGTGCAGGAGCTGCGAAGTGTTTGTCACTCACCATTCCTTACGCTATTCAACTTTATGCCCAAGTCTCTGTGGGTAGCGTTTTATTTCGAGACGAATCGGTACTGTACACAGCCGATAGCACGCCGTGCCCAAGCCAAACAAACTGATCGTACTCGGGAGACACCGATGTCTACAGGCTAAACCAGCGTACAACATACACGAAATCCTGTAAGTGCTTAGGCTACTCATCCCGCGGATGCTCTGCTTCCAAATCGACGCTTTGCGGCGCATTGAACTATGACGGAGAATGGGGCCGTTCCAGCAGGAACATTCGGTCAATTCATGGGTAGAAATCGTTGCCAGGCCATTCTGCGTGACCTTCATTTCGTATACAACGAGAGCGAACGCACACGAGACAAGCTCTAAGAACTTAAACGGATTGTGAACAAACTTCAGGGCCGTTTCTTGTCAGGCTCGACTCTTCCAGCAGTATTTTCCTTTGATGAGGGCGGTCTACCGTCCACTTTGAGGAGAAATCGAACAAGAACGTTCATGCCGAATAAGCCACATCACGTCGGCTCTAAAATGTTTATGGTGTGTGAGGACCACTTATTGCCACAGGAGCTGTGCTTATAATATATGTCGTAGCTTATGACGTATGGTCTATTTACTAATATTCTATGTCGTAACTTGCTAGATTCGGAATGAACGCAGGAAAATGAAATGCAGGTGACATCGGAGACAGTTCATTTGAATATAATAGGGGTGCTACTGCCGTCGTTCGAAACCTCATAACCGTTCTCAGCGCGGACCGTCGCCATGCGTGGCACTTGGGCGTTATTGATCGCTTTTACTCTTCCATCCTCCTCGCTATCGAGCTTCTCGGAGTGGGCGTGTACGTGCTGGGCACTATCATGACGGACGGGCTTATCTTTGACAAGAACGTCACAGCGACTCGCAAAACGCGGCCATTAGCATCCCTCGCGGCGCATTCACTTTTTTCCGTTGTATACCTGTACTGGTAGCGTACCACTGGTGGGGCAGCATACCTGTGCCCTACTTGTGCATGGGGTCGGTGATGTCAGTGTCTATCATCAACTGAAATATAAAGCTTGTATGTGGGGCCTATAGCTGTGACATGTCCGACTGTAGTAACTGACTATCAATGCTGGATAGGCGGAGCTGATGTTTACGATCAACTCCGCCTTCAGAAATTCTCGTTGCAAACGTCGACAAAGTTCCAGAAGTATTACATGAGTCCGTTCCTGGACCTAGTAGATCTGGTACTGGTAAACGCTTACCTTTCGCACAAGAAATAAATACGACTTGCGTAGACTTATGCGATAAAACGTGGTGAGTGGTATTGTGTTCTCCACAATCAATTGCTTCAGTTGAAGACTAAAGATTTTGGTGGTGTTTTTGTGATGCCTCCGTCCCATTGTCAAAAGCGCAAACGAGCCCCAGTGCGCCTCGCCAATGAAGTTGAGCAGTCGGACGGTTGGGTGACGGTAAGCAGTGAGGAAAAGTGTCGCCACAGATCCTGTAAAGTATGTGCACTTCTAAGACAAACTAGAAGAAGAAGTCAATCGCTACTACCTTCTTCTGTGAGCGGTGCTCGGTGGACAACGTAAGGTGTTGGCTCTGAAACAAAATCAGACACACCTACCGGGGTGAAGCAAATACCTCCTTGCGATCTAGCATGAAGAATTTGACTATGGCCAGTCGATCCCTACTACACTAGGAAAGAAAATTGTGCTACGGCGTCCGGGGCAGGAAGTTGGGCAGCGGAAGAAGACCCGACGAGAGTTGCAGCCTCACAATGGTGATGCAGACGACGAGGGCGAGGAAAGCTAAAATGAAAGAAATCAGGAGTTAGTTCTGTCTGTGCACGCCGCAGGATGAGGTGTTAGGTAGCATCTTTGATGAGTGGTGGCTCTTTGCTGAATCGTAATGCACGTTTTGAGAATTTTTGCTTCGCTTTTTCCTTTGACTAGATTCTTTGTTCCACGGTAGGTGTCTTTATTATCTGGCTAAGGTGACATTGAGTGTCTGGAAGACGTTGAAAAAGTGTATAGCTTACGACATTGAAGAGAAAAACGGCTGATACTTTAGTGCTTCCCGCGGGTGTCTATGGACAGCATTCGATAAATATGTAAAACGTACGTCGTAAGCTACGACAACGTAGTACCGTAACGAATGGGTTTGAGGTCAAAATTCCGGGAGCCAAAGGGATAATAAAGGTTGTTAAAACCTTGGAAATAGTCACCACCCAAATAATATCCCTCATTGTTGACCATGAGTCCAATCTAATACCAAAGTGTCGCCCCAGCGAAAAAAAGAACACATTTCCAGGATCGCTGGTTGAATCGTTATCACGCACGTGATACCTGTTTGGCCCTGATCAAAGAGGCATCCTTGCCAACGCCCCTATCCTTGACGGCATCGAGAATAGTTGGACGTCGTTTCTTTTAGTATTTGGCGAAGTTCTTGTTTGCTGAGGTGTAAGAGCCATATCTTCACAATTTAACATTTTTCTGGCTAAACGCCCTGTTTCGGGGTTGTGCGAAGAACAGTACGAAACAGACTTTAAAAAGTGATTTTTTCGTCTTTTACAGAAGTTTAGCTGGTCATGGACGTCTTGTGGGACATAGCATATACTGTATGATTCGTAATCATCAAAGCTTACTTTACTCAAGTCAAATCCTTGTACATTCAATTGCGTCATCATGCTATCTTCAGAGATTTGTTTCAAGGTATAGTTCATAACGAGTACCGTGATTTTGTTAAAGGGCGAAAAAAGTGACCAATGTTTGTATACAGTAGTTTGTGAAGGAGGTGCACGAAATGGATAAAGCAACGGATGAACGACAATAAAATAAAATTAGTTAGTACGAACGTAAATAAAAACTAAATAGAAGCGTGCACGAAGGTCCTCGCTCACCCCTCCCATACAAAAACTAGGCATAGGTGTAGCCACCTGTCTTTGTTTGGCAGGCACGGATTTAGGCTACCTGTCCCAATGAAATTGATTTCTCGTTATAAAATCCGGAGCATCCGAAGGTAGCTTATTGAATGTTTTGGGGCGTCAAAAATGGACTGACTCTTCAATTAATTCAATTAGATCAGTGGGGTGTAAATATTAGCCTTCAAAATTCGGTCGATCATACGGGCTGCACGCTCCTAAAAGATAGGACAACATCCTATTTTAAAGGTTCTCTAAATTTAGTTAAGTCAAGGCGTATATTCTAATCAAGGGTCCCCTATCCCACTATCCTTGTTTTGATACCCCTTCTGGCAAATATTGCGAAAATTTAACTGGATAATTCTCCGCGATCCGTGATTGGCGAAAAATTCCAACTTCTTAGCTATTCAACGATACCTTGCGGTAAAATAGGGTCTTACACCATTTACGCTAATTTGTTATACCCTGACTAATTGTGGTGTACAGATCGAAGCGATGAGACCTGCTCAAAACCGGTATTTCTCTTTAGATTTGATAATATTTGTCAAATGTTTCAAATTTGTGATGTCACTAAAGTGTCAATCCATGACTAATTAGCGTGAACGTTGTATTGGTCGATCCAGGAGGCACTTTAAAAGTATACAAAACATTCCCGACCGACCAGCCGAAAAGCACTTCTTGGACGTAATTGGCTTTAAATAGATTTGGATTGATATACTAAGTGGCCGTCTATAAATCCGTTGCTAGGCCAAGCTCTTGGCGAACTTTGTGCCGAATTACCAAAATGCACCTATCGTGCAGTGCAATAAGACGACTCATAAACGCTTTGCACGACACGATAGGCGCTTCGACATTAGCATTAAGCAAATTCTTAGCTATGCACGCATTGTCCTTGCTCTGGATTGTGGAGCTTCGGACGCAAAAAATGGAGGAAGTGCATGGCAGTGTCCCGGTACAGAACATTTTCGGATACTTCCCTGGTCTTAAACGACGTTATGGCCCCCCTTGCGTTAGTGCTATTGACAGCTTGACGCGGCTCGATAATTTCCTCACGCACTTAAAACATAATTGTGCGGGGTCGAGCTCGCTACTACATGCTTCTGCTCATCGAGCGCTACGGACAAACTGATCGATAGAAACCAAAATAGAAGCAGCTTAGTAAGCAACACAATTTAACTCATTTAAGAAACAAGCAAAGGCAGCATACCCGTACCATCCACCGCGTCAACAGCGTGAATAGTTGCATCCTCGAGCCCACTGTCCTGCGCAGGGTCGCCACTCATCGCCGTACACAAGTCATCATCACCACATTCAACCACACACTCTGGTGCGCCACCCTTTTCCGCCCCCCCCCCCCCCCACAATGACTACAGTTTTTTCCTGCACCCACAAACGTATATGTCGCTTTAACAAACAATTAACGTGTTAAGAACAGAGTAAAATCGCCCATCACGAATAAGAGCACCCAAAATAAACCGAATCGGAGCCATGGGTCTGATAGCTAGCTAGAACCCATAATAACAAAGCTGGGCTTCGCCCAAAGAAGCTTTAAATTTTATCAGTTTTTTTTAGATTGCTAAGGATTCCCTACTCATTAGGTAGGCAAAGTATATAAGAGAAAGTTGGGTTTTCCGTAGCGAGAGATCTCCTGCGCCTGCATCGCAGCCGTATCAGATGCCTTGTCGAATCAGCCCTTCCGTTTTACTACAGCAGAGGACTGTATCTTCTAAAGTTGGAGCAATAAATTTACAAAAATCCGACTTAGACAAAAATACATCTCCGTGTGGATGTTTGAGATGCTTCAATACTTACGCAGGAGCAATACTCGAGTAGATCCATAACTCTCGCAAAAAACAATGGTTTTCAAGCAACACAGATGTGTCAGTCCACAGTTCGGAGCCGGTCAGAATTACCCATAATTCCAGGTTAGTTTTCCTTAAAAAGGCATTTCCAGCTCTGAAAATGGATCGGTCGTTTGCGGACGACTTATGTTCATTATCCTGACCGGGACTATCGTCTATGCCCATATGTTTTATTGCGTTTTCTACTGAGCTAAATAGGCATTGCGGCACATCAAAATACCCACCCTTTAGCGTTATGGCTTTGGTTTGTCCGAGAAGCAAGCTGAGTATGAGCAAATGATCAACGTTGTACGGTTGAAGATCATGTCCCGGTTGGGATATTTATGAGCTTAAATGCTAGCACAACATTCATAATAAAATAGACGTATTTGAACGCAAGGGCGACGATACAGGTAACATTTGAATTGAGAGTGGAGGACGATGCGAGCGAGGCTTGTTGTCGATGTGAGTCGATGAATGGAAATTTGAAAGTGAGATTAATTTAGTTAGAAGTCCCAGTATTTATTCCTTCCTCCTACATACAGACCCTAGTGCCCTCCTATCATGATCGTTAAGTCCGCGTATACAGATTTAATACTGCGGTGGACACACTTAAGTGAGAAGGGAACGTTTGGGTGAGACGGACACACCTGTTTACAAATATGCATTTGAACCGTTAACTGGGACGGACACACCTGGCTGGGACGGGAGCACTCGTCTACAATGTACACGCCACATGTCACGATTGTCCTCCCGAAGCAGATTTCGTGATCGACCCGATTGAAGCTGGCGACCAATCACAATTCAGGACCAAATGATCTGCCAATCAGGTTGCACTATTCCTGTCACTTCAGCTGTAGCACGCATTCGGCACGCGCACACAGCGTGCCAAGCGGTATGTATTTAGACGAGTAGACAGCAAAGTGCAACCACAACAATTTGTATAGCTTATTGCTTAAACACCGGTAAATTGTCTCACTGTACTTTGATCATACTCTTCATTAATTTATGGTTTTTGGAGATAAATGCCCGGATTATTGGAAATTAAAACCTCAGCCGTATCCTCTCAGAGAATTTGCAATCCTAGCACTTTCTAACCTTTATTCTCTATCTTGCTGAACATGCTACCTTCAATTAAGCTGTCCTTCACTGTCTAGAGAAATACTCGAACGACATTTATTCGCAATCTTTGGTCTACAAGTATTGTCTTAGACCTTGAAAGTCCAAGCAAATGCTGGGTATTGCAATGTTATTCAATTAATATGGAAGGAATCGTAATTTTAACTAATTTTACCAATTGGAACGAAATAAAAATCATGCATAAATTCTTGGTCTTGGAGCTTCTAGCAGCAGAATATCACGTTCAACGTCCATAATTGCAATTTTCCGTTAGTGGGCTAAAACCAAACATTTATGCAGTTTTTACAAATTTGTACCTCGACCAAGCTTAATGTTAACTTCAAAATCGGTGAGCTTAATCCTTTTAATATAGTAATAATATCACCTGGTAGACCAGCCAATATTAAAGGATTACCCATCGTGCTCTTCTGAGATAAAATGAATTTATTAAATATGACCTTAATGTTAGTCAATTATAATATTTATTTAAAAATTGCTTCATTTCAGCCAAATGACTGTCTTCGAAGGTTTAGTAATAGGAATTGGCATATTTGGATCTTTTACGTTAAAAATTGATATTAATCCTTTTTTTAAGATGTAAAAATCAAATTCAGTGGTCTACTTTTCTCCCCATATTCTTGTGGGGGTCTTCGAATATAGCAGCGACACCAGTTTTTGGTCAAAGTCAACTCAGTTATAAAACCTCTAAAAAAATCAATTCGAACTCGACACAAAAATATCGTGTTCAAGAGATCTGTCAAGAGTGATGTGTCATCAATACATTTGGGTACGTCGCACTTGAGGTAAGAGCTCTTCTTCTAGCAAAAAGAATCGATATTACGATTACTTCACCGACTCCCCACCTACACCCAAGTCCCAGCCACCTAATATTTTTTTCCTTTATTTAAACTTCCGACGACATGGACAAAGTGCAAGAAAAACATGCGTCGAGGCTGCCGGCACAAGGACCAGTCGATCTGAACGGTTCTGGCTCTATACTGTTGCTTGGATACAGGTAACAAGGGTTCGCCATGGCTTCAGGTAACCAAATATTTGGCTCTTCATGTATCAGTTGCTGATACGTAAAGTGCTAGGATACGGGTTCAGCTCAAAGAGGATACGCAGGTATGACAATACAATAAAAGTTGTTGTTTTCGTGAAAAGTATAATACGGAGTCTGATTGTACTTAAGCATTTTTCCTCTAAATATTCGATAAAAACTTCGGTGGCTGATGGCAAGAATGCCACGAAACCGGTGCAGGCTTCCATCTCTTCCAGTCGAAAACAGTTTTTGCTTATGTGAAGCAAATTACTCGGCTCGAGCCTAGTAGGGCTCCCAAAGTGCGGACGTAAACGCCATGATGCTGTGGTGCACAGCACAACGTGGTTGTAATTGTGGCTACCAACTGTAACAGCTCTTTGCAATTGTGAGATTTCGCCAGCCTACCTGGTGAGATTTAATTCTCACTTTTGGTGGCAAACATAGTGACCTCAAATATGGTTCTTATTTATATAATGACCTGGGTGGTATTTTTCGATTTTTCGAATGACCTTTTACCAAGCAGCAAATCTTTCTAGTTTTGTGTGTATCCAGCATCATCAGCGCTCTCCGCCAACCCGTCGAGCGCGCAACACTAAGCTCCATGCCTGCGTGACCGGCATCATCACCATCGTTATTCAGCAGTTCAAGATGCCTTCGTAACGATCTGGGCTGACCCGACTATCAAACGATCCAGCGTGGTCAACGAAGCAAATTCTGGCTTCAGTGAACCCGGGTTAACACATACCATGAAATGAATATTTTCAGCGACCGCTTATCGTTTTGATTTTCTGCTTTGTGTCCGGGCTAACACAAAACACATTCTGCATTTTGCGCTCGCGAGCAACAACTACTTCAACAAATCTCTCGGAGGCTTTATGTGTCAAGCTACAAACCAGTTCGCACAGTTCGCAAATTGTGTGCAAACTTTACGCACCTTGCTTGAAACCGAGCCAGTTGTTTCGAGATACTTCATCAGCGCTGACAGCCTGTGCGAAAACATTGCGAAATGTGCAAACGAGCTGCGTGTCGGCCCATCCAAAGCACGCAACGATGCCATGGTCGTGATCAACGCGTGGAAACAAGCCGCAGACAAAAAGATTTCCGATTACGGCGCGATCACTGTCGGTAACCACGCAGCTGGCGTTGCTGCGAGTGCAGTTGGTTTAGTTCCGATCGTAGGACAGGTCATTCTCTTGGGCCACATCATCTCTCATGCCGCATGTGGGCCAGAAATTGAGAGGAGACGTGAGGCCGTGAAAACGCACTTTGACGAAGCTACTAAGGTGCTACAAGGCCTTGAGTATATCCGTGGGACGATGTTTATTGTGACATCGGTCGGCAATCTTCCTCGAGGCAATAAGCGCTACGACGAAATCGGCCCTGGGATCTTTGGACTCGTAAATCTACTGGCTCAACAAAAGCAGCACTGGAGCGCAGGTCTTGTCAAGGAGCAGATCGAAGCTATCAGCGAGATTTCACCGAGGAAAATGCCAGGGTTATCACCGTGGAAGGCGACCAACGGCACATTCAAACTCGACTTGGAACGCATTGCCGACTCCGTGCGCCTTTCGCAGCTTTCGCTGTCCATCATGTATCTCGGTCGGGGCATTCTAGGTAATCAGCTCGCCAAGTTTTGCGTCACCATTCGCGTTGTCCGAACAACCCACGAGTTTGTGAATCGTTATGGTGGGGCTATCATGAAAGGCACAATGGTATGTGCCAAACTCATAACTGTTGTTTCGGTTGTGCTGAGTAGCTTTGAGCTTGCAAACTCGCTGAAGACTCAAAATAACCTGACCGACAGCGCTAACGAGACGAAGCGCAAGCTGGAGGAGGTCGCGAACGAAATTGTGGATGTGATGGAATCGCTGCGGCCTTAGTGAGCTTTAGATGGTTAGGTTGTATGTTGGAGTTTTTCCAAATAAATTACGATTTAATAAAATTGTGAAAAAGGCGACGAGAAAATACAAAAAAACAGATAATAAAAAAACAGTTCAGAACTGGTGCACAAACTGTTGCATCCACTTAAACTTTATATCAATGCAATTGCAGCCTATGACTGCTTCGAATGCTTTGTAACTGGAAAAGTACTGTTTCTGGCTTTTTAGGATGAAAAGCTTACTTTTTAAAATGTAACAATATTATTCTGTGGTCAATTCTTCTTCAAATATTTTTGTGTGGAGGTGTTCAAATAGGAATGCGTCTTTTAAAGAAGGCAGCGCTGGCAACTCCGTGCTCAACACTTCAAAGCGACACCAGTTTTTGTTCAAAATCAACTCAATAATGAAACCTCAAAAAGGTTTAATACGTCCCTGCCCTTCACAGAAGAAATATCCTTGTTAGAGATCGGTTGAGAGCGATGTATCACCAATACGTCAAATTTGCGCTGGGTTACGGTAAGAGCTCTTTTTCTATCAAAAATAATCTCATTTACGAATACTTCGCCTGATAGCTGCCAAGTCCGGGCCACCTAATACTTTTCCCTCCGTTAATATTTCGGATTACATGGACGAAAGTGTATTTTTTTCATGCGTTGATCCTGGCGGCACCAGGCTGGCATAAGGACAGTTGATCTGAACTGTTCCGACGTCGATGGATACAGGAAAAAAGTGTGCGGAATGACTTCTGGTATTTGAATATTATGGATCTTCATGTATCAGTTTCTGATACATAAAGTGCTTGGATACCGGATCAACGCCCAAGAGGATACGCAGGTATTATGACAATACAAAAAAAAAGTGCTGTCGACGATCTGACGATCGAGTGTGGTCTACAAAGAAATTCTGACTTCAGTGGACCCGTTTTGTTACACTAATACCATTTCTGCAGTGCCATTCACAGGTGGCTCTTGGGCAATTCTTCATATTAGAGATATTCACAAACTGCCTGTACTGCGTACAATACGCGACATTTTTTCAATCATATTTTTGTGTGTTTGTGAGCAAATGCCCGAGCTTTAATACTTCTCAAGGGCGTCTGAACGAGACGCCAGATTACCTGAAACGAACAGAGCAACAGCAAAGACCGAGAATCTTTTCGTCAATAACTCACGAATGCATCATACTCATTCATTGAGAAATACGATTTTGCAGTTAAAAAAATATTTTTGTCTGTCGGTGACACGAATGTTGACCCAGGTTACGTTACATTACATCAGTTCCGTGGAATTAATCCGGTGTGCTGTCCAAGGCAAACATTTTTTTTGAGGATGCACCTGCCTAATTCTAGCCTTGTCAGGCAGGTCGTACTTTTGTCACTTTGTTCAAATTTAGAGTCGTTTCTATCCAATTTTTTGTTTCTGAAGTGCTCGATCTACCAATAAATTCTCGACCATCTCGTTGCTCATGGATATATTGGCCGAGGTGGCACTGAGCACAAACTCGGTCAGAGCAGTCGTCCTAGTGTCTGTCCGCAGCTTCCGATTGGTCAAGTGCGGTGCGATAATATAGCAAGTCATGACGCGTGTGGCTGCCTCGTTGCTGTTCATGGAGTCGGTAATATGGGGCTTGATCAACACGTACCCTTTCTCGAGATAATGGACACCTGTCGCAGGTTTCTTTTCGAAGTCCAGTGGCTTAATGTGGGCATGCCACACGATCACAATACGACCATCTTCCACGTGTCGCTTCAAGATCTGCTGGACGTAGAACGTGGCTGTTATCCTGGTCTTGACATCTTTCATCTCCAGTCCGAACTTCTCGACAATCGTGTTGTTAGGCCCATTCTCGTGCGCACAATGGCCCTTATAATTGTGCCAGCGTCTCCACCACGCATCGCCAGTTGAAGGCATATCGAACGGCATGATCTTGTTATCGAACAGCTCCATATACTTGCCATTGACGCTGTCTCGCATCACTGGCCCCCGTGTCGGCAGACGGGTCCGTGCCGGGTCATGGGCTTCAAACACCGCGTCGACTTGTTGGTACGACGTTTCTACACCGTCCGAGAGCTCTTCAAATATTTTTTGATCGGTATCAGTATAGTAACCTTGCGGGACTTCGATGCGACTTGTGTGTTTACTAATCTCCGAGTACGTCGTGTCTTGTAGCGCTAGTCTCTTGTGTAGCAGTCTCTCGATGCTCTTAGCTACTTGAACTTGACTTTTGTACATCATTTTTAAGTGGATATTTTCCCTCTCGACTCGCAGTCGTCGCTCCAATTGGTGAGCACAAATCTGCTCCCAAACAGCGGACATGCCGCTTTTTGAGCTCACAGAACGCGGCAAGACCGCAACTTGTAGTCTCTTTACACTGACAGAGTGTTTGTCGTTGCCTTGAATGCTCTGTAACTGTTCGAGTGTCATCTCCAAGTCCTTCACTTCTTTTCTCAAGCACGCGAGCTCGAATCTGCGCTCGTTACGAGCTTTGTTGGGATCGTAGTTGAGTTTCTTCTTCTTCTTGGCGCTCTTCAACTGTTTGGAGCTTGAAGATGGCACAATGGTGGTATCTTTCTCTTGGACGGGTAGAGCTGTGCTCTGCAACTGCATTACTGCAGGTAGAGGAGGTGAAGTGGTGAGCGCACTAGTGTCGTCGTCCAGCGCCTCTAAGAGCAGCTCTGGGTCAGCGACAGCGGGCGGAAGTGTAGTAGTGGACAGGATAGATGCAGTGGCCGAGCTGTTGGACCCATCGCTGGCGTCTAGGGACTCGTCCAGGAAGGCCAGCGCCGCCGCTAGCGAGATGTTGCATTCATGCTCCAAGAACGACATTTTGAATGTGACGATTGCACACTTAAATTTTGAGAAATTCAAAATAATGTGAGAAAGGCTTTAGAAGAAGTTCCATAAATTTTCAAATTTGAGGAAATGCCTCGCCGAAACGATTAGTGCAATGTTTGCTGGCGTTTTTACAGCGTAAATGATGTATTTCGAAGTATAATTTTCGGAGCTTTACCTTGAATTACAAAGGCCGCTACTCAAACGCCTGGAGCCCACTTCAATTAAAACGTTTACTCAACGTCGCGAATACAATGTCAGCGCCTAAGACTAATAAATCTGAAATGCACAACGCTGTTCATTCGACAAAACAGATTCATGGAATGGAAATAACACAAAGGACTTCAACGCGTCGTTTGCTTTCGAGGCTGTGTAATCTCAGCTATAGGCAAGACGCTAAGTGACTGTGTCGATGGCATAATTTTACTCTTCACCCGGATAAAACGTGGAGAACGGTTACCTGATCCGCCACCTCCCAAACTTCGGTCAAAGAAGCTCACTAGACCTGAGGTACACTGTCGTTCGGTGCATGGTTCAACAACCTGTCCGGACACCGTCCCGATCACACTCAAATCTTCAGATGGTACTGTACACCAATTTGCGTAATACCAGAAATTCCCCGCTATCATCTTCATTCAGTTTCAAGAGACCGAAAGCTTTCAATGCCTCTCGTTTATAGAGAAGCCTACCATCTTCCCAGCTGTAGCCCCCAAGCATCGTCATTTTGTTACGCATCCCGAGAATATTGTCTACGGAACAAGGTGCCGTGAAAATAGCCCACGCATGGCCATACTTTCTGCGAACATAACTAACTGCACGCAATACTCGAACCGACATGACGAGTCCGATGAGGGCAAGTACAAAAATCCCATGACCCACTAAGCTCCAAACGTAATAAGACACAGCGTTAGCGGTAGGTCCGGAGCGCTTCATGTCGGATCGATTAAGCGAACTTAGATAATAAGGCAAGCACATGGCGCTAAGCAATTCTCCCAGTAACGAAGACTCGTAGCTGAATAACATCCGCTTAATAAAAAGTCGTGTACGTTCCCGCATGCATCCCAAGTTCTCCACGAGCTCAAATGTCAATAGTAGCACGCCAGACAGATTATAACCCAGTGAAATATACTGCACCCAAGCGAAGATCCCTTCCGTTGCGACGAGCAGAAACAGATCACTCATAAGCCCTTTAACCAGCATGTACAGGAGCAGAATTCGTTGAAAGTTACTCGCTCCGTGAGCTGACAGACGCATACTTTCATGCACGAAGATGGTCGCTGGCTTGCGTTGTAATCCCTCTTGCATCTGGTCACATCTTCGACCGTATCGTTTACATGCTATGTAGCTTCTGCGTAGCACAAGACCTCGATACAATATCCACAACATTCCAACTGCACTATACCAGTACGACCACCTATAGTCGAAATTTCCAGTGTCGTGGGCTAAGCTGTAGCCATTCATGTCAAACGTCCCAAGGCGTTTCACAAGACCGTAAACAGTTCCATCTCTTGAGCAGTAAGTGCCTACGACTTCTTCATAAAAAGAGTAAAAGCCGATACTGCCATGATAAAAGTACAATTCGACGGGATAACTGTCGTCTGCACAATCCGATGGAGACGTGTGGAATGGCTCAACTTTCGTTGCGTGGATCAAATAATTGCCGTGCACATTATATTGTGGTACCACATAATGACAGACTATCTCCTCGTTAGCACGATAATAGTGTGTGATGTCGATATTCCACCAAACTTGAGCCATCTGCATCCCTTTGCCATTACAAAATTCCGTCACATTCGCCGTCTCCGGATGCGCACCAGGCGGCACTATCAGCGTCTCCGTGATCTTGTGCGGCGTCGCAAACTTCAAAAAGCTTCGAGTCTGAAGCGCAAACGGCACCATCCCCACCACGAACCACGCAGCCATTAACATCCTCTCGGCCGTCATGACTGCTTCAACAGATACTACTCGACCATCTTGACGACAATGAACTTTGCTCAACCCCATCGCCAACACTTTAATTATTGTCCTCAGAATATTATTATCTGCCCAAAACGGATCGTAATATAAATGGCCCTGTCGTTGATCAACGACAGCTGCGTTTTGTTGAAATTTCTCGCGACCCTTCTCAAACAAATACAATTTTCTTTCTTTTAGAAATGGATGAGTTTTGAAATGGAAGAAAAACCTACAACCTGGAATATACGCCTCCTCAAGGTTGGCGACCAAGGAATACGAAGTACAGGACTTCGACGTTGTGATGCCACCTCCCGGTGCACCGCCCTCAGATCTTGAGGCGTTTCTCCAGTCTATTGACGACGCTATTGGAGTTATTGACCAAGAATTGACCGCTGCTGTACCCGACAATACACGGACCGCCAGTCACAATACGCACAGGCCCAAGAAGCGCAACTACGACCCGAACAAGGCGCGGTCTGCGCAATTGCGGGAGCTGCAGCGTCTGCGCGTGGAGGTCACAGACCTGGAGCTTAAGCTGCTTCAGCTACAGACTCGCCCTATTCGCTCCCCAGAGCTTCGCGCACAAGCGGAAGACGATGACCTTCCAGCGGTATGGGAGGAAATTTGTGCTCGACAATTGGAACGTCGCCTGAAGGTGGAACAAGAGAACTGTAAACTCAAGGAAAAACACAAAGTGGAGACAAAAATGACTAGAAATATCGAGAAACTTCTCTTCAAGCGGTGGACACTGAACGCTTCCTCTGAAGCGGGTAAAAGTGTTAGGAGAGTCGAAATCCCGATAGAATTTATCAAACACCTGGCTGATCGCATATTTGCTGAACTAGCTCATGGCGTCGACGTCTCCTATCAAGAGGTGGAGAATGTCGTAGAGACCAACTGTCCTTTTCCGCTGAATATCGAGACCCAGGAGCCTCTGCTACGTGAAGGCGCGAGCATGGAGCTGTTCGATAGGAGAATACTTCCATTTAACTTGCACGCAACAGGTGACGCGTGGTGGAGACGCTGGCAGAATTACAGAGGCCAGCGCTCCTATGAGACTACGAACAATGTCATTAGAGAGCGATGCGGCTTAGAGATGGTGGACGTCAAGATGGACAAGAGCGCGACGCTGTACGTGCAGCAAGTGCTGCGACGGCACGTGGAAGACCGTCGCGTGGTCATCGTCTGGCAGGCGTATTTTGAGCCATTTACCTTTGATAAAGAGCGGGTTCATGGCGTGCAGTTGGTACTGAAGGGCTATGTGCTGATGAAACCTGTGGAAAGTACTGAAGGAAGTGACGTGGCAACACGCGTGGTGACATGCTACAATATCACTCCTTACTTTTCAGACCCAAAGATGCGGAAGGATTCCATGATATCTGCATTGATCAAGTTTGTGGTAAGTGCGACGTCGGCAAATATTTCAACCAGTAATGAAGCGGTGGAGAATCTGCTGGTAGATGAAGCATTGCGAAATTGCTACTGAAAGTGGATAAGCTTTATGTGAAATTTTCATATATGGACGATGTATACTTGTATACACAAACTACATTTTTTTTTATGTGCTGATAAATCGCAGTGCGTAGCACCTCGAGTAGGGAATCGTTACATACGACCACGGAAAAATACGCACCACCTAAAAACACGCCATGCCCTCGATCTGGTCCGATACTCTGCCACCGAGAATTCCTGAGGTGTATTGTGCAAATTCGGTCACGGAGCAATACTTTCGCGTGTTCACAACTATTCGTCACCGCTAATCTGAAGCAGTCGCCAGACCATTCTTCATCAAGTAGGAGGAGGGTGTTCTCAGCAAATTTGGCAGCTACAACAAAAGAATTAGCTGCAAAATGGATCTGAGGGAAGCCCAAGAAAAGCAGTTGGTGCTGCCGACACAGCTTCTGTGGACCAGATAGATTTATTTAAAAAAATGAATTCGAAGAAGGAATACTGAATACTTATCCTCACTAACTTATCCAGTGAATCCAGGCGCAAGTTGCTCAGTAGTATTTTTATTAAATAAATTTACTTATCAAAACTCGAAAAGAAATCAGCGCCCAAGTTGGGAATGTAAGCTGGAAACATGGAACATTAAGAATCTTCTTTGCTCCTTGATGCGTGGACACCACTCTAGCTTTACGTAACAAGATGACTCGGTTGGGTGGCTATCATTGGCACAACGATATACGGTATTACACAGCTATTACTTTGGAGTCATTTGGACTGCTGAAAGTGGAGAAAGAAGATAGCTCCGAGTTTGTAATTTAACGATAATTGCATTGGTTCGAGGTTCCAAGTGACTGCTTGTATGCGAATAGTGGTTGGCGAGGGAATGAACCGCTCTGCACCGGTATGATCAGCTTCTTTAACCGTGAAATGGGAGGTCCCGACCCAAACCCACTCGGAGATCGCCGTTCGTTTTTCGTCCTCGTACGAACCAAAGTCTCGGACACTCCACACATTCTATTGATTCAAGATTTGTTATCTGACTAAAATGGGTACACTAAATATACACTGTAGTAGGAGTTTCATAAATTCTGGTATATTTTTATTTATTAATTGAGCAAGGAGCATCACTTCATCATGAGGAAGCTGACGGTGAATCCGGGAGGGCGTTGTCTCGAGCATCGACCACAGCCTCAAATGGGGAGAATAGAGAGACTTCTGACTCCAGACCGCTTGTTGTTAGGCGCGTGGGTGTTCATCGGGTTGGTCCCGTATGCTCTGATGATACGCAGCTATCTCAACTTCGTGACACCCCATAAAATATCTGAGACTCTAGTTGTACTCCCTGGAGTCGAAAAAGAAACCGTCAATCTGACAGAAGTGTGTCCTGTTGAGGGATTTCTACTGGGCCAAGTGTGGTGGAATGTTCAGGTGACGCACTACTACAACACCAGACACGGACGACTCTGCCACTTTGTAATTCCACAGTATAATATTCATGGAAACCATCGCATCGGAAGCTCGAAAGTACTACCGTATTATACCACACCAAGTAGCTGTCTCAATGACAGCTATCCCTTCGAGCTGTATATATACCACGGCAGCTTCGGATACTTTTCTTTTTACGAGGAACCCACAGGAACATATTGTGCGAATGACAAAACAGGGTACATAGTTTCGCGGAGGTTCGGTACGTACGACATTAACGGTCCAAGTCTGGCTGAAGGCACTGCAAGCACAGACTACCGAAAATCTTACTGGTATGGCGTAACAGGCGCTCTCTGGGTGGTATATCGAGGTCTGGTATTACGACGAAGCTTTATTATCTGCAAGAGATATGCTCGACGATGCAGTGACATGGGAGTGAAGCTTCGACGGAAAGAAGCTGTGGTATTTGTCCACGAGCAGCTTCGTCTAACTGCCCATGGAGCTACGAAGCTGCATCGAGTAGCGTTACTCTATTTCTTAATCGAGGGACTCATGGGTGACTTGTTTCTACTTATCGCAAGCAATGGCTTCTTGTCTAAAATCCAGTACGTCTCGCTTGGATACAACCTATCGGGACTGCTTTTAGTGGCGTTTGAGATAATTGAGAGTACCAATTGGCTGCAGGAAAGAACGCGGGTGTTCGTTAAACGCCTGTTATTCTGTTATGAGTCTTCGTTACTTGGTGAGATCGTGGGAGCAGCAGTTCAGCAGCCATTTCTAAGTGAACTAAACGGATCTAGAGCTCTCAAGATGTCAAATAACGTTAACCTTGTCGTCTCGCACTACGTCTGGAGTATTGTTGGTCACTGCATCTTTGTATTCGCTGTTATCGGCTTCATCATCTTCATTCGTGCTCTCTGGGCGATCGTTTACGTGTGGTGGAAGCATCGAACGTGGTCTGTTTTCTACGCGCCATGCTGTGTGGACACAGCGCTGGGCAAACGTAACAAGATGACGATGTTAGGAGGGTATCATCATTACGATGGGGAGCTCTACTACAAACCCGAAGCGCTGAGATCTTTTGGACTTTTGAAGATGGAGGAAGAAGACGGTTTGGAATGTCTCGTACTTCGCAAACTGCACTGGTTTGCCGTTCCTAGAAATGACCTTATTGTAATCGGGACTGTCTCGGGAGACCTTGTGAAGCCTTGCAGCCAACACATGTGCACCGGGGTAGTTAGCTTTTGGGGTCACAGGCTAGGAGGTGATGTTGAGGAAACGAGAAATCAACGTCGACGTTTGATACGCACTAAAAGCAGGGTCGAACCTGATCCACAACCAATAAATGTTATGCCATCGTCTTGATCATTAAATTTATCGATGTCCTCCACCGCTCGACGGTCCGTTTCAGATTTGAGGTCGACAAAGGCGTGTCCATTTCTGGACAGTCGACTATCTAGAGAAACCTTAACACATGCGAGTGCATTGCGATGATAGTGGAACGCTGCCTCGTGTGGTACCAACAAGATTTTTCACGGCACAAAGGACGTTGTTGCTAGTCTGGCTGCTTGCAGGGGTCGCTCCATTTGTTCTCCAGATGCGCAGTTACTTGAAATTTGTAACCCCCCATAAGATCACACAGAGTTTAATTGTACCGTCGGGGATACCTGACGAGACTGCAAATCTCGTGGAGCTTTGTCCTGTGCGCGCGTTGATATTGTCCGGTGTGTGGTGGAACGTCGAGCCAACGCATTATTCTATGGTCGGTAGCTACCGTATCTGTCATTTCGTCGCCCCTCAGTACAACACTCACGGGAATTATTTAGTTGGCGCGACAAAAGTTAAGCCGTATGATACCACACCAGCGAATTGTGCGGACAATAGCTACGCGTTTGACCAGTACTTTTACCACGGGAGCTTCGGGTACTATTCCTTCTACGAGGAACAAACTAGAACCTACTGCGCAAAGGACAACACTGTGTACATCTACGACCACGCACTGGGTTCTTTTGATACTAACGGGGCTTTCCTCGCACAAGACAGAGGCAGTTCCGGCTATCGACACTCGGTTTACTATGGTCTTGTGGGCTCGATATGGGTCACGTATCGCGCGCTTGTGTTACGACGAAGTTTTATTTCCTGTAAGCGTTATGGTCGCAGATGTGATCAAGGGGGTGAATATCTTAGTAGAAAAGAGGCTGTGATTTTTGTTCAAGAAAACTTGCGCCTATCCGCTCACGGAGCCACGATTTGCCACCGGTTCGCGTTGGTATACTTGCTTGTTGAAGGAATTATGACGGATTTGTTTCTTCTCATTGCGAACGAAGGTCTTTTGGCGAAGATCCAGTACGTCTCGTTGGGATACAACTTGTCCGGGTTCCTCTTGCTGATTTACGAGATTGTTGAAACTAGCAGCTGTATGCGTGAAAAATACCGGTTATTTTTCAAACGACTGTGGTTCAGCTACGAGACAGCGTTTCTTGGAGAGCTACTAAGTGCAGCTCTGCAAGAGCAAATGATCACCGCGTTGAACCGATCGAGTTTGCTCGATAAATCCAAGTCGACAGCTCTCGCAGTGTCCTACTACTTCTGGAGTTTGATAGGTCATGGCGTCTTTGTTCTCGCTCTTACGGGCTTCGTTCTGTCCGTCCGAACGCTTTGGGCCATCGTGTATACGTGGTCTAGACATCCGCATCATAGTTGGGCGATTCTCACCGAACCGTGTAGTGTCGACACCGTGTTAAAGCTACGGAACAAGATGACTTCACTAGGAGGTTACCGCTACGACAATGGCAAGTTGTACTACAGAGCAGATGCGTTGAAAGCCTTTGGATTGTTACAGTACGAGGAGGAAGGTGGTACGGAGTATCTCGTCTTGCAGAAACAGTACTGGCTGGGGACGAAGAGGAACAATTTATTTGTGATCGGAGCTATCTCGGGACAGAGTGTAGAACCATGCGAAGAGCGTATCTGCACTGGTGACGTAACATTCATTGATCGAAGACTGGGAGGGACAGTGGATGAGTATAGTATTAATAGTCGTCGTCCACTGTACATTCATGTTAGAAGAGAAACAGATTCAATACACGACTCCAAGTGATTTTTTTTAAAAAGAATCCGTTTCGTTGTTGTCATTTAGAATAGGACGTTTGATTAATAGCAACGTGTCTGAGTACGGACGAAGATGCCGAAAGTTCACTGCAGCATCAAAGCATCTAGGCACAATGCCTCGCGTACAGTAGATTCGAGCGGCTATATGACGGTACAGCGCAAGTTGCTGCTGGCGTGGCTTGTAGCTGGAGTGATTCCGTTCATCTTACAGCTACGAAGCTACCTGAAATTCGCCACACCGCACAAAATTACACAAACACTTGTGATCCCGTCTGCCTTGGAAGAGGAGAATGAGAATCTAGGAGACTTGTGTCCCGTCGAAGGCATGCTACTAGCAGGATCCTGGTTCAATATTCAGCCAACACATTACTTCGCGACTGGCCGAGGCCGACTCTGCCACTTTGTAATCCCTCAGTACAACGTCCACGGGACTTTTCGAATTGGAAACAAAAGCGTCGAACCTTATTATATGACGCCTACGAGCTGCGTGGATAGTAGTCTTGAGTATTCTCAATACTTTTACCACGGGAGCATCATTCCTTTTACGAGGAGCAAACGGGTAGCTACTGTCCAACCGACCATACGGCGTACATTGTGGGCCAAGGACTAGGAACGTGCGATATCAATGGGCCACTGTTGGCTGAAGACCGAGGTCGTATCATTTACAGACACTCGCTGTGGTATAGTATTGGTGGGGCGATTTGGATCGCATATCGAGCGTTAGTGTTGAGAAGGAGCTTCATTTCTAGCAAACGTCATGGCCGAATGTGCGATGAGCTGGGAGAAGACCTTAACCGAAAAGAAGCGATGGTTTATGTTCAAGAAAATCTGCGACTGGCAGCTCATGGCGCCACCAACTACCACCGAGCGGTGGTGTTCTATTTGCTGATTGAAAGTATCATGACGGATTTGTTTCTTCTCATTGCCAACGACGGATTTTTAGCTAAAGTTCAGTATGTCTCGATGGGTTACAATCTGTCTGCACTGCTCGTCCTGATCTTTGAGATTATCGAGAGTACGCGGTGCTTGAGCGAAAAAGTGCGCGTTCCAATAAAGCGGCTCTTGTTCAGCTACGAGACCACTTTCGTTGGAGAGATCTGTACTGCTGCGCTGCAGCAGTACTCCTTAACACTATTGAATCGGTCAGATTTGATGGAGACAAGATCCACAGCTTTGGCGGTGTCCTATTATGCTTGGAGCTTGGTTGGCCACGGAGTTTTTATCCTCACTATAACTGCACTGGTAATATCCGCTCGATCACTGTGGGCGCTTGGATATGTGTGGATAAATTACCGCACATGGGCCATCTTCACCGCGCCTTGCTGCGTCGATACTACGTTAAAACTGCGGAACAAAATGCTTCTACTGGGTGGCTATTATTGGGAGAACGGTAAACTCTATTATACGACTAGTGCACTGAAGGCATTCGGAGTACTGAGAATACAGGAAGAAGACGGCGTGGAGTTTCTCGCGCTTCGCAAGATTCGCTGGTTTCGAGTATTGAGAGATGACTTGCTCGTCATCGCAGCCATATAGAGCCATCGTCTGGAACTGTGCGATGAGCGCCCTGGTCGAGGCGTGGTAAGCTTCTGCGATCGAAGATTAGGCGGGCCACTTGTTGAGACTGGGAGTCATCATCAGCTAAATATCCATGTAAAGCGCAAGGATAACACCCCATCTACGAGTGACAATTGTTAACTTATTTCCCCTACTCAAGCTGTGCTGTTGCTCTCAAACTTTCGGTCATTTCGAGTGCCATATCAAGGAGGTGCAAGCAGCCGAAAAATAAATAGTAAAGTGGTTGTCATTAGTGGTTGTCAGAGTTGGAGACAAGCCTGTGGATGCTATTGGTTTGCTCGCAAAATACCCCAAAAATCCTTTGAGTGCTGTTTACATGTACAAACGCTTTTATGGTATGCTTTTTAAAGTTACACCAAAATCTACTTTCCATACGCCCAAAAATAGAATATTATAATCGGTGGCAGTCGGTGCTGATGTAGCTTGCCCCTTTCCTAATTTAAAGTAATCCTAGTATTAAAAGGGGAGGGGGTCGAAGGAGGCCTTCGATTTTTATATTCGCGTGTTTTCTAGAAGTAGATACGATGTTGAGGCCATTTATATGAATGTATACATATATATTTAATTCATGTAGGAGTGAGGTCGACGTGCTTTCTAGGTGAGAGAACTTCACTTCCTGAATTTCCTCTCTCCGAGCTCCGTCGACTAGATCTCGGAGCCTTTCATCCAGCGTTCTAGCGTTCTTTCTGCGGCAACGTCTACCCTTCGATTGGGGGATATCCGAGAGCTATTTCCCAGAAAGCGAAAGGCCTGGATTCACCATAAGGCTTCGCAACCTTTTTTAAATCGCTAATAAAGGTCGCCTATAAACGGTGGACTCGTAAAGAGAAAATCAACAAGCACTATTTTATTTATTTTTAATTAAAAAAAAGAAAATCAACAAATTTCGTTTTATTTAAATAATTCACAAAATTTTCAAATTCAAATTTCGCGCGGAAAAGATACAAAAAATCCATTAAATATCCACAAAACCATGTCATTTGAACATTCACTCTCGAAGTGGCACTTGCTCTTCTCGCGGCATGGAGCCCGCTAGCCCTGCCCGCATGACTTCTGCCGAGCTGCGAGCCACCGTATCGACGCTGCCAGTGTACAAGCATCAGAGCAGCAGCAGCGACAGCGACAGTGACGTCGAACACTTCACCAAAAGCGCCAAAACGGAGCAAAAAAGACGCAAACGATCAATAAACTCCAAGTTCTTGCTGCTGCCGCGTTCGTCCAGCCTCGCGTACGAGCCGCGCAGGCCTCTCGCAGAGACTGGAGACCCCTGTATGCTCGCTGCAAGTGAGAGCGACGAAGTGACGAGTCTAGACGCGTTGGAACCAGATAAATCCGAGCAGAATCCGAATCAGGAGCCCGTGGACATTGTCGTGGACCCAGAGGACGCAACAAGGTCGCAATCGTCGCTGTCTATACGCTCTCAGCCCGCTTACGACTCCTCGTCATCTATCTTTGGGCTGGAGCAAGTCTCTACAGCCGAGAATGAGTCTAAAAACCTCGTTAAACGAGAAGGTCTAAGACCTCCAAAGAGACCCGGCTTACCGGAAGTAACGAGCAGCATAGGAGAGAATAGCAATAAAGGAGGACCCACAAGACGGAAACAAGTGCCCTACGCCTGGATGCTGGCCAAAGTGGGGCAGAAGACGCGGCAGAAGATCGGAGATGTCCGGAACTCGTACTTTGCGGGCTGGTTGGTGGCCTGTTCGTTGTTTGTGGTGCTCTTGAACACATTTGCTATCGCTATAGTGCAGCTCACATATAATCCACAAGAGAACGCCGGAGAAGACGCCGAATCCCGCCGACAGTGCCGGCATTGGCTCAAATTGCTCATGACGATGCACTTTTTAGGCCTTCCGAACATTTTACTGATCGCGCCGGTGGTTTTCCCCAACGATTTCTTCTCGCTGTATCGAGCCAAAGACAAGCGGATGATTCGACGTCCGTATCTGCTGTTCTGCGAGATGATCGTGGCCATCCAACTGGGTTTTATGATGTACGTGGCGGTGAACCAGCTGCTGAACGTACCGGTGATTGTTGACTGCCACAGCCAACTGAAGCCACGCCAGATCGTGTTATTCTACTCGGCCACCGTGCTGTGGCTCGTGCTTCTTCGTCAGATCGTCGTGTTCTGTCGCTTTTTGACGCATTTGAAGCTCCAAGCCGACAGTTCCAACGATTCTTCCCATACGTCAGCGTTCGGCAACTGGTCCCGAGCTCTGAAGAAGATTCCGATCCGCAGTGAACGCACGAGACTCGAGAAAGAGTTCAAGAAACTGCTGTATCGCGCAGTGGCTCGTGGGGACGTACTTACAGTCGAAACGCTGCTATCGGAGGCGGAAGTCAAGTACCGGATCAACCGACTGCAGGATCTATACAAACCTCCAGTCTTGTGGCTCTACGCGTGCGCAAAGTCAAGGAAGAACCCGCTGCATATCGCCGTCAAGAGAGGCAATATCCGGATCGTGGAGCTGCTTCTCGCACACGGTTTGGACGTCAACGTGCTGGATAAAGTGGTGCGCGTGAACTTCAACGTCGGGTTGGTGTTCAAGATCATCAGTCGCATCCTGGTACGGTCATGCCGAAATTGTTTTAAACAAACTGACGTTTATGTTTTGTGTGGCTAGGTACGTACCCAGGACGGTCTCCGATCTCCATTAAAAGCAGTTTTATGCTCCGTATTGCTCCCTCCGCTGCACGGCGCGGTGGCAGAAGGCTACGTTGATATCGTGCGACTACTGATTAGTAAAGGAGCCGACGTGAATGCGCTGCCTCGAGCCTCGTTCTACTACCCAGCAGCTGTTCTGCCGCCGATCTTCGTGGCAGACGACCCACAAGTGCTGCGTTTACTGGTAGCGAATAGCGCCAACTTCCTCCAAGTCGCGTCGGTGTCGCTCACGGGAATGATACGCACATATGCGACGCCGTTACAGCAGAGTACCTTCACATTACGATCGGATCTAAGCGACTATTTGCTGGAGTGTGGCGGCGACGTGGCGTTGACGCCACTGCATCAAGCAGCAGCCACGGACAACGTGGGGAAGATCAAGTGGCTTGTAGCGCGTGGTATCTGCGTAGACACCTTAGGAGAACGAGTTAAAGGTGTGCATCGTCGAACACCGTTGCATTGGGCTGCTGTGGTCGGGAAGGTGAATGCGGCGAAGCTGTTGCTGAAGAAGGGGGCGGACCCGAACGCTAAAGACCGCGATGGACGCACGCCGCTGCATTGGGCAGCCAGGAACAACCACGACGAGGTGGTGTCGTTGCTACTAGCGTACAACGCGCAGCCGGACGCCGCTGACGACGAAGGGATCCCAGTCGTGTGCTTTGCAGCTGAAGCGGAAGGCGTGGAGTCGTCGATCTTCTCCAACTTGGTGGCAGCTGGCGCGAGTCTTCGAACGCAAGTGACGGGGGGCAACACGGCGCTGCATATCGCTTTACAACGAGAGAACAGACAGACCGCTGTGTCGTTGATTAAATGTGGATCCAGTATGATGATCACGAACGATATCGGGAAGCGCGCCGTGGACTGCACGACGTCGACGGAGCTGCAGTTTCTGCTCAAGAAAGAAGCCGGGACGCGCAAGATCATGATCTCGTACACGCATACACACGCGCAATTCGCGTCCAAAGTGCGCGAGTATCTGGAGACGCAGGAACAACTGACATGCTGGATGGATACGATGGATCCCAGCGGCATTGGAGGCGGCGCGGTGTGGCGAGAGGAGATCGCACGAGGGATTTATAACTGCTCACTGGTGTTGAGTATTGTGTGCGATGGCTACACGAAATCCGAGTGGTGTTTGAAGGAACTGGCACTCGCCAAGCTGCTGCGTAAACCAGGTACAGTGTGTTTATGTCCTGCGAGGTTTGCTCTTGTGTGTTTTGACTTGTCTCTTTGTAGTACTCGGTCTCATAGTGGAAGAAGATCATCCGGCATCCATGGCATCTCTGGAGGTATAGTAGAGTCCAGTGTGTTTGACGTGGTTGCGTACTCATCATCGTTGCTGTAGTCCCTTATCCCGTACAAGAACCGCATCCCGTTCAATGATTTTATCATTGAGAGACGACACGAGAGTCCTCGGACGGTGATCTTTGATATCGACGACGCTGCGTTTGCCAGACGCTGGCAAGTGACGCGTCCACTGATGATTTCAATCATGAAGGACGGACGACAGTTGGATAAGGAGGAGCGGGAGAACGTGGCGTCTATTATCCCTCGACGAAGACGACGTCGTCGTAAGCAAAGACTTGCCGCTATCGGACAGAGTGGAGATATCAGTAGCACGGATGAGGAAGGTGCGCCGTCTGCATCGAACAGTGGCCCGTTGCCTGTGCTTATTTACTCCCCACTTGGAGCTGCGAGCTCTCTACGTATACGAGTGAGGACAGATCTCGAAGGGTTTGGCTTGACGTGTCGCGATCTGGATGAAACGCGTCTAGTGCAGCAGATGAGCACTTGCAGAGCTGTGGTGCTGCTTGTTGAGGTACCTGCTTTGTCAGGAGAGAGAGGGTCGGAGGAAGCCAAGGCGGACAGACTTGTGCGCAAGCAACTGGTCGCTTCCATGGCGCGCATTGTGACGGCAGCGCAGACGGTCAGTCCGCGGAGAAGCGTCTACCCTGTGCTCGTTCAGAACAACTTCCTCGACCTCAGTAAGATGTACACGCTCGCTCGCTCGGAGCTCTTTTATTTCGTGGATGGAGGCGGCTGGTCTCGCAGTGTCACGCGATTGGTGGATCATCTTCGACTAAAACAGGAACGGACTAGCAGCAATGGAATCGTGAACGGGTAGCTGGGAACTGTACGGAGTTGGCAAAATCCTCCTCCCATGACTCACCGTAATACATGCGACCAAGATGTGATTACGGTCAGTAACGCCATCAGCAGTGCGAATAGCACACAGACATTTCCAAGTTTGCACTCGAGGCCATCGCTGCGAAGGATTCCGAGCTTGAAGAACGTCGCTGGGCAGATACAGACGACCATGTTGCGCTCCACGTCCAGTCGTGAGCATGTGCTTCAGACGTGGTTGATAGCCGGAGAGACTCCCGGCAACGTCTTTAACATCTTGCGTCTTGATAATAAAGCGTTCGTGAACAACGGATTTTTAAAGGACGGGGTCAGATACATCGAAAAATACCGCGCTCATTGGGGGGCTGCCGGACCTGATGCGCTCAACTTGTTGAGGAAAACGAAATCGGAAGCAGAACTTGTGACGCTGTTTTAATCGCTTAGAAAAGACTCATGCTTGACGCAACTAGCGGGGCGGATCTAGGCGTACATGCTACGCTCTGCGTCCAGTCGTGAGCTTGTGTATCCTTAAAACTCGGGAGAACCCTTCGCAGGTTTTCAGACCTTCGAGTCTTCAACAAAAGACCCTATCGATTGACGAGAACCCCTTATTTATCGAATAACTAAGATATATTCAGATGTACAGGGCTCAAACAGGGGACAGGTCATTTTCAGACACGCAAATACTCGAAGTGTTGGAGAAAGGAGGTCGTACGTTTGGAGCGCTTTCCCAATCGATCAAAGCCATATCAGGATTCAAAACTTTTGCCACAAATTTGCTCTTCCACCAATGGCGGACGATTCTTAAGATCACCCCCCCTTAAGATTTTGTCGGTTGTCCTAGCGGTAATGAAGACTCCACTACAAACACTGTCAGTCTCTTGTTGAAAGGTTTATTGATACAAAACTCTAATAAGACTGAAATTTATCAACGGTATGTGATGACGGGGAAGGTCGGATTTTGTTTTTCACACAAATGGACCGTACCCGATGACGTCCTCCTTCAAGCGAGCCTCCTAAACTTCGGTCGAAAAAGCTCACCACTCCAGTGCACGGTCGCTCAGTACACGGCTGTACACACTGCTCTGTCACAGATCCGATCACGACCAAATCTTCTGTAGACACCTTGAACCAATGTAGTTTACGTAAAAGCATAAACTCCGCGCCATCTTCTTCTTCCAGTTTTAACATTCCAAATGCTTTCAACGCCTCCGGTTTATAGCAGAGACCCCCGTCGACCCAACAATAACCTGCCAACATGGTCATTTTGTTGCGTATCCCCAGGGTAGTATCAACACAGCACGGAGCTGTTAACACAGCCCAAATTTGACCATGTTTCCATCGCACACAAGTGATCGCGCGTAGGACGCGTACCGTCATAATAAAGCCAATTAGTGAGAGGACGATGACGCTATGACCGACTAAGCCCCACGCATAATACGAGACAGCACGAGCCGTTGGTCCTGAGTGCCTTATATCCGAGTGGTTTACTGACGTTAGAAAACTCGCCTGGCCGATCGCACTCAAAAGCTCACCGAGTAATGACGACTCGTAGCTGAATAGCAAGCGCTTAATGAAAAGTCTAGATCTCTCATGTAGCCACTTCATATTTTCAATCATCTCGAACAGAATCAACAGCATTCCTGATAAATTATAGCCGAACGAGATATACTGAAACCAGGCAAGAAATCCATCGGTAGCCACGAGAAGAAACAGATCGCTCATGATGCCTTCAATGAGAAGATAGAGAAGAACGAAGCGGTGATAATTCGTTGCTCCGTGAGCTGAAAGACGCATATTCTCGTGGACGAAGACCATGGCTATCCTTCGTCGTAAGCTTTCGTGCATTTGGTCACATCGTCGTCCATACCGCTTACATGCGATGAAGCTTCGACAAATTACAAGTCCTCGATAAATAATCCACACCACCGCTACAGTGCCGTACCAGTATGAATAACGGTAACCGTAGCTTCCTCTGTCGTGAGCTAAGAGCGATCCGTTGATATCGAAAGTACCGAGGCCATGAATAAGCCCATAAATCGTATTATCAATTGTGCAGTAAGTCCCGGCAACTTCTTCGTAAAAGGAATAAAACCCAATACTGCCATGGTAAAAGAACATTTCGACGGGAAAACTATCGTTAGCGCAGCTGGAAGGCGCAGCATGGTACGCCTTGGTCCTCTCAGATCCTATAACATATCGTCCGTGGCAGTTATATTGAGGCGAAACTAAGTGGCAGAGGCGTCCATGCTTCAAGTTGTAGTAGTGCGTAGTCTCGACATTCCACCAGACTTGAGCCATCTGCAAACCTAATGCAGGACATAGATCTGTCAAATTGACCGTCTCTTGAACGGCATCCAAAGGCACAACGAGAGTCTCCGTGATCTTGTGTGGCGTTGCAAATTTTACGAAGCTTCGCGTCTGAAGAACGAACGGGACCATTCCAACGACGAACCAGGTTGTTAGCAGCATTTGTTGTGCTGATAAAGTCGCACCAGACGAGACCATTGGATCGCCCAAGACTTGGTCGGCACTGTGCACTCTTGCCTTCTTCATTGACCAACTAGTACGTCGACGGTTCTTCGGACGAATAGCTCGACCTATTTGGGGCGGAAACTGCACAATCTCATCAATGGGTCCATAATAATTTAAACCTTGTTTATTTTTACGCTCGCCGGATTGATGTGCAACGGATCTGAAGCCAAGAGATCGGTGAAAATTCATTTACTTGTGGCAGTGTACATCGTTTTTTTTTTTCACCATAACTTATGGTGGCCGTAATAATACTTACTGTCTGACAGCCCGAGACTAAACTGCTATGTAACAGCACCAGGTTGAACATGCTGACAGTCTTAAGCGTAAGCATAACTGGTATTCCTGCTAATATAGACACATATTGCTTTAAAATTCCTAAGCTTTTCAGCAAGGTTGTCAATAAACACTCGCAGTTGAGCATGTGTGGTACCTCATAGATTGCTAGAAGATTGTTGCTATTCCAATCAAGTTTGAAGGCATGATCATCTTCAGGGAAGAGCAATACACGTTGGTGTTGTATTTCTTCGTATTAGTTAGAAGAATAAAATCTGAAGGTTTTGAAGCAATTGCAACCATAGTATCAAGGTCCTAGCCGGTGTCCACCTCTTTCATTTTGTTCAGCAATTCGCTCATACCCTTTTGTCCAGCATAGTCTTCGGTGTACGCTTTTCAAACAGCGTTTCGCGGATCAGTGTTTTTAAGCCTCACCACTCCACTCGCAATCCTTAGCGGGGAATACTCAATTCAGATCCACAATTGGAAGAGTAGCTTATCGAAGTTGCTGCCAAATGTTTCCAAATCCGGGATCACCTTAAGCGATTGGGCGAATATCCCAAAGTCGACACGACTGATGTACGTCTTCGTTGACGATACGTTAAATATAGCCTCGTCTGAAAGGGATCTACCTCCTCCTTGAGCCCTGTACGTTTGGATGTATCGGAGCCACTGAATGTACAGCGGGTTATCGTGAATGGTTCTTTCCCCAAGACGTAATATCCTGAAAACCTCTTTCGGGGGTTCTCTATTGCTTAGCCACACTTTATTCACCAGTCGGTGACTGGATTCGGAGCTCAAGATCATGTAGGCTTGTATCAAATCCGGGTGTATTGGAAGAAAATTACATTTTCTTTTTCCGATTTCGTGCTGCTCAATAACTTCTTGTCTTCGAGAAATTATTTGCCTCCTCTTTCCACCCGGTACGCATTCACGTACTGAAGCCATCGAGCTAATCCCTCACTGCCGCCCAGTGTCCCTTTCGTTTGAACATGAAATAAACTCTGGAAAATCCTTTCTGGATTCAATATCTAATTCAAAAGTAGCTTATCGTCAAGGTTGTGAGCAGTGTGACTACCCCAACCCTCTTTTAATTGCTCAAGTCTTCATTCTCATTGTTCTTCGGTGCAGAGTACCCATATGATCTTAAGGTTCGTTTTGTGACGACCACATTCCAATAAACTACTGGGTTTTCCATATATAAATTTTCATTATTCTAAACAATACAATCTGGTATTGGACCAATTACTGACAATAAATATAGCAAAAGGCTCCCTGTCGAGGAAAGAAGCGCAACGTGACGCCAAGCATGACACGGTATATGCCTCTGGTGAAGATGATACAAGCAACTTCCAACATCGTTGAACGGCTATTTTCCCAGTGCAAGCTAGTGTTGACACCACAGCGCCGCTCCATGGACCCCGTCAGCTTCGAGCAGCTGGGGTCCCTTCGTGTTAACCGCGATATGTGGGACGTTAGTACTGTAGCGGATGTGACCAAGGACCAAAACGAATAAATAATCTGCTTGATTTGGTTTAATATCAAAATAAACATCTTCTATTCTTTTTGGACTCTGTTATTCTTAAAATAAATCTTTATGCAGTGATTTACATTGAGTTTTGCAATCGTAACAATGTAATACGGTCTGTTGGCTACGTATTAAGCTTTCATTTGGGCTTAGAAGCTAGTATTGACAAAGTAGTAGCGATTTAAGTAATATCATTCCCCATGCTCTACCTTATATCTTGTTTTATCCCACATATCAATTCAATAAATATAGATAAAATTGGATACAATGCCATAATTTAGCTAAACAAATAGCACAAAATTATTGGTTGATACATCATTCCGATAAATCACTTATAAAAAATATTATAACAAGATGCCCAGTCAAGAAATCTATTCTTGACGTGTTATCTTGTGGAGAAAAATCACCTCATATCATGAAGAAAATAATTGTAGGCCCAGTCTCTGACATAGTGCACCCGTTAAGCAGCAACAACATTGCCAGACTTGCCGGCAATGCCACGTAAAAGCAAACAAAATACATAACTCCACACACTTGCTAGCAGAAGAAGATAAAAAAAACTACGAGAGATTTCTTCTCGTGTAGCACAAGAGGTGACTGAAGTGTGGTGAAGATGGTGCGTGCACAAGAGATTGGGAAATCAAAAGGTGAGTAAATCAAGACTAGTTGTGTTGCATCAGGGAAGGCTTCGGCCAAAACCCTCTTACAGTTTCCAGTAACTACTCCGGGCCCCACGAGGCAAGGGAGTAGATCCTTCCTGGAGGACTCCGCAGAGTCTCTCCTGGATTTGTCCTTCTCCCTCATAGTCACAACCACTCACAACTCGCACTTCTTACTCTCGAATATATTAAACTAGAATGACCTAGCAACAGTCCCCACATTGACTGTAACACCAAAGTGTAGCCATTTAACCGTCGAAGTCTCGTATTCCCACTTCATTCCACGTTTGATAGCATAGCTGACCTTGCAATGGATATGCAACATGCCCGCGATCGCGCCAGACAAATTCAGTCGCACTATGCATCTTCCATAACAATATCCATGTCAGTATCCTTGGTGCTACAAACATCCATTGGCTCCACGATAGTCGCAACGGCTTTCCAGGCCTCGGACACATCTTCGACATTTAGTCTTTCTCGTTGGCGCTCGAATTCTGCAGGACCCAACGCCTTGGTAAACACGTCTGCCAGATTGTCAGCACTCGGCACATACATCACGTCCAATGCTTTCTCTTGAACATACTCATTGATAAATCGAGCGTGCTTGGCCATGTGTCTAGCTCGTGACGTGTTGCCGTTGCTGGCTACCACTGCAATCGTGCCTTGATTATCACAGTATACCGGTACACGTGGGTACGGATCACCAAATCCCAGTTCCATCACTAGCACACGGGCCCACGTTACCATCTTCCAACATTCACAACACGCAACTAGTTCAGAGCTGCATGTATCCTATGTAACTCGCCGCTGGTCGTGACTTTTCCACATCCATACATTACCATGCATGCGTAATACGTAGCCGGTCACTGATCGACTGGTCTCTGGACACGACTGGTGATCGGCGTCTGAGAATGCATCCAATGTCGGATACTCTGACGTTACTCTATACACCAAACCTAAGTCCTTCGCGGCGAGTGCATAACGTACAACTCGCTGTGCAGGTCGGTAATTCTCGACTGTGTATGCTCCCATGTATCGGCCTAGTGCTCTCACTGAATTCGCCAAGTATGGCCGAGTACAAGCCACAAGATACTGTAATGATCCTACTATCTCCCTAAATGGCAGTTTAGGGTCATTGATCTTTGTCACGTTCGTCTCGATTTCGGTCATCCTCTCATGGTGATATTGGGGTGATCGCACAGACCGTGCATTTTCCAAACCAAACTTCTGTGCAAGTCGCTCGACGTATGCCCTTTGACATAGACTTAACATGCGACCTGGAATATACTTCACTTCCATGCCCAGTAAGTGTCTTACTCGTCCAAGATTCTTTAGATTGAAGTGTTTAGCAAGGTCCTGTACGACGCCATTGATATCACTTGACGTCCCAGCAATCATGATGTCATCCACGTACACTGTCAGATACACGATGCGTCCGCCGCGTCGTCTCCGATACACGCCAGCATCGTGTACACACTGTACAAAGCCTATTTTAATCAGAACCTTATGCAGTGTGTCATTCCATATCTTAGACGCTTGCTTCAAACCATACAGCCCCTTTTGGAGCTTACAAACACGATCCGTTCCATCTTCATATCCCTCGGGTTGTTCCATATAGATAGTAACGTCGATCCGCTCTCCTTTCAAAAAGGCAGTGACGAAATCTACATGCACGCAGTCCAGATTCAAGAACATTGCGATCAGCATCACCATTCGGACTGACTCAATCCGAGCAACAGGAGAGTAAGTGTCGAGATAGTCTATCCCAAATTTCTGCATATATCCTCGTATAGCGAGTCTGACCTTCAGTCTGTCCACTTCTCCTTTTTCATTCCTCTTCATCACTAACCCCCACACTGATGTCAATATGTTCGCTCGTTGCTGTCCTTTTCCTTTCTTCGGTCGTGGAACCAATTCCCAAGTCATGTTTTTCATGAGAGCCTCGTACTCTGCATCCATCGCATCTTGCCATCCTTCCACATTGTCAGATTGCAGGGCTTCTGTTCTAGATGTGGGGTTCGGGATATCGTTCACAGCACCAATCAGCATGCACTGCATTAAAGTCACCGCCATGACCCATGTGTTGGTATTATATCGACTGGTTGGTCTGCGTTGACGAGACGATCGACGCGAAGAAGTAACGGGATCATGGTTGGGTTGAGCTTGTTGTGCTGCTTGACCTTGGCTCACCGTACTCTGTCTACGTTCTCCAAAATTGTTACGACCAGCCGGACTCAAAGCACTCGCACCCGACGTACTACGACCCCCTTCGTTCAACCTCCCACTGGCTCCGATAGTCTGACCGCTCACATTCACCCTTGATCGATGATCATCAGTAGGTTGCCCACGCAAATCCGCTGCTCGGCAGACATCATTACGATTTTGTTCTTCAACCGCTTTGACGTATTCCCAGTCACTACTATCGTCACTGCTAGACTCCACGTCTGACGTGTTTGCAGTAGACGGAGGAGCAGGTTTTTCTTCAAGTTCATTGGCTTGTTCCACATTAGTGACAGCAACATGGGTAACTGGAAGTAAGACATACGGGATTTCTTTTGGTACGTCTTTCTGTTTGCCATAATACCTCCCAGCAAGCAGGTTTTCCACATAGCTTCCTCCAACCGCTACATCTTCACGAAAGCGAACTGATCTACGCTGAATGATGTTCCCGGTTCCAAGATCCAGTAGCCGATAGCCTAACGATCCTTCTGCAATTCCCAAAAATACCGCAGGTTTAGCTCGCATCTCCAACTTGTTGCCTTGTGTCGCCTTAGCCAAGTGATGGTAGGCAACACACCCACATATCTTGATATCTTTCATGTCTGGCTTTTTCTTATACAGCTTCTGGTACGGGGTCATGCTGCCAAGAGCCTTTGTCAAGCTCATGTTGTCGACATGCACGACATAATGCAGTATTACACCCCACAAACACTGAGGTAAGTTTGCTGCATCTCGAATAGCTCTGACTTTGCTGAGCAATTTGCTATTTAGCTTCTCCACCAAACAGTTCTCTTCAGGAGTGTACGCGTTTGTTGTCATCAATCGGATTCCGTGCTCACTCAGAAAAGAGGTCAGCTTGCCATTTAGGAATTCTCCACCCTGGTCACAGATTACTGTTTTAATCTGAAAGTCCTTTTCCAGTTGACGTATCAAATCATCACATTTTCTTCAGCATCACTTTTCTTCTTCAGAAGGAAGACCCATTTAAAACGTGATGCTTCGTCTTGCACTAGTTGAAAATATTTTGCATCACCTGGTGTTGTGATACCAACGTAGCAAACATCGGACATGAGCCTCGCTCCACACTTCGTGGCACGTTTGCCCTGCTGACGCTTGAAAGACATTCGTTTTGCCTTTGCCTCCTCGGAAGCAATGCACTTGAGTGGTGTTCTCTTGAAATCGTCTAGAGATAATCCACTCATGCCATCCGCAAGACCTTCTTTCGCCATCTTCTTCATGGCAGCCTCTTTCAAGTGCGCTAGTTTGAGATGCCATTTCATGACAATATTGTCCTCCGGCGTCTCCACAGGACGAGCCATCATTTAAAGCAGCCTCCAGCACTGGACATGCCCTCATCCAGTAGAAACCATCCGATCCTTTATTAAATTCAAGTCAGACACCATCCTTGTCGAAATACTTAACTCGATGTTGCTCGTCGTCAGTGTTAAAGTAAGACGGCTTCCAGCCTATTCGCTCCAGTAACCGCTGGCTTATAAGGTTTGGTGGCACCATCAGGTGCGTAACGAGTCCCAAGTAATTCTAGAATCTTCGTATTCGCCACTCGTAATCGGATCAAGCCTGAGTGCTTGTTAACATCTACGCCACCTTGCCAATCTAGAGCCACCATCGGGTCTCTTTCTAATTTGACAAACGAGCCGCCGTCAACACATACATGTGCCCCGGCTCCACTATCCAGCATCCAATCGTAGATCTTATGCTTCTGCGAGCAGCTATCGTTTTGACTCCAAGTCATACGTATCGGTACAGGCGGGTTATTGGTGTCACCAAGGACACCAGGCCACACCAAATTCATATTCGTCGACTTGGTATGCTCGACAGTATCCTTGATCTCATTCTTCTTCAATGCCTTCCACCCGTAGCAATCCGCTCGGAGGTGACCCTTCTTCTTAATCTTCACTGACGTCTGTAACCCTCATTGCACAGGCTCTATCCGTTTCAGCTTCTCCAAGTAGAGTATTCACTACAGTAGCAAAATCAGGTGGAGCGCCACCGTCGGTCCGACTGAATAATCGAACGACATTTCGATGCGAGTCAACCACACTTTGCAGTATTATCCGAGCCATTTCTTCGTCCGTGATAACTGCATTCATATTAGCTAATTGACGTATCATGTCCTCAAGCTTCTCCAAATACTTTTCCATATCCTCACCAGTAGTAAATTTGGTGGAATACATCTTACTGCGCAGTCGAATTTCACTGGCATAGGCTCGTTTTGTCTTATCTTGTTCAAATGATCGCCACATTTCACGCGCAGTTGCCATTTTGCACACTTTCTTTGAGTCCTTGGGACACATACCGAGCAATAGAACGTATCGCGCAAACTGAACCCGTCTCAACCTTTCGGGCTCGTTTGGGTCAGCAGCATTACCGCCAATAACATCCCAACACTCATGTTGTATTAAGTAGCCTTCGATCTGGGCATGATATAGGTCAAAGCCACCGTCTTCGGTGTACTTAGGAGGCTTCGAACTACACACCCGTCGTTGAGCCGTACCACCACCTGCTGCACCATTCACCACTTGTTGTTGCTGCTGTTGCTGTCCAGCTCCTTGCGGTTGCCTTGCCCCGGCATCTGCAGCTTGAACGAGGTCACACACGATAATGTACCACAACGTCTTACACGTGGTCTTAGGCTCATAACCTACGAGAGATTTCTTCTCGTGTAGCACAAGAGGTGACTGAAGTGTGGTGAAGATGGTGCGTGCACAAGAGATTGGGAAATCAAAAGGTGAGTAAATCAAGACTAGTTGTGTTGCATCAGGGAAGGCCTCGGCCAAAACCCTCTTACAGTTTCCAGTAACTACTCCGGCCCCCACGAGGCAAGGGAGTAGATCCTTCCTGGAGGACTCCGCAGAGTCTCTCCTGGATTTGTCCTTCTCCCTCATAGTCACAACCACTCACAACTCGCACTTCTTACTCTCGAATATATTAAACTGGAATGACCTAGCAACAGTCCCCACATTGACAGTAACACCAAAGTGTAGCCATTTTACCGTCGAAGTCTCGTAAAAACGAGTCTACCTGGCAACCTGGAGCAAAGTTTTATGGAACTGGACAAGGAAGCAGCTGAATAGCCCTGGTGCTGGCCTTTCTTGGAGGCTCTCCAGGATAACACGGACTCGGAAGATGAAACTTCAGAATTCGAAGATGGCCCCGACTAACTCGTTGCAGATAGAATATACGCTAAGAAAACTAGTCAAAGACGGGCAAGACTTTTATTTAGTTTCTTGGGTGGGGTTTCAAGAATTAACCTGGCGTCAGACCTACCACAGAGCATGATAACGACTTTTGATAATGAGGAGCTTGGCCAGCTGACTATCGGGCCAACACACTCACGGGGATCATGGCTGGTGCAAGAGCTCACGGTAGTAGCTAGATATTGCTCCAATATATTTAAATAACGACAATGTTTATTATTGGAAGTGCTCAAATTGGAATTTTTATTACGGCAAAACGTTGCAATCAAAACTATACAGAATCGACCTCTGCTCTCTCCATATTCGCTGCAACCATTTGCTTCTTCACCTGTTCTGTGCTCAGACTTAGCGAAGAAGAGGCATAGAACTAAAGTAGGAAGCGTGCCAGGAATAAGATCAAGAGTATGCCTGCCCCTCTTACCCTCTTACGCTCTTGCGTAGTCCTGTGTACGCCGTGTAAATTCAGATATTCAAACAAGGAACCTATGCACTTATGATTGCAACATAAATGTCTACTGTGTGTGTCCCAACGGGAACAACCAGCAGCTGAAAGGCTAGACTCTAGGCTACACTAGATACCTGCATGTGTAACGGTGAGCTGAATGCCTGCATTAAGACGTCCAGCTCCAAGTGTGGTGCACTTTCATCTCAACCAATAGTGAGTCGCCAGAGCTAAACTTAGACGGTTCCCAGGCTCTCGCAAACTTGGATTACCGTGCTAGACATACCGAAGAATCGTATTAATAACAGTTATCATAGTGAATATCTTTTTTCATGCACCTAGATATCCAGTGTGCCATACGCAACAGTTGGTGAGCACTGGCCGCTAGCTGGTCAGTGACCAGCTAACTACGAATCGCGATCGCTACCGTACCAGACAAGCATTCACAGCTATTATCCATACCTTAGCGTCCCTATAATCAAAGTCGCGTCCGTATCAAGCGGAGACGACATTGGACGGGAAGACGCAGAGTCGGGATTGAGTGTCAAAAATAATAGAGTTTGAATGTGCCGATGCAGGGCTCCTTAGAAAATAATTACTCGCAAAATTAATGCAATTTTTCAAACGCAGTTATAAATTTACCGTGCTGATTCATTGGCCAATTCTAAATCAATTCAATTTTGAATCAATAAAATGACACTGGTGGACATATCGTAGCTGCTCTGACCACCAACAGCTCCAGAGGACATCCTAGCGAGTCTGAGCTGCTCACTTTGCATTTTGCACTTGCGCTACTACCTCCCAAGCCACCATCAGCCTCTACTGCCCGCCATGCCGCTCTCAAACCGAGACATCTGCGTCATCCTGTTTCAAGAAGAAACCCCGGGAATATATTTGTCCAATAGCTGCAGCCGTACCTACCGCAGCGCTCAAAAATTTGCTAACATCATGAACCACCTCCGCCGTTTCTACCCAAGCTACGAGGCAGCGGCGGAGACTGCGCTCCGTGAGACGAATGCACTTTGCCTGCACATTGTAGATGCGCGAGCGAGCGACATCTTCCGGTGGGTTGTTTTGGTCGTCATAAAACGCCTTCCCTTCGGCTTTTGCGAGCGTCAGATTGTGCGTCAGAGCACAACGATGACCGACATTAGTGATAAAACACTGACTCGCTACCTCATGCTGTTGCACCAGCATGTAGACGGCCGCATTGTCGAGGTGCTGCCACTCAAGTTTGGCATCGTCCTTGACGGGTGGACGTGTGGTACGTGACTATCTTTGCTGTCTTCGACGACAGTTCCTTCAGCAAACCTAGTGCATGTAAGGCCGACGACTACTAAGACCTTTTGGACTGTCCATCGCGCCGTTTCCAACTGCTGGCGTTTTCGTCAGTCGACGACGAGAAGGACTTAGGCACACAAAGCCTCTTCGACCTAAGTGCCGACACGTTGTGTCGGTTCCATCGTCCGTGGGAGTCTGTGCTATTCATGGTTGGCGATAACTGCAGCGTAAATCAGTACATCGGACGTCGGGCTGGCGCCATTCCTCTGATTGGCTGCGCCAGTCACCGCTTCAACCTAGCGATGAGCGACTTTCTGGTACCAAACCAGCAACTAGTGACTCGTGTCCACGCGCTGATAACACGGCTTACTAGTATTAAGTGCCGCGCGATGCTGCGAAAGCTAACCCATCTGGCTACAGTGATGAGAAACGCTACTCGATGGTCGAGTGTTTTGGCTATGGTCAAGCGCTACATGGAGTTGATACCGTTCTTACCAAAGATAGACCATGGATCTGTTGCTGACTATGGCCTCGAGAGCTATCTTTTAAGCCGGCGCGAGAGCGAGCGAGTAACGAAACTGTTTGGCGACTAAGAAAAGCTAAATGGCGTCACACAAACTTAGCAGAAGTCGGCACTGACTCTCTCCGGTGTTCGCCGGTTGTTCGACCATTTGTTAGCGGAGTACCCGCAGCTGGACGACCGCTTGGGAACAACTGCTACCATTATCAACAACAAGCCACTGGAGTCAGAAATCATCAAGATGCAGCGCCACGAGGCACTTGGTTCTGCCGAGCGCTCGGCGTGTGCGATGTTCAGGCTGGCTGATGATAATCACGTTCAATTCGAAACGTCTGAGGAATGTCCCTCATTCGCTCGAAGCGCGCTCAAGAGACGCAAGTCAAATCGGCGCCAGCGCTACATGGACGTCGGTTTTGTTCCGCCAACGTCAAATGAATGCGAGCGGTGTTTCTCTGCTGCGAAGTTGGCTCTGACAGACTTACGCAAGATGATGGAACCAGAGCGGCTAGAGGCGGTGATGTCGTTGTCAATAAATAGGGAGCTCTGGGACGTGTACGGTGTCGAAACCGTTACACACCGGCTAGGTCAGAATGGTCGTGATTAATTGAATAATGAACTATTTTGCAGATTCTAAAAACTATCAACCTGAATATTCAATTTTTCGGAGCCCTGGGTAGACTTCTAAATGGGTCCTATTTAGGCCTGGGCTCGGATTTGGATCAGCAATTCATACAGTTATCAAGAAGTGCAGACGCTACGACTGCATAGTGAGGTGTTTCTGGCTTAGCTCGAGGAGAGCTGAAACATTGCCCACCCTCGATACCTGACCAGGGTTTGAGCAGCCGAAAACAAACTCTCGGTCTCTTAGAGAAGCTTCCTCAACATGTAGAACAAAATTTAAAAACAGCAAAATTGCACAAGCGGTTGTGAAGAACGCCGTTTTTGATGACCAAACGCAAAAAAATCACCGGCGGATCGTACTAAAGAGAAAGAACTTAGTAAGAAAGTTAAAACAAATTCAAAGCTAAAAATATAACAAAAACGGGTTTGCCGTTTTGTAGTGTGCATAGCATAACTCGCTTTCGACAGGAGAAAGGTGATAGATAATTGCTACACACCAGGTTCATGGATAATACTTTATTGAAGTTTTTGCGGCAATGCTTTATTCTTTTGCAGTCCTATTACAATTTACAGTCGGCGGCATCATCGCATTTCCTGCCGGTTGAATAGAGCATAAAAAACTTGTAAATTATCAAGCTTGACCTACGATGGCGAGCCAATTTTGCATTAATTACATTTTGAGTGAGATAATTGGTGAAAGCTTGCGGAGTAGCAAAACTTGTCAAATCTTTTTTTGGCGAGGTACTTCCCGCCAAATTGTGATTTTTCTCAATTGTTTCCCGAAGGCTGCAGCTACTTCTCTAATGACCACCGCAACCTCCCAATCACGCAAAAATGCATGCCTACACGATTGGGGTGCTAATTATAATCTGTTGTTCTAGCACTGTTCACCTGTTAAGTACCTGTGATCCTTATTGGCCTGTTGTCAGTATTGTTCAGCTGTTAGTTGTTCTCGTTTCTGAGTACCCGCATAGAATAACCATTTTGATAGTTTTTGTGGAAGGTGCAGGCGTGATATACAGACACCAACTTCAACGAGTTGCAGTGTTACATGTTGAAGGAGACACAATATAATTAATATCTTCATTATTTTTTAATATACGTTGATGAAACTATTTTTTACGTTATTACCTATGCTTTGACGACAAGTAATAAGCCTCACATATAAAATAATGAAGTACTTCCATAGCGCAACTTGTAGAGACATTGTATGTATCCAGTGGTATGCATCAGTACTATAGAAGCTGCACGCATCTTTTGAATGTGGTTGTGACCTTTCGCACGTGTCTTCTTATGATTCGGCTGAACGGCGTTCCCACTAACATCATGATAGCGTTGGCGATCTGCTTCAATATGCTCCATCAGAGATCACACCAAGTGTGCTGGCTGCGGGGTGGAGGAGCTGATACAAGATGTGGCTCTATACGCCACCGTCACTCCGGATTGGCTCAGGAAGTCCCACGTAATCGGTTGTATGCTGAAGCAAATGTGCAAGTCGTTACTTCGCAGATGATGCTATCTACAAGCATGTGCTATCAAAGGGTAACTAGCCAAAACTCTCGTTAGATGGTGTTTTCCTCAGCTCCTATGCTCACTTATAGTAGATATGAGATAAATATTCGTAACGAGAAGCTAACGAGAAGCTCGTAAGATTGAGTTCAATTCATACCACCTTGTCGACATGTTAGTGCACTGAAGATGGTACTCGCCTTGAGTTACAGAACTTCGTCAGACTCACGGTATCGATATGTCCCGCGTATGTTGTGATGATTCCCTGTTGATGTGCAACAGGTCACCAGGGTGGACAACAGGTCAGCAGGGGCTGTGAAGGAGCAACAGGTCAGCAGGGGCAGAACAACAGGTATTAATTATTTTCCACACGATTGAAGACCTCAAAGCCACGGTCAAGCGTGCTCTAATGGGCGAACAAACTCATAGTGTAAGTATTGCAAGCGCCATCCCGTACCATGCTTTACAGAAATGGGTTTCGAAGGGCAAATTTGGCATCTTGCGCGAGCCTGTGCGACGCGGTCCAGCACCTTTACTATTCGGCCCCAGCGGAGCAGTGCCTCGTTGAATGGACCGTACGGCGTCAGATGGTAGGCCAACCAGCTAGCTGCAAGATGATTATTTTTAAGCCAGGAGCTATCTCCTCCTTGGCGGTCGTACAAATCGTAGGCGGGACTGAGGGGGGGGGGGGGGGGGGTCGTCGCTTTTTGGGCCGACATCCTTTTCCCGTAGCTAGAACATCACAGCGGTAATCAAGGCCCGAAAGTGTGTGTCTAAGGATGCCACAGCGATCCTGTTCAGCTCGCTGATCAAAGCAGTGATCGAGAACAATCTTGACGCTTCCCGGATCTTTAATGTGGACGAAACAGCGTTTCGAACGAACATGGGATCCAAGCGCGTCGTGGTCATCAGATGCTCCGGAATTTTGGCATCAAGACGTCGCTCTAAGCTTCCACCTAAATTATGTCCTGTGGCAGCGCCACCAGATGCATGACACCTCTGGTGTTCGTGACGCCTGGCTCCACGGTCAAACTGGAAGTGTTCAATGGTTACACTTTCCCTGGAGTTGCCGTAACTACATCTACGTCGGGGTTTATGAATGATCAACTCTTCGTGCAGTGGCTTCGTTTCTTTGCAGGTAGTGTTCCGGACGGCGTGCAAGGACCTCTGCTGCTGGTACTGGACGGGTGCAGCTCACACTTTTCGGCCGAAATCATTTTAGAGGCTGAATGCCTTAGTGTCCTCCTATTGCTGCTCTCATCTAACATCACTCACATACTACAACCGTTTGACGAGGCAGTGTTTTCATCGTTTAAGGCCAAGCTTCGCCAATTGACCGACATATGCGTGGGTGAAACTGGCAGCAGCTCTGCCAACGAAAAAGAAGCCATTAATATCGCAAGCACATCGTGGTTGGTATGCAAAATGGGTAAAAATAAATGGCTGGTCTCGGTGGATGCGGCCTGTTTCCGCCTTCGAGGCGTCGAATGGTGTACAATCCTATATGATATTACAAAAACATAAGCGACAGGTATAGAATAAAGCTGACTGTACACAGTTTCTTGTAATTTGTGTTTAAATATAGGCCGATTTGTGCTGTCAGGAAGCGCTACCATAACTTAGTGGTAAAATCCTCGGCTCATAACCGAGAGGGCGGTGGCTCGATCCCACCTGGTAGAATTAACCCAACCCATCACTAGTGCGCCGATTTTCAGTTAGATCACTCGGTGGTCGTCACAAAACTGCAAAAGTGATAGACAGGTGCTATCGAGAGCTGATTGACCGCCAGCATGCTCAGTATCATGAGTCGGGATTCCATTGTGATAACGGTTTGAGATTGTCGAATTTTGATCACCAGAAATCACAGCAGACCCAGTCATACAGATGGATATCGTGTCACTATAGAAAGTAAGTAAAAAGAGTAGTAGTTGAAGTGCACAGCAAAAGTGTATTAAGCGTTTTATGCTTCCATAACGACATCGGCATGCGCCGTTGCCACGACAGACGCCAAACCAACCGCATTGGTGGCTGCTGCGGTTTTTTGCTTCTTGGGCTTAGGCGTCTTCTTGGTCTTGGGCACCTTCTTGGCCTTAGGAGCTCTCTTGGTCTTGGCAATAACTAGAGACGCTGCTTGTTGCTTGGACTTCGGCTCTTCCTTGGTCTTCTTAGGTGGTCGTGCGATCGCGTCAAGCGCTTCCCGGGTAAGTAGCCGACCAACAACTGTAGCTGTCTTGCGAACGCGGTTCTTGGCTGGCTGTAGCACGAAAACATCTTTCTGCACTGTCTCCCTGATGCGAAGCCACTTAGCTAGCTGAGCTATGGCTGGGGCACCATTGCGGGCAAAGTTAGCAAGAGTAAAAAAAAAATATTTTTACAAAAAGCAAGAGTAAAAGCGACGGAAAACTGATCACATGGGATAAATGGGTTGTATCAGTTAGTAAATCCTTATTAAGCATTGACTAACTGTTTAGCGCTGAAACCCGCTAGGAGAGATCGCGCTCTTGTTTAATATGTAGTTTTTGCTCACAACTAAAAGCTCAATACAAAGCTACGCAAGATGAAATTGGGCTGACATTTTGGCACGAAACTGGCACATTACCTTATCTATTTCTTCGCTGCACAACTCTTTCCTGAATCATGCGTAAAAGCAATCCTTGCGTTTTGTATTGTTTTTTTCTGAGGATAAAGCAGGTGAGTCCGGATAGCATTGTGAACCACGTGACTAAGCCTCCCCAAACGAATAAGTATGTGGTGTTATTTAAGAGCATCTCCACCGGTTGAGCTAAACGTAATAATTTAAATGCACTGTCTGACTAAGATCTGTTCCCATCGCTTAAGACTAAATCTTGGCTAAAGGTACACCTTTATCTGATTATGGCAGCTAAGTACGGCAACTGCGTTTTGTCAATCCATTGTGAGGGGCGGAAACTTCGGCGTTCTTCTTTTTTACGTTGGTGGTGAGCTTGGGGAAGGCTCTTACCTTCTTGGCAAACATATCAGAGTCTGGAATGAGAGCGAGGAGGGATAATGGAGGGGTCGTTGTTTCGAGACTCCAATCAACTCGACTCATGTCTGGACTCGATGCTCTCTGAGTCTAAGAACGACGAGACCAAACGAACCCCAGGAGGATATAAGCCTGGCAAAAAAAACAGCAACAAACGAAGAGACTTCAAGAAGCATTACAGCGATCTCACTGCCCAGTGCTTCTTGTGATGGTCCTGTTAACGATTAGAAAGCTTCCGCCCTTCGATTTTACATACCCAAGTCGCTGCTCTGGCGTGTGTACAGCACAGTGGCAAGCGCCGACCCGTACTTTGAGCACCGGCGCGATGCTACTGGAAAGTGGTGTAATCACCCTCTAGTTAGAGTGCTACGTTTCGTGTATATGTCTGCGCCCTCCCTGCTGGTGCTATTGACGAGGATTTTGAGCTGACTGAATCTAGTGATTGTGACAAGATTCGCCATTTTGCAGACGCGCTAGATCAGCAGTTTAGCACGCAGCCTAATGAAGAGGTTGTATATTTTTTACTGCAGCAAATACTGCGCAAGATTCTACTGGCATGTGTTTTAGAATTACCTACATTGTAACAAACTGGCCCCTTGTCGGAGGGAGAGGAGAACGAAGAGAGTCTTGGGGCTGGCAGGGAGAAAGCAAAGTGTGCTGGTCTCCCCGACCAACTGCCCTCAACCAAACAGTTGGTTGAGAGAGCCCCTGTATTATTTAATATCAATATCTAAAGTGATATATCTCTATCTCGATACTATCGGTTATTCGATACACTCACCCCTCCAGCATTTGAAGTGCTCGTCATACTTGTTTCTTCAAGTGCGGTTGAGTCCGTCGTCGGTCTTGACGTATCCGTTGCTCGTCCTCGCTTGTTACCATTTTGCTCTACGCCTTTGGTCTCCACTATTGCAGCTTCTCACCTGCCTTAGCCTCTCCCCAGTTAGCAACTTACCTCAGTCGACGCTCGCCACTGCCGCTGTGTCCGCTGCCCTGTTGTGTTAGTGTCCTTGGCTGCGCAACTACTCGCTCCCTCGAGAGCCTGCCATGGCACGAACCAAGCAGAATGCGTCTCGGTCAACTGGTGGGCGAAAACCGCGCGCGTCCCTCAGCCGCCAAGCTCAACGGAAAACGTCTTCAGCTCGAAGTGCCGCGACATCGCCCCGCTGGCACGTCTGGACTATTTCTGATCGTCTTGGCGCGCAGGTAACCCGAGACTCTCGCTATTATGTTGAGTACATCATTTCTGCAGGGAAAACCGAGGGTTCTTGGGAGCCTCGTTGGCTCCTTGAGGAAGATGGCTTCACTGAGTATCTTGAGCTTGTCGATCAGTTCAAAGCTACCGGCGGTCCCATGACCTTCGCTGAGTTCTCTCTCTCGCGGCCGGACGACTTCTCACAGGCTATAGGAGCCTCCCGCGATGGCCGTTGCGCCTTCCGCGCTCTGGATCTTGCTGCCGACGCCCTTGGAATCTCCGACTGGTACTCGGAAGCTGCTGTCGGTGCGTTATACTGTGTGCGTGCTGCGACTGACAAGCCAATCACATCTGCTGGGGTGGTGTGGTCCACACTGTGGACTTTCATTCGGAATTCCAACCGCGCCGCTCGTGCTGCTGGTCGCGCTGAGATCTGTGAGGATACAATTGGTGTTAATCAGGTCCAGTTTCGTCTCGAAGGTGTTCAAGCTTGCGTCGGTCTGGATTTTCTGCTGCTGGCGCCTGGCGTGTATCTGTGCGCAGGTGTTCTCCCAGGTCCTCAGCGTAAGTCGCACGCGTTCATGCTTCAGGTGACGAAGCACGGTCGCTTCGTTTCCGACGAAAGCCTCGTGCAGATGCCGCTGTTGGAATGCGCCTTTTCGTGGCTGGCGAAAGTACGATTCGTCCGACGCGTCCTGATTCGCTAAAATACCGGTCTAGGAAGAAGTAGGCTAACTTGATAATAGCATGGCTCCTTTTCAGCTTGACGTTTTTAAACTTGAACTTGCGCCTGGAACTTGAAGTTTGTATACCTTGAACGTTTAACTGGATCTTGAACATAATCTTGAAATGTAATCGCTAATCTTTATTCTTGAGTTGCTGTCGTGTCCGTCGACCTACTATTTTGTCCTCGGAAATTTGACGTCGTCTTTTTCTTGATCTTTTAGGCGTCTTGGCTTCGTACGTTTGAATCAACCCAGTCACTTGGTGTAAGTTCTCGAGCGGTTCCCACGTAGTCTTCCTCTCACCCACCCACCGAATGAGATACTGTACGTTCCCCTTGCGCTGACGCTTGTTGATAACTGCTTCGACGATCTGTCCCACCTGGCCATCGTGTAATATTACTTCGTGAGGTCGCGAGAGACGCGTCGGAGACTCGTACGGCTTGAGTGAGCCGGTGTTGAAGACTGGATGTAGCTTGAGTCCGGGCGGCAAGTTGATCTCGTATGCGTGTCGATGTACCTTGCGCACGACGGAATACGGTCCAATCCACTTGGGTCCAAGCTTGCGTGAGTTGGGAAACCCCGTGTGCGCTGTGTCCAGATTCTTCGTGCTTAGGTACACTTGGTCACCAACGCTGAAGTCTTGATCTTTGCGTCCGCGGTCGTACACGTCGGCCATACGGGCTTGCGCATCCTCGAGGGCCTCCTGACACTGGCGAAGTACGGCTGCTTGATGTTCCGTAAACTGAACGCCTTGGCGTCGTCCCCCGCGCAATCCTCGCCGACTTGACTCAGCAATAACAGATAGTGGGTTGTGTGGGACGTATCCAATGTCAGCCTCGAATGGTGACATCTTGGTGCTTGAGTTGACCGCTGAGTTGATGGCAAACTCTGCGTTCGCAAGATGTACATCCCAGTCATCTTGTCGTGGAGATACAAAGCAGCGGAGGTACTCTTCAAGAGTTCGGTTCGTCCTCTCCGTTTGACCATCACCTTGAGCCCGGTACGCTACCGTCATTTTGAGCTTGGTTCCCACATTGTCGAAGACTTGACTCCAGAATCCAGAGACAAACTTGGTATCTCGGTCTGACACGATATCACGTGGCATACCGTGAAGCCTCCAGATGTTGTCGATGAATAACGACGCCACCTCTTGCGCGGAAACTGTCTTCGTCGTTGCGATGAAATGAGAACGCTTGGTTAGGCGATCCACGACAACCCAAATCGAGTTCTTCCCGGTTTTCGTGTCCGGTAAGTCCGTGATGAAATCCATCGAAATCGAACGCCATCGTTCTTCTGGAATCTGTAGAGGTTCCAATCGCCCAGGGGTCTTCGTCAATCGAGGTTTGTTCCGTCTGCAATCTTCACAATCCGTGATGTACTTCTTGATCGTACGAACCATTCGCGGCCAATACCAGTCAGCACGTAGCTTCAGATATGTGCGATCGGTGCCGGAATGCCCACCGTAGTTTGAATCGTGTACTTCGGAGATGACGCGATTCTTTAGCGCCACCACGTTTGGAACGACAATCCGTGGCTTCTCATCCGTTGTTCCTTGGTACCAGATCAGGTTCTTTTCCTCAAAGAACGCCTTGTATTGCTTCTCAGCCGTACCACGAGGGTTCGCTGTCGTACCACGCTTTTTAATCGCGCGTCGAATTTCTCGAATGATTTTGTCCTTAGCGTACCCGTTGATAATCAACTTTATCAGCTCATTTGTTGGCCGAATCTCGGTAACACGAAGTTGGTAACTCGTCTCGTTGAAGCTTGGGACGAGTAAATCGTGGAACTCCTTCGTCTCAGGCTTAAGATCTGGTCTTCGGCTCAGTGCGTCCGCGATACCATTCTTCGCTCCTGGTAAGTACGCGAAGACTGGTTGGTATTCTGCGAGGATGTCGTACCACCGGGCTAGTCTTCGATTCGCCATCTTCTGCTGGAAAATTCCCTCGAGTGACTTGTGGTCCGTCTCGATCATCACCGGTCGGTCCAAACAGTAATTCCGAAACGCCGCCAATGTGTTAACAGTCGCGAGTAGCTCCTGCTGTTGAGTTGGGTACTTCAGCTCTGCTGACTTCATCTTCCGGCTGGTAAAAGCGATTGGTCGCTCGATTTCATCGACAACTTGAAAGAGAACACCACCCACAGCGAACTGACTTGCATCCGTCCGCAAGTGCATCTGCTTTGTGAAGTCGGGTAAATGTAGAACTGGTGTGTCGGATAGTCGTCGTTTCAGATCCTTGAAGCTCTTCAACTGCACTGCATTCAGTGTTATCTATGCGTTCCGCTGGGTTTTCTTCTTTAACAGAGTAAACAGTGGTGCTGTCAGTTCAGCATACTGCTCACAGAATCGCTGCACGTATCCAGTTAAACCGAGAAAGCTGTGGAGTTGTTCTTGGGTCCTTGGGACCGGCCAATCGCAAATGGTCTGTACTTTGTCTGGGTCTATCCGAACTCCGTTTCGGCCAATAAAATCACCAAGACACGGGATCTCTTCAGCGCAGAACACACACTTAGACAATTTCACGTACAGCTTGTTCTCCTTGAGTATCTCCAGTACGTCGCGTAACGCTTGCAAGTGATCGTTGATGTCCTTCGACTTCGTGAAGACGTAGATATCATCGTAGAATGATCTAGTGTGCGACAACCCCTTGAACAACGACGACGTCAGCCTATGCATAGTTGCAGGAGCATTGCTGACTCCCATAGGTAGTACCAGGTATTCGTAGAGGCCGCTTGGCGCTTGGAATGCGGTGTACTTCGCATGATCCATCTTCATTCGAACTTGGTAGTACGCCGACATTAAATCCATACACGAAAAATAGTAGGCGCCAGCCATACTATCGAAAACGTCTTCTTTGCGCGTCATCAGCACGCTCTGTCTGATCGTGTTGCTGTTGAGGTACCGGTAGTCGTGAACGATACGCCATCCCACGGGTTTGCGTACGCAGAATGTCGGTGCAGCGTGAGGGCTGATGCTTGGTCGAATCAGTCCCTTCGCGATCATCTCGCGTACCCACTTATCGATTTCCGCCTTCTGCGCTGGCGAGAGACGCCACTGCTGCCGATACATTGCAGCGTTTGGGTCCTTCACATCAATACGGTGCTCAATGTCGCGCTCCATTGGCAGTCCATCGGGCAACTCTGGCTTGAACACATTATCCTTGTACTCGACGAGAACAGGGTATGCTGGGTTATCCTTGAACGTCCCCCAGTCCGTGCTTAGGAATCGCCTGGCCTTCTCGGATCCAACGTTGTCTGGTTCATCGCTCCTCTTAAGATCTCGTTCGATCTCCTTGATCGTATCGTTCGTTACTACAATCATGAAGTCGTGTTCCGGTTGGTCTTTCGCAGGTAGCCGTAGGAACTTCCGTAGCTTCTTCCTAGTGATGTACTTGGTTTCAACTCCTTCCGAATCAACCACTCCGAGAGTAAACATTGCTTCAGCTCTAGCGTTCTTCTTCTCACGCTTCGAAAGCTTCTCCACGTCCTCAGCTGGTCTTTCAACGCTTTCAACTTCGCCCTCCAGCTGTGTTTCTGGCACGGCGGCTCGACAGGAATCACGGCTTATCGCGGAAGAGCGTTCGCAATCCACAGCATCGTGAAGCCCAGAGCCATTAACCTGACTGCACTTCCCACAGGGAGTCGAAATATCCGCCGTTGAGGCTCCTTCTGAGACGCATACCTTGAAGCAACGATTCTTCCAGTCGATTTCCGGATGTACATCCACAAAGAATGGCATCCCGAGAACACAGTCAAACTCCTCCGGAATATCGAAGACAACTGCTACACACTGGTAATGTGGGACATCTTGGAGTAGAATCTCGATCTTCACCAACTCCAGGATAGATTCGCCGATCTTGTTGTCGCCGAGCTTCACCTTGACAGTCCGGTCGGTGTAAGCGTGTGTCTTCAGCTCGTGCTTCTTGACGAATCCACGAGACACGTATACGGTTGTGGTACCACAATCCAACAGGATCTTGGCACCGAAATTGTTTACACCCTGTACTATTGATCCTTCAATCGAAAACAATGGCGCACGAGTGTAGACGAGAGGGTCTTCGCAAAGCAGATTCAACGTATCCTCGTTTACGGTTAAATCTTCTTCGCTAGCCTTCGCCACGTCAGGTCCCTCTTCTACTGGCGTGGCTGATCGTTTCCCTCGTCACTCTTCAGCTTCTTGCAATCACGCTTGAAGTGCCCTGGCTTTTTGCAATAGTAGCACACGGGTCCTTCCTTGGCTTGTTCTGCGGGAGCGTAGTGGCCGGGCTTGAAGGACTTCTTGCTGAACGGCTTATTGTTGTTGGACTGGTTAGAGCTTGCTCGTCCGCGGGACTGTTGCTCACGTTCCGGCTTCTCGCGGGTCGGTTTGCGCTCGCCACCGAAATGAGACATCTCATACTTCGCAGCATGGTCCATTGCCTCACTCAGCATCGTCGCGTTTTGAAGCTTAACATAGGCTTGAGTCGCACGCTTGAGACCGTCACAATAGTAGCTGACTTGGTCGACTTCGCTCATGTCCTCAACGCGGAAGATCAACGACGAATACTTCCCATTGTACTCTTCGATGTCATTGACCTGACGGAGTTCACGTAGCTTCTGTCGTAACACCGCTTGATAGTTGGAGGCTTCGAAGTAAGCGAGGGCATCATTCGTGAACCGACGCCACGTCTGCATATCCGCGGGAGTTCTTGAGGCCCAGAATAAGAACCATCCTGACGCAGGTTCCTCCATCGCTGTCCCAGCGATCGAAGGGAGCGTGTAGTTGTCGTCCGTCGCGTCGTGACCGTTGATTCGACACAGGGTCTCCACTTGGAAGAGCCACTGGCGCACATCGTCGTCACGCTTCCCCTTGAACTTCGGCAGGCCGGTCGGAACGCGAGCCTTGGACGCTATCGGCAGCTGACGCTGCGCTTGATTGTTGGCTTGGAGGGCTGTCATCTCAGCCCTTAGCTGTGTGAGCTGCGCTTCCAGCTCGGCCTCTCTCTCTCCTCTCGGTGGCGCGTCTTGGTCGTTCTTGCGCGTCGCGGGGGCCATAGTCGTCGAGTCTTGACCAACAAGTGCTACCAGTGTAACAAACTGGCCCCTTGTCGGAGGGAGAGGAGAACGAAGAGAGTCTTGGGGCTGGCGGGGAGAAAGCAAAGTGTGCTGCTCTCCCCGACCAACTGCCCTCAACCAAACAGTTGGTTGAGAGAGCCCCTGTATTATTTAATATCAATCTCTAAAGTGATATATCTCTATCTCGATACTATCGGTTATTCGATACATACATGCACTGGGAATAAAAGAGTCGCCCCAGGTAGAGAGGGGGCATTATAAAGGAAAGGTGAAGAAACCAACAGAGTGCTGTAAGGATGTGCCGATAATGTCTTGTGGATGTGACATGCAAGCCTCAGTTGACCTATTCCATTGAACAATGTTAATACAGCACTTCTAATTGATCGGGATTCTCTAAAATTAATCGTGGAGAAGGCCCTGAGGTAAGGTTTTCAATTAACGCTAATGAAGACATGATGGTCTACTGTCTTTCCGATGGCATATATTCTGACTAGCCAGTCCTTATACATATCCTATTTGAGCCAGCAACCAAGCGAAAACATTACGCAAAGATCGAGGAAGAATACCGAAAGGATGTGGAACGGGCGCTTCAGGTTCTTCAAGCCCGATGTCGGGTATTTGATGTTCTGTGCAAGTTTGGGATCCTTTGAACATGTGAACCCGATGAAACCAGTCTCAGCTTACACAACATGGTCGTCAAAGATAAAAAGATGAGCAATAAGCCAAGAATTATCTGTTCAAACCAGGATTTCAACTTTCTGGTCGTCCATAGTTTATAATGGAACACCCCCAAGGACTTCGTTCCTTAAGCTTAAGATCTGCAGTGCTCGGCGTCTTAAATTTATTTTAGCTCTCCATATTGAATAGCTCCAACATCGACTTTGCATACGATCTCTGTTTAGCCAACACTCTTTTCTTTTTGCAATCGGAAGTGATCTCCCTACCTAGAATGTTAGTGTAGTTTACCGAGATTCTTCAATCTCGAACCGATTTTCATCCTGTTGATGAGCTTCATCGAAATGGAGCCAATTAAAAACATAGTGATCAGCATAAAGTGGAATGGAAACTAGCTGCACAGCATCGCTTTTTGCTGCTACGCAAGCTGTAGAGGCCATCATCGTAAATATCTGCTCATCCATGGAAGGCTTGAGCAGCTGGGGCCATACCCTGGGTATTGTCCCGGCTTTAAAAGAAGATACAACCCTTCGTTATTCCGTTTACAAACGTCTACAAATATACACGCCCACCTGACACTCTATTGTGCTGTGCAAAATCCTGATTGAAGTTACATCTATTTTTGGGTCAAACATACGTAATTCGCAGCTATTTGGTTTATTATGAGGCTTTTATGATGCCTGAATTCAGCCTTATATTGCGCTGTGGATAACTCATGAAAACGTATCCTGTAAATGAATGGATCGACAAACAGATGTCATTATTGCCAGCGGTCACCGAAAGAAATGCAGCAGATCAAAACAGACTTATATCCATCGCAGCGGGTGTATTCATATTCGAATATCTGGACGTGGCGGTAACACTTGGTCCAGTGAAAATCTGTCACCTTGCAGAGTTTTTCACCTACTTTCGCGTCGGGTTCTCAAGCGCTCAACGCAGGGTTCCAGCGATGTGATTCCACCATCCCCCATACCTTCTCCATTGGCTGGAGCCCGGGATGGTGGGGGGGGGGCAAATGGTCAATCTTGGCAGCAATAACTTGAGTTGCGTAAATCGGGGCTGGTGCCTTCGACACACTGCAGACTACTGCTTTCTGAGTACTTTCTTTAGCCTTTGCCTCCCTTCTTTCTGCTGCTATCGTAGCAGTCTTCATGGCCTCAGACGCACCCATATAAACCTCTAAGCTGTACAGACAAACTCCAATCAGTATACTCTGTATCATACAGAATAGTTATTCTGTACAAGACATATTTTGTAATCGTACAGCATAAGCTCTTACCTGGAGCAATTCCCGGTGCTCCACAGCACACCATGCCTACCTTTGTGCCATATCGATGTGGCGCGTCCTTGTAGAAAACTCGAACTGGATAAAACTTACTTCAATTAGGGATCGTTCACTCATCGAAACTAATATGGGGACCCATTCGATATCCTCTACGAAATGTCGCTGCCAGGGTTTGAAGAAGAGGTCTCACCTGCCCAGCCTTGACGGCTCCAGTGGTTTTAATCGCAAAATGAAGGTAGCGAGTCACAGTTTTAAATCGGTCGCGCGCCATGTATCGCCCATACGTGCCACGCGGTATCGCGCCGTTTTCAGCGGTCGAACAGTGCTTGTCAATGCCATTAGTATGACTGCACCGGGACCATTCGACGAGCAACCCGATGGCATGGAGCACCTCGTAAACCTTGATTAGTCTCGTCCGTTCTAGAGCTTGCACCAGCTCATCCAGAGGATGCACTATCTTTGCCGGGTTATTGGCCTGAACTTCCAGCTGCCTGGTGTGTTGTTTCTCGGTGATTGCATGTATATAGATAGCTTGTGGTAGCATTCAGTCTCCTCTGCGAACCAAAGCCTTTCTTTTGAAACGAAGTAGAAGAATAAACCAAGTGGAGAACGGCCAATAGCAGCTGCGTATTCTGTTGGTCCCCACAATCTATTGTACAGGTCATCAGCTTCATCGGGTTGTAAACCGGCTATATTCAGTAATATGCAGAACATGTGATGACAGGTTAGTATAACACTTCTTATACGGAATAAGATATTCGGTGGGATACAGAATAACTGATGATGCATTATCAATAATCTGTAGTAAACATGCTTACCTGAGTGTGTTTCGTCGTACAAATCCCAGCCTGTTTCGGCCATCTTGCGCATTGCGCCATCATCTTGCTGAAATTGATGATCGGTATCCTTGAACTCGTCGTCCGACTCCACATCACTCTCGTAGCTCACCACCGGTGCATCCAGCGCGTCGTTAATTGATTCGAGCTCGTCTTTTACATGAATCGAAAGCACACTTACGCTCACGTCGTCCTCCTCTACAGGCCCGAACAAGTTATCCGCATGCTGCGCATCCATGAAGTGACTGTTATCGAATGCATCGATACCAGACTGGCTAAATCCTTCTTCTGATGATTCTCCACTGTTTTCTTCGGACGTACTACAGGGTAGTGCATTTGGTTCAGTACGATCGAGCTCAGCCCTCGTAGTAACAGCGAGCCCTTCGCTCACTCCAGTCGTAACCGTCGTAACATCTTTGCCAGTAGCGGTGCTAATGTCGGTCCCAGAAGTAGCGGGGACTAGCCTCGGAACAGCAAGTTGTTGACGTACCGTGGTGAACGGGGTGTGATTGGCTGATCCTTAGCCAAGTGCGAGGGCGTCGGCAGCTGCGACGGATCCGGCGATCGGTACAGTGGTCGAGGTTGCAGGTTGGTTGCGAGAGCACGAAAAGGACTCAGAGATGGATACGGAGTCGTAGGACGAAGCCTAAATCTAATGTCACTCTCTCATTTGCGTATTAATCCTCGTGTAATTTTAAGGGCTAACATGGCTGGTCGCTGACCGACTTACAACAGGTTATGAGCCCAATGACCAAAGTCAACGACGAGGCCACCGGCGACGTCGTACCTGCGACGACGCCAGCACCCGTTGCCAGCCGCGAAGGGATCGGTATGGCTGACGACGTCGAAGGTAAGAGCACCGCTGCTGCGCGCAAAAGAAGCAACAGCAACAATCCCGACGGTTGGCAGGGCCATGGAGGGGACAGCGGAACCGAGCTACTCGACATCATGCAAGGAATAGCCAAGAGACTGAAGAAAGATAAGAAGTCACAGTTGAAGCTAGAGGAGAAGATCGGGGGCAGCGGAGACGGCACCAATGGCGCAAGCGTGCCCTCAACTATATCTATGAGCTCGAACCTGTTTGCTACAGGGCTCGGGCGTGAAGCACGAAAGCACATCGATTCTTTGGCCGGTTCGCCAGAGTCGTCACAGACGGCGGCGCCAAGAAGATCAGCGGCACCGCCACAGTATTTTCCACAACAGCAGTTTGGGTACGGCATGCCAATGTCGCATCTGCAACGCCTGCATGCTGCGGTAGCGCAGGAGCTCCAGCAGACGGTGGCTGCGCCGCCACAGCAAAAAGTACACGCTCAGCCAGGAGCCGGGTGGTTTCCTAGACTTCAGCAAGTGCCTGCAGCCCGCTATCCAGACGTATGACAGAAGAGATCCGGGATCCGGCCCTTCGATGGTAAGGCATTGTACGTCGGACTGGGGTCTGGCTTCCTGGAGTGGGGTCGTTGCTTTGAATAACAGGCCAGCATCGCCCAGGCGGCGTGTGGCTTCTTGTGGCCTGACGATATTGGTGGACCTATAGAAAACTACTTGAAAGGTACAGAGGAGAGGTATTACCACAAGCAGGTTGAGGCCTGGTGAGGACAATTGCCTTCGCTACAGTATGTGATGGAGAAACTGCTGGAAGCATTTAAAGCAAACATCACCCCGGCTCAAGCAATGAAGTTGTTCATGGCGCCCAAGGACATGGACAGAACATTACATGTTTCGGGTAGCCATTTCTGAGGCGTGTGGAGGGAGTGCGGACTATCTAGTACTGATCAACATAGTACAGTACGCATCCTTCGACCTGCACCCTTCTACCTGCGCACTGTACTGATGACCAAGGTGGACAGTACAAGGGGAGAATTCCTGCTGCAGGCCGAAGAGCTCGCCCACTTTGCTCAGGCGTGGGAACTCGAACCGACGTGGAGCCAGAACCTCGGTAAAGAAGTCGCTGCCACCGTGGGTGAGCGACGCAGCAACGAGACGCGACGATGCCACGAATGCAAACAAATCGGGCATCTGCTATCAGATTGTCCAGCGCGTGATCGAGGCCAAGGTAACATATCAGATTCAGCGCTTGCCTTGCGGGACAAGCTGGCTGGAGACAAGGACGAGTGGATGCTCGACAGTGGGTCGAGCAGGCACCTGGTAAGCAACGAGGTTGAGTCGGTAGACGACGTGTGTCTGTAACCCAACGGTGATCCGTTAAACGTAACTAAGAAGTGCACTCTGACACTGCGAGTGTCCGCGTGGGGAGCTGTGAAGGTCATCAAGTTGGCCAATGTGTACTACGCGGCGGGTGTCGTTCACAACTTGATCTCATACGGCAAGTTGGATGAAAAGGGTTTCATCTTGACGTACCGTGATGATTAACGTGTGGTACGGAGGCGTGGTCGTTTTTGACGTTGGACTGGGGCACAACGTGCTGGTAGCTCGAGGCAAGGTTGACAAAACGCAGGAGGCTGTGTCGGATGGGATCATGGCGACACTGGACCGCGAGGCAGACGCATCGGACGACGCGTACAATGCAGCGCAAAAGACATCTCTAGTCGAGCTCCACAAGAGACTAGGGCATCTTAACTATGATGCGGTGGAGCGTCTAGCGCGGGATCCGAGTTCGATGATCGAACTGACGGATCGGAGACGCGTGAACTGCCTTACTTGTGCACAGGGTAAGCAAAGTTAGAACAGGCAATCACCAAAGGACAGTGGCGATCACTCTCCAATTGATAGAGTGGGTGGTGTGATTTGCACGGACCTTAAGGGTCCCATGACTCCAAAGCACCGACGCAACAACCGCTATATGATCAACTTCGCCGATCACAAAAGCAACTACTGCAGGGTGATCGTGGCGCGTACCAAGGACGCGACCGCGAACCAGTACGAGCATTTCCTTGTATATTATGAGAAATGTTTCGACTGCAAGATACATGTTTTGAGAACGGACTCGGGGGCTGAGTGCCAGAACGTTGTTTGTTCTGCAAACGCACCGGGGTATCGAGGCCAAAAAGCAAGGCGCGAAACCAATCAAATAATGGCAAGGCTGCGAGGATGCACCGCACGATCATGAACATGGCTAGATGCATGATCTTCGCGTGCGGGCTTCCTTTGAGATTTGGGGGGGGGGGATGCAGAACCGTATGCCGCATACATACTGAACAGTTCGCCCTCGAATTCCAACCCGGGGCATGTGTCTCCAATGAAAGTGTTAGCGAAGAAATCTCCACAGCTGGGTGAGATAGCGGTCTTCGAGCCTCTGTGCACGGTGCACAGGGACCCACGCAACAAGAACTTCTCGCATAAAGCTCAGCAGGACATGATTATTGGCGTTGGTGAGGAAACCAAGGGCTACCGGGTGTGCTTACCAAAGGACAAGGTGGTCATCACCACACATAATGTTAAGAACATTATAGCTCTTGCCAAGACGCAGAACGAGCAGATTTAGCGCTTATAGTTGCGCGAGGACTCGGCCGAGGAGTAGCACTCTAGTGCAGGTGTGTCGCCTGTTGGTGCAGAGTGCAATGCGAAGCGAACGGCAACGCTGGCACGGGGATGAGAATGGTCGTGACAAAACCGGAAAGAAGCGCAGTAAGAAGACTAAAGCGAAACGGCTTGGTCGCGGGAGTGACCAGTGACGAGGTCGGTGGGCCAGAATGCTGCTGGTAACGCGGACGAGTCCGCAGAGCAGGAGGAGGCTGGAAGCAACGTTGTGAATAACGTCGTCGACGTAGACCCAGAGAACTACAGAGAAGATGTGAGCAGCCGGATCAAGGAGAAATGGCTTAAGGCTATGTCCGAGGAGCTCGCGGCGCTGGAGGCCAACGGGGTTGGAGGACAGTGAGATTGCGTCGTGATGTGCGTGCACTGCATACGAAGGTCTACAAGGCCAAACGCGACGCCGAGGGATTGATCGAAAGACTCGAGGCACGCATGGTGGCGTGCGCTAATGAGCAGGAGCTCGGTGTGAACTACGGGATCACGTTTGCGGCCGTCATCGAGATGAAGAGCGTGAAGACGATCTTCGTACTGGCTCGGAAGTGGCGTGTGCCTCCGAAGCATGGCGACTTGTCTAGCACTTACACACGGGCCGACAAGGAGGCTGAACTCAAGATCCTTCTACGCAATCCACAGGGTATGATCGTTTCAGAGGAGATCATGATGGAGCTGGGAGTTTCCAGTGCGGACGAGCTCGCGTTGGAGCTGCACAAGGCACTATACGGCCTTAAACAGGCTGGCAGGCTCTGGAGCAAATTACTTCATAAGAAATTGGTGGAGATCGGTTTCGTGCAGAGTTTAGTGGATTTGTGTGTCTATTTCAAATCCAAGTACCGCTTGTTGTTAGTGGTCGGAGTGTACGTGAACGACCTGCTGGTCACTGGAACCGAGCAGGAAGTCGTCGATGCGTTTTTCGGAGAGCTGGCGTCGCTTTCTGTGAAGGACCTGGGTCGTGCGCAAAAGCTCCTGGACATGCGAGTAAGCTATAATGATGAGTGCAGCTACGAGGTGAAGCAGGAGGTCAATATCACTGATCTGCTCAGGGAGCACGGTATGAAGCTGGCTCATGAAGGGAAGGCTCCGATTGGTGATGAATGGAACGAGAGTGCGATGGGTACAGGTGAGCTACTCCCCGTGACCGGTAGCTACGACACGATCACTGTGTCAAAGTTCCAATCGCAGGTCGGTAGTTTGCCATGGCTGGCGCGGTGCACAAGCCCAGACATAGCGTTTGCAGTGCATAAGATGTCTAGAAGGACGCACAGCTGACGGTCACAGATTGGAAGCTGGCAAAGAGAGTACTGCGTCTGCGGATGCATGGCAAGAGCGAGTTGCACAAGCCACTGCAAATGGTGGCGTACAGCGACGCTGTTTTTGCTGCTGACAAGGATAACCGACGGTCAGTGACCGGGGGGTTCATCACCATGCGTGGAATGGCGATCGGTTGGGTGTGCAGAAACAAGGCGACGTGCCATTATCGACGATGGAGGCTGAGTATACGGCCGCCTCGGTCATGGAACAGAAGCTGCTGGGGATCCGAGAACTGCTCAAGGAGCTGGGTGTTGCGTTCGTGGAGTCAATATATTGCTGAAGGTCGATAACCAGCCGCGTTGAAGCAGCGGGACGGCGAGAAGGCGTCGTTGAAGGCCAAGCACATCGACGTCAGGATCAAGTTTGTCGTGCGTCACACCAGGCGTGACGTGATGAAAGCTGAATATTGTGAAAGTGAGCATGTGCCTGCTGACTTGCTAACCAAGGTGCTTCCGGGTCCGAGGCTGATTAAGCTGATAATGTTTGTGGGGCTGAGCTAAGCTAGCGAACGTGGACATGAAGGGTCGCACCGATCGACGAGGAGGCGTGCTGAAGTACCGTGGTGAACGGGGTGTGATTGGCTGATCCTTAGCCAAGTGTAAGGACGTCGGCAGCTGCGGGGATCGGAACATTGGTCGAGGTTGCAGGTTGGTTGCGAGAGCACGAAGAGGACTGAGAGGTGGATACGAAGTCGTAGGTCGAAGACTAAATCTAATGTCACTCTCACTTTTGCGTATTAAGCCTCGTGTGCTTTTTAAGTGCTAGCATGGCTGGTCGCTGACCGACTTACAACACAAGCTGTAGGTCGCTCGACAGGAGCTCAACAGGCGGTGGATGGGGTGGTTGAGCGCCCACAGCAGCATACGAGGCAAGGTTTCCTGTGAGGGCCCGGCTTAACTGAGTTGTTTGGTGGGATTGCGATATCCTATAGCTGAAGAATCACCTGTACGCCAAAAGGGCTTCTTTGCCTAGCGAAGAAATCTCATAGGTACACAAAATAACCATCATCTCGCCATAGCACTCACCAAGGAAAAAGTCTTCACCCTGCCGTAAACCTCTGCGGACGGCATTTAACACCAGGCTTTACGTATGCGCAATGCCTACTCAGCCCGGTCGCTTTGTGTGGCTTCCATCCTGCTGCACGAAGCTCGCGCCACAATCCCATGTATGCCTTCTCTCCAGGCTGGTTCATTTTATAACATGAAAGGTGGACAGCGAGAGATTCACAAACCTTTCATTTGCTTATATTGTCTTGTTTTACACACCAGAAAATATCCGTCTGTCTTTCCTGCCGGGCTAGACAAAAAATAAAGTACGAAGTTTTCATTGTATACAACTTGTCTGAATATTATGTGCTGCATACAGAAGTCCCGCGTAGAGGGCCGTCTGATAAGTTTTTATAGACAAATCACAGCGATCTTGAGATTTGTCCAAGGTACCTTCAATCTACGTGATCCGATATAGAGGGGGGTGTCACACACTGTGTGAGGTGCAAGCTACGCTTATTCAGGGGGACTTCTGTAATGAGATACTCTGGAGAATACATGGACCGGTGGTACCTTAGGGCCGTTCTTAGCCGATTTCTTGCAAGTGGATGAGAGTTAAGGTGGATGGTACTTTTTGTGCTTGATTCGGCTAAGAACAAACTTAAAACTAGTGGATGGCCTTAGTGGCTAAGGTTGAAGGAGGGGTGGTTGACATCTAATATTAGCTTATAACTGCGATGTACAGTCGTGCACCTCCAATTCGACACCGGTATCAGTCGATACCCTGCCAGATTTTATGATTACGCGAATCAGATGCGCAATTACCTTTGCCCATCACCACCCTAGCAATTAACGTCAACGGTTTTCCCCTCCTCGCCGAGGGATGACACGCCGCATCGATCTGATTTTAAATTTTGGATCGGACGTCTTCATACAAACACACACTTTGATTTTTACCGCCAAAGACAATGGGACATCGCCCTTCATCCTACATGTCCCACAAAAGCAGTCTTTGTGCGAGAAGCTCAAGTCAGATCCTGCATGCTCTCACTCTGAACTTGCTCGTTGGGCAACGGAGCGCTTTAAGACCCCCCCCCCCCCGAGCAGTAAAGCGCACTACCGTCCAGAGTATTCTTAAGCGGTCCGCGGAAGTTGCCGCCTTGCCAGACGCCTATCGCGACCGGAAGCGCTGTTGCGCGCCCGCGATTCGCGCGTCTGACGCCAAGATTATTCAGAAGATTGGGGTAAATTTCGTACTGAATTAACAAATAAAATATCAGTGCACTGGATTTGCGTTTGTTTTTTGCTTTACGTTGTGCACTTATGCCCTGGCACTGTTGATATGGTCCGCCCTGTCGAATTGGAGGTGCACGACTGTATCACTTTGATCGCTTTGCATTTGTTCTCTTCCACTATCGCAACGAAATGCGCACACCCAGCGAGATCATAGCGATCACTCGTCGTCTTCGCGATCGAGCCAACGTCCAATGGCGATAGATTGACAGGGGACCGTTGGTTGCTGAGGTGGACTGAGTGCTTCAGGAGACTTGATGGAATGAGCTGTATAAACCCAAGGTGTCGTTCTATCCCGTCAGGTATGTCTCTCCTCCCGTCCACCTTCCGTCCACGGCCACCAACCCTAATTTCACACAGTGGACGTGGATCAAACGGACCATACGGCGTCCACTGCCATATGGATCCAAGTGAAATGATTGGGCCATGGAAGCATAATCCACCGTTATTTTTTGGCTAAGAACGGCCCTTAGTAGGTATGCTTACGCTGCTCGCCACCTGATAGCACTAAACAACTACTGTCTTATTTTAGCGCATGATTTGAGCCTTAGTACAGGTAATGTATTTTTAATACCGGTAAACAACTACTGTCGTAAATTAGCGCATGATTTGAACGTACAGGTAATGTATTTTTAATACCGGTAAACAACTACTGTCGTTTATTAGCGCATGATTTGTGCTGTACAGTACAAGGTAGTACGAAGATTGATTTGTGTACATATTCACGGCACCTTCGCTGTTGTCAGCTTATTAATATTCTGTACATCCCGTTCGAGGTTTTCATTGATTGGTCATCAGCAAATACGAAGCTAAACCATCGACGACACGTATGTGCTTTCTTCAGTTTATTCTGCAATTCATCCCAAGAGCCTCAACCGGTCGCCTTTGTTTAGACCATGCGTGTACCTCATATCGTGCTAGTCACTGCGGTCTATCTTCTTTCAAGTTGCAACGCTCAGTTGCCAGCTGCGGGCATCTCCAAGCTTCCATCTCACCAGGTCGATACTGTCGCTAGCGATGTGAATCGAATGCTGAGGTCCCACAAGCCAATCGATAACGGGAACTCGGAGGGTGAAGAACGGGCCAAACACGACAACTTGGTCTCAGACTTGGCGGACGATGCAGCTCTCGGTGCTGCGAAGCTTATCAAGTCCAAGTCGTTCTCATCTATGACTGTAGACGAAGAAATTGCGGCGCTGACGGATTTTCACAAGTGGATGAAAGATAAAAATAAGGCGGTAATCAAACGTTTAGCCTCTGAAGAGAAAATTGACCCGGGGCAGGCTTTCAACCAGTGGCACACTAAGGAAAAGCTCAAGACAATGTCAATGAGCCAGCTGGCAGAAGACCCAATGTATTTGTTTTGAATGAAGTACAAGAAGTACTGGGACAAGATGCACCCTGAAGTCTAAAGCGCCATGGCTTGTGTATAATGATTCGTGCCGCTGTCAGGGTGCGCACCAAACCATCATACCCGCCCCCCCCCAAAAAAAAAAGATTTTAATCAATCGTTAGACATTCCTAAAATTCGTACTCGCTCTAGGTGCAATACCGGTAATAATCTGTGCCACTGGGTGCCTGCCAAATATCACATAAACGACCGACTTACTTGCAGCAGATAAGTCGTTCCTCAAAAAGATATATGGCGGCTTATTGTAGAAACGCTCTACCACAATTAACATTCCACTACTCTATTCGTCCGGCCGAAATTGTCCTACCGAGTGTTTTGCAGTATTCGTGAGCTTTTATCTACAAATGTACCCGACATTTTGCTCGGGACACCACGGCGGGCCCACTCCCCCGCATCTTCTATTTTTTCACTTTTGAATCAGCTCTAGCCAAGCACAAGCCGATGGGGGAAGAGACCGCGGACGACATGGACCTACTGCTGGTGCTGAGCGACGCGCTCCAACAGCAGGACGAACAGCTGAGCGACGTACGTCGTGCGGTATTTGGCATGCTTGTCGCCGACGCGTGGAAGATCGCCATGCGGAGTCGCCATTATTTGACGACGCAGTGCTTAGACCCACCAAGCGAGTCTGCGTGGATGATTCTCTACAGACACGGCAACGACTTGAACTTTCTAAACGCCACGAGCTTGACCAGGTAAGGCTCGATTGATCGTGGATGGTAACCAACTTGTTCGCTAAGCGGAATTTGCATACAGGCCGACGTTCCACCAGCTTCTTCGCAGATTCCGCGGATTTTACCACATTCCGCGTCATACAGCTCGAGGACGCCCACTCAAATTGCGGTATCACCACCAGGCGTTGGGGCTAGTGTTGTGCTTTTACGTGGGCTCAATGGAACAGAGCACCTTGTGCTTGGTGTTTGGCATACCACCCAGCACGCTGTCCCGAGCGCTACGTCGAGCAGAGGAGGCTCTATCCTCTACACTGAAAGGGTACGCACCCGCGAGAATCGCGTGGCCGTCTCCTCTTCGGCAGGTCGAGTTGGCGAAGCTGGTAGAAGCCAGGGAGCCCCTCCTTAAGCACACTTTCGGCTTCATCGACGGAAAAAATCTGAGGGTGCGTTCAGACGAAATGCATATGTGTATTGATAGTTATTTAAAAATACTATGATAGCTGACTATGGATACGTTTTGCCAACCTGCAGGTTCAGCAGCCATCTAGTAGTGATCTGCAGAACGCCATGTACAACGGCTGGCTGCACACTGTATTCGTCACCGGGACAATATGCTTTGCAGCCGACGGTTGCATCGTCTGGTGTAAGCATAATTGCCCCGGGTCCTGGAATGACTCTGACACTTCACTCGGGTTCCGCAACAAGCTGCTGGATGTGATCCACTGCCCTGACCTCCGTATGAATGTGGTGTCAGACTCCGCGTTTCCTTGTTCGTCATCCATGGCTGGCCGCATCTTGACCCCGTTGAAGGACGGGGATTTGGAACGGATACTGCCATCACTTCGGAGCTCCGCCCGCACGATTCACAACGCCATAACGTCGGTGAGGCAAGCTGCTGAGTGGGGCATGGGGAGCATTCAGATGGTGTATCACCGTCTGAATCTCCCCTTGCCGTACGACCCAGAGCTTCGCGGAGTCAGGCTCAACAACTTGTTCCGGATGGTGAACTATCGGGTACGAACCGTCGGTATCTCACAGATCGGAACGACTTTCCTGGGGGATACTGAAGGTTACGAAGGCTAACTAGTTGCTGGTTAATTGGTGCATTTTTCGAGGTTTAACAAGTTGAACAACACTACTGAAATCAGATATAGAACCTCGCTGTCGTTGAGCTTGTCAGGCACATCGTCGTCATCCTACGCCTTCTTCGTAAGAGCTCCGATCAACAGGAGCAGCTCTTGAGTGCGAGCACGCGCTTCCTCGCGATCTCGACGTACACGCTCTTCCATGTCTTGCTTCTCCGCACGACGACGCTCCTCAGCCTCCACTTTCTCAGCTTGACGGCGCGCCTCCATGGCTGCCAGTTCATCGCGGCGACGTTGGTCCTCCTCCTCGCGTCGGGCTTCGGCCTTGCGCTCGTTCTCTTCGCGCAACAGTAGGATCGTTTCCATGATGCTTCCACGGTTGTTGTTTGCAGCATTCTCGAGATCGTCCAGCTTCTTCTTTAATGCCGAGGTCGCCTTCATAGCACGAAGCCGTTTTGTTTTGGCAAAGCTGGCTTCGTGAGTGTCGTCGTCGTCCTCATGAGCACGCTTGGCGCCCGTCAAGTCGCGATACAGGTTGACGAGTGAGTTAGGGCACGAATCAACTCGGCACGGGTTCGAACAACCGCACCACCCGTAGTTCGGCACAAATGGGAAGATGATAGCCTGAGGATTGAAAGTCTCGCGCAGGTGGACAACGTCCCATGGCCATCGCGTAGGCACAAACACGTCGTCCGGCTCGGCCATCTGTAAGAGCGAATGCAGTTTCTTACAGGCGGACGAAGCTTGTGGTTTGGAGTTGCGATACGTTGAGCGCTCCCTATTGTATGGCGCAGCTGCTCGTTGATGTTTACTCCGGGCGCCATAACGTGCCGTCGGGGCCTTTTTCGCGCAGCGACGCGGTGGTGGGTCCTCCAGAAGCACTGGGGATGAAGGGGTCGGGCTCCGGTAGTGACGGGTTGGTGTTTTCGCTGGTTGGGATGCTGTACCCACCGGTGGTGGGCCTTTATTGCTCTTGGTGCGGGCGCTACGGGTGTCGAAGGGACTCCTAACGCTCTTGAGCTGAGCGCTACGGCTGCCAGGAGGGATACACGGCGATGACATTGTCTGGGTTGTGCTTGAGGACAAGCTTTCACCCAGCTGATAGCTGAACATGACGTTGGGCGGCGAATTCTCATCGCTGCTGAAGGATCCTTCGACGCGCAGCCGCCTTCGATGGACTGCAAAGTATACAGGATTTACCATACATCTGCAAAGCAAAGGTGCGTCAATTCAATAAACTTACAGCACATTCTAAAAGCAGCAACAAACCTTTTGAGCACAATGCTGTTGTGGTGTCTCCGCAGATTTGAAAGTGATTGAGTGCTGGGTGCATCGGAAGATATATGCTTCAAGGTTAAGTCGCTGGAGTGAGTGTGGCATACGCTAGAGTGATGGTAATCATAAAATATACAAAAATCAATATAAAACGCTAAGATGGATACACAGCATAAATTTAGGTGTAGGGGGGTCTATTGACACGATATTTATGACTTCGGGTCAGGTATGCGCACCTATGCCTCGACTTATCTGCTGCAAGTAAGTCGGTCGTTTATGTGATATTTGGCAGGCACCCACTGTCAGGGTTGCGTAACCAGATTATCATACCCCCCCCCCCTAAACTGATTTTAATAAATCGTTAGAAATTCCTAAGAAACACATCTCGTTCTCACTTCGTAACGTGCAATGCTGCGCTGCGCAATAAAGCTATTGTATAATGTAAGATATTTTTTAATGTAGTATGTTGTTCTGTGATAAAATCCTAAAAACGTTTCGATGTAAGGTCAGAACTGACTACAAATAGGTCGACTATCCGTTTCACGAACGGCACAGTTCTTCGCTGTTTCCCCTTTAAGTATGTAGTATCAACCATGAAGCTGGGAAAGGTGATTACCTTGCCGCAAGGATCTCCAGGGGAGATGACAGACCGAACGCGAAACTCCAATATGTTTACAGCTCATCGGAAGCTGCTGCTGGCATGGCTGTTCATTGGCATGTTTCCGTTTACACTGCAGATTCGCAGCTACTTAAAATTTGCAACACCGCACAAGATCACGGCGAGTTTGCTGGCTTCAACAGGAAGAAAGTCAACGACGGACGACTTGATGGAAAAATGCCCAATGAAGGGCTTTCACGTTGGCTACGTGTGGTGGAATGTCGAAGCTTCACATTATCACCCACTCGACCAAGGTCAGCTCTGTCATTTCGTGGTCCCACAATATAATAGTCATGGAAATTATTTAATAGGAACACAAGAGGTCGAGTCCGTTAATTCCTCACCTGGGAGCTGTATGGACAACAACTTTCCCGTTGAATTATTCCTCTATCACGGAAGTATCGGATACTATTCTTTTTACGACGAACTTGTCGGTACCTACTGTACCACGGATCAAACTGCGTACACCCATGTTGCTGGACTTGGTACCTATGATATCAATGGCGAAGCACTAGCAACGGATCCTGGCAGTGATATGTACAGGTGGTCGTTCTATTACAGCGTTGTTGGAGCCGTTTGGATCGTTTTTCGCGGCCTTATTCTTCGTCGCAGCTACATTGCGTGCAAACGCTACGGGGACAAATGTGACCATATGGAAGTGACTTTGAATCGAAAGGCAGCGACGATTTTTGTCCACGAAAGTCTTCGTCTTTCGGCGCATGGCGCGTCTAATTATCATCGAGTGGTGTTGCTATATTTCTTGCTAGAAGGACTTATGAGCGACTTGTTCTTGCTCGCAGGAACGGATGGATCTTTCACTTGGATTCAGTATGTGTCACTCGGATACAACTTGTCCGGCATACTTCTCCTCTTATTTGAATTTGTAGAAAACACACATTATCTCCGAGAACCCTCTCGACTTTTTATCAAGCGTTTAATTTTTAGCTACGAGTCCTCACTACTCGGAGAATTATTGAGTGCACTCGGACAATCTTATGTTCTCACCTCGCTGAATCGATCGGATTTAAATTGTACTGGCACGACTGCACGTGCTGTTTCTTACTATGTGTGGGGTTTAGTTGGCCACAGCGTCATCGCTGCTACACTTGTCGGGTTCATCATGTGTGTGCGGATTGTACGCGCAGTCACCTATGTGCGTTGGAAGTTTGGGACGTGGGACATGCTCTGGGCGCCATGTTGCGTCGACACTGCGCTCGGCGTACGCAACAAGATGCCAAAACTTGCAGGCTACCATTGGGAGGACGGGGAATTGTTCTACAAAGCCGAAGCTTTGCGATCGTTTGGGTTGTTGAAAATGGAGGACGAAAGTGGCGCCGAATACCTCGTATTACGTAAACTACATTGGTTCAAAGTGTATCAAGATGACTTGTTTGTTATCGGGCACGTGACAGACCATCGTGTTCAGCCCTGTAGTGAACGACTCTGCTCCGGTGTCGTTGGCTTTTTCGACCGCAACTTGGGAGGTCCCACCAATGAATGTGAAAGTCTCCGATCTCGTCTAAAGGACAAAGTAGCGCCTTCACCTTTGATCAGTGTCATTCCCTCCTGAAAAATCAAAACAATTGCTAGTGTTGCAGCAGTGTCCATAAATTAGAATACGAAAAGCAAGTCAAAAGTCAGTTTATGGCAAAATAGAATTTTAGACGCGTTTGTACTTGTCGTGGCGCTGACGACGGCCACGCGAAGGCGTGGAGGTTCCTCCTCGTGTTTTCTTGCTGCCTTTTTGTCGTCGCTTAGTGTTTCGAGACATGAACGAGTCGCGTTCGTCCATCTCTTTGTCGAAGAGATCGATGGCCTGGCCCAACGCCGTCACGGGTTTCTCCTTCTTTTGTATCTGTTGTTGCTTTTGCTGTTGCTTCTTGAACTCATGTGCGGCCGCAAGTTCAGCTTCTGCCTGCTTTTCGGCGTTTTTGGAAGCCAGCAGGTCCTTGGCGGCGGAGCGTCCTCCGTTGGCATTGGAAACAACGGCGCCACTGGCGTCCAGTGCCAAATCCAGGTCCGAAAACATGGACATCATAGCCGACTTGCCGGCAGTAGATGCAGGGGCAGCAGATACCATTGCATTGCTGCCGGTGGCGCCCAGAGAGGTGCGCAGGCTAGACACAAAGGGCATCGACATGGTGATGCAACTGACGAATGGTCTTGTGTGTTCGAGTGATTTGATTGGATGGCAGCTGGCACTAAAGGGAGGGACCAAAAGTGAATTTGTAATTCTTATTATTTTCATGGCAAAAGGTTTTGCCGTGCCACAATAATTGCTTCATTTGCCACCGACTGAAGCTCATCCTGTAGAAGGTTTTCCCAGACAACTTCATGTTGCTGTCGCAATATGTACTCAGACGTAAATTCGACTAGAGCTGCACAAATGAGCATCGTATGGGTAAGCGCATTTTTCTAGGGTAAAAGCCTAATGCATTACCTTCTGAAAGCAACTCTGCTACAAGCTCCTTGGTCCAGTCGCTGAGAATGTCCATAGCCACCGCGACAGTTGTTGGGATCGCCGCTCGAGAAAGATCAATTTGTTGCGCTCGATAAGACTTGACCATGGCCTGAAGTACGTCGTGGAAAACATCGCAGATACTCTCATTGACAAGTGACGCGAACACGTCCCCGGTCAGCGAGGCTGCGAGTTCTTCTCTGCGTCTGGTTATCGCCGCCTCCTGTGAGTACAGACAGAAGAAAACTACGTTGAATCGCTATGACCAATAGTGCCGATGTGAGCGTCCAACCTACCTGGACGCGTGTGTCGCGTAGGGCCTCGAGCAAACACACAGGCACGAGGCTGGCCGTCTCCTGACGCAGAAAAACGTCCAGGAAGTCATGTGTTTGTTTTATAAGTCGTTGATTTCGGCGTTTCTGATTAATTCGTCGCCGCCGATAGAAACGAAATTCCCTCTAACGTTTAAAACAGATGCATGACAGTGGCAATATGTAAGCAACAACCATCACAGCCGCTTTTCAGCGTTGAGCACCTGGATCGTGGTGGCGGCGTCATGCTGCAGCTTCGACATCGCAGCGAGCGACTGCATGCGTTGGCTCCGGATAGACAGCTTCAATGGGAGTGGAATACATGTAGCATCGTGTTCATTGCTAGAGTTGGAACTGCTGCTGTCCTCGTCACTCTCACTGGTATCATAGTTTCGTCGTCTACTGTATCCACGCCGTCGAGTCTCGAAGTCCTCGTAGCATGGGAACACCGGCGGCAAATACACATACGATAGCTGCGGTAATGGCTCTTTATGTTGTTTCCCACGGTGCCTTCGTCGACGAAGCTGGTGGTGGTGATTGTCCCACTCATGTTCGGTGTCGTCCTGATTCCTGCATTTTGCTGCATTTCGAAGTGCTGGCAATGACACCTTCTCCGGCGATCGTCTACTCCTGGCCCTGGCAGCTTCAAGCACAAGCAGTGCGACTCGCTTATTAGATCCAGAGCTTCCCCATCATGCTGATCTCTCAGACTCCGAGTCGGAGCACTGTTCCTGACATACTGTGCGCACCTGCTCTCCGGGTCATCAAGTGTCGGGATCCGGGTCGCCCAGTATTGTTCAATTGCAATTTGCAGGCACACGCAACCAGACGACGTACTTATGTCGCCGGTGCTGCTAAAGATAGGGAGTTTGTTTTTGCAGTCTTCTCGGCGAGAAGCGAAGTTCTCGCTGAGATGAACAACGTTACACGTAAAACTGTGGCGGCAACTGAATGAGTAAAAGCCACTTAAAAGACATAACGGACACGGGATAAATATTGCGATTGTATTCTACGTTGTGTTTTCTAGGTTCCAAAAGAATAAAGGGAGTGAGTGCTGCACCGGAGTCGTTACGGCAACCGTAAATCTGAGACATGTTGGGTCGCTATAGAGATTTATGGTTGCTTTAAGGCCCATTCCCAACCGGCTCACATGCACGCAGGCCATTGCACAGCTTTGTACCGAAATTGTCACATGCAGCCGAGTCGGTTGGGAACCCCAATGCGGCCACATTTTAACGCCTAACATGCGATGCAACCTGATTGGTGGAACACGAATAGCTTCAACAGAGCCGCTTATTTCCAGAAACCACAGAAACTAACAAAGCGAACACCCACGGTGTATTCACTTGTACGTTGGCTTGCTTGACCTACATGACGTGCCCGCTGGAGACACAGGAGGCTCGCCTAGAGCTCGCCGCGCAGACTGCAACGGGTCAACCGCCAATTGATGACCAATTAGTGTCAACAAGCGCTCAAAACCGGCGAAGCTCATTCGGTAATACTGTTTAAACTCTCCTTCAAGAAGTAAACGTTCGGCATGAGTAGCCCATTTGATACGCTCACGAACGACACGCATACGCCTGTCACTTCCCTTCGCCGAAGCGATCACTAAGATCACAGTTGGTAAAATGATTGTGCAAAATTCAGTTTCATTAGATGAACGTGGCTGCTGCTGCTGAAAGATGGGAGTAGGAGGAGGGCCAAGCATTGATAACTGCTGGCAATTATATAAATGGCACGATGGTTGAATTCTTTGCTGAATTGGGAAGTGGCATAAGGGCACCAGCCAAGCCTATAATGAAGATCGTTTCTGCTAGTCGACCTAGGCTGTGCTATAATTGGTGTTTTCCTCATGTGACCCTATTCGTGCCCGTGCGGACATTTTTTCACATGTGGAGAAGTTGCCGCACGGACGTCTATTTATGCATTTGGCCGCATGTGACCACCTAACCCACAAACCAATCAACGTCGTGCATTTGGACGCATGCGTGCATGTGACCCGGTTGGGAATGGGCCTAAGCGTTTTTTAAATTACCAGGCGTAATTTAAATTTACGTACTTTTCAAACGTCTTAAGTTCGAACGACTCGAGCCGCTCATTTCCAAAGCGGCGGGCATTAGAAGCAAGTGGGGGCCGAGTTCTACGACGGTAAGGAGCGGCGTGAATCTAATGCAGGAGACTCATGTGACTGGTACGTTACCCCTTCATTAATATTGCAGTTCATGTTGCGGTGACTGATGTATGCAGAGGTACTTACAATGTGCGTGTATGCGTGCACCAGGGCGCACGTTGCGTGATCAAAGAAAGCACAGCCTGAACTACATGCTGGTGACGCTGGGCATTGAGAAGGATGACGACAGCGATGAAGACTTCGTCCTGGACTACATGGAGGAAGACAATGAAGAAGAAGAAGATCTCCCCTTCTCAGTGTCTGACGCTGAAATCACGCAAAAACGTTCGGATTCGTAATTTGTCACGTGCACTTGGTTAACGTTCAACTCGTTTTCTATCTATATCACGTGTAGCTCCCCAGCGACGGAAACACCAGAAACAGAATCGCAATGCCGAAAGTGTGTCGAAGTCGACGCGCACGATCGACACCCAGCCAAGACAGGGCAACCAGAAACGCGCGACCGACACGCAGCGTACGCACATTCCGATAATGTTGCTTAAAATAATGTTGCTGATTGATAATAACTCGCATGTCTGTCTTTATTGTTTAAAAGATGATGGGCCATTACCAAAGCAACAAAAGAAGGACACGTTGTACGAACCATTCAACGGAGGGGATAGCGGGTATGATGAAAACGTTGGTGAGTACGATCCACGGATGCGTGCGAGTGCGCACCTAGAAGAGGTGCAGCTACTGGTTGGTGAACGAAGCAAAATTAAGAATACTGTACCGCCATTTCCGTCTGGTCCACTGGAGTCGTGGAGTGTGTTTGAGCGTGAATTCAAGAAGTACAAGGCGAAGTACAACCTGAAGTTTCGTGTGCGGAGCTCTGAAAAGACGGATCTTTACAACAAGTACGCAGTTTGTTATTTGTATTTGTTAATTCTATCTTTGGCATTTTGTATTGAGCGTGATTGTGTTACTTGTTAATTTACAGGGTGCATGATGATCAAATGCCTACTGCTTTTGAGTGGACGTACAAAACCTACCGCTGTACACATGGTGTTTCACAAGAATCTCGATCTAAGGGCCATCGTAACCGCAAATCACGATACTGCGGGTGCCAAGCGCGGTTAACTGCCGCAGTATCACGAGTTGTGGGCAACACGTATGCGATTGTCATACGAAACGAGGTACGAGTAAAAGCGACGTTCGCCAATCTGTTTGCCTTATAATCTAACTTTCTCATGGACTTGATGTTAAGAACCACACGCATACGCACCCCACCTCCCAGACTGAATCTTCATCGTATCTCACAACAAAGACGCTACCTCTGGATGACCGAGATCTTGAGGACGTGAAGACTTTGGCTGATGCCCGCGTGTCCTCTGTGCACATTACAAATATCCTGAATGATCGCATCGGTGCGTGGGGGAAAATTGTATTAGCCTAACGATGGTATGGTGCTAATTCTTTTCTGTTTGAGATGCATAGGCTGCAAAGTGACACCGCAGCAGACACGAAACCTTATACGCAGTATCATGGGGTCGAATACAGGCGAAGATCGAATGAAAGACATGTTGCAAGCTCTTCGCCAGCTTGAAGGGAGTGATGTCCTCGTCATTCAAGACCAGATGGAGGTCACTTGCGGCATCGTCATGCAGACAAAGGTTCAGAAATTAATGTTTGAGCGATGGGGCGAGACGTTTGCGATGGACTTTACGCATGGGACTAACAACCTCGGGTATCACTTGGGTAAGTTGACCCTGGTACCTTGCTCTTAAAGCAACCGTTAGGGCAACCTTTACAGCAACCCTAGTGTTCATAAAGCAACCTTACTGATTAACTCGGATACGTTTTGGCTCTCGGATGTAGGGAGCTTGGTTGTGACGACAGCTACAGGCAGAGGTTTCCCTGTTGTCGATTTTTTAAGTCTCACTATGCAGGCGGTGACAATTTCAACCATTCTCGAGTACTTCAAGGAAAAAATCACGTCATGGGCATTTGGAGCATTACCTTCGCCATCTAACGTTGTTGCCAGCTCATAATTGCGCTCTTCGCTTTCTTCAACTCGCAACTGAAAGTCCTGTTGAAGTCTTAATAGCTGTTCCAGGCTTGTGGTCATACTCTCCAGCTTTGACTTCAAGTCCGCGAGCTCGTTAATCCTCGCGCGTAGCAGCTCCCGGGCTAGAGTTGTCTCGCCCATCCTTGGAGTGGGTCTGTTGTTCTGGTGCACCTGAAAATCACAACGTGCTCACGATGTGGGTCACACAGTTTTGTGTAATATGTGTGTGACGTGTGAATTTGAACTCTAAATCTAGAGTGAAGGTCCCGTTATTTAAACTGACGCTGGTGTCATTTAAAATAAATTACCCAGGAACAGAGTTGCTTTAGGCGATAAGATTGCTCTAATTCTTGTCGTAGTGTTGTATTACGGTTGCTGTAACGCCATTCGTGCTGCACCCACCTCGTGCACATGGGACAGTGCTGGAGGGCTTGAGATCCGCATCCGGCTTGCGGGTATACCTCGTGTAGCGTATACTTCCCCCCCCCCACTCATTTTTGCAGCGGCAAATCAGCAGCAGCCAGGAAGCCATGGCGCCCGACCTGCGCGTCAAAGCGGCGGTGCGACCGCCGCGCCACGGAGGAGGGGCGAGTGATAGTGAAGAGGCGGTCGACAGCGACGAGGAGTGGTTCGACTCGTCAGCGGAGTCGTCGGGTACCGGCAGCTCCACGTCCAAGCAGCGTCGATCGGATGCTTCCGACAGTCTCCAGACAATCCAGAGCGGTGAGCAGCCAGTGGTGACAGCTCCGCCACTCGAGAAGAAAGAGTTTAATTCCTGGGGCGCCTTAGACGCGTATCTAAAAGTCTATTCAGCCGAGACATACCAGGTAACGTTTGATGCACTGCATGTGGTAGCCGGAGCCGTATCGCATTATCTAACTGGTTTGTGCGTACAATTGCTGCGTACAGAGCTTCCGCGTTCGCACTAACAACAAGGTCGTGACGAAAAATAAGAAGATTCGAGACTCCGGGTCTACGAAGCCGCTTGTGCCCGAGGGGTGAACTCATTATTCGAAGACTTTCGTCTGCACCCACGCAGGGAAGTACAAGCCGCGTGGACAAGGCACGAGAAAGCGGCAAGAGTCGAGAGCTCTCGAGTGTGATGCGCAGGTGTGTGACGCTCAGTCGGGCTCAGTTGGGCTCAGCTGGGCTCAGTTGGGCTCAGTTGGGCTCGGATGAACTGAAATGGATTTGAATGGTGCTGTTGGTTGGCCATGCATGTGCTCACGTAAAATTGTATCGCTACGTAGATCAATGCCTGCGTACAAGTGACCGACTCGGCTGCAGCTCCTCCCACTTTTGTGCTGCGAATTACTGTTGCCCGTTTGGAGCATAACCATCCGCTCTCCAGACATACTTTCGACCATTATCCACACAACCGGACAGCTATTGAGTCTGAGCTGGCCGGGACTGTTAGCGAGCTTGTCAAAGCCGGAGCCAAGAAGAAACGCATCCTGCAGTTCATCCACGAGAATTCTAGCTGCTACCCAACGAGCCAGGACGTACACAATCTGGTGCGCAAGCTGAAGAAACAGACCCATACAGCTCAGACATCTGCAAAACGATTGAAGCAATGGATGACTGAGTTCACGCAAGAGCTAGGGAATGTTGGAGACATTTTTGTCGACTCCATCCATGATAAGGTATGAACACTATTGCTGTAACTGTGTAGCCGTCGTTTGTTTAACTTTCTATGCTGATGTTAGACTGTAGCTACATGTACAACACTGCAGACAAAGCATATGCGGGAGCTCTTCGACCATTTCCCAGAGGTCGTGATGATCGACGTAGAGGAAGACTTGGAAATGCACGAACGCCAAATGAGTCTACTGACAGTTTATGAACTACTGGACGGCGATCCCATTTACAAGTTGACACACGAGAAGCTGCTGCAGTTCAAGGAGTTCCTGTTCGCCACGAAGCCGAAGCCTCCCATCGCCCACGAGATAGCGAAGCTCCCCCCCCCCCCACAAAACCACTGATGCGACCAGAAGAAGTGATGCGAATCTTCCCCATCCAATTAATTAACAAATGTACCTCCAAGGTCACAGCCTACCAAGCAAAAAACCCGGGAACGTTGGAAATGCAGCTGGCGCTGGAGATTATTGGCGTTGGAGTGTTCGCGAACTTTACGGTATCGCTCATGAGAAAGTGGCACACCGCAGTAAAATTCGTCAAGAAAATAAAAAGAGCTATAACCTGGATTGATCGATTAGACTTCGCGCAACACGGGAATTCTAGCTTCTACGTCAAGGAGGACACCACTATACCTAAGCTGTTGAAAGATCTGCCAATTTTGTCGAACGAGTATGCAGACTTGGTGGACCTGGCTTCGAAGGACACCCTTAGCGCCCAAGTCATGCAGATGATTCTACACAAACTGTTTGGTGCGGATCCTAGTGTTCTAGTGATCGACCCGTCTAACATGGGGATTTCAAATGGAGCTTTAGCGACAGACATCAGGTATTTTAAACTGGCGTTGGCTGGAGTCACGAAGAAGATGAAAGTGCTGTTTCCAATCAACTGCAACAACAACCACTGGTGCGCTGTGCTAATGGATTTGGAGAAGGGCAGAGTGTACGTCTACGACTCGATGGCGTCCTCCTACATGATCGGTGTCCGTGCCGTGGCACAGAAGATGATCATGATGCTGCCAGACGGAGTCAGACCTAGTGCTCGCTTGGTGACTCACGACCCTGGACTTGGCGTTCAGTGCGACAGCTATAATTGCGGTGTGTATGTCTTGCTGGTATTTGAGATGTTCTGTAGGTCAGAGCCGCTCGGCCACCTCGACAAAAAGACTCTGCAATGCATGTGCTACCGCTACTTGCGCATGTGTATAGAAGAACAAGGAAGTAGCAGTAGCTAAGTCACTGAACTCATTGCATCGAACTATGTTTGTTGAATTATATGCTTGATAATGTCTTTAGTAATTGAAGGAAATAACCTGCTCAGCAAAATGCTTCTATCTCTGCGGACTTTGGTACTGCCGATGTCGATCCACTCCGGCTCTTTGGCATCTTTCGGATATACGTGTATAGTGTATAAGTTTTAGGCCGGTTTTTTCGAGTTGGGTTCTGTAGTGGGCACAGGATGTGTGTCTGACGGTCACAACTGGGTACGGGTGGGTGCTGGTTTGGTGTCGTAATTCTGTCTTGTCCCGTCCCATGTGCACGAGGTGGGTGCAGCAACGAGTGCCAAGAATAAATGGACTATTAATACAGTACTACATTGCTGCTCGACTTTTCCAAACTATCGACTTTTGTGGATCCTATAGATATATAGATATGGATAGCGTTGCTAACTGGTTTGACTTGCACGCAAGAGTGTTCGCTTGTTGATCACTGCAGCATCTCGTTGGACAGCTCCAAGTCCAACGTTTCGTCATGGCCGCTGAGTTGTACGAGGAAGACGCCGAGCAAATTCAGCTGCTTCTGCAGCTGCGTCATGCTCGGGTTGTCGAGCAGCTTAATTGACTTCAGCTGGGTATTGGGCGTGCGTCGCGCCACATACTGGATGGCACAGCGGTCTACCTGCGAGTCACCAAGAGCGATTACCTGCTGCGGTTCTCGCTGCAGTTGCTGAACGTACACGCCGTGGGTCTCCACGGGCGGTTCCTGCATGAAGCCACGCTTTGCTAGCAGGTCACGGTACACTGCAATCTTCCACTCGATGGGACGGTCTGGGTACACACACTCAAAGTTGGAGCGGGCCGAAATGATGGTCATCTGCTCCAGTAACGGCATGACGTTGGGTAGGAAGCGCTCGCACGAGCGCTCGACCCAGCCAGCCAAGCCGTTGGTGACAATGTAGCACGTGCCGAGCTTGAGGCACGCGTTGAGGAAGGTTTCTACCTCCTGAGCGAGCTCCTCGAGTACAGGCACGCATTCCTCGGGGACTTCGAAGGCCTCGTCTTCGGAAAAGAAACCCAGCTCGGACAAGTGTGTGTTGGGCAGGAGGGTGTCATCCCAATCCAGAATTATCACTTCAGTAGAAATAAAGTAAAACTGGTTAGAAACGTGTTGAAACTGACGAAAAGAACGCCACCAAGCGTTGCGAGACAAACGTACGAGGAGCGGGCGCGAGCTGCTGTTCAACGGCCTGCGTGGGCGACGCGGGCTCTACTCGGACAGCGGTGCTGACGACGCGACTGACTCCCATGTAGAGTGGAAAAGAAAGAAGTTGTTGCAGTGTCTGGTATTTTGTCTTTTGAGGAAGGAACGCAAACGAAAGACCCCTCGGTCGTTGGCAGAGAGACACCTTAGTGAAACCAAGACAAGCTGGAGCGAAAGGGCGCAGAAGTGTCGGACCTTTGAACAAAGTAAGCACTTACTTTATCCCACATATTTTCTGAACGAGGGTTAGGGGTGCAGCTAGACATGCACTTCAACGAAAGACTTTGTAAGGCGACATTTTAACATGAACCAGTACATGTACACTGTACCGTTTCCAAACTCCCGTGATGAACGGTTCACTGAACCACAGTCTGCAGTGCAGTGCAGCACATGATTCATAATGCAGGTGAGGGAATGTGAGGGAATGCAGCCTGCATTTCCTCACCTGCGTTATGAATCATAACAACCAATGGTGGTTGACACCAAATTTGCGTGCTGGTCTGGACTCCAGAGCACACGCTCCGAAGTGCCCGTACCGCGAGGGCTTCAACCACTTCATACGGCCATCTGTTTGACAACCACAGGTCGAAACATTCATTCAGCGCTGGAAGTGCAGACTGTCGTCGGCGCCGCTGGACGATCCCCACAAATCCGCACGCGATGAACCTTGCTTCGTCTCCAGCGCGTTCTTCTTGATGTTGTTCGGTCGAGTTCTCACCTGAACGAGGCTCATGGCGTGCGTGCTATTTGGCAAGTTTCACTGCGACAACAAGCAACATCCGTACCCACCACTAAGTAGTAGTACGACAATACCGGTATCGTACTGATGTAACCTTCCACCAAGCAGAAAGAGGGCATCAACATCCACAACAACGAGGCATCATGTCGCTGTATTCCCGTTAAATATCCATCTCCCTTTCAAAAGAAGTGGCTACAGTCACATTTACTTGCGCATAACCTCCTCCTTCACCTCCAGCACGTCGTCGTACGTGTGACTCTGCACAATGTACTCGCTCTCGTCCTCGCTATCGTAGCCGTCCAGCAGCGCGATGTACTCAGCACGGCGCGCGGCAGCCGTGACCAGACGCTTCTGCAGCAGGTCCTGGAACTCCTGCTCCTTGCGGTTGCGCTCCGCCTTCTCAGCGGACAGACGCTCACGCTCCTTAAGACGATCCATCTGGTCGAAGCGCTTCTCGAACTTCTTGAGGTTCTTGACCACATTGTTGTACTGCTTGTCTGACAGCAGCGTACGAGGACGCGGACGCCACAGGAACTGGTAGAACGCGTCCTTCTTCTCCTCCAGGAGCTGCTTGCCCTGGAATGTCCACAACGTGTAGCCATTGTCCATCGTGAACTTGTAGTACGAATTGTCTAGCGGCTGGCACACTGCCGTGGCCACCACACGTCCAGACGGGTCCCACTCGACATGGGTACACTTAAAGTGCTCTTGCACCGTGATGCTTTGCTGCTCCGTAGCGTCCCAGAACTCCAGTTGGCCATTGATCTCGCCCAGACCAGCCAACACGATGTTGTTGCCCAGTGGCGACCAGTACAAGTGGCTACACGCCTTGTCCTTGAGTGTATACAGCAGAGTCACCTCCTTCGCGGCCTTACTACCGCCGTCCATGTCATAGAACGACACGTTCAGACGCTGCTGACCTTCACCATGCACAGTGGCGAAGCGTGTGCCCTTGGGCTCCCAAGCGAACGCCACAATGTTCTCCTTGACTTCCAGCATCTCAACTGGCACCTGTTGGTCCTGCACACGGAAGAGTTCGAAGTTGGTGTACATGGTCTTCTTCGACTTGGAGTGACGCGTCACCTTCACACACAGGAACGTGCCGTTCGGGTGCCAGTGCAGCTTGCAGTCGCTCACATTGAACAGGTTTTTCTGACGCACTTCGCGACGCGATGGCAGCTCCACGAGTGACACACGAGCAGGCACATTGTTGCCCTCGGGGGCCCAGTACGCGAGGATCGGGTCAGTTGGTGACCAGAAAAAGTCGTGGACGCCCTCGGCACGCAGCGACTTCTTCTCCAGCAGCTTCATGGACGGCAGTTCGTAGATACTGATGACGTCCTTGCCACGACGAGCCACGTACTTGTCGTCAGCACTCCACTTGAACGGAGTCATCAGACCTTGCACCACTTCACCCTTCTCGCCACTGGACTTGCCGGCAGGGAAGGCGCGCAGCATCTTGCTGGTCTTGACGTCCCAGATGATGATGGCCGCGTCCTGCTCCGTCTCGCTCAGTGTGATGAGGTAGTTCTCGTTGGGCGAGAACACAGCCAACTTGACGTTCTTGTGGGCGAAGCGACCCACCTTCTCGTACTTGTCGCCGCCCCATAGAGCGATACCCTGCGGGTGGAACGTGGCCAGGTACGTGCCCTGAGGAGACCACAGCACGTACTGCGAGCACCACTGCTTGCCATTCGTCTTCTCACGGTCACCAGCGTAGTCAAGTTCAAGCTCGCCCTTGTCGCTCCAGAAGATTTCGGTCTCGGAGCCGTGACGCAGCACGAACATGTCGCGACGCGCAGGGTCCGTGAGCCACGTCTTGAGGTTCTTGGGCTCGACGAACTTCTCCACCTTGGGGGCGACAAACTCGGTCGGTGTCTTCAGGTAACGCTCAATGTCCTCGTATCTGTTCACGAGCATCGTGTGGCGCTTGTCAAGAGCAAAGTTGTTGATGGTGCGCACAGCGTCGTTGGCATGAGCCTCCTGCTCGTACTCGACGAAAGCGAAGCCCGTGGTCTTGCCATTGGCGCCAAACGGCATTTGGATGTCTACTACGGTGCCCACTTGGCCGAAGATCTTCTTTACTACGTTCAAAAGCTTGCCGTGCTTGGTCTCGTCAATAACAGGAAGGCCACCAACCACAACAGCCATGCTGTAGTCGTTGCAGAAGTCTGCCTCTTCATGGGCCTTAGTCGTCACTTCATCTTCGACTTCCTCGTCGCTTAGGTAGTCAGCGTAGTGCTCTGCCTCGCGCTTCAGTTGCGCTACCTTCTGCTCGAACGTCGTGGGCGCCATCGTGATACAAACAGAGTGATGGAGGGAGGAAGCTTCGAAGCCAATCATATCATCTGGATATTTTCATCTGGATGGCTACACAGTCCGCTTATTTTAGGACTTCTAAAAATGTAGATCGGAATTTCAGACTCGGAAAGCTTTAGTTAATCCTAGAAATGGACCGTTACGACGAAGAGACGCATTTACACTGTCCTCTTCTCGCTCTAAGTGTGCTCGGCGTTGCGTGTAGATGTTGCTGCACACTGCTCACTTGAGCTCAGAAGAATACTTTCTCGCTGCGACGCATGCGGCATTCGCACTACCGCCAGCGTAATGCTCTGGGCGCGAAAGTCTCTGGTGCACTGCTGCTATTGTTGACGTCTCGCGTCGACGCTACCATCGATGTCCCTGCACAGCTACATCGACTTCAGCTTCAGAACTCAGCGAGTAGAGGCAACGGGGACACTGCTGCTCCTCAGGTGGTATTGTCGAATGTTCCGAATTCGCTGTTTAAACGACTTTCCGAGAAATCAGTGCGGTGGGACGCTTTATCCGGGTATCTCCAACGTGCACTCCTGTGGGATGCAGGTTTGGTGATGACAAGCGGAGGGCGACTTGTTCAAGTTCACGTGCCGTGCGATGAGGATATGTCAGTCATCTTGACGACTTTTGAGGCATTCCGAGGGAAGGATTGTCCATTGAAAACGTGCGAGTCGACACAACTATATTTTGCTGGCTCGACATGTTCACGTGCAACGGTATGGGAGGCAGCCCAATGTGGCATTTACGCTAGCGAGGAGAATGCAACAGACATTGTCAATGAAGAGTCAAGTGCACTTTGGTCCGAAGATGGGCGTTTATCGAGCGTCCCGGATGTACGACTTTACAAGCACACGCTCGGCGACAGCTTCGGGCTCAACGGCATTGAAGAAGTCGTGGGCTCGGGTTCAACTGGGAACTATACAATAGACGCTGACGTCCTCTTCACAATAAACCAAATCGATCCATTGCCGAACTCCATTGACAACTGTCCAAGCGATCCCTTCTTCGTCGCACCCTGTGTCCAGTTTTACGATCTCGACGAGTCTCCTGAAAACCCTTGGTGTCTTCCAAAGCGAGGAGGGTTCGTTGATCTTTGGCTCGACAGGGAAATGTCGGGCCAATCGATGTCACCTGGGAACTCAACACAGCCCGCCTCGTCTCTTTCGAACAGTGGTTCCGCGGGTATTTCAGGGGAATCCGCTATCCTCGTCGTACTTTTCATCTTGTTGGCAGCAGCTGTAGGGACTCTCATCGTAGTGCACATCAACCGCAAGAAGAGGGACGCAAAGGATATCGAGTCTTCACCTACGTTATTTGAGAGCGTGACGACCACGCGCTCTAAGAGACGAACAATGGACACGCGGAACATACTCGATAGCCAACGAAATTCGTTGAGCGAGTCACGACGACGACGGTCGATAGAGTTGGCGACATTCTGTGACGACGCAAAGATCGCATCAAAGCATATTGCGTACGACAGCCTAACACTTGACAGACTAATTGCGCGCGGAGCTAATGGTGAAGTTTGGCGTGGAACCTGCGGCTCTCAAGTTGTGGCTATCAAGCAGCTATTGCCAGAAAAGCGTCACGACGAGTGTCACGTCATGCTGTTCGCCAATGAAGTACGACTCGCAGCCGCACTCGAGCATCCAAACATCGTTCGGTTTGTGGGGTTGTCCTGGAATCGCGTGTGTGACTTATGCATTGTCTCCGAGTTCATGGAGCAAGGAGATTTATCGGTGTTGCTAAACTCCAAGAAAGGGAACGAGCTCACATGGGGTAAAGAGAAGTTGGGAATCGCCACGGACATCGCCGAGGCACTGGCGTATCTTCATGGTCGCCAACCGATTATCATCCACCGCGACCTTAAGTCGCTGAATGTGCTACTCGACAGTCGACTTCGCGCCAAACTCAGCGACTTTGGCCTCAGTCGCGAGCGCTCGTCTGACGACACGATGACCAACGGCGTGGGAACTTTGCTGTGGACGGCACCGGAGATTCTACGCGGCGAGGCCTACAGTGAAAAAGCCGATGTGTATTCCTACGCTATTGTGCTGTCCGAACTAGATACATGTCTACCACCTTTCACGCTTAACACTGAGGTGAGCGAGCGCCGTCTGACCACGATGCAACTCATGCACCTGGCCACGTCGGGCGAAGTGTCGCCTCAACTGCGCGAGGACTGCCCCGCTTCGCTGCAGCAGCTCACGGCAGCCTGTGCCTCCTTTGAGCCCAACCAGCGGCCCAATGCCCTGGAGATCGTCTTCACGCTTCGCAACATCGCTCGCAACATGAAGTTTGACTTCGCCAAGAGCGCGTAGCCATTTGTCATTGAAGTGATGGGGCGTTTGTACAGTGCCACCCCAAAAATATCTTTTCACTTGAAATATGTGCATGTAGTGCTGCAGTATTGTAATTTGTATTAATACCTCATGTATTTAAAAGTCTTGCCGACAAAGAATGCAAGCTGTTCGCGAAGTCGGCTTCAACTTGGAAGTTGAAGTGGCGACAAAAACGTAGAAATTGCCGCGTCTGCGGCTTCAACGATTAGTCCGAGCATCTCTACATCCCGCGGCTGCGATAACGACCGACTTAACAAGAAATATGAGCTTTTATACAGGTACATGTATTAATACATGCTCCTCTTCAAATTTATTAAGGTGTGCGTAGTCGTGCAATTGGGTAGCCATGTGTCAACGGTTGAGCATTATCCCAAACGGCCTCGTTCACAAACTGTTTGATGGTGGGCGACGTCGCTGGTTGCATTAGTGAGTTATATACTAATGACTAAAAAGGACGTCTCCCTGCGTATTCCCAGGAGCGTGACGGCAGACAATCCGGGTAATACGTTAAATTCGTACTAGATTCATCCCACGGAGGGATCGACGCAGTATTTTGGGTCAGCAGGTTTGTGAAAGACATCGTAGATGGTTGTAATGGAGAAAATTGAAGTGCTGGCGGAGTGATCATAATATCACGGACTTGTGGAGGAGCTGCGGGGTGATTCAGATCGCCTCGCTCACTGTATGTTGGATCTCGTGCAGTTCCAGTCTTACCGTGATTTTTTTTGTGTGTTTTTTTCTGCGTTTAGCGGTCTTCGTAGGCTTTAGAGGGGCAGGTTCGAGGGGACGAGCTCCGCATTCTTCAGTGTGACCACGGCGTGTCAGCCAGAACCGGTGAAAATGATCGACACGAAGTTTCTTTTGGAAGTCCGAATTGATAAGCTCAATGATATCGTGCAAACATGGGCAGCCATTTGTACGTCTAAAAACTCCAGTGCAGGGTTTTACGACCTCCTTGTTCTTCACAATTTTTTCACCTTGTTTCCAATACTCCGCAGTGGAGTCTAACGCGGTGCGACCGATAAACATAACGACGCCCGAATATTGAGGCTTTTGCAGAATATTAGAGATTACCGTGACATCCTTCTCCAAGTTAGACTTCACGTTCTGTATGCTAGATTCCCACCACGGTAGCAGCTTTTTGAAGGCTGTCAACAAGTCGCCTCGAGATGACTCTAACCACTTCTTACATTTAGAATGTGTTCCCTCAACAGGAGAGGTATCACGATAGCCAAAATGCAGATACTGATTTGTCCAACAGCGAACAAGTTTTGTCTTGTAATCCCACCATTGTAGGTCCAGATAATCTGCCATTTCAGAGCTGGCTTCGCGAATAACTTCGCATTTTGCGTCAAACTCAGCTTCGGTAGGTGCATCAACAGCGTTGTAGTAGAGCTGCATAAACTGATCTGTGGCAACGATATTTACAAACTTGTCTTGTTTGGGCAATGGGTTTTCCACTGGAATTTGACCGAAAATTGAACGAGTCTTAGCCAATACGTTGCGATTCATGTGCCAACGACACATTAGTGACGGAACAGTAGGAAAAACAGCATCTACCGCATTCATGCATGCTAAATCACGGTCCGTAAGAATTATCGATGGGAGCGCTATGTGATTAGCTGTCATCATGTTTAGCAAATGTGTCAGTGCCCACACAAAGTCTTCTTTTTTCTCACCAGGTAACCAACTTTGGGCGACAGGTAAGACAGACTTCGTGTTCGTCATGGCGATAATGTTTAGCAAGGGAAGATCGTACTCATTGGTCTTATAAGTGCAGTCCATAATCAGCACGTTTGAGTTCCACGGAAAGTACTTCATGATGCCAGGGTGCGACCAGTACAAATACAGCAAACGAGAAGTCTCTGGATGTAATTTGTAGGCGGAATAAAACTTGTTGCTGTCCAACTGCTTCAGTAGAACCTCTACGGATGTGTGTGTACGAAGCTCTTCACTACGCTCAGCGTTTTTGTAGTTAGATATGTCCTTGGCAGTGACTGAAATACCAGGGTGAGATTTACGTAACATTGCCACAGCAACTTGGGGCGAAATGCCCACAGCATTTTGAGAAGCTACCACACCCTCAGCTGTGAGCTCCTGTGAAATTAATTTCTGCATGTCATGGCGTCTGTGCCCCGGGTGAGAGCTAACGTCCTGCGAAGGTGGATGGTTGTGCACCGTCGATCCATTCAGATACACAACTTTCCATTTACCAGCGGGGTCAGATTTTGTTATCGCTTCAAGACGGATTTTCATTGTACATCCCGTCTTCCGAGTCCCTCTTTGAAGTCGCACACGATCTTCGTCGCGAAGAGCACGGTTGTTTTGCGTTCTACCATACCTATCACACTTGAAATCACGTTGCCAGATGAGCTTCAATTTGTTCTTCTTGTGGTGTCCCATGCTCACGTCGATTATTCGCTCTCTGTTCCAAGCGTGGAGAGCTGACTCAGCTTCATCGTACAAATCAAAGACTCCCTTGGGCAAAGGTGGGATCTCAAAGCTTCCTGTAGGCTCTTCTAAGGGAGCCATAACAACGCGTCTGAAGTCTCCGATGAGAACAATAACAGACAGAAAAACTGGACTAATAATAACCATGTAGTAGTTTCCAAATAGGTCGGTACTACCCAATTGCACGACTACGCACACCTCGATCTCCGTAACCTCGATCTCCATAGAAATTCCCTAGCCTGAATGAGCTCACCAAGCAGCGACTGACCATCTTACCAAGCGGTCCGTTTATACCCGAAAGCCATTATGGAGCAAACTCTTCCCATCCTCTTTACAAAACCCAAGTGAAACGTTATTGCGTCAAGCCGGTGGTGGAGTTCCCAATCGGAACTTCCGATTCAGAACAAGCAATCGCTGGTGCCGCAAGGTTTGGTACGTATTACTGTACCCGAAGCAGCGCATGACCTTCTCAATCTAAGTGAACGGTATCTTTTTAGCTGTAAAGTCTTACATTAATAAATACCGGTATCGCGAAGTAGCGGTTTCTAATATGCGTTTGGTTATACATGGCAGAATCAAGGGCGTCGCTGATGCTGTGCATACTTTTGAGCAAGAGTACGAAGTGCTGACCGAAATTACAGTGTGCAAGCTCTTCAAAGTACTTCGAAGTACATGTACCAAAGGTATTAATAAGACAATATTCGCTCTTACTTTCAAGGGTCGATTTGTGATATCGGCCTGGCTACGCCAAAAAAGCCAGCCACCGTCACTCTAAAACACACTCACGTCGCGGAGACTTTCGCCACTTCCTCTCCCATAATCGCATGGTTCCGGTGCGGCGGCGTGGCGCCTTCTTCCTGCTGTCACGCTATCGGCGGCGTCGACGCGTGCCCGTGTGTACAGTGCTGTGTCTCGTGTGTCTATTACTGCTCTGGGGGGACTGCCAGGCCGCGGGGGACCTCGTGGCGCGGCTGTACGACTTGGAAACGTCAGGCAGCTCCGTGGCCAAGCTCTCACTCAGTTCCAGAGCTCTACCGAGTGCTGTAACTGCAAGGCTATCTAGCTATTCTCTCACCTGGAGTGAGCTCTCAGGACTCATGCAACGCGCGCTATTGTGGGACTCTGGCTTCGTGTTCGCGTCGCCGCTAAGTTCTTCGTCGTCCTCGAGCGAAGGAGACGACGTCAAACTCGTACAGATCTACACGTCATGCAGTCAATGGATGGGCGATTTATTACCAGGTTTGGCCGAGATCAGCACGCTCCAATCTAGCGCCAACAACAGCAACTGCCACGTCCAGGACTGTGGCATTATAGGCCACTTCTTGCCACCCACTTGTCCCGTGGAAAGTGTCCTCCCACTCACCAGGTGTGCAGTGCACACATCAGATATGGACAGACAGAATCAGTTTGCAGGGGTCTTCTGGTCCGAGGACGGTCGCAGTAACAGTGTTCCCGAACCTGTGTTAAGACGACACACTTCACTTGACACAGAGCCCAGTCAAGCGCTATTCGCTGTCCACTTGTCCGAAACGACTTTCACAGGCACAGAGTCGTGTGAGCCACACACAAACTTCATTCTTCCGTGTCGAGGCGTTGCTGACGACGTGGTCATCACCAGCAGCAGCGGCAGTGTCAGCTTTACAGCCAATGGCAGCGGGTTCACCGAAGTGGACTTGTGTCCAGCGTCACATGGCGCAGCCATGAATGCGTGGCTAGAGCTACAATCTGTACCATCGCCCGAGACCTTCTCAACCACAGCCATTGTACTGTTGTCTGTAGCCATGTTGCTTTGTATCGGACTAGGCGCCTCCGCGTGGTGGCTCAGTCGCTCTCGTGCTTGGCTACAAGACGCGTACGACCGCGTCATCCTGGAAGGGTCTTATGATGACGGATGCTGGTCACCAACGTCGCATCTTCTCGGTGGGCCATTGGCTCCGTCGTTAGCGGTAGCTGCAGCGACAGACGAAGAGCGACTCACGCCCATGGAGGTTTTCTTTGGAGCAAGACCACGCAGTCGACGCTCGCCTGGAATTCACGGTACTTCAGCTCTCGTCGCCACGACACGCGCCGAGATTACGTTATCCAACGACCAACTGTGTCGCAAGAGCTCCATCTTGCGTGCCTTTGTGTCGGACCCGGCTATTGTGACGAAGCGGATTTCTTTTGCGCAGCTTCATTTCTTGAGACTACTAGCAAAAGGAGGCAGTGGGGAGGTCTGGTTGGGGCAGTATGAGACTCGGTATGTGGCCATGAAGTGCTTGTTGCCTGCGAAACGAGAAGACCCCGAGGCCTTGGAGCAGTTCGCAGAGGAGATTCGAATGGCTTCATTGCTAGCACATCCCCGTATTGTGGCGTTCTGTGGTGTGGCGTGGCAATCGCTGTTGCATCTGTGTGCAGTGACAGAGTATATGGCACGTGGCGATCTTGAGAATTTGCTGGCCAACCCCGTTGCTCAGAAGGAGCTCACGTGGAGCAGAGAGAAGCTCACGTTGAGCAGTGATATCGTGGAAGCGCTGGTGTATTTACACTCGCTAGTTCCCGTCGTGATCCATCGGGACTTGAAGTCGAAGAATGTGCTGCTGGATCGACGATTACGGGCCAAATTAAGTGATTTCGGACTTAGTCGGGAACGATCTGTGGAGGACACGATGACGAACGGGATTGGCACGATCTTGTGGAGCGCACCGGAGGTCTTGGAGGGCAAACGCTACGACGAGAAGAGCGATCTCTTCTCGTTTGGTGTCGTGCTGTCCGAGATCGATACGTGTGCTCTGCCCTACGGTTTCAGTCGCCACGCGAAGATGCGGAGTATGCAGATTGTCCATCTTGTGTCGGAAGGCAAATTGTTGCCGAATTTCCGTGACGATTGTCCGCCTGCGATTCGTGATTTAGCGCAGAGATGTTTGAGCTTGGATCCAGCTGCACGGCCGACGGCAATGGAAGTGGCCTTCGAGTTGCGCTCTGCCATTGCACCGCAGCTGCTGCAACAACCAATGCCCACGGTGGAAATTGATGGCAGCATTATATCATCCGCATCTTCTGTCAGTGTGGTAGACATCGATAGTGGCGTAGACGCGAGAAATATCGATGAAGATGCAACACCCTTACGATCTGTATGAAACGTTAGACTTGGCAACTTGCGTAGTAAGCCTATTAATTTATAAGAACAAAACATTTTGCAACCTATAAAATGAAATCCTTGTCATTTGGCCAGTAAGGTACGACCTTAAAAAAGAGGAAACAATGCACGAACTTCTGAGGAGCTCGATATCTCATGGTCTAGATTACCCACGAATAAAGCTCTTCATCAGACCCCATTATTTTAATTCTAACTTCAGATGCCTGCAAAGAGACCCATCCGGGCTCACATTTTGTTGTCGCTCCTGGAATCAAAATATAAATATTTGGTCTTATTTACATCAGGCAATTATTTTTCAGAAGTCAGAGCTAGAAGTACTCAGAAATAAGTGTCACCCGGCCAGTAATAGCTTTGGCACTGTTGCGAACCGACAAGAGTCACGATTAGCTTGTGGCTGGTTGCCACTTTATCGCGCCATGGACACAAGCAACAATGAAAATGAGTCCTCGACTCTTGACACGGTGCGCAAAGCTCGCTTGATCCGTCGAGTGCCGATTCTGGCACATGTTGTGAAGCAGGGTCTGTGTTCGGAAGGGCAACTATTGCGAGCCTTCGAACTCGTGACTTTTGCCGATGGCGAGTACGTTTATTGCCAAGGACAACCCGGACGTGACGTTCTGTTCATAGAAGAAGGCAAAGTTTTGATCACTCAGCGCCGACGATCGCGTGCTATGAGTACTTTCCGACCGGCAGGGATAATTCCTACGGACAGCTCCGGTGGCGCTGTATATACTCGAAGGAGCACTCGCAAACGTTCCCAGATCGAAGCTGAAATGGAAATTCAGTTGCACAAACATGAGGAACTCGAATATTTCGGCGAAGAATCATTGTTGCAAGGATTTGTGTCAAGAGTTCTCAATGCCGTGGCAAGTGGAGCTGTGACATGTTTCATGTTGCCAGAAGACGCATTTGCCAGATTATTAGCACCCGTGCACGAATTAATGTTGCATCGGCATTTGTTGCGCATGCATGGGGTGATAGCAAAACAGCGATTATTTCAGCACTTTTCCACACGTCAAAAGCAATTTCTTCTGGATCATTGTACAGTTGAACACTACGAGGAAGGGTGCAGGATCATACAACAAGGAGACAAAGATGATGACAGATATTTCATCCTAGCTGAAGGCGAAGCTGACGTCGTGCTGGACGAACAAGTGCGGGAGTTCAGACGCCCACAAAGCGCAATACTTGGAAATGGCGATTCGGAAGACGTCCCGGAAGAAGAAGACACGGGTATTAGGACGTCGATTGTGTGTCGAAAAACGCTTTATCAAGGATTCGGGGAGATGGGGATTCTAGGTCGACCTAGAGCAACGCACGTGGTGGCAACAGGAAGTGTCATTTGCGTGGCCATTTCAAGGAAAACATACATCGGAGCGTCTCAATTATTAGGTGTCGGTGGTATTGACACCGACGCTGAAGCACTTCTTGCCATGTCGCTGATGGAAGAGTGGGCGCTCGTTGTGAAAACGCGCAATTTGCACTTAGCCAACCCGCTGGTTTCTCGTTATCTTGAAACTTTTGTGAAAAAATTCAAGGCAGCTTACATGCAAAAATTCGAAGGCAAAACTTTATATCTGGATTTATTACGAAGAATGCATGCAGATCCCACACTAGCTGACGAATTTCCTTTCGTATCGGACCGAGTGGCTTGGGACCAGCCTACGTCTTCACTTAGTATCACTCGTGCCGAAACCCGACGTGTGTTATCGTTGCCTCCAGCTGATCGTTCTCCCTTTGAGATCAGCTTCGTGGCTCGCTTGCTTGAGTCCACAGCGTTCGTCGATAAATTCGATCGTCCCTCGCATGTGGATAAACTTGCACTTGCACGTGGCATCGGTCGATTTGCAAATTTTGTCACTATTCAAAAAGACAAATTTCTTTTTAAACAGGGAAAGATTGAGAGCCGCGCTTTTCTCATCTTGAGAGGCAACATCAGTATCGTGAACGAGGACGTCAATACGCTTCAGCCAGGGTCAACCGTCAAACAGTACGATGTACTTGCAACTCTGTCCGCTGGCGACTCTTTTGGCGAGTTGTCACTTGTCACTCGACTGCAACGTTCAGCGTCAGCTCTAGCGGCGTGTGAAGCTGATCTCTTAGTCCTTGAGCGCTTACATTTGCATGCTTTAATGGATTTGCTACCTGGTGTGTCCGTTCAGCATGCTATGGTACAGCGCGCTGAGTTTTTGGCGTCACTGAGCTTTCTTCGCGATAGTGACTTTGCTCAGTGTATTCGAGTGGCACATGATCTCCAAGAGCAATTCTACGAGCCACGTCACATTTTTCTTCAAGAGCCGGAACATTTGCGCTCACTTTATATTGTAAAAAGTGGCGAAGTTGTTGTTTATCTGCGTCGAATGGTTCCGATCGTGGAAGCCACGGCAACGTCTGCAACTAACGATTCTGCAACAAGTAAAGAAGTGCTGATTCGAGTGGCAACTATTGGACCGCAAGAGTTTTTCGGTGTTGCAATTGCCAGTGCAAGTATGTTGGCATCTGACGCTGGAGCTGTCACCTCCACTGCAACAGCCTCAACTTTAAACAGTAATGCTCCCTCATCACCGACACCTCCGTCGGTACCGAAGCAGCCGGCTTCTCCTTTAAATGCTCAACACTACGTTGCTGCCACTTTAGCGTCAGTCACAGCAATTGGCGGTACCCCTCCAACTACCAACAGTGACGTCGCTAGAACTGTTTTTATGTGCTCAACCCGTGTGCAAATGCTGGAGCTATCTGAACGTGGGTGGAGACGACTCCCACTTTCAAGTCTTCACAGCATCCGCAACTCTTTACTAGAACGACATCGCTGGAACCTCGAAATAGTGGAAAAGCAACAGCAACAAAGCAATCCTGCCTACTTTTTTGTGGACAAACCGTGGCAATGTATCGTCACTTCCACAGCCCTAAAGAAGCCGAATGGGGACAACAAAGACACACAAACGCGACTTCTGGAAGCTGTACCGGCAACTAAATTGGCTCGTCGAATTCAGGACAAGAAATATCTACAACAGCAACAAGGACACAACAATGCCGTCTCCCGACTGTTTTCTCCTGCCCCACTAACGCCAACTAAGCCGTGTAAACCCGGTCGACTCCTGCTCCCTGTTGCAATGCCACCATCAAGTCGTGGGGCGCCAATTTATGGCACAAGTCCATTAAAATCGACGTCGACTGGACTAGCTGCCTTTACTCAAGACAAAACTCCAGCATCGTCACTAGGTTCACCATCACTCCCAGGTTCACCGTCACTCTTCTCACCTACTCGTGTAACGCAAATTGGGCCAAGTCTTAGCGGATCTTTTCAACCGAAAAATGGAGCAATGGTATCTCCGGCAAGTGTACACGCATTTTTTGCGCAACCAACCGGCAATTCTCCAATTGGGTTGTCACCGCGTCCACCACTAAAATTTTCACTTCCAATTGGAAGTCCAAGCCCAAGGCAACTTCGAGGAGAAGACACCCAGCAACGAAGATCAAGCACTACTCCTCACCAAGACACAGCAACAATTGCACAGACAGCAAGAGAAAGTGACTGCAAGGCCATGTGGAAACTGCAGCGACTCCTTCCATGAAATAGTAAAGCCACATTATCATTTCCTTGGCCACAAGCCAGAAAGGCGTTGAAGTTGCCTTCATCCCATCTTCTAAGAGTCACGTGCCAAACAGCGAAAGTGGTTGAAGAAAGTGACTGGTGTTCACTATTGCCCAATTTTTTCCATTCATTCACCAAATTGCCACACAACAGCGAAGATGATGGAGACTGCGCTGTTGCCACTTGGCGCCGTTGTGCCCGTCACGGAGGTGTTGCCCGCCCCCGCCGTGCGCTTCCGCCTGCAGTTCACCGACGACCGGCGCACCAAGGAGCTGCGTTGGGTCCTCTTCGCCTGTAAGTAAATATTGTCTTTAGCTCATTATTGGCAACAGTTGCCACAAAAAGCGAAATATCAATTCCCTAATTGCTTAATGTTTATGTTCGATTAGCGACCCAGCGCGGTGCAATTGGAAAGCTCATCTTCACTTTAGAGAAGAATGATACGGCTCACGTCAAGTCAGTTGTGGTGAACAACGAGTTCCGTGGCTTGGGCTTAGCCCGTGTGCTCTACCTGGCCACTTTAGCCACATTGGAAGAAAAACACGTGACGGCGCTCTATTTGGAAGCCGAAGAGGACTCAAAACGCTATGGGAAACTTGTGGGGCTCTATAGCGGCTGGGGTTTTGCCGAAATGTCCGAGGCAAAAGTGCTTTTTCTTTACAACGGCAACGACAGTCTTCGCAAAGTGCCAATGGTATCTGTGTTTCAGAAAAGCACTTTCTTTCCCATTCGACCAAAAGAAAGCACTTGGTTCTGCATGATGACACTACAGACACAAGACGGCACGTGCGTGGTGGCAGGAGAAGACGGAGACATTGAAGTGTGCTCGAAGACCTCTGGGTGCATGTGGCAAACGTTGCTCGGTGCCACTGGCGAAGTTTTCCTTCGCAGTGTCCACGGCAAATTTCTCTGTGTGGAAGAAGACGGCACGATCCTGGCCGATCGACGTCTGAATTCCACTTGGGAGACGTTCCAAGTTGTGCCACACCATTCCGAGAATGCAACTCAAGTTGCCGGAGGAGTGGCGCTTCGCAGTTTCCACGGCGGATACTTGTGTATCGACCCATTGGAAAAGCGTGTCGAGGTGACGGATCACCCCGTCCCATGGGACGGCGGGGAGATCATGTCGTTGGTCTGCAATAAACCCGACTCGCATCCGCTTTTTGTCAAAATCATCCGCAAATACCAAACTACGGTATTTGTCAATACCCAAGTTGCCAAATACGGCGCCTTGCAACATGCACAAATGTCGATTCCTGAAGCCTGCAAGTGCGTGATGGAACTTACAGGAGACTCGGAAAGAGAGAAGAGCTGGGTGGTCAAGTACATGCTGGCGACGGCGACTGCAGTGAAGCAGGACGGCCACCCAGACTGGCTGCAACTGGCCGTTTTCCTTCGTGCTTTAGGAATGCTTTTCTTGTGCTGGACAGACGAGGATAATGCCGTGTTGCGTAGTATTTCAGCACAGGAATGGATGACCAAGAACTCGACGTGGATAGTGGGCGAGCGTATCCCCAACTCGATCCAGTTTTCAGAGCTGAATGAACTTAATGTGGACCACTGTAACGCCGAGAAAAGTGGCGGTAGTACTGCTAGTCATTGCGGGTTGGAGAGTGTGTTATTGCCTTGGACTCCGGACGAATATCTCCACCGCGTGTTGTCTTTGAATACGACGTCGTTGCCTGCGGAAGCGCTGGATGCAGTGCGCTTCTGGTCCTTGAAGACGTGGTACGAACAAGACAATTACGAGGAGTTCTGCGCACCCCAAGACGCGGATACGAAGGAGTGGATCTGCTCGCTTGGCAAGATAGCTTGTGTGTCAGAGGAAGTAGTGCAGAAGGTCAGCGTCAGGGATGAACTACCGTACTTCATGCAGCTCGCGGAGAAGTATTTACCGGACACACTACTATGGTGAAGAGGAGTAAGGATGGATATCTTTGATAACGTGATGAAGGCTAGACAGTCAGTATCTATACAGTACACTTGAAAATTTACGTCGTCTTGAGAACGCGCCTTGACAGATTATTATAGTACAGTGCCTCGAAGTATTACTTGTGAAGAAGACAAGTATTACTATAACATTATTATTATAACATCCTTCGGTATGATTGTGCATTTCAATGCTTTTCACTAAGTCGATTTGTAATAAATATAGGTCGTTTTATTAAATCGAGGTCTTTAAAAAGAACAAATCGATCTAGCTAGACAGGCTGATAAAAAATCTAGCTACGCACCGCTCAGGATCTGGAAAAAAAATCGAGTCCGGAGCTTACAAGTCTAAGATAATATAATCTCTCATCTCTTCCTCGTAATATGGAATACAAAATTACCAAAAACGACTGCTTAACTAAAGGAAATATCACTATTGTGCAGCACGTCCGAAGCTGCTTGCACCCACACTTCCTGCTTAGCTCGCATGTAGGCGCGACAGCATAGCAGCTATCCCGTCCGTTACGGGGTCCTCCTTCTCTGTCTCGCTGTATTCACACGCATAGTAATCGAGTAGACCAGTGTCATCAGCACAAATATCGAGGATGACATGGAATTCCAGCAGTCGATGCTCCATACCGCGGATGTCAACCTTGTGAAACTTGGATGTCCATAACTGGGTCGGCTTCAAGCTGGTCAAGACCGTGCTGGATCTGGTGAAGCCGGTAACGCTGTTTGCATGCAGCAATTATTCCAGCGTCGTTTACTTGTAGTATTTGGGTAGCATTTGGGTGGCAATATTGCAATTAGTGAGCATTATGCGGGTTGACTTAGGTTCGACTGGCATCTTGGTGGCACTAGTTTGAGAAATTGAATGAAATGGAGCGTGCACTTGACTTCTGTTAATGTATCATTCTGAAAATTCACCTGGCTGAGCCACTCCACAACAAGAATACCCTTTTTAATAGCTACGAATAAATTGTTGGTTCCCCGGCGCTATGACTACTGAAGGGGAGATCTGTAGTCGCGCCTTCAGAGCAAAACTAAACGCAAATTGCTCACAACTCTGAACATTGCGGTTTTAGTGTTTTTGACGATGGCCTTCCATTTTGATAAAAAACGTTATTTAATTATTTCTGATAAACCTTAGTGAGCGCGAACACATTAGGCCTGTGTCTCCGTCTTACTGATGACGTCGCGGGCTATGGAGGGTGTGTTTTGCCTCAAGTCGTAATCATAAACTTCAAAGAATATAACGCCTTTGGTCTACTCTGGTGTCGATACGTCGGGCATCTCGCGACGGAGTTTTGCACAGACCATACTTTGATTAGCTCCAATTTGTCATGACATGCACATTGTGCAGGTAGCCCGCAAAGTTAAACATTCTGTTATGTGAAAATGACAAAATCAGTGTATATCGCGCTGTTGTGGCTTCCTGTCGGGTTTTACAACCCTTGTCAAGTTGATGAGGTATTATCCATCTGTGACGCTAATTGCTGTTGTCTATCTTAAAACCTCTATAATATTGAACAAATTTCCGTGACGGCTAACGAGGGGGAGCACTGTTGTTATTTTCATGTGTGCGCAAGAGCTGTCTTGCATCTTTACTCGAGTACATGTACCATATTAAAAGCCCCACTACGACACATTTGCTTGTGTTCAAGTTAGTATATCTTCAGATTTATTTATTTTCTACATGGGCGAGAACCAGTATGTACACCCACGTCGCAAGATGTCTTTAATTTTCTTTTTAACTTAACCTTGACCTTTGCGTTCTTGTGACGTACCGTATTAAATTTTCATAGTATGATATTACGATTTTTAATGCCATTCCACTTCATCTTTACTTTATGACCAACAGCTTTTATCAAGGGGAAATTAATTAGGCACATTTTTTTCATGAACTCACGGTACTTTTTGTCCTTGCTGAAGTACCAATACAAAAGTTTCGTAAGTCAAGTGAAAAAATGTTCTTTAATATAAAAATTGTCCGGTACGGCACACTGGTAGAGTCCAAACCGCCTCAACAGAGAAACGGCAGCACACTTATTTTGGCAAGCTTTTTTTCACACCTTCATTTTTCAATTTGCGCCCCCCTAAGAGATTTGACATGCGCTTGTTGACCATCTTCCTCATGGGATCAGCCTAGTCTCCTCGCTCATTCTGAGTGTGCACCGAACAAATCTTATCGACCCCGGTAAATCAAAGCAGGAGATTCGGATCGTTATCCAATAGATACTCTTTCCAACACGCCATGCTTCCTTTCGAGGTGCGTTGGGGTCTTGATAAACATCTTGAGTTTTACAAACCACAGGGCTGGCTTTGTAATTCTTCTACACCAGATCCGTGACGAGGTGCACAGTAGCCTTGTATAATACTGTATGTTCAGAGCTCACAACACCATATCCCTGACCGCTGCGTCGTGGGATCTCAATTCATTTAACCTGTTGGAGGAAGTTTACGTCTTAAAGTCTTGCCCGTGGACAGAGCCTTGAATCGCATTTGAAGTAACCCTCGAATGAGACCAACGTTTGGCTGGGTTCGTCGCCTGGAACATTCCTTAAGACGTCGCCCGCCCTCGGGCGAAACCTTTGCAGTTAGTCGTATCCGCACAGCGATCACTCAAGAACTTGCTGTTTGTATGCCGAAAGCAGCTCACCTAACGTACGTACACGCACCCGAACTTTCTAGCTGTTCAGGGAGATCCAACTTTCTAAAGAAAGGAAGTTGGTTGCAGAAGGATCATCCTGTATTCAGTAGAATTATTCGTTGCAGTAACAGTAAAACAACCTCCAAAGATTCCTGAAGTCGGTTTTTATTGCTTGAAGAAGTCTCATTAATAGCGGAACAGCGGATCACTGAGCTTTCATAGCTGCGGTAAGTGCGCCGATAGGGTTATCGTTGTCGAGCAGTGTCTTCACTTTATTCAGCAGCGACGCCCCGCCCTTCCGCTCTGTAAAGTAAAGGGTGTACGTCTCCCAAGTCTTGTAAATGGGATCGTTCTTCGGCAGATGCACAGCACTCGTAGGAAAAGGAATGGCCAGCATACTCGACACAGCCTTCGGGTCCCACTCCGTGTGCAGCCAGTTTTGGAATAGGTAAGTTTGCATGTTTTCAGCCAGCCTCTTCAAATCAGGGACGTCCTTGAGCGATTGAAAAAATGTGGCAAATTGCCACTCTGACCGCAACGGTTTGGTCTTCGCAAGGAAATGCACCATTTGTACGCTGGATAAAACGTTCTTTTTTGTGTGGCTCCTGTACAAGTTGACGTACCTAAACCAATGTATAAACATTGCGTTCGTATCCACGGCGTCCATATTGACCTCTACCAAGCGTAAAATCTTGAAAACTTGTTCGGGCGTTACGTCGTAGTTCAGCCACACGTCGTGCATCATTTTTCGGCTGGTTTTAGACGATAAAAACATGAACCGCTGCATCGTATCGCCATGATCTTTCATGCCCGGGACGTTTCGAAGCAAATGCAGAAGCGTTACCACGTCTTTTTCCGGCATGGTTTTTCGAAACAGGTCGAGCATATCGTCGTCTCCGAACCAGTGATTCCCCTTCTGCGCCCGATACTTCTGCGCGTAGGCCAGCCACTGATGAAAGATTGGCGAATCGACCAGCTTCGTGCCAGCCTCTTGAAGACGTAATGTATCGTAAACAATTTTTGGATCTGTTTCGTGTTCTAAGGTTTTTGACACCCACGAACCAGATAGCGATTTCTGCATACTTTCGCCTAGCTCCTTCAAGGCCCCAGTCTTCCGAAAAGACTCAATAAGTATTTTCAGCTCGTCGCCACTGCTTCTCTTCAGTAGCAAGTAGTAAAGATCCAGATCCGAAAACGCCTGGTTACCATTCTTAGCTCTAAAAGCAGCAACGAGCTTGAGCCAAAGGAGAAGATTCGGGTCATCGTCCAGCTTCGTCGTACTCTTTGCTAGACGCAAAGTATCAAACACCGCTTGAGGGTGCACTCGAGACTTCATACACGCCTTGATTTGTGCTTTCTCCGGATTGGATTTAAATACTTTGTGTATCAGATCGTCGACCTTCGATAACAACGGCGAACTTCCTCTCTCCTCGCGGTCTACGTCATTATCTCCACGGACTGTATCTCGGATTTCTGCGTCGTAGAGCCTTAAGAACCGCTTAGATGAAGTAGCAATTGTGGTTTTTGACAGTGACGTGGTCTTCATGAGAACATCGTGAGCAATCAGCTTCGACTTGTCGGCTCGTTCAGTGGGTGTTTGTCCAGAAACCCAAGCGAAGAAGGTAGCCATAAGCAGCAGAAGTATTCTCTGGTGGCTCATGGTTGGTGCTTGCTTTTGTCTTTAGTCTTTATGATCCAATCGCGGCGTACAGTACATGCGCAATCAGTACGTGCGCAATCATAACATGCATAATCCATCCGGACAGTAGGTACAGATTTGTATTTGCAGAAGGGGGAAATGACCAAATCGATGCTATCAATATTTTAAAGGAAGTGGGTATATTGCTCATCTGGCTGACCGACTACATGTACCACAGTTATACTCCCGAGCATGCATAAAATGGACTTAGCCGACGGTCTTGGCATCACTCGCTCGGAATAAACTCCTATTCCCAGACACAGCGCCTTGCCGAGCGCAGCGCAGCAAGAGGGGCAGGCCCACGGCTGTAAGTCCACGCAAACGCGCTAGTGTCCTACCTTTACTTCTATTTAACCGTACTCAACTATCTGTACACGTATAAAAGTCGATGCTATGTTACCAAAATAACGAATGCATTTTAAATGCTGAACCGTGCGTCGAATATATTTGCCCTTGTCAAATCATCAAAGTCATTGGCAAAATCTAGGTCATATGAGGTTTCAATTTATCTTTTAGCTCAGCCGAGTGAGATTAATTTGTTGTCACCTGTCTTAGCTTCATTTTAACCCCTCCGTTACCAAAACAACGGTGCAGGAACCGCTTATATTTCGTCGAATCTTGCGACTTCACATATATTTTGAGCGGCTGTCCATGTCAAGATGTCGTGCATTCAGTGCATTATGTTTTGGAGTTTTTTATTCAAGTCGTCGGAGTTACGACTTAGAGAGCACGCAGTCACAGTTAAACAAACCAAAACGCAAGAGTTGATGACTAGCTTACGATTTTCTCGATTGCAACAGTACATACAATTCTAGAATCAGGTCGTCTACTGGGAATGCAAGTACCGGATCAGTTTTTTTTTTTAAATTCGGCAGGAAATGCATGCGCTGTATTTGTTTCCGATTTGGGTACGTACTGGTAGCTGCTGTGAAAATTTCGCACGGCGTGAGCAAAGAGGCAAACTATAACTCTTTGCTCACCAGTGGTGAGTCGTTTAAACTCATCCTTGAAGCTTACGCATGTGGTGTGGTCATCTATTATAGGTTGTCGATACTCCTCTTTCTTAGCATCAACTGGAGATAATTCCCGCTGCTTGACAGCCTCTACATGTACGGGATACGAGAAAAGACCATCAAATCGCCGCCACACGCTTAAGAAACTTACAGTTGCGTTTGCTCAATAATCTTGATTTTATGTGACTCAATTTGGCAGTTTTTTTCGCTGATGGTTTCTTATTTTGGACGTCGAAATATTATATGAACAATTTGCTTTACTCTTTTACTTTTAAGCTTTGAGCGCAATTTTTGCTTAAAAAGCAAATCAACAGATGTACAGTTCGCACGCTGGCTAACTCAGCTGTTTTTTTTTTCAGGTCTGTCGTTTAAATGCAAGTTGCTATTATATTAAGCGACAGACCAGGCGCGGATGCTACCGTAACAGCACAAGGTCAGCCTTAGCAGGAGATAGCAACTACCGTAAGGTAGGCTGCCGACATTGCTTTAATTCTTTTGTCGTGTAGCCCTGGGTAGAGCTCACTAGTTGGCATGCAATGATCGGGGTATAAATCTAATTAAATGGAGGATAGTCTAAAAACGTCACTTGCTGCTCACATTTTCGGAGATAAAACGAAAACCGAAAGTCGACCAAATGCAAGTAAGTGCTTTCATGATCTGATGTCAGCTTCACACGCTTAGCGTCGCGCGCTTGCCAGGCTGGTGTACCATATCGGAGTATGGCAAACAAAGTAGATGCTGCTGCGAAGCAGCAACACGCAATCTAATACAATAAACAACAGAAATTTAGAACTACTAATAGCATTTAGTTCTAGAAGATTTTCAGAAGTACAGTGCAAATATTGCGAGCCTGCAACCCACGCTTTCTCAGCCTCCGCGAAGCTAGAGTAAAATATTGGCCCCACTCAAGCGTTGTCGCTTTTCTCGTAGAGCTCATAAACAACACAAAATGAAGTCACATATACTTTTTCTAGCCTGCTAAATATACTTTACTTTGAAAAAGCTTTTTGTCAGAAAATGACCCTATCAAGGATTTGCCTTAGATCGTGTCAGATAGATTCCTCTGCTTTCAAATTGTTTAATTATAGTAGAACAACAAAACGAAGTAATTGATCGACATAAAACATCTTAAATCTGCCAGACGAAAATAAAATGAAGTTTATGAATGCAAATTTCGAAGTTATCACTACTGCATTATGCAAACATGTGCCCGTCAACAGTCACAGTTTTTATGCCGTCGCACTAACAATACTCCGAGTAGCAGGATAATCGTCGGCCACTTCAGCTGACGCTGAGTAAATCATCATACCTCCATATCCTTCTTGCCGACTAAACGCTTCCCACTCTGCAATAACTGAAATATTTGGTCCAGGGCCGTATGCGCACCCTCCGCCCACGCACAGACCGATCGTAGCCAGTGAGAAGTTCCCACCGAGTTGTGTACCCCACGCAGCGAACGTCGTACTTACAGCAGCAGCATAAATCGCTGCAGCCGTGGCATTGTCCAAGTTCACATTGTACGCCATGATGTTGACCCAGTCCACATAGTCCAACACGCCAGACGGGAAGCATCTCGAGTACGCTGCTGTCTCTTCCGCTGAGCACACTGACGTATCCCCTTCATAGAAATACGCATCGTACGTCAACAGAGCCGAGGTGCTACCGGTCGCATCAAGCGCTTCTCGTGTAGCCTTCAGCAATCCCACTGTTCGATTGGCACTAAACTGTGATCCAACAGTCTCGTCATCAAGATCCAGTCCGTCAAACCCGAATTTAGTCATCAAGGCGACCGCTGATTCGGCAAACAGCGTGGCATTCGCAACCTCCGACATGTTGTCGTTATTTGTGGACCCTCCGATACTTCCCATCGTTAGTATACAGCGTTCACGAAGCTTCTCCACACACTGAGTGACGGTCGCATCGGACGTCTGGAATGTTGGCACAATGACCCCGTCAGCGACGAGAGCGAACCCAAAGACGACGTGCGTGACGCCGTCTGGGACGGTATCACAACCGGCCACTTCGCTCTGCCAGAACGCCACCGTCCGGTCTTTCGAAGCCACAGGAGAGCAAGACGACGGAAGTGTTGACGAAGCTGAAGTGGAATTCCCTCCACTGTCAGTGTTTGATGCATCGTCGGAATCGGAATTCAAAGTCACTGCCACAATTACGATGACAATACCCAACACTAAAAGACCTGAAGGTGAAAAGAATACGATATTTTGTGAATGGATGTTGGTGACCCTTTTTGACCACAAATGACACGAACGCACCACAAACGAGCGGAACCAGTCGACGCATGAGTTTTGAGCGTTCTTTCTTCTTTGGAGCAGTGCGTTGGTTGTACGATGATGACAGGTACGGGCCCATATTGTCCGGAGGGTAATAACATGCCGATGTCTCGGATGCATCTTCGTAGTACCGAGGAGGTGAACGAACCATCGTTTATTGCTGTAACTGAAGTCGTTCAAAAGCCACACTGAAGTACATATGGAGGCACATGGTGGAAGTCCAGTGTGGCAGAGGAATGGATGCAATCATGTGGCGAGTTTATTGGCGCGCCACGAACATTGGGAAAGACGAAACATCTCTCCCGTGTATTTACCGGTACCGAATACCGTAACCAGTTTGCAATCTTTAAAGTATTAATCCTTTGTATTACATGTGGTAGTAAAATGATTCTAAAAGAGGAATTGTGGTAAATAAGCACATAAAATACTACCAAGTACCGGTAATACTTGTTCCAATATCTGTTTTCGAGTAAAAAAATACATTTGATGAGAAAGTGAGCAAGTTCGCCTTTTAGCTTGCTCCCGCGATCCGTCGCGAGGTAGATACCCTCAGCAAACGAAGGGTGTTTGTTTTTGCGGTAATCCAGCTGGATTTACAAATCAGAGGATGCTGCTAATTTTTCAAAGAATCTTTCCAGCTTTTGGGGTTCGAGTGTCCATGGCTTCGAAAACGCTTCTACGCGGGCTAACTAAAAAAGCTGGCGCGAGCAAAATACATTTTTGCAAATTACACAAACAGTATTTTAAAATATATTTTCTACTATGGCCACCGACATCACGATGCACAATTGAACTTGTTCAGGTAGCGAATAAAAAACGAAAGGCGAAGAAACGAATACACGTTGGGATACTGTTCTTGTTGCCGCTGGGGCCTGTGTGACCGAAATCGCATTCGTGAGCAACCGCTGGCATAATACAGAGACTGAGACCAAATACTTGAGACGTTGATGTTGACAAGGCGGTTTATCACATTTCTATTATTTATTGCATGGATTCTTTGAGAAAAGCCGTGCTATGTCTTCTCTCGCTGTTTTCGAGAGCTTATACTAGCAGCATATAAAAAAACATGTGCGCAATTCAAGCTCAGCTGACGACGATGAACCCGTGAGTGATCATCATGTACCTACTGCTAATATGTCTTCTTCGAAACCTGGTGGTGTAGTGCAGCTTTTGGCATTATGCGAAAAACATCTCGAGCTCACTAACCGACGATGGTGGCTACTCATTCAATACTTGCCGACGAAGCATCGTTCTCAAGCCTCGGTGGCAGAAGTGATCTTCCGGATTCTGGTCGAAAAGACTCGAAACGTCGTCGCCAAGGTGGCTTTAGTCGTGTACCGACCGAAACACAGACGAAGCCAAAGAACCGTTAATATTACGCAAGATCAATCGCTCGAGCTCGGAAACAAACGCGACTGCATTCAGCGATCAGTACCAAGAAGACGAAGACAATCCATTGAGTATCTAGACTAATGAAATAGTGTGTGCATTGGTGGACACGTATTGCGTGCCGTGAAGCTTTGATTTGGTAGACCACCGAGGTTGGTAGTTGTGCTCAACGTGTCATCTGTTTCAAGATGGAGCTCCAGCCGCCTTCCCGCCGACCTGTGAGCTGTACATGGAGGATTTTAAACGTATTGGTTTGCCGGTGCTACTCCGTTGTCAGAGGAGAGTGATGCCATGGCTACTGGTGGGGTAAATACTCTGGTGCGTGACAGGATGGTAGAGTGGTCGAGGCGACCAGAGTAGCGAGAAATCAAGCAAGTGCGATTGTGGGCGTGCACTACCTGACGTATGGCTTCGAGAAGATGGGCGCCTTTAGTTTGCCGGTACTGTGCTTTTGTTAGTGACGAGTGACGACATGGGTACTGGTGTAGCGGAGACGGTGGCGAGTAGCAGAGCTGCCGAGAAGGCCAGGGCGACGCGGACGCAGACAAAAATGTGATGGTGAGCATGAATAACATGGCGTACGTCTACGAGACGGTGAGGATGCGCGTTAGAATAAAGGGTTCGCACCTTCCCCACGATTAAGACGCCGCAACCGGTTGTATCTGGCTGCTCGAGGGCAATTACACACTCAGTATCGCTGATGACAAACTGAATATCGGTCGTCGAAGCTTGATGCCTTCTCTTCAGAAACCCTCATAGTAATTCTTATTTTGGCTGTTCGGGTCATTTTTGGCTTGTGGTATTCCCTCCCAAACCATCCGCATTTCATCGTAATAGGACTCGTCGATTAGCGGTTAATACATGTGAATACGTACTTTCACAGCTGTCACGGTAGTCGTCTGACGAATAATAATGGTGCCATAGTGATTAGCATCAAGATGCACCGGGTGCAGGATTAAGAAAATGTTTGTCAGTGATGTTCTTGGTGTGGAAGGCCAACCAATAGCCAGCTCGGACTTTTGTCCTTGCAGGCCCGAGCTTTAGTACAAGTACCACACATACTAATATTAGATTATTCATGCGATAGCTTCGCGTTATAGTCTGTTTCGCATCGTTCGACGAAGACTCCGCGGCATCCAATCTGGCACAGCTCTGCGCGTTGGCTAACCAAGTCTCCCCTCCCTGCCCGCTGCTTTCAGGCCGCTTGTCGTTCCGCAATGTTCGCGCTGCTCCGTGACGTCTGCCGCGTGATTTTGAAAATGAGATACTCACCGCGATCGGACTTAGCTTGAAATCGTATTTATCTGAGAATCAAACTTGAATAGCTCAGATTCGCTCCTAAGTGCAAACAGTAATTTTAATAAAAAAAGATGCCCTTATTTTTTTAATTTCATTTATCGCAACCTTACATGTCTCAGATCGTCTACAGCGACCCTATTGTAAAGTTGCGGGAGCCACGTCGTACAGCAGACCAGACTCAGAGCGGCCGTTTGTGCCATACACTGTGTCTTGGCTCTTCTGAATCCGCAGAGAGTCGTGGCTTGTGTGCCATGATAGATACACGGATTCCAATTATTTGCTTATTGTGCTGGGCGATTCGAGGCCTACTACAGTATGAAAGATTGAAAGCGAAAAATAAACTGAGCATGGACAATCAGCGACAGGAAAGGAGGTCCAGAGGATAGAGGTCTTCATTTGTCAATTACCGAATTCTCCGCCGTATAAGTAGAGCGCGCATCTTCCGTGCCACTTGGGCCTGGAATCAAACACTGGGGGATGCGAAGACGTTCGTCTTAGCAGGGACGAACCAGCTGAAAACGCAGCACAAGAGCCTCGAGAAGCCTACGAAGACGCTCAAAATGGAATTTCTCCGGTTGGGAGTGCATTCCATCTTCAAGGGCGGCTAATGGCAATGATGGCAGAGTAGTAGCTGGAGATAGTCGATCGTATGTCGAGCGCTTAGCAGCCGACAGTAGACTACACTTACTGAAGAAATGAGGATTTCCGGAGTGACACACCTTTCCTTGGACAACGTGAGCTCCCTGAAACCATGCCGCAAAATCGATTTTAAGCCATTAGAAGTCACTTGCGGATTTTGTCACCCATAGAGCCTAACACTCAGGGAAAAAGCAACGACCAGCTATAGCACAGCCGGGATTTCTAAAATCACTTGCAAAAGAAGTTTTAGGAGATAGCTGTTCCGACAGGTATCTTTGTTGGATGAGAGCTCCGTTAGAACCCGATGGAGCACGAAAGCAAAGTCATACAAGCCATTAAATCCAGACAAGAACGCCATATGGTTCTGCGCGGTAGTGGCCTGGAACACACTTTACATTCACTCTTGGTAAGAAAACGGATGGGTCTAGGTTTCGAGCTATCACCTCGCGAAAGATAGGTTCAATCATTCCCGATTTTGCGTGAGCGATTTCTGCGATTGTGATCTGTACTTGACATTAAGTTTGACACAGACTCAGCGTCGTCGATTTGGGTCACCATGGCAGGTCACCAAACAAAACGGCTGCGGTCACCGGAAGGTACTAGACGACTGATCGTGTGTGATATTTTCTACACCAGACACGGTTTTTGCGAAAGCATTACTCACATTCTCCGATGGTGATATCCGTTTGTTGGGTACCGTGCGATCCCGTTGTTTGGATAAATGGAATCGAGTTGAGGTGTCAAAATCCAAGGAACGCGTTAAGCAGATGGAATACGAAGCGCGGGAGCTGATCGCAGCGGTAGACCCAGTACCAGGAAAAAAAAGTAGAGGAGGCACACAACCGTTATCAGCGTCAAGTATGTAAGAAGGATCGTATCCCGTTTCCGTCTGTGGCTCCCGTCGTGATTTCCCCATTTGTAGGGCACGTTGTATTCAAGGATTCCAACACTGTAATTTTTTATACGAACGATTAATGTACGACGATGACGCAGCGAGTTCTTTCGTCAAGTGCTGCGGAAGCCATCAGATGTACTCATGGTCTTCATCCAATTGTCAGATGCATTGAAGACGAGATGATGCATCGAACCACATTGCAGGCGATCATTGCTGCCAACAACAAGTTTATATATGCTGTGGATCGGCTTGATCAACTACGCTGTACAAACACCACGCAGCGAAAAGAAACCCGCCTCATGATGACGCTTTTTTCGTGGGCGCTTGACGTCTGTATAACCAACGCGTACGCACTGATAAAGCTGTTGAATGACGGACGGATTTCGCAGACACTGTGCGATTTTATGTTGAAGATTGTACAAGAATAAACTAAGTCTGCGCGTTTCAAGTGCTGCCTACAAGCTCGAAGAAGCGGGATATATTCCGCAGCACACCTGCAAATGATGAAGAGACCATGCACAGTCACGTGTTGACACATAACCTGAACAAAGGACGATTGGCCTGCCATTTGTGCTCGATGCGGGGCGTGGAAATCAAGACTGCCACGGGATGCACATAATGTAAGCAAGGGTTTCACGACAACGGCTTCGCCGTTTTGCATAACCACCACGGTCTTCATTCGGGGACGTCCACCGTTCTTCATGCTCTGCGTGCAATCGCAATGAACCTCGATAGAGCACTGCCACACAGAACTCGAAGATGTCCAACAGACAGGATCGTGACACAGGATCTGGTAGCTCTGCCACCCCTTCCGACCAATACGACTTTGGATGTAGCTATGTGATGCTGCGCCCAGGCCTGAGCGGTTCAACAAGTACCTGCGGTTTCAACTCCTCGACCAATTCGTTTTCATGCTCTTCACACCAATACATATCAATGTCTTGCAATAGGCTGTCCTGTTTATAATGACACACCATACCCCACGGGCGATACGCCTCTTTTTTTTATACGTAATGCAACTCCAAACGCGTCAATTAGGCAGGAGTGAAGGTGGTCGGTGCCGCCACCTTCTATGCGATCACGTAAGGTATCTCGCCAATGGCAGGGTTGCCTATATCAACATCACCGGTGTATGTTTTGTCGTTAGCCCCCGTGTTGATCATTTGGGTGATTCAGCTCTTCGAACACATGGCACTTGCCACATAATATTTTCTCGTATTCCCCAGTCAATGCTCGTAGCATCGCTTCTCCGAAATTGTACGCATAACAGACTTCCCATGCACCTCGCAGGCCGGTAGGAACATGTACCGTGCTACCGCCTTAAGCCCAGCTGTCACCTACATCGCTATTGCCAACTCTTGCAGCTTCATATGCTCACAGCCACACACCAAGTAGGGCACGCTCACTGTCGCCCTTTTCTCTGCGTCCGCGTCGATCTGGCGGTCTCCACAGGTCGTCCACTCGCCATCGTCTTGGCTGCACCAGTATCCATGCTATTGTGCGCCGCTAAGAAAGCGGCACAATGCCGACAAACCAGTACTGTATTCGTACGATTCGCAGGCCGGCGGGGATGTGTCCAGTGCAACCACCCCGTTCATCATGACCAGCTCCAGCAGCTCAAATTCGCAATCTCGCTTGCCTCCTCATCACTACGGGTGGGATTGCTGTTCTACCACATCCTACGGGTATTGCCTTACCAGTAGTCATAGAGCTTTTTGTCGCTGATAATGACAGCATCGGTAAAGGCAAACACAGAAAGTGCATAAACGGTCAGAATATTAACCCTTTCGTGCGCCTCTTGTATAGATTACAGTATACAACTAGAAGTCATTTATATCTAAAGGGGGCATTTCTCGCCCTTTTACAAAGTCACAATACTCTTTTTGAACTATCTCTTGTAACAAATCATGTAAGATAGGTGATGCAATCTGCTATTTGAATTTGACTGGATTAAAGTAAACCTAAATGATTACGAATCGTACTGTAAATTCTATGTCGCAACATATAGTTGAGCTTTCGCTAAAGGGCGAATAAGAGGCTGATTCCTACTGTTCTTTGCACAAACCACTAACAGGGCGCTTTCTGCGCCCTTTTGCCACGAAAGGGTTAAGTGAGGACAGCAGTGTGTTATTCGCATAATTTCTCCAATAATAACAAGGACTCCAGCTGTCGCTCTACTCTGGTGGATTTTCTTTTTGTCCTGTCATACAAACTATTGTGTCGGTTAAGATACATATTTGATATACGTTAAATCTAGCCTATTTGCGCTAGCAGTTTTTTTTTTAGCCAATCAAGTTAAAAAATTGGGTGCTGGTATATACCATTAACGCTCTTTACCAGGTAATGATTAACCCTTGCACCGCCAAGATAGCTTCATCGGGGGATTTGGATGGCGCTATACCTAGTGGTCCGCAGTTGACTCCGTCTCGATGCTTTAGGTTGGCCTCTTTTTTCCGCTCCATGCCGCGCACCATGACCGGGAAGACTTCTCCACCAGACGCTTGCATTTGTCATACCGTTTCGGCTGCTGTTGAGGATCGGTAAACGTGATTGCTTTTGGTGAAGCCTTATACAAGTGAAGCCTAGACCACACCAGTAATTTCTGAAAATGTGGATGAGCAGTATCATGTGTGTATTCTCCACCATGAAAGACATTGAACCAGCGATGATCTTTTGACGAGTGTCGGTACTCTCCGTCCTGCAGATTGTAGCCGAAATTATTCCATTATATCCGCATTGTTTTTGTAATGTAGTCATGGAATGCAGCATACAGTCGTCGTTCCACCAAAGGTTTTTACTTATCAGGAGCAGTGATCGGTTTGAAATCCGTCCAAACGACAAGTCTCGTGACATTGAAAGGATGATTCCTCTCAGCTGTAGCCCATTCTTTGTCTAGATCCGCAGATTCATTCCGTCTTTCCGATATGGTAAGTCTGTCAAAGACGCTGTCGCCACCGATTCCACAGCATCTACAGCAGCATCCACGGTGTCACTAACTTACCTATAGGTGATTTATCACTGAGTACACCATCCTTGGCAATCCGAATCCCAACTGGTAGCTGAATATTAGGGAGAGACGCTCGGTAATCATTCACCAGTTTTCGACACTCATTTTTCATCCAGTACGAATTTCACATTTGCCAGGCACTCGCTAAGAGCAACATCTTTGGCGATAGGTTGTTTCCTCGGCCCTATGATCTTCAAAGCAAAATTTGAAAGAATTCCCGAGCGCAGATTAGTGGCTGAATGCTGAGTTTAGCACGTTAAATAGAGTCGTAGCCGGTAATAGAGTCCCCTATACAAACGCCTTGGCCTCCTTGGGAGACTCCGTCGTGCGCTAAGATATAGCTTGTAGGTTTTGAGCTTTCCAAATCTTGGGCCGGTCTCGCCTTTTGGTGTTTTTGCAACGAAAAATGAGAGTTCATCCCATGAGCTCGAGCTTGGCTGGCTGCCATTTGACAGGTGCATCTTGATATGGCTTAAAATTGTTGTCGCTTTGGGCACTCTGCTTGAGTGACTTGCCATCTGCGTCACACGGTTTGAGTAAGTTACCTCCTGGGTCACACTGCTTGAGCGACTTAGATCACATTGCTTGGGGGACTCGTTCCGCTCGATATACTTAAAGCGCGGTGCAATCCAGAAGCCAGAGCGACAGGTCTCTCCTCGCACTCACTGACACTGTGGAGTGACCCAAGCGTCATCCGAATCCGAAGTCTCACTTGGCTGCAGCGTCACCAAAGGTACCAATCCACCCATCACAATCGATTCCAATATTAGCAGCCTTTCCAACATCTTCATAAAGGTTGGGGTCCCATTCCGTCTCATACCAGTGGCAATGCACGTTGCGACAGCGTTGACGGTGAAAAAATGTTGGCTGTGCTCAGCACTTTATGACGCAGCGATTAAATACCCGATTCGCCTCTTCTTCGATTTCGGCTTCATCTTGAAAAAGAATGTTTGGCGGGCACGTCAGACTCCAGTGAGGATGAATTTCGGAACAGCGGTCTTATTCGCAAGTAGATGACGCGCTGACAATGTAGCAGTTCCGTCCTCATAAAAATGCAAGAATAGTGGTACAGTTGTAGAAATAGATCTCGTGAAGAGTAAACAAATTGTAATAATGAGCCACAAACATTTCCAGTTGTTATAAAGTAGTGTTCAATTGATACTTGCAGGAAGCGGCCGCCGTCAAAATCATCTCGATCAGGTGAGACTGTATCTCGAGGGTCGTGTACGTGGTCTTGCGATCATTGACGACTCGATATTGCGTCTCCACCAAGTGCTAAACATGTTGACGGGCTTCCTTGGTAAGTTTGGGCAGCTCCCTGTCAGCGCCTGAATGCCGCATGTACCCTACATCCGTCAAATGTTTTGCGTACTCCATCTCAGCAGCGGACTGTAAGAAGTGAAGAGTGTCTCCAGTGACATTGTAGGCTTGAGCGCCTCCTCTAAATGACTGTATTCTTCCTCCAGCCTAAATAAAAAGACGTGGCAAGTGAAAAGCATTAGCACACTATTACAAGACATAGCAATTCATACTTGGATGTATTGATTGTTCGTGGTATTGCCTAAATGAGGAGCATCAACTCGCCTGAAGCCACTCCACATTACTCAGCAGGCGTGCCAGTTGTCTTAAAACTACCTCAAAAACAGATGCGACGACACGGGAATACCCTCTTCCAGTGTAATCCGTTTCCCGTCAATCCCAAAGTACATATACTTTCGAGCTGTATCGTAATCGACACATTCGTTGCGATCGCACCCTCAACTTTGTCTTGGTCCTGGATATTATACGCTTATTCAAATTTCGAAATCTCGCCAAGAAAAAAAATCACCACGTAAAAACCGCAGAGCAATATCTATCCGAGCAGCTGCGTATAGCAGCGAAATTTCACCGGAATACTTGTCTACGATGATTATCCGGACTCCGTTCTAAGTGGTGTTGAACGACTTGAAGGCTGCCCATGCTTCCATCAAACATTTGAGACTCTCGCTCTTCATGAAAGCGTGCTAGACGTATTGACCCTGAAACGTCACACAGACCTAAAAAAGTGCCACAGCGTCACATAGTGTCGCATAGACACACATGGATCAGACAAAGAATCCAAATTAGCGTCTCGTGCCACAAACAAGTACACAACAGTTTATCGCGATACGAACTTGGCCGAAAACGTCGTGGGTCATAGAGATGAAGAGCTTCTACCTAGCATCGTTTGTGATGTGGGTGGTGGCTGCCACTAACATCTGGGGAATGCCTCGAAGGATCGACGCATCCGGTGGGTGTGGAACGTTAGGCTGTGCCAACTTGTCTTCGTCCACGTAGATCGTTGCCGTGTTCCCTCGTCGTGTACATAATTCACGAAGCTCGGCTTCCAACCGTTACGCGACACTGAAAGATCCGCGCTTAGCTTCCTTCAGCCTGGAGTCAAGAGACCAAGTTATGAACGTCCCTCACCGTCACGGGCTGAGTATCCTAGTAGCGGATACTGCTATTTCCGGGAGCATAAGGATTCACAAACGTGCCTTCATGCGATTGAGCAGAGCATGAGATCAACCAACACATGCGATCGTGGATAAAGCTGCTCAAGATAGATGTAGGTAGTGCTAACTAGACGGAGAGCGAAGCCGCTCACTCTGCTTCTTCCTCCGCACCGATAAAGTCGAATCAATCCAGCTCAATCCTCGTCGCGCTCGTCGAAATGCCGTCGACTCCCGTTCTAGGTGATTTGGCTTTTGTCGGCCCCAAGCACATCAAGGAACTTTCCGACTTTCAGTATGTTGAAGTTGTTGCGGTCAATGCCCCGACAGTGACAGTCAAGTTGGTTGGTCCAGACATGGAAGAGGAAGATGCACCCGATACGCTGTTTCAATTTCGATGGAGACGCTAACACACCGGATTGTATCTGCCAGTGAGCAAGGTCTCTGGCCCAGCTCATTCTTGGCCCATCCAGTTGCCTTTGCCAGGATGTCAATGGAAGGGGTCCAGGAATGGTGCTACGGCGTCGTATCTGGATATGAAACAACCGGGGCATCAGCTACGCTGCATATTGTGTCCTCGAGCGATTCATCCCGACTCACCCTCAGCGAATCCACGCTCGTCATCAAGGCAGATGTTCTCAACTACGCCTTGCAAACGGGGGTGGGAGTGAATACTGCAGCCGTTAAGGCAACGGAGCTCGTTGAACAACAAAACACAGTAATCTCTCTATGCAGTCGCCGTCGCTCTGGGCTGTCCAAGGAGGTCACGGAGTCATTGACAGTTCCCTTCAATGGTGACGAAAGTGTCCCCCTCATTCGGCCATCAACCCTGCAACTAGTTCGAGTTCGCCGGCAGCACATTGTTGATTTCAAAACGGCGGCTCGTACAAAACGCCCTACCGATCTATACACAGACCATGTGCATGCTCGGTCAGAAAGGGGAAACGACCCCGTGTGACCACCTCCCCAACCACCACCGAAGCGCTAGGTATCCCTGGCTCACATGATACGGAAAGTGACGAGGATAGTGCAGCCTCGGTGCTGTCAAGCTCTTCTGTAGATGAGAATGTTCGAGAGGTGCAGCACTTGCACCGCCCTCTGTTTAAAAGGCGTCGCATTGAGCAACAAGATTTCAACTCGGATACAAGTAGCAGCTCTGACAATGAAGATATCAGCAGATCGCGGACGAGGAACCGTCGAGTAACCTTTCATCCTGCGCCGACGGATCGACGTGCTCACTCAGCAATCGTGCGGCAACGCCATACAGGTAAGGAACCTCAATTGCTACTTCAGTCCATCCAACAGTCTCAGCAAGTTGAATTTATTGCAACCCCGCCCGTGTTACGGGCAGCGTACGCCTTTGGATTTGGTGTCGGGCTCTCAATCATGCACTTCCGTCGTGCCCGTACGTTTGATGCGGTCCTCACGACGGAGAATGGAGTGAACATGTGGGATTTCTCTTCGCGAAACTGTTTGTCAGCACCGTCTCGGGCTGCGAGTCTTACGGATCTTATCGGTGCCATCTCATGCTTTTACAAGTTCGCTAAACTATTCTACAACAAGGCCACTTGGAAATTTATCGGCGCCGCACGAGACTTTGTCATTTTGTACGCTGACACAGCCTCAGATGACGCTGCCATGGCTCGTATTCTCACGCACTGGATCAACGCCAAGTTTAGCAGGTTTCGGAACCGATTGGTCACGGAATCCCTGCGTTCTGCACTCCGTATTCGCAAGGAATTCAGCCGCAATGACGAGGCACTAGCAGCCCTGAAAGAGGCCCTTCCATCCTTGAAACTCGCCCCACCGGCTGGCGGGTCCCATCGCTCAGGCTCCGGCGACGTCAGCTCACGGGCACCCAAGACTTTGGACCATCGCCACTCAAGCAAGACGAAAATCCCTTCTAGCGTCATAGCCGCACTGCCGAAGAGCGACGACGGCCGACAACTGTGCATGCGATACATATCAAAGGTTGGTTGCACCATGACCGAGTGCGCTCGTGCGCACTTCAAGCCTACCGCGTTAACAGACGAAGCCAAAGCGGTCATCACTCAGCGCTGGAAAGGTCTAGCGGACGGGTTCAAAGACTTATGAAGTACACCACGGCGGGCAGACTCCGTCTTGATGGACATTCACAAACCGACTTATCAAGATATAGAGCAGGCTTGCTACGGCCGATCCATCAACACTCTTCACAGGACGCACCAAGCAAATGCGGTAGCAGTTGTTGATCATTGGAAAACCCGAGCCAACGAAGTGGGAGTGAATCTGCCCAGCGTGGACCCGTCCATTGTGGACGATATTGACTATAGTCAGGTGAAATTTTGGTCCGAGCTCGCCAACCAAGGAGAATTATCTCTTCCTGACACAGTTCGAATATACAGGGGACAAACAAGCGACGATACCAGGCCCAACAAAGACTTGTACGAATTGCCTCCGCCAGCGCATCCCGAGATGATATCAACATGCCACCAATGGAACGCCATTGTCCGTCATGGCGTTATCCCCAAATGGAGTCCAACCAAGCCGCGACTACAAAGCACGCGACCAGCAAACCACAACAGCATTAACGGTCACGGCTACAACATTCGTCGTCATCTTCGCAAGGGCCAACTGGAAGGCAGGTACCTGATCGTGGATGCGAACCTTCTCGAGCGGTGGCCTGAAATTTTCATCAGCCCGCTTGCAGTAGTCGAAAAACCGGGTGGTGTCAACGTTGACATACGCCTCATCAATGACTACTCATTCCCGTCGGATGCATCGGTAAACGATTACACAGATCGGAGTGAACATCCTCCGATCTCGTACAATCCACCGAAAGCTATCGCACGGCGAATTCATCAACTCAAACAGTTGAATCCAGCTACATCCGTATTGCTCATGCTTGGTGACGTGGCGGGTGCCTTTCGACACGTCCCAATCCATGCAGACGCAGTACACATGTTTAGCTTTCTCTACGAAGATCTTCTCGTGATTGATATATCCTGTGGGTTTGGGTGGTGCGGTTCCCCATCATATTACTCATTGGCTGGGAAGCTTATTAACTATTCGTACGAGTTTGGAAACCAACTCACACAACAGTTCTCCGGTAGCGTATGGTGCGACGACCACACCTGCGTTGAGCTTGACGAAGGTAACCGTTGTTTTGATGCGAATATTGCGCTTCGGCGAGCCATGGCGAGTGTTTTGGGGCCCACTGCAATCAACGAACTTAAATTTACATCGTGGTCCACTGTCGTAAAAGCCCTTGGCCTTCTCTGGGATACAGAATCTGGTTGTGTGTCAATTCCAGCAGACAAGATTAACAAGGCCGTTCAGCGTATCTCGAATCTGCTTGGAGCTCGATCGATCACTAAGACAGCAGTTCTAAAAATATCGGAAGTCTTCGTCATGTTGCGAGCTGCTCTCGCCCAGCTCGCGCGTTTTTCCAGCGACTTCAGTTTACTGCAAATTCGCTGCCAAAATTCGGCCAACGGCAACTGCCCGCAGATGCTCGAGACGATCTACACTGGTTTCTTGTTGTTCTCCAGAACCCTGTCAAGTTCAATTCGATACCAGTAGCTCAGTTTGCAGATCTATCCGAACCAGCAGTTCATGTTTTCATGGATGCTAGTGGACAAGGCCTTTGTGCGTTAGAACCAAATTTCAAGCGCTACATTCGTCAACGGTTTTCACACGAAGAATCCAAGACGCTATCAATCAACGTGAGGGAATTACGCAGTGCGGTTCTCGCTGTTCTACATTGGGGACCGCATTGGCACAGTCCAACCAGTACGTCTCCACTTCATGTCCAATTTCACATTGATAACACATCCGCTGTTACGTGGGCAAACAAACGAGCCAGCAAGCATCCAACTGCTCAGCTGTACAATCGACTACTATCACTCGCCGAGTTCCAGTACAACCTTGTGTGTACGGCAACACACATTCCAGGGAAACTAAATGTCATGGCTGACGCTGGATCCCGGGCATGGAGTAGCAATGATCAGGCAGCAAAGTTATGGACTAATTTTTCTGCGCCGTGGTTACAGGATCACATCGAGCCTCCTTTCGACGATCTATCAGCCGTATGGGATCGCTGCTACTCCGACACTCCCTGGCAAGCTCTACCCATTCCAAATATCTCGCGCATTGGCGTCAATGGTGCAGATTCGCGCACAAAATGGGGTGGTCACGTTGGCTGAACGAAAAGAACTCATCTCGTCGACTAGGCTACTTCGCCACGGTCTCCTGGGCCCATGGGGCGAATCGCTATCAGCGAGGCAACCAACTGGGCACTATCAACCTCAAACTGGCCAGCATTAAATGGTTCCATCGACGATACAAGGACCTGACACTGCCAGCAACACCTCGTTTGGCTATGCTACTGCAGGGTATTAAGCGTCTTCCATCCCCCAAACGGAAGAAGCAACCTCTCACCATGCCATTTCTGCGCCTTCTTCGCCGTAGTCTCGACTTCTCGAAACCACGACAGCGGCTTCTGTGGGGTAGCATATTGATCGGCTTCTTCTTCATGCTTAGAAGATCCGAATATTTGATGATCGACCACACAAGACACTTCTACTGTCTCAAGAACAGCAACGCATTCTTCTCCGACAAAGATGGTCAAGAAGTTGGGTACACACGAGCTACATCAGTAACAATTGAGCTCGAGGGCGCCAAAAACGACCAGTATGGTCGAGGAGCGTGGCGGACAATGCATGCGTCCGGAGATGCAGAAGTATGCCCGATCCGAGGTCTGTACCATATTCAGAAAGCACGGCAAGAACTTAATCTTCAGCATGAGCCGCACCTCTGCGGAAATCTAAGTGCGGGAACGGTGTCAAGAGCTTTGAAGCGGACAGCAAGACGTGCTGGAGTATCAGCTAAAGACTACGCCAGTCACTCCATTCGTATCGGTGGTGCCACAGCTTTAGTGGCTGGAGGAGCTGACAGACTATCGATTAAACTCCTTGGGCGATGGGCTTCCAACTGCTTCGAAGAATACCCAAGACAATCCGCGCAGGCATCACTGGGGCTGTCAAATCGCATGGTGCAACGCAGAGAGTCGACAACGCGCCGAGCCCATTAACATCAACATGGGGCCGCTCACCGCGCCCTCGACTCACTGCAATGCACTACATTAGCCCCAATCCGGTTGCGTGAAGGAAATGCTTTCCTACACTCACAGACAACAGATAAAAATAAGATAGATGACCCAAATACAATAAGATCGATAAAATACATGTCTTCTTCCTTATGAACTGCAAAAAGCGCTCTTCTTCACCTCATCCGCTTGGGGTTCGTCCACGAAGTCAATGATCTGCTGATCCACAACACGACGATTAGCGGGGTGGTTTCCGGAGGACCCAGAACTTAGAGCATGGTAATGCGTGGAATTTTGCTGCGTGACCTTTATTTGAAAACCACGGGTACCATTCCACAGCACCATGGCAGTCATCTGTGCCCTGCAGCTGGTCGACTTGACGAAGTAGGTTTTGCGCTTGCCCTTCAACCGACTTGGTCGCGTCCAGCTGTGCGTGCACACAAATTTTCGGTAGTATTTGTCGAAAGAAAATGATATCAGCGTAAAGAGAGTGGTGCTTCCGTGCTGTTGAACCTCTACGATCCTCACCTTGACGCTGGTTGATGTCTTCTTTTTGAAGACTTGATGATTTGCGTCTTTATACACAGCAAGGCAGTCGAACAACGAGTTCCAGCTGTCAAATGTGTCTTTCTCCAGATGCGGCGCACACAGTGACAGCCGTAGCTACAGAGATGTATTTCGCTAGCGCCTTCGACTCCCCGGACCCTTTGGCTGGCACCGTTCCTTCACCTCGAAAAACGCTCGTTTTCGCGCTTCTTTCAAAATGAAAGGCTCCAAATTTGCAGGAATGGGAGAGAGGGGTGTTTGCTATTTCTGGAGTTCCAGACTGTGAAGACTGTAAAGCCACAGTAATGGTCCTAAATCAATACTTAAATGCTTTATCTTTCCAATTTGATAATTTCTGACCATCAACTGACCCAAAAAGTGAGCTGCGCAGGCTTTTACAAAAAAAACGAGTTGTGCAGGAGTTGACCTGCGCAAACCTAAAAAGGATACTCATGAAAAGACTAAAACTGCTACTATTTTTTTTACCTAATTTAATCTTATACAAGCAGAATTATTACCAGATTTAGTATAGATCTTACTTTAAGTATTTGTGCCAAAATAAAGTCTAAAGTTTTGAGATGTTGAGGGCGTTTACAACCACCAAGACATCACAACCCTTAGCTTAGTAATGGGATGGCGGTAAGCCAAGACCTTAACTTCATCACATGAAAGGAGTTTTTCGGACCACTACGTAGCTCTCATTTTCAATTCTGTCTTCGACCAACGACCGAGCCCCCCCCCCCGCTTTACCCCCAACGTTCGTCTCCGACACCACGTCAGAAACCTCGTTCCCTGAAGAAACGCTTTACAGCTTGTACCACTCTGGTGCCTACCCTCTTGACCCGGACCGCTCCGACTCAGACAATTCTGACGTCTACAACTCAGAGTCGGACCATTCCAAGTCGGATATGTTCGACCCCTATCACCCCAACTCCGGAGTCGTTCCTACAACACAACTACAACGTCACGACATCAGGTTGAGAGCAACACAATCGGTTGTTGTGTTGCTACGTAATTTATCTACGTTTTCTTTACTGTGAAAATTTCCAACTAAATTGAAAATTCGCAAGATCCAGTTTTCGCACTTAAGTACGACCCCCCCAAATCATTTCCAGCCTCCCATTTTTGTATTTTGAATACAGAGACACGAGAAACCAGCCTCCAGCAAGTATGACAGCAGCGAAGAAGGGTAGGCAGCGCCCCTTAAGCTCAGCGACGAGTGCTAAGGGAGGGAAGGACGTGATGAAGAAGAAGGGGAGACCGTCGAAGCCACCACGCGCGAGCTCGCTGAGAATCGACGCACCTGGTAAGTCGCGTTTGTATTAATTTTCTAAATCGATTTACCAACACAACGCTGATGTCACTTTTAGCTGCTGATGCAGCTACGTACTCTTCTCCTGGAGCAATGGTAATCAAGCCTGCAAGCGCGCCCGGGCAGAACACGTCGGGTAAGCTGTTGCCGCGTGATGTAGTGTATCGTGTCTGCTTACCCGCTTTGTTTCTTTTGCCTTTGCGTTGCATTAAGCGCAAGATGCGTCCTCTGGGCCGTTCGACACGAGCACACAAGCGCCAAATGCTACCCTACGCGAGCGTAAACCCATCGACTACGTGTTTGCTGTCCAAGGCTTTGCAGTGGACGATGACAATGATGAGGATTATGACCCGGAGCGCGATCCTGCCGACGGACGGGACGATGATCTCGAAGATATCCCCAGTACTATTCGGACCATCGATCAAGGACGTCACGCAGACACCAGCATCGACAGGCTCAAAGACAATACGGACAATGCCAAGGAAGCCAACGATGGAGAGGACTTCGACGACAAAAGGAAGTGCGATGGCGAACAACATGTGACGGGTACGCCAAGTCAGTTACGTTACCTGAAAATACTAATTGTCACTGCTCTAAATTACTAGGTTTTAAGGCATCCATTCTACGCTTTGTGCAAGCTGCTCGAGAGGAGGCCAAGAAAGCTGCGCGAGAGGAGGCCGAGAAAGCTGCGCGAGAGGAGCCCGAGAAAGAGGTTGCGAGCAGTCATACAGCTGCTGAAGACGACATGAAGCCGGTATCCGGACAGGGGCACGTTAAGGCAATCGATGGTGCCACGGAAATCACTGTCGAAAATGGCACAGCGGATGCCAATACTGTGATTCGTGACGCGGGCGGGACCGTACTACACAAAGTCAACCTCAATGAAACCAATCAGGAACTCACTTTGCGTACGTTTACATTTGTGTTGCTTCTTATGTTGCTGCGTATGTTGTTGGTTTTTGTTATGTTGCTGACTATGTTGCTTATGTGTTGCTTCATATGTTGCTACAAATATTTTTGCTTTATTGTTAAAGGCTCGGGATCTGAAAGAAAGCACACATAAAAACGGGTTCATTCCCAGATCGACGAGCCAGAAATGAGTACAGACCCGACAGCTAAGAAGACTCGTAAAAGCACAGATCGCGTTCCCAAGCCAATTGCGCAAGTCCACACAGCTCGCAAGCCTACACGTCGAACGAAAACTTGGCAAATTCGGGAAACCATGAAGAAATCTCACACATCAGTGACAAATTATGTGCCGGAGCTCCCGAAGAAAGCATTTAAAGACTGGAGTGAGTTCAATGACATACTGGCGGATTACGCTGCGAAGAACTACTTGTGTTACCGGGTTAGAAGCTCGGAAACCCGTGCCAAGTACAACAGGTACATGAACTCATTATTTGATTATATTTGTGTTTTCTTACATTATGTATGGGTGTATGATTTATTGTAGCCGACATGGAATTACACAGCTTCCATTAAAGATGACGCACAGTTTTAAGCGGATGTGGTGCACTCACGGATCGTCACAAGAATCCCGCGGAAAAGGCCGCCGCGACTACGATTTACGCTTTACCGGTTGTGAAGCAGGTTTCCTCGTTCGCTCTGAGCGTGTCGTCGTGGATGGTCAAGCCACATGGCAAGTGATCGTTGCACCAGGAACGGAGGTGGGTCTCTGCTTAATTACCCTGTCTAAAAGAGATATTAATATCTGATTGATTTACAGATATCGCTACACAACCACAAGACCAATAAAATAATCTACGACTCGTATCGTGGGGCGAAGTCAATGCCACTCACCCCGCAAGTCCGCCAAGAACTTGGTCTTTTGACCGAGATGAAGACGCGCACGGCTGACATTAATCGATACTTGTCGGACAAGCTCGGTGGGTGCTACTATTAGGCAACTTGCAGTTGTATATTTTTTCTGACGTATTTTGTCAATTTAATGATAATTTTGATATGATTTCGGATACAGATATGGTGCTTACGCCTCAGCAGACAAGAAATCTTGTGCGACAAGTGCTCGGCGAGTCGAGTACCGAGAGATCCAAGGTTATCCTGGGCAATTTTGCCGACGAGGATAGTGGTAATGATGTACTTCTCGTCCAGGATCAGCTTGATATTACTTGTATCATTGCGATGCAATCGTCAATTCAGAAGACATGCTTCGAGACCTGAGGAGACAGCTTGGTCATGGACTGGACACATGGAACCAACAATATGGGGTACCATTTAGGTATGTCCAATTCAGTTGTTTGTAGTTCTGATGAAAATAACATTAAAAAATTAACTAAATGTGTCACCGTTCTATAGGCAGTCTTGTTGCAACATCAGCAACGGGAAGAGGAATTCCAGTTATTGATTTCCTTGCTCTTGATCAGAAGGCAGCTACGATGAAGTACATCATCGAATATTTCAAGCGGAAAACACCAACTTGGCGCAGTGTTCAAAGTGTCGTCATCGATAAGGACTTTGTCGAATGGCGGGTTCTCGAGAAAGCTTTCCCGAACGCTTAGGTACTTATGTGTCAATTTCACGCGTTGACGTATTGGCGGAAGGTCTGTCGACGCCCCAAATATGATCTGAAGATGGCTCAAAGAGATGCGATGGAGACTGCCTTTGCGAAATTGATTTATTGGTAAGAATTTTTAATGTTGTGTTGCTTTTTGTGTTGCTTATTTTATTTATTACCCATGTCTCCAGCAACTCACAGTCTAAGTTTGACGCTGAAGTAGACGTGTTTACCCGGAGGTGTGAAGAAGAGTGCCCCAATCTGCTGGAGTATTTTCAAAAAAAACTGGAAAACATATAGTTCCATGTGGGCAAACCACGCTCGCGGAAAATTCTTCACTGCTGGTAATACGACGACCAACCGCATCGAGTCTAATTGGGATCAGCTAAAGCTGCTCCTTGGGAAGAAACCGCGAATTGACTTCACGATTAGTGGTGTATTGGCACACCAGTCAACGGTTATTCGACAGCAGATCGCTGCCATGCGCAAGCACTCGACTACTATTCGCCAACCAGTTCGGGTCCCCACGTTTCTTTCTCTTTTGGCGAAACACATGAACGTCGACACGCTAGCGAAAGTGCGGGATCAGTGGATTTCATGGTAAAATTGGCTCAGAACACATTTGCCAAACGACTAAGTGACGTGAGTCAATGGGAAATAAGCACGCAAGGAAGCATTTTCCAGTGTAACGATTTCGAGTGGAGCTGTTCATGCCTATTTTATTGCACCTACCATTTACCTTGCCAGCATCTGATGTATATCGCCGCGCAAAAACACCAGTTTGAAAAAATGCCGGCTTCGAGTATTCGGCCACGTTGGAGCATGACAGAAATGGCGAAGCTTGATGAAGCCTTCAGCCGTGGGATAGCGTCGTTGCAGTCAGTTCAAGACAAGCTGAAAGATACACCCGAGTCATCCTCGCACAGCGACTTTACTCAATGCTCAGCAACACACAAAGCAACACACGGCGCTGAAGCAAAAAAAGGAGTCTCTTGAAGCAGCACAAGTGGAGCAAGAGTCTCAAGTTTGGGAGTAGGAGAACCAGTTCCGCTGGAGAAAAAACCTCGACACATCTCACCTGTCAAAACGCGTGATTTACGTAAAAATGCGGCGTCGTGAGCGTGCGAATGTTGTCGTTCTGTCTTCTGAAGAAAAATACTGCTACGTCAAAGCTGTATTTGAACCTGTGCTGGATTATCTATCTCAGCTATCTAGCCCAAAATTCTACATGGCACTACAGCCATGGCGGGAAATAGTACGCAGGGGTATGCGAGAAAGGGACACCACGTCATCGCAGAAAATGGCGGATTCCAATTCAGAGTCGGGCGACGACAGCGACGATTCAGCAAGTGAAAGTGCATCTGAAATTACCCCCGCCGATCTAATGGAGTCAATGAAGTTGATTCGACAGCTTGAAGAAGAAAAGAACGGAGAGTTTTCTTTTGCACCTGCGGCTGTACACACACCACCGTCTAGAGTCACAGCAGAATCTATGCTGAATCACTATGAAAGACCTAATTCGGGTCTTACAACGACGGCGCAGACACTGACACAGGCTTGGCGGCAAACAATGGAGTCGCCTCCAGCCAAATGTGAGCCATCTAAGACTGTGGAGCTCCGAACAAAGCCAGTGGTCTATACAAGAGCCGCCAAGCTCTCAAAGCAAAAGGCGCGGGAGCCAGGCCAGATAGACGTGCTAAGGTTTCCCCAATCTAAGCCTCGACACAACGAGAGAAAAAAAAAGAAGCAAGTTCGCTTGGCGGCATCCTCGAAGCCACAGAAACTGGCAGCCATTGTACTTCCCGACAAGCGCGTGCCATGTCTATCTCGACTACTGGAGTGGGCTCCAAATACTAAGGACAGATATCACGTTAGCGAGCTGATGGCAAACTATCCAGTCATCATGGACGACGACTTCATGGGAGCGCGTTCTGCGCGCTGTCAGCGTTCGTATGTATGCGCCGATGACTACGACTACAACTTCGTCATTCCTAAGCACCTAGTGAATAAGCTGGACGCAGTGGTCGAAGCGGAGAAAATGAAACGAAAGAAATCCAGCTATTTCGGTAACGATTCGGAAGCCGATCACCCCGAAGGTACCACGAACGAGATCATCGCGTTCTTTCCTGGAGGCACTCCAAAGTTCACCAGGTTTGTTGTCTGTACTGCTGTGTTGCTCATTGTGTTGCTTACTATGTTGCTTATAATGTTGCTTGTATTGGATACATGATGCACATTATAATGTGAACTAATGGCGCTGTCTACCGCATGAAGGCATTCTACGAGATCCGTCGGAAGTGCGAAGCTTGGCTGGCAGATATGGATTGGGTTCTCTCCACAAAGTGGGAAAAAAACTGTCAGCCTCAGAACTGTTTGATGAAGAGACGGACACGGACGGGATGCTACCTAGTGAGTCTGGTGAAAACCACAAAGAATTTGCAGGAGATGTCGCGAGAATCCTTGGCAAAGCATGCCTTGGGTCCATGTTTCGGTTGTCGGGTGGCGAGGCCACTGTCAAGGTGGACCATTTGGTATGCATATTGGCAAGAGAACGGATGCTGAGTGATATTATTATCGACTTCAGCCTCCGCTGTATCTGCAACTCAGTTGGTGAATGTTTTGCTATTGACTTCTACGCTCCGACGACGGGTTGCCCAATAACTCCAGTAGGGCGCATTTCGATGTACCATTACGCTGCTATGCCTGTTCACTTGAACAACAACCACTGGGGAATAATCATGGTGCGCATGAACTACCGTCAAGATCCACCCACCTTCACCCCCTACTGCTATGAGCCTTTGTGCAACGGCTCGTATCGGGCGGTGATGGAAGATACTTACGAAGTGACTGTGGCACCGTTTCTGCGAAACTGGCATAATACCTCTATGCGGCTCACCGAGTCACCGCTAGAATCAAGCGCAGTATGGCTTGATGCTCCAAAACAACCAGACGGAACGTCGTGTGGTGTGTTGTGCATTGCTCAGGCGTATGCGATGCTGAGAGATAGCTTCAGCTTTTCCAGAACTGTTGTCACACGTGCTGATGCTGCTGCCATGAGACTCAGAATACTTTGGATGATTCTTTCGCAGCCTGAAGTGACAACTCGATCCAACAAAGTCGATCGAATAGTGAATGCTACGGATAAAGCTCTGCTTGCAACACCAATGAAATAAAATAAAGCTGTTTGGTTTTGCATCACAACGAATAGATTAACGTGCTTCATTTTTAACGCTGACTCACTAGTGCCTATCAAGCATTATATTGCAGCACTCCTCCAGCATCAAACTGTATGACATCACGTAGCCTCTGTCCAAAGTGACGGCCTCAATTGCAGCTGCTAGGCGTGTTGCATCACCTTTCTCTTTGGCGAGCATTGAGGTGAGCTCATCCGGAGCTTGTATTAGCTTCTCCGAGTGTTGAGTCAGCATCTGCAACTTCTCTTCCATGCGTTGAATTTGCCGGAGTTTAGAGCGTAATAGCTCTTTGCACAACCTCGAATTGTGAGCTCGAGAGTAGCTATGGCGTGTGGCAGGAGGGGATGGAGGCGCTAGGGGCGTTAGATCTTTACTAGCGGTGCTGGTACAAGCGCCTGCATCTGTGTTGTCTTGATTCATTTATCTCTCAAGTCGCTTTGTTTTGATTGAATCGTCGCAGAATGTGCCTTCTCCTATCACAAATTTTGTCAAAGTGGAATCGTAAGTTTCGAGGTTTCTGAAATATATCACGAATAGATTACGATCGACCCTTCTAGAGTTGCTTCTTGTGGCACTTGTTGTGGTGCTACAAGCCCATTGTGTTGCTGCAAGAGCTGTCGTGACGTTGTAGTTGTGTTGTAGGAACGCCATTCCCCCAACTCGAATCAGTCCGACTTGGTCATGCCCAGGACAAGTAATCACGATGGTGAAGGCATGCGTGACGTGTCATCTGGTTACAAGGAGACTATTCCGAGTCAGTCGTCAAGCTTGGATGAGGAAGAGAATGATGGTCATCCAGCTGAAGCTGTCAACGAAAGGGCTGGATTTGAACTTCCTGATAGCGTTGAAGCTGTTCCAGGTTCGCGGTCAGTGATCTACCAGGGATGCTCCTACTCTTTTTACCATGGTGGGCTCATCATGAACTTCCGCTGCAGCGCTTATAGGTGTACCCACTGCTTAGCCAAGCTGCACGTGTAAAGAATGGGTGTCGTCGTTCAAGGGAGACACAAATCTGACTATGTTCCATAAATACGCAAAGTATCGGATGGGCCTCCACCAACTTTTGTCAACTGGAAGCAACAAATGATTTTAGCGAGAGATGAACTGGGCACTCGCGATGTGACTCTTACTCCGCGTGAAGTCTGGCAATCTACTCGAGATGGCGACGACAACGAGGGTCCACCAAAACCTTGATTTTGGATAGCCTGTAGCGCACCAGGAGGAACCATTTATGTCGACAACGTTTTGGGTGCCTAGCAACAGATCCATTGTGTGACTCCGGGTCTAAAGGTTTTTCAGCTCCACTTCACGTACTACGAAGATAAGGTTCTTCGTAGAGTAATTGGCTGAGCTCACCCACAGCTGATGGACCGGATGAAGCAGCGTCAGTGCTCAATTTTTATTGATGCTACCTACCGGTGTGTCTCCATTCAGTTCTACCAATTGGTCATTGCGATGATGTTCGCCCAATTTCGGAGTTGCACCTTCCAGTTTGGTATGCCCTTACCTCTGGTAAGGCGACTAAAAAACCAGCACATCCTGCACTACATCGTCGTGGCGTCTAAAACCAACTCGACTATCTATACACCATCTGTGACTTTAAGCTCGCGATGATCAAGGCAGTCAAGAACCCGTTTCCAGATTCTCTTTTAATTGTGGGCTCTCTTTTTTCACTTTAAGCAAGTCTTACGGAAGCAAATGCTTAAATTGAAGCTCAGGGAGGCTGAAGCGGACCTGGCCATGCGCGACGGATGCATCGACCGGCTTCGTAGCTGCGAAATTCGTTTCCGGGGCTCCGACGTGTACGTCGTATGATCAAGTGCGACTGAGGAGACCAGGCGACCGCCAATTCTAAGGCGAACTGAAAGAAGTTCTGGATGTTTTTCAAGAAAATTTGGATCAAGAAATTTGCTCCTGAGAGATGGAATGTTAACGGTCTTCGTGAAGACATCGTAAATCGGATGAGCGCTCCTCTCGAGCGATACAACTGCACGCTCAACGACGCTTTCTACGTCCACCACCCCGACATCATCAGTGTGATTGGGTAGCAGAGCCGCGAAAATGTCAGTCTGATCAGCGACATTTCTAAGCGAAGGGCAACAGTCCCAGCTATCGCTGAGCCTCATTAGGCTCCAGTATTTGAATCCGAATCGAACATAGTTTCCGATACAGATTCGGACCTAGACGGATCAGATGACTTCGATTCAGACAACGATTTAGATGCGTCAATGTCTCCAAAGTACTAATTTCTCGATTTTTACTTTTATTTAATACTTTAGAAACTAACGCAATACCCATTTTCTTAATGTGGTCAAATTTTGCGTAAACATTTAATAAATGTTTACTCTTCTACACAAAAAATGATTTCACTATACAAGATGAATGCTACATAGCTTAGTAAAAGTAGGTCGCTTTTGCTAATTGAGAACGTTTGCGCCTAGGTAATAATCCCATTGATCGTCCGACAAACGACTTAACGACCGAAATACCACGGTGAGCTATCATCTGTGTTCATTCAGTCAGCCTGATCCATAGGAGAAAACGTTAAACCACATGCTCAGACCTGAAAACCACAGCAAACAATCCACAAAACGCCATGGCCGGGACCGCTTAGCAGCGCCGCCCACGCCTGCACTCCTCGAGCAGTTCTCGCGCCGCACTCGCCTATCTGCTAGCGAGAGAGACAGGCCCCCAGTTTGTCGGGCTCGTCCGGTGAGCAAATGCCTTCTGAATGTAGCGGACGGCAGTTGCTGATGTGCAGCCCGTTGGATCGGACTCCGATCCGGAGCCCAGCAGTCGCGCACAGCCGTCGCCGAGCACCCGCCAGCACCAGCCCCAGCGGCATGGTAGGCCTCCAGCGGAGCGAGTTACCGCACGAGACCCTTCGAGCCGGCGACTTGATCCAGTACTATTCGCGAGCATTCGTCGCTGGGGACCCCAGAGGCTACCGCAAGAGCCGCGTCCTGAAGATCCAGACGTCGGAGGCTCCAGCACCTGCGATTCGAGTTTTCAGCCGCCGCGCAAAAGTGCCAGTGACTTTACAGACGTTGAGGAAGGACGTGCAAGCGAGGAAGAGATGCCAAGACGAGTACTGAGGAGATAACGGTTTACTTAGTGGTTCCAGAATCTGATTCTGATTCTGTGGAATCAGTGGTAAACGTCGCTTCGCCGCCCAGCACTTCGGCTGTGACGGTGGAGCGCAGCATTGCCCTACGACCAAGTCCCTCACGTACAGGCGGACGTCTGGAGAGTGAGGATCCTGCCGAAGACACCGCGCAGCCGGTGGAGAGCCCAGAAGAGATGCTGGACCCCCAGCAGTACCTGGCTGTCATTCCGACCCGGTTAGACCGCAGTAAAATTCGCCACCAGGCGAAGAAGAGATCGACCCAGTGGCATGTTCCGCGTTCACGAAAAAAGAGGCACATGGCGAGGTGTGCGATTACCAGGTCCGGTGCGACTGTGTAACATGCTAGCAACATCACGGCTAAGAAGACCAAGCACTTTTTTAGTCTTCCTTTTGTACGAGAGCAACTGAAAGCGCTACATGCTAGACGGCCGGAGTATCCTGCGCAAGAGAAGAGAACCCTGACGATCCCGCCGCCTATAGCCGCAGTGGAGTGGCCGGACGGCGTAGATGAGATCAACGAATGCCGGATTCCTCCAGGGCTATCATTTCCGCACGTCGGAGACTACGACCCCTGTCAGTGCGTCGGAGACTGCTTTCTCGACTCTTGCGACAATGCAACGTCCTCTGTGTACTGCACCCCGGAGAGCTGTAAGTTAGACGCATTGTGCAGCAATGGTCCTCGAAACAGAGCGTCGTTGAAGCTGTTTGATACCGGGCGGGTTGGGCTCGGGGTGTACACTACGTGTTTCCTGGATGTCGGAGATATTTTGGGCGAATATGTCGGTCAATTGAGCGAGCACGACGCACAGGTCGAAGGTCAACCGGAGGTGGCGAAGAAGAACAACAGTGGATATACAATGCTGTACTATACGAAGTCTACAGCAAAGAAGTACGTGTACATTGGGGCGCTTCACTGTGGCTCGATGATGCGGTTCCTCTCACACGCTTGCCAGCCGAACGCTGATTTTCTCGAGATGCGGAATGGACGCAACGTAAAGATCCTCGTAGAGATGAGGAAAGCTGTCAGAGAGGGTACCCAGATCACAGTAAACTACGGCGACGAAGTCTGGTTTAAATGTGCGTGTGACGACTGCTGGAAGGAGGAGCAGTAGGAGTAGAATCACTGTTAAATCAATTTTGGTTTGTTACATCCGTTCCATAGGTATTTAGCTCCAGAACTTGCAAAACGAACATCCTGCATCTTTACTAGTTAAGGATGCCTTACTACAGGCATATCGGACACTGTACAAGCGCGGAAGTTAGTGTCCGCCAACTTTCCTCGGTCAGAACACTCTCGTCACTACGTTTCCGAAGCATTGGAGTATCATATGCTACTGTACATGCAAACGTGCGAATGCTGGAGCTATATTTGTGTTGGTTACAATATCCTCGCTTGCAGTGGCTATTAAGTGTGTACTGATATGTGTATTATGCGAATCCGGGACCTGAATGTGCTTGCAGCGTGTCCTGGACTCGCAAACGTATTCGAAACTAAGTACTCACATATACTGTCCCCCTCCATGTATTATAAGTACACTACAGGCGTTTACGAGTTGATGTAGAGCTGCATGCAAGTGCCGGACACACTACTTCACTACAACGACAGCGCTGGACCGATTAGACGAGGCCTTCCTCCGAGCGTATCCCTCCTGCGCTTCCCAGTTACTCGGCGATTCACCACCAATCGCCTCCCTGCTCCATCAAGTCGATCGGAAGCCCGTTGAGCAAACAGTAGGTGAACGCACGTCCCAAACTTGAAGCAGTAGTTGCAAGGACACCATTGCGATCGTAGATAAACACTCCAAGCGTAGGGAGGCTGATCCTGCACCTCCATCCGTGCGTAGTTTGCGCCCATTTGCGCTGACGCTGCTATCTGCTCTTCCGTTGAGCGAAGCTACTGCCCTCAAAAGTAGGAGCAGAAATCCACCAGGTCCGGGTATCTCCTCCAAGTTTGCAAATAGTGATCCAGCATCCAGGAATATGAAATTTGGTCGCGGGCAAAGTGCAGGTCGTAAAGCCCACGCACTAACGCTGCTGCTACATGTGAGGGAAATCCTTTCAACCGCTTTTCCACGTTAGCCATAACGTGGAAAAAACACATCTCACAAGCGTCTTCGTCGTCAAACCTACCACAAAAGGCTCTTCATCCGAACCGTCGCCCATAGCAGGCCTTCCCTTTGTGTCAAGGTCCCAAGCGAACGTGAAGGTCTCGTTCTCGTCCTCCGTGCCAGTAAACGCGCGCGCATAAATCCACTGCGTCAGGTCGTCGACGCGGTCGTGATTGTCCAGCTCGGTGCGGTTGTAGTAGTTGCAGAAGCTTTGGACTTTGTTCAGAGGAGGGATGGCAGGTGCAGGCAGATGAAACTACTGGGCCATGGCTTGCTGGATGCGGAGTGGCCGCAGCCTTTGTTGTGAGAGTTCTCGGCAGTAATCTTTCTGCTTCCTAGATAGCTTCGGGCGCTTCGGGGAGGATGCACCAGTGAGGTGGTCCCCCAGCTCATAAATGTAGGCGTCACCGGACTCAGAGCAGACAAGCACCTTGCCTCGCCAAGAGCAAGTAGTGTTGCTGCAGGTGGCCGACTCGCATTTAAGCAGCCTGTAACGCATGCTGTGGTGGTAACCACTACGACACACAGTGCAGGGCATTGTGTTGCTCTTGTCCGTGCTGTGGGTCTTGAACGTGCCGAGGATGATGTCGGCCTCGCCGACGCCGAGCTCACACCCCAGCTCTCTCCAGGGCAGCGTCCGGGGCATGCTTCGCCAAGCTCGCGAGAATGAACGGAGACTCGATCTGATTGGACGCTGGACTCCACTCTAGGGCGGCTGAATTGCGCTGCTCTGCGCACACTCAAGCCACGAGTGCGCCTGCCATGCACAAAATGCAGGCTGTTCTTTTACCTTTGTGGAGGTACCTGGTATTGGAGTGCCAGCGAGCATCTTAATGCAAGTTCTGGCTTCTTACTGTGTTTTTCAAAGTTTGAAAGTGCTCAGACACATTTTTGTGCGTTTCCCCAAGTTTAGAGTGCTCTCACAGTACAGTTAAGTGCTTTTCACGCGTTGTCGATCCATAGGAGACTCACTCCAAGAGCGTGTCGGACGACTTATATTCTTGGTTATGTATCAGATCTGACGGAGGATTTGCACACGATACTTAGCTCAAGCTGTCGAGCTTGTGGGATTTGAGCCCACGCCACCCAATAGACAGCTGTCTATCCGAGCGCACGACCTACGGGCATACTAGAATTTTGACATGCAAGAGACTCAACTTAAAATTTCACCTGCTATAGCCTATATTTTATCACAAACCCAAAATATTAAGTTATAAAGCTAAGCAATAACAACTAAACGTAGTCTGATTATTGGTCAAAATTTAAGCAAGGTGCGCAGGAGTTGACCTGCGCGTAGTTTAACCAAAAAGAATCGCTCCCTCTTGATGTGCTCATGTGCACGCCTCTTAAATTATAGGCGCTTTATGCGCAGCACGACTTTGTAACATCTGCTGGTATACAGGATGTTGTGATTATTATCCTGGTAGTGTTACGAGTAGTAGTACGTAGAGGGAGAGAAATACTCACCAAAGATTTGTACACCATCACCATACATTTGATCTGCATCACCAAAGATTTGGTCATCCACCATGTGGTTATAAATCACCAAAGAGTTGGGAAACATCACCAATGGCAAATGCTTAGTTGACACTCTTTGTAAAGATTGGTTTGTAATGGGCATCAGAAGGTGTAAGATATCTTTATATATGTGATTCCACTGTCACGAGCAGCCTTTAATATATATGAAAAAGGCAAAGTCGTTTTACAGAATAGTGTTTAGCAAATATAAAACAAAGGCCGCTGCATTTGTTCGTTAATACCTGCGACGCTTGGTCTGGTCACAAGAAGTACGACGCGTGCTTGGTAGTGTATTGGTCGAGCGATTCTCCGTTGTCTCCTCAAACCAACCTCTTGTAGTCTCACTATTTTCGCTGCTATCAACTTCACTTAAAGCTTGTTCTGCCGCAGTCTCTGAGAGGGGGAGTATCATTCTTGCACCGCGGACAGCGATGATATGTGGATTAACAAGATGATGAGGTGATGATGATTCTACAATTCGAGTAGGCTGTGACGGTCCATGTAATAAAGTTGCTGATGTCACTTCTTCGTGTGCTATGTTAGCGGGCTGCGACTCCTCCGAATTGTTGGAGTTTACCCAACCAGTTGGATTACTCACGAAAGTCAATACATTCTCGTATACGTTTGAATTCCTCGAGCTTAGTCCATGCGCTCCAAAGTGACGGTCCGATTCACCATTCAGATTCAGCGGGCTAATCGGTTCATGTAATTCTGGAGGTGCACGATATGTACCTAGACGAGATGCGTAAACACTCACTGGGTGGCTTTGTTCAGGTGGCGACCCCCTTCACCTTGGTCCGTACAGTGGTCTACCGTCAATACATTGTATACTGAGCGCAGTAGTAGCTGTTTCGGATGGCGCTGTCTCTTGACTATTCTCAATTTGATTTTCGAGGGTGGTTAATCGCTCTCTTCTAAGTTGACCTCCAGTAGTTGCGAAAATTCGCTCTCCGTCGGGCATTCCTGGACAATGAATTTGCAGCTGCCGTGTTGCGTGAATTATGTGAACACAGAGGCCAAACTTACCACTGAAGAGGCAACCACACAAGCGGGACACAGCGTTCACTAACCATCCATCGACTGGCATATTTTTCCACTGCATATGTAAAACGTGTATCGACTTGTAAGGAAATTTCTTGTTATCGGGCTCCGCGAAAAAGTCGTTGGCAGGGCAACTTTCATTGTCACCATAGCGCCGTTTTGGAAAGTGTTGGACTTGAACGAGTTGAGCAGGAATGTCATCAGCTGTGGGTACAATTTTGGCTGATAGCTCATGTTTACGAGTTGTCAAATTGTACAGAGCTTTTAGGCGCTGTGACACTTGCGGAGAGATTTTGAAAGTAAACTTTGTGCTAATAAAAACGAGTCGAGACTGATCTAAGCGCTCAATTATTTCGAAAGGAGCTGCTTTCTTCGACTTATTCACTAACTTGAGTGTTTTATGGTACTGTTCAAGTGGATTATTCGTAGCTGCGTATCCAGGAGGAGTATGAAATGCCTGCCATTGACTGATACGAGGATGTAAAATCCACTGTGAAATTATATGATCAGCTACTTTGCGAAAATGCTCACAAAATGCTGATGCAGAACGCCATGACAATAAAACGAGAGATCTTCTACTCAGGTATTCTTCCTCGTTTCGTGCGTAGTGAAGATTGTTCAGGTCCCGAAAGATCATATCGATAGTCACGCGCTCTAGCTTTCCCTTAGTGCGGTCTTTCACGTTTTGACAAACGTGAAACCAACACATTAGCCACTTGGATTGAGGCAGTGCAACTTGACAAGCATTGAGCTGCGCATTGTCTGCGTCGGACATGATAAAGGCTGGTGAGAAGGCAATCAAAAAAATCTCTCGAATAATCCGCTTCGTATACGAAATACACCATGCTACATCTTTTCCGGTTCGCTGCGACGTGCAAAAGTAAATCATTGGGAAGAACTTGCACCGGCAATCCGAAAAACCAAAAACGAATACAGGAAATTTCTGTTTGACAATACTATGAGTACTATCGATATGAAGGATCGTTGTACACCGTGGATCGCGCTGCGCCTCCACGTATGTTTCCAACATAAAAAAAGAAGTGATACCAATACGAAATGGATACAATGAAGATCCGTCTCCCAGTTTGGGAGCAATCGTGTTCTCTTCGTGCTTTGTATCACAAAGTATCATCAAATCCGTGGGTTCATCGGAAATGTTTACCAGAGTATCGTACATGTGTTGTCTACACAGATCTATCACGGGCTGCATGATATCTCTTCGATGAGCCTTCCGCCATCGTTTAGTGTGGCTCTGCACCTGGTTCAATAGTGGAGGAGGTCCTTCTAGTGTCATACGGGATATCTTTTTGCATATAATCCCAAACAGCGCCACAGGGGTAATTGTCGAGTCTTCTTCAAGTCGTTCATCAATACACTTCTTCATGTTATCTGTCAAGACAGGAAGTTTTGATGTAGGTGACATGACTGATGTGTCCTGCATCGTATGGTCCCCGTCGACAGATACAGCAGCCAAATTGCTCTTCTCGCACGTTAAAACTCGGTACCGACACTGACATTTTATCTCAGTCTCTTTACATCTAGCGGAAGTGCACCTAGTTATAATTCTTCGCATGGTATGGCGTGTCATTAGGGACTCATCGTCATCAAATTTGCCGTGATCCAAGGTACATCGCTCTGGTGTATTTCTTTGACGACTTCGACTGGGCAGAGAATCCACAAATTCATCCAGTGAAACATCTTGATTAATGGCTGAGTTCCAGATTTCCACCCAAGGAATTCGCCTTCCTCGTCGTGTATCGCCCACCTCAGTCTAAAGTACAGCCGATTTGCGTTAGTAAACTAAAAGCACTCGATGTTATTAAGCGACTATGTTCATACCCCGGGTAGCGCCATCGTGGGCGGGTCGTTCATTGAGAGACGCCTCTTGAATATTCGGAAGTGTAGCGATGTGTCTCCTTGTGGTCTATTATTGCGTTGATTTAAATGTACCAGTACGAAACGACCACAATTGCATGTTTATATATAGCTTGCTGTAGTGGTGAAATCGTCCAAATCACTGGTGATTCGTCCGAATAGAATGGTAGGTGATCCCTCCCGATGTAATGGTTATGGATTTCTTTTCTCTGGTGATTGTATCAATATTTGTGGTGTTGGAGTACCTCACTCTAGTACGTACAGCCATTTAGGGATTAATTCGAGATTATGTGCTCACACCAACAGTAGGTATCGATTCGATACAAATTTCAAATGAGAAGGTCTTATTTTCCTACCAATTTGTATAAACGTCACAGGTTAAACTCGACAGTAAAGGTTTGGCATGGGTATAGACCGATAAAAACTTGGTGTACGAGCCAAAATACAGCTCAGTTTACTCCTCAACGTAAATGCTACATGTAGTTTTTTATAGAATATTTCCCTTAATTCAGTTTTTCTTACAAGAATATCACTGTTTATAGTAGATCTTAATAACTATAAAGAGGTCTGTAAACGTAGCTGCCGAGGTCGTTGAGGTGTGTGTCGAGCGGCAGAAGGATAGGATCTGCAGACTGGCAGTCCAATGAGAGCAGGTAGCGCCGCCCGGCAGCGCGGCATCATCCGTCTACCTCTAGCCCTTGCTCGCTTTAAGTTGCAGTGGTTTCAAAGCCTTGCTGCAGCCACTTGACGCAACATCGAGACGCAGAGGCTCCTTCCTGATTTCGGAGCTCTCCCTCAGCATACAGTTTCGAAAGATCTGCTGGTAAACAGCATGTGGCGATTATTATTTAATTAAAACATAATACAGCTTTCCGATTACAAAATATCTGCTGCTATACAGCATGCGGCGATTATTATTTTTTTGTACTAGAATGTACTAAAGATCTGACATGTAGCGATTATCGTTTATTAATAACCGCAAAACGACGTAATCCAGTTTTCGTGAGTCCTAAATGACTCATACCACTTTACAATTTGTCCGAAGCCTATCAAAGAATGACGAAAGCGGTCATGTGCCTGAATTTCTTGGTCGCCATCTTCATTGAGATCGCCGTATGCTCATCGCTTCATCTAAACCCGAACCGAGACCAGATGATGGACCGCCTCGGCATCACCCCTCCCCTTGGGTATAGCTCATTCACAGCGAAGAAGGACGCGAACCTTCTTAAAAGAGCCTTAAGATCCGACAGTGAGCTGAAGAGCTACAAGATCGACGAAGAGAGAGTTGGCATCCCAGGGTTATCGAAGCTAGACGACGTAGCTTACAAATTGGCTCTGAAGATGGACATCAGCCCGACAGATATGTTCAAGCGTTCACGTTTTCTAGGTGCTGGTGGGCAGCGCGAAGATAGCTCGAAATTAATCCAGTGGCTTCAATACGCAGAGAAATATAGGGCCAAGCGTGGAGGAGATCACTGGTACAGCGAGAAAGAAATATACGATTTGGTGTCGAAAACGAGGTCCGAAAAAGAATTGGTGACACTGTTCCAGTCGCTAAGACAAGTCCCGGACACAAAGAACCTCGCGGACAAGATGCAGGCGTACATGATTCTGAGCTCAGCGTCCAGTCACAGACTGGTGAATGAGGCGTGGATAAAGTCTCGAGAGACTCCCCAGCAAGTTTTAAAGATATTGCGTCTTAAAGATGAAACACTCGACAGTAACCCCCTGTTTATTCAATGGCTCAGATATGTCAAGCTATACCGGGCTTTGGCGGGACGAGATTCGTTTTCAGACGCGCAAATACTCAACTTCTTGGTGCAAGAAAAGTTTTTCACAATTGAGGCGAGATTTGGAACACTCTTTCAGTCGATTAAGGCCATCCCGAATTTGGAGCATCTCGCGAAAAGCTTGCAAACCCAACTCTACAACAGGTGGATCGAGATGAAAATATCTCCGAGAGAGCTCGAGCGTTTGTTAGGAGTCCCTTACGACATTAATTTCTCGAGCTTACAGAAGAGCGACCCCATGTACCGCAACTTAAAAGCTTACACTCAACACTTCGTTGAACACAAGGGTGATAACGAATTGTTGAAGACAGTGGAAAAGCTGTTCCTTGACAACGATCCTCGTGCTGCAATAGTGGCCGCTTCGAAGGCATAACAATGCTAGATAAATCCGTCAAGATGAGAATTGTTTTGCACGCTCATACTTCGCTCGCGTGACTTCCGCGTTAGTTTGGCAGTAACGACATCATTATCGAGTTTTCTGCTGAAATACAAACCAATGCAAAGCCCCACAGATTTCCTCTTTTAGCTAGACTAGTAGTAGTACTATTACTTCAATGGCCAAACTGACTCCCCGCTGTGAGCGGTAAATCGAAAGATGGTAGTCGTTTTGCATAACAAAGCCGTGTTTTACAAGGATAAGCGCAGGATTTACAACTGTGTTCAGGGCGGTTGCTTGCTTTACAGTATTAATAATAATAGAATGGGTCAGAAAACATAAATAGCTAATAGAGGGCTCAAACATAAAGACAAATGTTCCTATAAATTTGCTCTGCACAAATTGATGCGCTCCTTATTGACGCACGTTACTGTTTTCAATTACTGCAGTCCTGTATTCCGACGGATGATTTGCTCTAGCGACATATACGCGATCATACTGTGCGAGTCTCACTGTGATCACAAGAAGGATACTGGCGGCATCATCTAAGCCTGTTCGGGCAACATTCACGCGGGTTAAATTACTTCGGCTAATCGTAATTTACAGTGATGTTATCAACATCCGCCTGAGTAGTATCACCGATACAGAGGATATCAGATCTACAACACCTAACTTCTCGATTAATGAAAATATGCTGTTTCTGATACAAGCTGAAACGACACATTATGCAGGCTCAGAGGGAACCCCCACTATATTGATAATGGCAATCCAATTCTTTACAGGTGTATCAAGTGGTCAAGTCCAGTTATTTTAAGATTTGAGAAGAAAACCTTCGAGTGGGATTTGAGTATTAGAAATTAGAGTAGTTTTGGGTCAGAATGCCTCGCCAAATAAAACTCTGGATGTAAATCCCAAAGCGTTGTCTTTATAAATGCCGATAGTGTGCTCACACAGTACTCTACGCGAAAAGCATACGTATTTCTAGCGCTTACTAGCCGGTGTCTACTTAGAAATATCAACTGAATCGAATATCGGGCTGAGATGGTCTGAATTATGACTTAGATAAACTATCCGACCAAACAATCAAACCAGGTCATGTCTGAATGCGATCAATGAAAAATCGTCTTCTTTGGTTCAACTTAATCGTGCCAATGAGGTCTCAGCATAAAAACAATGCAATGGAGAGTGTTGTGTCGCTTCCAATGAAAATGTAGAAGTACTTATGTATTGAGCTTTTGGTCGTTAACCCTACTCACTCTGTTTCCTCATGCCTGGTCTCTGGAAGAAATTGTCCGCTGCTCCACCGTTGTGTTGCCGCTGGAGTGTTGGTGTTGGTGGGCACAACCCCAACAACATAAACACTCTGTAGCTAACGCTACAACACTTCCCTCTCCGAAAATTCAGTCCATATGCACGTGACTTGCCGTTGAGTCGCTTTCCGAGATTCCTGGTAGCCTTGCTAGGCAATGCGAAACGCCTTTCGAAGCTCTCGCACTGCTGGCTGCTTTCCATGCCCTTTAATGAACGTCTTCACGGTCGCAGGAACGTCATGTAACAGCACATCTGCTGGCTCCCAGGAGTCTTCCACAGCATCGAGGCCGCGCCAATGAACTTTAATCTCGTGGCGTTATTCTTGCTGGTTGTAGCGGGCCTCTAGTAAAGTATCGACCACATGCCCCTCGCTGTTATGAGCAATAGGCTGCAACAGATCCTCCGACACATCGAGAGAGGAATCCGCATAGAACTTTAGACGACTCGCATGGGCCTCTTTACATTGCCCCGTGATCAAGTTCTGGATCTTGAAGATTCAATTCGACACTGTGTCCACCACCCGTGCTGGGCCGCACCACTTCACACGCAACTTGCTGCGTGTATATTGCCAGACATCCGCATAAAGAGCAAAATCCCCGACATCAAATTGGGCCATGGTAATGCCTTGTTTTTTGTCGTGGCCCTATCTTCCAGCAGCGCTGGTGGCAGCATTTGCCTGTTTGTTACTTTTGTGCATACGTTCTAGAGCTTGTTGTAGTTTGGCGACATTCTCTGGTTGCACATTCTGTATCGTGTCAACTGTAGCCATCTTAACTGGTACCGGAACAGCAATGTGATCGCTCGGCCCCATTGCCTTCAAACCGGTCATTGCAGTAACAGGCGCCACGCCTCCAAGAGCTGATGATGGCGAGTTGCTCAAGACCATTTGCACAATCTTGATCACTCGCGGCCATTCATTCGGTTGCAATCTCCATTCCGATAGAAGTGCTCGGCAACAGCGCAATACTTCTCTCATTACCACCTCCACGGTACCGTTCGCCCACGGACAGCGGGCGGTGGTAAAATGATGGTGCGCTCCGAGCGCGTGTTGAAGCGCCTCAATGGTTTTGTTCTTAACGTGGGTCCCCTGGTCAGTTACCCAGGTCCGACACACCCCAAAGCAAGCAAACCAGTCGAGCAAAGCATTAAAAGTGGTGTCCGCATCGGCCGCCTTGCACGGCACAAGCCACACAATCTTGGAGGCATCGTCCTTAATGACTAGCACGTACGTCTGCTCCGTGTCACTTTCCCCCATGTACAAAAAGTCCCAGTGTAATAGTTCGTTTGGACGCTCGGCATGCATTGCCTCACCCAGCACACGTTACTGAGGTGGCCCTCCGAGAGTGCTGGCGCAGTGCAAGCAACGCTGGACAAAGTACTCCACGTCTTGATTCATATTCCTCCAAACAAACCGGTCACTAATTTGCTTCAAAGTCACCCCACTGCCTCTGTGTCCCGCAATGCCGAATTGACCCACCACACACACCCGAACTTGTAGGCCCGTCGCCTCATTAGGGATCCAGATCCTACCCTTCTTGTCTCTCCAAAGAGAATCCTCCTTTGATTTGGTATAGCCCGATGGTGGTGTCGATTCTTTCTGTATCGCAATAATCGCTGACGAAGTCGGCCACTCAAACGTTTCATCAAGTTGCGGAGACATTGGCAGTGCCACCTGTCGAATAGCACAGATAGTCTTAAGTGTGCAGCCCCACCTCGATAGAAGGTCTGCCCACACATTCTCCTCGCCGGAGATGTCGTAGATCTCGTATTGATATCCCATCAGTAGCTGAGCCCAGCGATGCAGCTTGTCCGCTGTATACTTGGGCACCGAAGGCGATACACTATGTGGATCGAAGATATAACGTAAATTTCGGTGATCGGTGAATAATGCAAAGCCATCGTGGCGGTGAAGCATGTAATCCGCACGTCTGCACGTTTCCACAATGACATATGCCTCCTTCTCTACGATAGCCCACCGTTTTGCAGCTCCTGAAAATGAGATACTCAACATCATGAGAGGCTGGTGATCTTGCTCACCCAACGGCCTGACTGCTTGATCGCGCGAAATTTGTGTTATCATAGCACCCCAATGCTCGTCACTAGCATCCGTGTACACGGACAGACGCTTGTCGGGATCTGGGTGTGCTAATTACACCGAGTTTTGCAAAGCTACCTTGCAACGACTCAGACATTCTGTCTCAATGTCGCCCCACCCCACATCCGAAAGCTGGACGCATCGCACTTGACATTTCTTGCGCCCACCAGCCCGTTCGTACACTTTTTCCATGCACTTCGTCAACGGTGCGATCAATTTGTTGAAAACTGGTAAGGATGACCTCATCCAGATCAATGCACACACGAACTGTCGCAGTTCCTGTCCCGTAGTAGGAGCAGGAAGGTTTGTGAGAGCGTTAATTTGAGCTGGATCGTGTCGAACACCATCACCGGACACGACACGTCCACACCACAGTGCCTCACGCTGATAAAACTTGCACTTCTTTAGATTCATCTTAAGTCCTTTGTCGAAACAAATGCCTAGGACCTTCTTCAGCAATACAAGAAGTCCTTCATCACCGTCACTGTATCCAAGTAAGTCGTCAATCCAAATCATCAAACCATTGTTGAACACGTCAGCAAACATTTGCTGCACTGTTGATTGTACGTAAGCAACACTGTTCGTTCCGCCCATCAACACTCTGGTCGGTGTAATCACTCCCTCGTCCGTCAGGATAGAGTATATATTTGGCACCACTCAGCCATAGCAAATTGCCAGAAACCTTTTAAGAAATCCAACGAAACGTATCTTGATGAGCCCCGTAGCTGCTCGAATGCTGCCTTCAATATCGGCATTGGCCAAACGATTTGCTCTACACAAGCATTTGGGCCCCGAACGTCAACCGTCATGCGATGACTACCAGCTCCGGGCTTCTTAACGACATGGGGTGGTGAACACCACTTTCGCTTCGGGTTCCGGTAGCACAATCCGGCTGCAATCAGCGCTCCAATGTGACTCTTTAGGAATTCGCGTTGTACCGGAGAGTATCGGCGTGCCTTGCACTTTGTTGGCACGGCACCAGGCTTCAGTGTCACCTCCATGAGTGGCATATCCACCGGTGGATCACGACCAATCCATATACGAAAAACATCAATGAATTGCATCAGAATCTTTTCCAATTCCACCACAAATTCGGCTGTAGCCCCTACACGACGAACTTCGTCTATGGCTTCAAGAAGTATTTTCTTGACTTCATCTTCCTCGCCTTCATTGTCACTAGTAAACTCCGGGAAACAGGTGCGATCTTCATCTTCTCTCAATGCACGTTCTTCCTCAGCAGTTGAGGGAGTCTCCATGTTCCCAGCGTAAGCGAGAACGCTCGCTACACCGCTTACCCCGGTATCATCTACGTCACTCATATCCCATTCCGCACTTACTTGTTGAGCATCAGCCAGTAGTTTCTTAGGATCGTAGCCAAGTCTCTCATAATCCACTTTGAGAGTAGTAAATCGCCGACACCAGAAGGTAAACTGCACTCTGTCACCCAGCAAATCACATTTCGGAGCACCAATGCTCCTCCTGGTGTCGAAAACCGGAGATCCAGCTTCACTTTACTCTTTACTGTGACGGGTTTATCTCCAACTCCAGTGACAGCAGCATTTCCTGGAACTTCTTGCTGATTTAACCACGCTCCTTTCGTTACTAAACTTCTTAACCGCTTTGCCGTAGCCACGGAGACCTCAGCTGCACTGTCAGGCGTGATCGCAGTCTCCAAAATGCCCATGACGGTACACGGAATTGTAGTTGTGGAAGATGCAACAGGAGATCTCTCAGGAGCCACCGCCAGCACAGGTTTCATAACCTTTTTCCCAGTAGTAGTCTCGTAGATATCCTTAGCCTCCATCGGACTTGAAATATTTGGGCACTGAAACACCCCATGGGTTTGGTCACCACATTTGAAACACTTCTTCGGCTGTCTACTGCCAGTATATTTCTGCTTAGAGTTGTGATCTTCTTTCTTTTGTAATCGGTCATCAGCAGTCTGCACTTTGCTCGGTTCCTGACCACGTCCAAAGTTCCGTTTACCTTGACTGTGCGTCTGAGCAGGCTTCGCGAAAGGCTTTTGCTGATTCTGTGAAGCAAAATGTACCTCAAACCGCATAAATCTCTCCAACTCACCTCTTAGCCACTTCAGAAACGTTGACAAGTTTGACTTAGTTGCTTTGTGACATTGCCGACTCAACTGGTCCTTCACCGCTGCTCTAAATGCCGGTGGTCTTAGTGCGTACACAAGATACCCAACAACCTTCTTTGGCTCAGTGTGAACAATGTCTTCCATGTTGAGATGGTCAATAATCTGGTAAAATTCCGCCATCAAACGAGAAAGTCTGGACTCTGCATCCTGTAACTCAATGTCCATACAAAGACGTTTGACTTCCCTTTCAAGTGTCTTGTACGCTGTATTATCTGGTACTCTTGCCGTCAAAAAGTAATCTCTCCACTCAGTCTCCCTGACTTCACTTTCCTCTTTAAACAGCTCGAAACCACAGATGCGAACCAATGTCCCTTGCTCGATACAAGCGCTAAGAGGCATCACAAAAAGTTTAGCCTGAGTTCCTTGATTCAGCGCTTGGATACGTCGAGTGTAGATTGCATAGCTGTCCATGAAGTCCCTTTTTTTCTTGGATCTTCCTCGATAAATTGGCGGTACGGGCAAGTTCGTTCCTGCTGCCACAGTGACAGCAGCCTGCTCTTGAGGTCGAACTTCGGCTGGAGGTGCTGCTCCCTGCGCAAACGCACCCCACCGAGCCTGCAAATGAGGCTGCACGGCTTCGGCTAAGCTCTCCAGTTTCTGGCCTTGAAGACCAACTGCTCCTTCTGCCGCTCGTAGTACCTTGTACTGTTCCTCTAAGTACTGGCGATGCTCGTCCATTTGACGACGCATCTCCTGTTGCTGCACCAGTAGCGACGACTGTCGGTCGTGCTGCGCTTTTAAGTACTCTGAGGTCTGCGCCGCAAGTCGGTCTTGCTGGCGCTGCACCTGGCCGATCTGGTCAGCAGTCTACTGATACGCCGCCGCTGAGTGTTGTGCCAGGGCTTCTACTTGACGTCTCGTCTCACTTCCCTGAATTACCGCCGTCCTTGTAGTCGTCTCCTGCGTCAGTCGTTGGTCGTGCTCTGTGTAGGGAGGCAGCGGAGGGTAGACGGCGATAGGCATCTCGCCGGTGGAGCCTGGCACAATCGCTTCGTCGTCTTCAATACTGGGCGCGACTGTCCCAGCTAAGGAATTCTTTGTTGTGTCGCTTCCAATGAACATGTAGAAGTGCTTATGTATTGAGCTTTTGGTCGTTAATCCTACTAACTCTGTTTCCTCATGCCTGGTCCCCGGAAGAAATTGTCCGCTGCTCCATCGTTGTGTTGCCGCTGGAGTGTTGGTGTTCGTGGGCACAACCCCAACAACATAAACACACTGTAGCTAGCGCTACAACAGAGGGCTTTCATATCAGCGTAGCGAGTTATTGTGCTCAATGGCTCTACATTTCCTTTGAAGCTAGCCCGCGTAGAGCTCTTCCTGAAGCCATGGGATACCCCTTGCCCAGAAATTTGAAAAGGATTCTTTAAAAACAAGTCGAACTTGCAAGTGAAGCTGTACTTACTATTACTTAAGTACTAGCTAAACAAACCCTTTGTTTGTTGAGGGTATCTACAGCGCGACGGACTGCGGGAGCAGCTAAAAGGTGAGCTCGCTTACTTTCTTATAAGTTCAATCGGCTTGAATGTACAGACGTTTCGACGGTATAAAACGAGAGAGACAGTACAACAATCTGCTACGTAATTCAATTATCAAAACGTTATGGTATACAGCAGAGACGATTGTTATATACTCCTTACGTCATGTGTCTTCGTTGTATTGTAGACAATCTAAGTCGAAACCAATTAAGGCTATGTAAAGTTTGTCATCCTGGTTGCGCAACTTTGCTAAGGTAAACGTAAGGTTGCGGTAATGACTCGCTTCCTAACACTCAGGAAACTCTGGAAATAACATCCAGAAAATAATCGTTACGTGTTGTATACCAGCAGCTCTCTAGTAATCGAAATGCTGTATTACTTTTGGATCAGTTTCCTAAGATGCACGTAAATGTTATCCGTGAAGTCCTGTGAAGTCCTAGATGACTCTTACCAAGTGAATGAAACATCAACATTCCTAGATGACTCTTACCATTATTCGAATAGTTCGAAGAATGACGAGACCAGTTATGAGCATGTACTTCTTGCTCGATATCTTCGTCGACGTCACTGTTTGTTCATCGTTTCCTTTAAGCCCGGCACATGCTCACAAGTTGGACAGTATCGGCCTCGTTCCTCCTTTCGAGAATCGCGCATTTTCTGTGAAGGAGAAGCTGATTTTTTAAAAGAACTTAAAGATCAGACAGTAAGCTGAAGAAGTACAAGATGGATGAGGAGAGAGTTGTCATCCCAAGGTTGGCTCTGCTCGACGACATAATCTACAAATAGGCTGTGGAGGTAGACATCGACCCGACAGATATGTTCAAGCGATTACCCATATCGGAAGCTGGTGGGAAGCGCGAAGATAGCTCGAAATTAATCCAGTGGCTTCAATACGCAGCGAAATATAGGGCCAAACGTGGAGAAGAGTTCTTGTACAGCCTGTACCAATACCCTCTTCATCAAGAAGTACATTCCAGCTTTGAAGAACTTCCCCGCCAAGTATCTCTATGAGCCGTGGAAAGCCCCACTAACTCTTCAGCATGCTGCAGGGTGCCGCATCGGCAAAGATTATCCGACACCAAATATCGAGCACAAAACTGCAGTGAAACGGTGTGTGGAGGTCTTGAAGATGCCGTATGCCAACGGCTAGTATGGTATCCCTCCCGCCTACATCCCAGACGAGTAAGAAGCACCAGCGTGAGGACTCGGATGACGAGTCGAAGCAGCAGTAGGCTACAAGGTTGCCATTTAGCGTTACCGAAACGGAAAAGACAAAACAAAAGGACAAAAAAGTTATTTTACTGGGCTCCGGAGGCAGGAAATCTATTCTCTACATGTTTTTTAACTGGCAATACAAAAAATGCACTTTACAGCCGGTTGTTGGCTGGCGTTTACTTAAGTATAAATTAAAATACTTCACAGTACCTAAAAATTTACAGCTGTCAGTAGTAATAGTCAACTGACCTGTTTACGGACGGAACTAATCATTGACCAGCTGATCGAGTCATCGCACTGTATTAAAATGGAGCGAGCTGATGAGAACTTACTTGAGTAAATCCTTGGTGCAACAGGACTCCTCTTAGAGGAGTACAAAGTATAATTGTCGTCAAGCAATCGAATGGTATAACGAGTTCTGACCAAACCTGAATGTAACAAAATGCGATCTACTCACTCGGGTTATTCTGTCATCTCCTCTGCCGCAATCACGGATAAGAGCAATCCCTCACAGCTGGGATATTCTAACGAGCTGTGCTCACGTCTACTATAATAAAGCTATGTTCCCCTTTTTAAAGCTGGTATGGATATTCCAGCAGCTGTGAACGTTATTTGGGACTTTCCAAATGGGCATTGTCAGTTCTGAGGCCATCATTATCAAAGCGCTCACGTCTGCCACAAACCAGCTACTTACCTTGAGATGCAGGCAAACAATGAATTGTTTTCCGACGCTGCCTTCTTCGAGGAAGCGGCAGACTTCTTGGACAGGAACTGCTTCTCACCCACCAGCACCTTGTTCAACGACGTCGACGAAAGAGAAGCAAACGTAGGTACCGAGATGCTGGCGATTCTGGAGTCGAGCGAGGGAACGTCCAGCAATTCATCATCGACGACTCTTTCTCCTACTAATAGTGAGACCAGTGCCGACGAGCGCGATCTCGCTATCCTTGCGCTAACCATGCACCGTGAAAAAGTAAAACTCCGCCGAAGGAAGCAACGCCTACGCGTCAAAGATGAGCTCGACCAACTGCGGGGGGCGAATGACGAGCTTAGCTTGAAGCTCAAAACTATGAAGCTTGCCAAGGAAGCCCGGCGTAATCCCAGTCAACAAAGCTCCATCTGGAAAGAAATAGCTCTCGTGCAGCGGGACGAACGACTAAGGTCCGAGACTGAAAAGAGAAGACTGACTGCAACCGCGAAAGCTCAAGCGACTTACATCAAAGACCTCCGCCGATTGCTTCACCTACATGAAAACTCTGCTGCGCTTGAGAGCACCGTGCCGAGGTTTGTCATCACAGACACAACAGATCATCGGCTTGAAACACCCGATGTGTCCATGTTTTCAACGCTACTGCAAAAGATTTGCGCATCCTTTGCCGGAATTGACGACATTCTCACAGGATGCGGCCTGTCTGACATGCCGATGGGAGTGACAAGCTCGATGCATTGGTGTGATGACACCGGTGAGCTGAAGTACCATCAGAGTCTGGAAAAATTCACTCTGCCCTTCGATTTGGATACAGCTCAAAAGAGCTGCTGGGAATCTTTTAACTTCCAACACCACCAGCGCGATCGCAAAGATTACGATGGAATTGAAGATTCTGATAACACGGTAGCGCTGAAATATCGCGTTATCCGAACGTTGGCATCTGGCACGACTGTTTCCGTGGTGCAGCGCCTTGTCGGTCGTCGATTCATCGAGCAAAATCGAGTTGTGGGTATTTGGAAAACATATACGGAAGGCGAGGGGGCGTTTCGCGGGATGCACTCGACCCAAACAGGATGGAGTTGTCTTCGGCCGATGCCAGACGGATCAGGAACAGTAGGTGAAGTGTGTGTTCGTCAGAATCCTGTCCTCTTCAACGCTTCTCCATCAGCAGCCCGTGAGTTTTATCGATTTCTCCAGGCTTCTCTTGATGAGGACAAACCGTAGACGCTTACTGTGATTCATAAAAGTTTGCCGGAACGATTTGTCGCTTTATAGAGCCTCAGGTTTAAACAGTAAGAGGAAAATGTATTATCCAGTGAGCGCTAGGAAGTATTAGTTTATTGTTTCATGGGCTTAATAATTGGGCTCGACGCATTGTTGGCTTGAAGCAGATCAACTCGCCCGTTCAGGATGGATCTTGCCAGAAGTTGTTGAGCGGTAAGTATTCTCTTGAACAGCTTGTTGCTGTGCTCTACGCGCTGTCGGTGCCGTAACTGAGTAATTGCAATGGGCTTTCAATGTGACGTACAGCGTGTTGCATATATTTGGACACGTCGTCGAGCCTTTTTTCAAACTCAGCGTCAAGTGCCGAGACCTCTCGTCGCAAGTAGTCAGTTTGACGTTCAAGCTGGCGTTGGTTGGAGTTACATGTAGAATTACTGGGATCTCGTGGAATTGCATCTGTTCTGGTTGTTATTGCTGGTGAAATTGAAGAATGGGAGGACGATTTCACTTATACATGGAGAGCGAGGGCTGAGTTAAGACAAAGTCGAGTCTATCGTAATCTTTTTCTGGTACTGTATATGATACAATCCACACTCATATCGTACATGTAGTTGTGCTATTAATACATGTAGAAGTCTGTGTTGAGTGCAAGTGCGACGTCTTGCAGTACCCAGTGAGAGGCAAGTAGATATCTGCTTCGAGCACGAGACCGACATCCATGGCATTCCGTCGCGATTGTGTGACATACACTGGCGTCCGGAAGGTGTTTCGAAGCTTGAGTCGACTGGCCTCAATGGGAATGACCTGGAGAATAAGCAGCTCTTCCACGAGTTGCTTGGGCTTTTGTGGTGCGAGACACCACGCTCGAGACCCCAGGACGCGCCTTCGAGGAAAAGTCCCTTGACGTAGCACCCGGCGTCGTCTTTCACGCCGTCCAGCACTGGCAGTTGTACCCACGGCATCCAGGTCATCACTCATACCGATTTCACCCACAACAGCCTTCTGGAGATCTCCGAGAGACACGCCCATACGATATGCGAGTAAATTTCAGCGGTCGAGTTCTTGAAGAAGCACAACCTGAGTTGGTGTAGGTGTCGATCCCATTTTCTTTCAAACCTGGTCCACGTCGATAGGTTCCGGTACTTTTGACTGAAAATCGCTTGCCACGTTGCCAATGGGATCTTCGCGTGAGACACCAGCGCCGGATTGAGCCGACCGAGGCTGCAGCGAGTTTTTGACATGTTGGTGTAGTACCCAATCTCGGCATTGGGATGCAGACCAAAGACTGTACGACTGTTAGTTAGCGGCAACGTCTCGGCCATAGAGACGTAGGCTTCCAGCTGCAGTGACAATGTGTTTGAGTTGCCATCCAGTGCACCAGGAAGCACATAAATGAACTTGATCGGCTGAAGTAGAATCACGGGCAATTGTCGAAGAGGAAGTCGCCCATGTACTCGGATAAGTTTAACCTATACACTCACACCCCATTGTCTACTCAATACGATGCCTGCGAAGATGCTCCGAATCCGCGTCGAAAGCCAAAACGCTACTCGACGTGCGCGACCTCTTTGAAGCGCTTATTGCACCGAAGACCGAAGTCGTCAAGTACCGCCAAGCCGAGGCAGAGATCGTCAAAAGTCCTGGCTTTGAGCGACGGGGAGCGCAATTATCTCACAATACTCATTCTCCTTACAAAATCCTATGTATCTCTTGCAATATGGTCAATTATTGCAGTCACCTCTGACTGATAAAATTATTCGTATTGCTGAATCCTCCTACAAAATAACAACAGCATTTTCGGAGCCAGTCTCGAGAAATCAACCGGATACGGAATACCTAGAACGTCGCCAGTATTTTGGGAGGTATCTTCTGCTCAATCCGCCTCATAGAGCTGGATTTGCAAGTTGGTGGCAAGCGGAGCCAAATCCAGAATGCCCCTAATCGATTGTAAAAGATCTCCATATGCAAACTCTGTTCTCCTTCAATAGGTAGTTACGTGCTTGCGCGTCTGAAAAGGATCGCCTCCAAATAGAGCTGAATAAAAAGGGGATTGCTGTCGAGTGCTACGTCTTTAAGATGCAGTATCTTGAAAACCTGCTGGGGAGTCGCTTTATCCACGCCTCATTTATCTGATGTACATGTACACCTGCCTCTCGTCAGCGAGATTCTTCATACCCAGAACTTGGCTAAGCGACTGAAACAGTGTCGCCAATTCTGCTTCCGATCTCGTCTGCAACACCAAGTCGTATACTCGAAGGGCCAAATAATAACGCTATGTACAGTACTACAATTTGGAAGCTTACACAATCCAGTGGAGGGGAGAGGATATGTTCCATATATTTGGTACACTGCTGGATTTCATTGATTACACTTGATACCGTTCAAAATGATTGTCCATGCCGATTTTACCACATAAGGCTCGGTCTTATATCTGCCCACAATAGCGGGATGGGATGCCTGCAATTTCGAGAATCCGCAGGACTTCCAACCCGGTGTTATAGACAGGTGGCTCGTGTCGGCGGTGTGTGCTGCTGTGATATATAGACGATTGCACTTGAGATGAGCGGGATTTGTGTATCCCAAGACCGTGCCACACAACGTCCCAGTGGGACGAGAAGGGGTGTCAACCCTACAGGTCATCCCAATATCCCGCAAACTAGATCGCTGATTGGTCCATCCCTCTTTTGGGACGATATAAGACTGAGCCTAAGTTACTGTACGGTACAGTATTAATAGAGTTCAGAGCGGTCAGTGCTCAGCACCTGTCGACTGCTAAGACATCTCAATTCACCCAATGGCGCTAACAATGTCGTCAAGCTCCGAGGAAGATTTTCTACTGGACGAGTCGTCCGTGTTGGCGTTCCTGGCGGACTGCGAGATGGAGAACAAAGCTATCGCATCCGCTGCAGCGTCAACGCCAACAGAGTGCGACGCACTCGCAACTACGTGGTCCGACAGCTGCAGCTCCGCCAGTTCACCCAACAAACCACTAGCGAAGAAGTCGTGGCGACAGCGACGCAAAGACGAGGTCTTGCATCTGCGTGAGGTCGTCAAGGAGCTCTCTGCCGAATTGGAGCGGCTAAAACTGGCGGCAGGAGTGCAATCCACGCTGCCAAATGCAACTAGGACACCTAAAACAGTACACCAAACACAAGTAGGTCACAAAACAGAGGCATCCTTGATGTGGGAGAAGATCGCGGGGCGGCAATCGACACTGCGACAACGCAGCGAACAAGAGAACGCCAAGCTGCGTGAAGCCGTGACGCGCCACTTGCAACAGGCCAAGAGTCTGCAGCGAGCGATCAAGCGGAAACTTCGAGAAGATCTCACGTCGTCGTCGCTGGATTTTATCCAACGGAATTGCTTGGATACCAGAGGATTGACGCCGCCTCTTGACAGTAAACAGGTCTTCGATAAGCTCCTACAGGGGATGGACAGTGTGTATCAGGGCGTGGATGCGTTCTTTGAGCATACAGGGATGTATACCCTGTCGTGTCCAGGACGGAGGAATAATACCGCCAGCAGTAGAGTCTCTAAGGACGTCTTTGTGGAGTTTCTCGACAGCTACGCACTGCCATTTGACGTGCAACAGACAACGAATGCCATCTGGACACCCGAGAAGGATCGGACCATCAATGATACGCTCTGCTTTATGCAGGTACGGTACAGATTCATGGAATCTAAATTGTCGACTTTATTGTAACTTTTTTTATTTTTAGTCTTTTACAGATGGGGACAATACTCAGATGCAGAGTATGGCGTTCGCGTTCACGATGGAGGGTATTGACTTTCGCGTGATTATGCGATGTGTGACGAAGAAATACACCGAGAATGGCCGAACGGTGTTCGTTAAGCGGACGTTGATTCAGCCAGTATACGAGGATATGTCCATCTCGCTCATTGAGACAAGTCGCCAGGTCTTGAAGCGTGGAGATCTGTCGACGCTGGGACTCACGACGGTGATGCAGACGCACCGCGAAGCGACACTCCACGGAGATCTTACCGCTCTTGATGTGACGAAATATCCCACATTGGACATTGGCGTTAAGAACTGGGAAGACAACATCACCAAATACAACAACAGAGTCGAGGATCAGCTAGTCCGGGCAATGAGTTAATAATAGTAAGTATCATTTTGTTTGACGCAGTCATATATAATGCATCGACCATTTTACGCTCTTCGTCGTGTATTTTAAAAGTTTTTCATGATATTTCAGCAATTTTTTCGGAGTTGGTTTTCAAATAATCAGCCAGCCTACGTCTGCGATAGTTTCTTCTGCATTGATCTTCGTAAACGTGCGTTCTCCACGACATGATTTCTCGTACGTACGTCTTGATTTTCTAGTACATGTAGTGTAAACTAAGGTCTACGAAGTACTTCGTACTGTTTTTGCGTTTTATACTCAAATCTTGTGTCCATTCGAAACTCGAAAAAATGTTGTCTTGCATGCTACCAGGGTAATCAGAGCGATGAAGCAAAATGGCGATTCGATTTCTGCTATTTGATGTCGCTTAACCTCATTTTAAAGACATAGTTTCGAAAATTAGGCATACTATAATTTACTACTTCGTAGTAGTCTTATTTCAAAATTTAATACTGAATCAGTAATACTGATATAGTATGTATTTTAATGGACCAGTCATTATTAGAAAAATGTAGTACCGAATCAGTTATACTGATTCATCACTGATATTTTTGAAACAGAGAGAGCAAAAAGGGTAAGGTTTAAAAATGAGTTACAGTTGTGCACCTCCAATTCGGCAGGGCGGACCATATCAACAGTGCCAGGGCATAAGTGCACAACGTAAAGCAAAAAACAAACGCAAATCCAGTGCACTGATATTTTGTTTTTTAATTCAGTACAAAAATTACGTCAATCTTCTGCATAATCTTGGCGTCAGATGCGCGAATCGCGGGCGCGCAACAGCGCTTCCGGTCGCGATAGGCATCCGGCAAGGCGGCAACGTCCGCCGACCGCTTAAGAATACTCTGGACGGTAGTGCGCTTTACTGCTTGGGGGGTCTTAAAGCGCTCCGTTGCCCAACGAGTGAGAGCATGCAGGATCTGACTTGTGCTTCTCGCACAAAGACTGCTTTTGTGCTAAAGATAGGGACATGTAGAAGGAAGGGCGATGTCCCATTGTCTTTGGCGGTAAAAATCAAAGTGTGTGTTTGTATGAAGACGTCCGATCCAAAATTTAAAATCAGATCGATGCGGCGTGTAATCCCTCCGCGAGGAGGAGAAAACCGTTGAGGTTAATTGCGAGGGTGGTGATGGGCAAAGGTAATTGCGCATCCGATTCGCGTAATCATAAAATCTGGCAGGGTATCGACTGATACCGGTGCCGAATTGGAGGTGCACGACTGTAACCAACTACTGTAGTAGTAATCACAGTTGCTCGGTGCGTAGCATTACTACAGTACCTGGTAAGCATTAAAAGCATAGTTCTACTATTTCCTCAGCGACTTCTAGAATGAGAAGCGAAAAAACGTTGAGCGGTTTGCAACATGCTTCAACGATTCTTGCTTTAAAATATTGAAGTATGTACTATGAGAAATAGCATATGCTCCCAAGATATTAACGTGCACTTTTCCATTTATTTTGTTCTCCAACTCATATCCTACTACCTATCCGAGGTATACCCACCAGCTCTTCTTAAGCAGGTTAAAGGTAAGTAGGGTCAACAAACCACTCTTGCGTGTAGTTTCCACCCAGAATTTCTGTAATGTCAACTGGGGTAGTGAGCTGTCCACTGAACGACACACGCTTGTCGGTAGCTGCACCAGGTCCACGGTTGTTGAACTCCTTGTAGTAAACATTGGCGGTATTATTGTCCTTGTTCCACTGTTGCCAGCCCTCTGGGTTGATGACGTCGCCCAGTTCACTGTTCTGCCAAACAACGCGCGAGTAAGGACGCCAGGGGCGACCGAGATAGGCCGACCCGATGCCACTAGATCCAAACACTCGAGCGTTGTTGAAGACGTAGAAGGACGGACTCGACTCGTTCACACGGCCATTAGCAGTGATAGCACCTTCACCCACAGTCTCAATATCGCAAGACTCGAACCAAGCTTCACCTTTCGACCCAAAGACGAAGTCGACGGCGCCTGCGATGTACGACTTGGCGAACAGTTCACGACCCTTGTTGGCGTAAACAGTGTCCTGGTATCCGGTAAAGTTGCAGGCGTAGAAACCGTAATTGTTCCCTTCGATAATAGTGGCCACGGCCTGTCCGTCTTTTTCAATCTTGCCCGCTGTGTTGGCGACGTTGAGGTTGTACACTCGCATATTGTTCATCTTGAGACGCAGCGTGCTAGTCAAGTCGTTGCGACCACTAGTGATCTCCGGAGGGATGTCTCTCTGAGCTTTGGCGTGGGTGATAGTCACTTCATTGTAAGCGTACGACGTCGCGTTGCACGTGTAGCCCTGCAACACTAGGGGCCCTCGAAGCTTCGAAATGAGCACCTGCTCGTGATAGACGCCCGGAAACAGGAAGACAGTGTGCTGCTCCGTCGTGTTGGGAACATTCGCGATCGCCTCCGAGATGTTACGGAAGCTGCCGTTGTATGCACCAGTGGCATCGACAACGATGGCTCCGGCGGGGGGCTCGGAGCGAGTGTCGGGGCCGGCGCAGTAGTAGCCGGCAGAGCTCGACACGAAGCTGGCGAGCACCACAAATGGAAGAGCGAAGACGCGCATGGTTGGCAGCTGGATTGTTTCGGTTTAGAAAACACAAAGTGAGCGTGTCACCGAGAATGGTTTGGCCGCTACGCTGCCTGTCGTTATTCCGTTATTTAAATCACCGGGTGCGTACAGAACATGTATTACGGACAGTACATGTACAAGTAGTTCACGGTTGCACCCGTCAACACTGCGACAACAAAACGCTCCGTGTACAAAAAGAAACTGTACGATTGATCTCGAGATGGGACTCACGGAGATCCCCCATTGGAGGAGCAGACAAAATTGTACATTCGCCGGGTTATTGGAAGAGACGGTCGCTCCAGATATTGTGGACAAGGTGGAGGTCGTACATTGTTTGTTGTGAATTTAATGTCTTCAAGCTCGAGTCGTGCACGTCCTTTTTAGGGCCGTTCTTAACCGGGATCGCGATCCCAAAGTCGAGCTCTGATTGGTCACTTTCATCCCAATTATTTCCGAATGTGTAACCCAGTGTACCCCCACACGATCCGAGTCTTGGATCGCGCGCTGGGCTGGATCGCGCGGGATCGTGGATACAGAAATGAAGTTACCGCTGTTCATGGAGCGTTCTCTAGACGATGGCTCGCGCCGTCGACGCAAGCTTCGTCTCCGCTTGCTAGCCGCTGCTGCTGTGCTGGCCCCTGAAGAGCGAGACGGGTGTGTCGTGCATCACAGGCTGAATTGGAATGTGCACAAGCAGACATTGCTGTTGGAGGGCCAATTTCAGCGCTGCTACCGCATGAAGGTGGAGTCCTTCGAGCGCTTGCTGTCCTTTGTTCGGCCTTCGCTAGTCCGAGACGAGCTGCAGTCCCGCCGTCGAACCGGAGCAGGCCCGATCACACCCGAGAACATGTTACAGATGACAATTGCGTGGCTTGCAGGGAGTGGCTATCAAATGACGCGCTGTCTTGGCGGTACGTCGGTTCCTGGGATGTACCAGGCTATGCACGACGTGACGGACGCCATTTGCAAGTGCCCAGAGTTGCGAGTCCGCGGGCCCACAGAATCACGGCAGCGCATGTTGGAGTTGGCTGACGGATTCGCGGCCATCAGCAAAGACAGCATTTTGACTGGGTGCGTCGGCTGTATCGACGGGTGGCTGTGCGATATTCGCGCCCCAAGCACCAACGAGGTTCCGGATGTCTCGTCGTTTTTCTCGGGTCACTACCAGAAGTATGGCGTAAATGTCCAAGCAATCTGCGACTCGCTGTCATGCTTCACGGCCTGCTGCTTCAATTCACCAGGAAACGTCGGAGACTCTATTGCTTTCAGCAAGTGGGAGTTAAGCAGAGCAATCATGGAGATGCCAGCAGGGTTCTACATCATCGGGGACAACGCGTACCCGCTCTCTGACTCGTTGTTGGTGCCGTTCAACAAACTAGAGATCAAGAGCAAGGCACACTCAGCTTACAACTTTTATTTAAGTCAGCTTCGCATTCGGATTGAAATGGCGTTCGGCTTGTTGGTCAACAAGTGGCAGATCTTCAAGCGGCCACTCGTGGTCGACTTTGTCAACGTGAAAAAGGTAATTAAGACGTGTATGAAGCTGCACAATTTCTGTATTGATGAACGCACCAAGTACCAGAGCGCAGTTACGTCACTACATGCAGTTACTACCGAGTATCACAGTTTACCAGAAAGCTGGTACCGGCCCACAGACAACACCACCGAGACTGACACCTTGCGGCATGATGCGCTGGGACGTATCCTTCGTGATGTCGTCATGCATCACATTCAAAACTTCGATCTCCGTCGTCCCCGAGCTCGTTAGGAGCTCTCCGAGGTTGTCGTGAGTGCTGCTACTGGATTCCGTGAATGACTTCGCACTCAAGTTCGTTGATGTGGCGTTCCAGTGTTTACTTCTTTGCATGTTGATTGGCTAGGGCTTCCCCGATTTCTGAAGCATCGATCCCCTTTGAGATGAATTCCTGACGCTTCGCCAAGAGATCCTGCGTCAAGGTGTTATTGCGGTCAAGCATGGAGTACAGAGTAGTGAGTTTCTGAATCGCCCGCTGCTCTTTAATTAACAGCTTCTGCTCATTCCACGTGTCTTCCTGAATTGCAGCAGTCTCCTTCGCCTCACTGTCAAGCAGCTCGTTCACACGATCAAGAATATCTGCTGACTGGGAGCTCCTTCGCCGCTTTCGGTTCACGGGCTGCATTGTCACACCCTGATCTTCCTTCGTGGAGTCGTCCTCATCTTCCGGGTAAAGGTTTGCAGAGCAAAACTCCCGCCCACCCTGCCGGTGTTCACACCATTGGTCCAGATAGTAAACGTCTGCGCGACCTCCACAGAAGTCCCAAAAATCGTGACTACCTTGCCCAGATACCTTTGACTTGGCTTCTGCCTTGGCGAAGTTACTGCTCACCTCGTTCCACATTCTCTTCAGCTTCGCAGCTGAATGCACCATCTTAAATGACGCGGTGATGCCCTCAAACATAGCGTCGTTGGAAATCAAAGTGTTGTATTCGCCGGTGTCGGAACCAAACACTGCCGCAACGTCCGTCCAAAACGATGAGCCCCCTTGGTCGATCTCCTCGCGCGAGAGTTGATTTCCCGTGGCAAGGAGCGCCTCGTAGAACCTTTCCGAGAAGGGCACATTCAGCAATCTGAACATGCAGCCCTTGGTGCGCTTGTCTTCGTCGCTCTCACCTTTTGCTCGCTTGCGCTGGTGGCGCAGCAAGGATTCCACACCATCTTTGTTCGTGTCCCACGCTTCGAGAATGTTGGCGCGATCGTCCTTCTTGGTGTTTTTGGCGACGTTCAGCTTTCGGGCTGTGCACTCCAACTTCAGCTGCTCCAGACTCCAATCGTGGTAATTCTCCGACGTAGGAGGGCGCATAGGCCGCTTGAGCGACCCCAGGTCTATCGTCACGGTCCACTTCGAGCTCACCGTGGCGTCCGTGGCGCCTGCTGAAGCTGCAGTGGCGGTGGCGGCCTTGCTTTGGTTGGTGCGCGCCATGTTGCTTTTCGGCTGGATACGGCAACTTGATGCTGGACTGGTAACGGATCGCAATCCCGTTAAGAACGGCTGGGATCGCAAAAGGTAGCCATCTCGTGTGGACGGTAGTCTTCCGGATCGCGATCCCCCGGTTAAGAACGGCCCTTAGTTGGTCGTACTGTCACGACTAATTAAAGGGATGATAACTGAGGTACATAATAGTTGGTGACGAGGCACACAGCAACAAAGTGCTTGTGAGTCACAAGCACAAGTTGTGACTGGAAATGGTTCAAAGATTGATAAAAAAAAAAGCTACGATTCCACATCTGCGGAATCCATACAGCCTATATTACAGGCACCGAGGGACATGGAATCCATGTTGGATGGCCATACGGCTTCAAGAAATTGGGGATCCTAGAAAGCAGCCGTCGCTTCGACAGCATGTTACGCTGCATTAGCTTCCTTGTGTGGACTATACTGCATGTGCAGTTATCAACGAGTAACATGTTTACCAGCTACATGTAGTCTGTGCTGAGCTCACCATTTCCCCAAATGCAGTAAGAACCAACCAAACCTGACACTGCCACTTATATGGCTTCCATGATGTTTCATAAGCGGCCTAATTTGGCTTTTTAGAAACAAAGACATACATGTATCTCGCTCAGTTGCATGGGCAAACGATGGATTCGGGCCTTGCATTACATCTGCTGCGCTGTTCGACCATCAAACGGAATGTCGCAAATCGATTTGCTTTTAGTGCCCGTCGTACTTATATCAATAGCACTTCGTTAAACAATTTACTACTAACAATATCGCTCGCTGCACGAAGATTAAAGCTGTAATAATTTTTCAGTGACCACGGTCGCTTATTTTTTCAGCTGATGTACGCGGCTTGGAAGATATATTTGCTGTTTCCTAGGGAGCCGGAATTGAATCTTCGACTTGTGAGCCTGTTATGATTACTATTTTTGATGAGTATTAATAAGGATTGCTACGCAGTATGATTCGTAATACTTCAAGGTATTAATCTGCCTTTACCTTAGTACTAAAAGTATCATGACAACCTTGTATTAATATGTCAGCTTGTGGTGGCAATTTGCCTATTCCCTCACCACCCACTGACTTGTGTAGCACTAAGGCATTTTATTTTGGCAGTGGCTACGTGGGCCAACTATTTCGACATAGACCGGACGAAGCCATCAAAAGATATGGTTTTTCAATACCGGTATCACACTGGTATTGCACTTTTTGTCTAAATATAGATTTTCACCAACTATTCACCAACAATTCACCAACAATCACCAACTTGCCCTACTGGCCTTATACAGGCTGTTTCTCACCAGACAAGTATAGGCTCCTGTTGTAACGCGTGAAGATGTTAACAAACTATCGGATGAATGCATGAACAACATGTATTAAACTATTTTATCGCCCCTCTTGGCCATACCAAAAATCACATAGCAGCACAGCTTGTAGCGAACTTTCTCCAGCTCTGTTTCGGAAAGAGTCTTAGTCTTAGGTACCACCGCATCTTCAGACAACAGAACGTGGCTGGATAAGTAATGATCAAGCCAATGCGCAGCATACACGCCACAGCTGAAACCATCACGTTGGCGCCACGCCGGATATAGTCGGATTTCCAATTTATAATCAGGATTTACCAGGGGGAGGTACACGTTCTCGACCAGCGTAATCACTTCGGCTTCGTAGTCTTCTTTGTGAAGTGGGTTGTATATCCACACTAACCGCCGCTTCATGTCAAACACAGCGCCACACCAGTAGGCGACGTCAACATTTATGTGGAGTGGGCACAGAATCACCGTGCTCTCGTCACATTTGCTGATAATAAAGTCATTTGTGTCATCGAGCCTGTTTCTTTGATCTTCATCCTCAAACGTAAGCAAACGTGGGGTTTGCAGCGTATACCTTTGGTGGTGGACTCCATGACGCCTCTGCAGCGATTCGAGCTGCTGCAGCAACTATACATTCGTCGCTCAACCAACCTTAGTCACCGAATCGAGCGATTTCTGCGAATTCGACACTTTGCCCGCCTGAATTGATAGAACTTCTCATGTCCTTAGCCGCGATCTCTTTCAGAAGTTGAGCACGTTCTTCTTCTTCGTCTGGGTTATCCAGTTCAGCACTCTTGATCCATGAAATTAAGGAACTTGCCCTGGCAACAAGTTTTGATACTTGGCGCCAATCGCTTAAAATCTGGATATCGGTGGCGCAAAATGTACCCACGTTCAAAATTGCTACAGCAATGCCTGCGTTGGTGACCGGTGTCTCGTCAGCTGCTGCTCGAATCATCTGGTTCTGATTGCTGTCAAGCATTTCCTCACCAGCGCCTCTGTAGCATCAACGACATGGATAAAGTTAGATTCTCTCCATTTCTATACGAAGCAATGCTCAGCAGTTTTAGAATTTGCTAAAGTCGGTAGACGTGCGTTTGTTTGGCTCGAATAGTTGGTATACCAAACCAACACCAAACCAATACCACAAATACCAACTCTCACCAACTACACACCAACTCACGTAGAACATACCTGGTAGAATACCTCGGACATTGGACTCAAGAGTGTCTAATATTCCTGCATCTACGATTCGTGCCTTCGGACGTTTAAGCACTGCATCGTGATGAAAGAGGCGCAATCCATCGCATTTGGTCTCCACATCCACAAGAGACAATTCCGCGTTTTGCTGAACGGCAGCAAAATCTGCCAAAATCACATCTCCATGCTTTGTAAGTCTCTCGGCAAACTCTTTACTGGCTTCAAATTCGGCTCGTTTCCTAGCTTTTTTTCTTCACTGGCTGGAGACGTGGCCGTCCTGACGGATGGCTAGCTTTGTTCAGCTCGATTTTTGGCACAGTGTTGGTTGCAGGAACATCCCTTGCTTTCTCCATCGTAGGTTCCCCCGGTATAGTTGCATCCTGAGCAGCCGTTTCGGATACAGCTGGTGATCCTCTTGGTTTCTCCTCGGAGCATGTCATCGTACTGACATTGGTGTTGCTGTCACCCAAATCAAGCTTACGCTTAGCACTGTTGGTGAGGTTTTGAGTACTTGCCGTCAGCGTTTCTCTAGTCTGGGGCGTCCTCTAGACTGGAATCGTCACGTTGACCTAGCATCTCCACTGATCTAGAATCATGGCTTCTGCTCAAAGTATGATTTTCTCTAGCCCTGTGTTCAAGGACTTTTAAGTGACCAATCCAGCAGTTAAAGTCATCCGTTCCATTGTCGGTAATGACTTCTGCGATGTTTTGGCAGACCTGGAAAGCTGCATTGTACTTTGCATTGTGCGACTTTACTCGTGGTCGCTGAGATAGTCCCGTATCCATACCCAGCTGGTATGACAGGAGATCGAGACTGTTTGCGTCACAGATAAATGATATGACGGCACGACAGAAGTTGTATTTGGTTGAAGACACAACTGCACGTATTGTTTTCACGACTCACTGCGTAGCTCTTGTTGGATTCCGGGTTTACCAACGTGTCGTATCCAGGCAGAGCACTTGTTTCTACCGTATACTCCACCGTCGTGCTGACTTTGTATTGGTCCTCTACTAAGTCACATGCGTGATGCGTGACAATGCGAGCAAGCAGCTTTATCTCGTCGTCGTACTCGCTATTGACACGAATTCCAACCCGTTTCGTTTTTAATTTGTAATTTTCCTTCGGCGGATTGCTGCAGAAATAGCAGCATTTCAATGCACTCGTCCATAGGCATGTGCTTTGTCAATACGTATTTGACGGCACCCCAGCTCGCTTCGAGCCTGTTGTTGGTATTGTTGTCGAAATGAGGTCTATGGCCCCGACGAAACGTACACCACCGCTCCTTGCAAGATAGCCAATTTGTTTTTAAGTTCACCACAAAGCCAACCTTGCCAGCACAAATCTCCTGTAGCGCCCCCAAGTAATGGTTGAATTCACTCTCATGTGACGTGCGAACCATCATCGTAAGAAAGTTTTTGATGTGCAGCTTCTCAAATCCTGTATATCCATAGTCTCGCTTCCAAACTGCACATTTGAGGTAGTCGATAACATGAAGATGACACAGGATCACGGTCGCTTCAGGAAATTCTGACTCGAGCGTGGATAGTTCCGTAAAATTCTTGTCAACGACGATCACCTTGACATCACTCCAATTTCCGCTGTTACGCTTGAATGCGGTGATGGCGCTCTACATGTTTTCTTGTGGCTCCCCATCGATGAGTGCATACTGAGCAAAAGCACCACTACCAAATTTATCCGTCAGCGTAAAGCTGAAAAGGCGGTATCTATTCACACAGGCCAAACATGTCAATCTCAAGCTGTTTTCAAGGCTAAATAACAGCAAGCACCAACTAGTACCATCTTATACCAACTAGTACCAACTGATATTAAACGTCATCAACGCTCACCTGTTGATGTTAGTGCCGTGGGTTGCATCGCCACACATCACCTCAGGAAATTGTCGCGCCATTCGTCTTATGTGGGCCGTTTGAAATGTGATGCAGCTTGTCAACTTGGTATCGGCATCACGGAACACGTTGACAACATTCTCAGGCCCCTCACTGAAATCGTGCAGTACTTCCGTCACGCGCACATTATCATCAGGCGACGTATAAGAGTTCCGGCGCATTTCAGCGATCATGTTGCTCACATTCTTGAGCATAAGCGGCTTGCCCGAAACTTCCTTTAAATAGCGGAGAATCTTCTTTCGTTTAGCTCCACCTGGAAAATATAAAATGTTAGGATATGTCTGTAAATGCTAAAATCGTCGCAGTAACTAGCGTACCTTGCCACATTGTCCGCACGACATTACAGGTCCCCGGAGAGTTAATTTTCCTCGTCTCGGCGTAAGTGTTGAAGATGTTCTCGTCAATCTCGTGATTATGGGTCGACTCGTGCCTCCGAACAGATACACGGTAACCACCACTCCCATATTCAGACAACGACGCATGAAGTTTAGCTGGGCAATCAATGTGATGAGTGGTGTGGTTTTGCCGTGCTCCTAATCCTCGGAATGCGTAGGATCTAGAATGCGAGCAATTCCATGTCTCCGTGTAGTAACCAAGCGATTAATCCCACAGCGTGGGTACGCTGCCTCGCTTCTTGGCTTGTTTGATCCGGCTCCCGTTTCGATCCTTGATTGAATTCGAGCTTGTACATTTGAAACGTGTCGCTCTGGTAGCTACATAACAAACATATATGCTAGATAGATAGAAGCAAAACTCAGGCGTAGACACTCCTTACCTTGCAAATGCAGCTTCCAGAGCATTCCATGAGTTGAGTACCCCATGGAACCGAGGACAAATGACAGCAGGAGGAGTGTTATCGTCGCTCCATGGGTTCACGGACGAAGCCGGGCTGCTCTTCTTCGTTTTGGCTGGGGAAGTGGGGCTCTTGGCTGGGCTCTTGGCATCTTCTTGTTGACGGATGGCCGGGGCGGAGAGAGCGTGGAGTACAGCAGCGCCGTCCTCGCTGTCTGAGCTGTCGTAGATCCTCGGAGCGCGCTGACCGCGCCTGGCATTCTTCTTGGCTGCTGATCCCGCCATCGGAGGGGGGGGGGGGGGGCGGAATGAATGGACAGGGTAGCTGATTTTTTTTTATGTTTAGAGTTTTCAAATTTCAGAAATGGCGGGCTGGGGAAATACCGATATCTCTGTGTGTACTTTTTGCGGCCAAATAGTTGGTCCACGTAGGCACTTTCTTTTATTTTTAAATTCAAAATTATTACCGGTATAAGTAATTCGATTCGACAAACAAAGCGGAGGAGAAAAATGTCTTCACTTGGCTTTACACTTTTTTTCGGTGGAAAAGATTAAAAAACGATTCTATAAAAAAATAAAGACAGCACACCATTAGCTTAACTGAAGTGAAGTGAAAAGTGAACTTTTACGGCATTTAATTTAATTTAGTAATATGTCGTAAGCCAATTCTGAGGACCAGACAATTTATTTTTCTCAACTTCAAGTTTAATTCAGAATCAGTGGGAATTGTTTCTACATGTAAAATACCTTGAAAACGGAAACAGACCAAGCCGTCATCATCTTTCATTTCACGTACAGCACTCATTCTGGGTTAATTTACCATAAAGTCGACGTGCGAGTGAACGGGCTCCTGAAGCAGTCACCGCATGAACAAAGTCACGGAACGGTTTCTTTTCATCTCTTTAGCTTCTGAAAAAAAATGGCATTCATTGGTCAATTTTACCAATGAATGCCATTTTCTCACAATGCTGAATCAGTATTACAGATATTATAGTACTGATATTTTTAAAACAGAAGAGAGCAAAAAGGTTCTGCGATGTAGTAGCTCGCTACGAAGATATATATGACTTTGAGTTACTCTCGACAGGAATTCTCTCGACCTTCATCAGCAATGGATTCTTCATTCCCAGGCTCGCGCCTCTGCTGTACGTGACATCGTTTCCGCCCTCTTCTTCCAAGTGAAAGCGGGCAACGACACAAGTGGCCACAAGTTTCAATTCCAGTATCGCCAACGTTCGACCAACGCATACACGCGGACCTGCGCTGAAGGCGACAAACGGAGTGGATGAGATCTGCACGAGGTCTCCGGTCTCTGCATCAATAAATCGCTCGGGAACAAACGAAGCGGCATCAGAGCCCCAGACATTTTCAAGCCGGGCCATCGCATAAAGTGAAAGCATAACACCTGTTCGTGCTGGGACGAAAGTTTCGTCGGGGAACACCGTATCTCGGGTACAATGGTAGGGTATCGTCGGTACAGATGGTTTCAGTCGAAGAAGCTCGCGAATGGTAGCTTCTAGATAGGGCAGTCCTTGTACCTCATCGATCGATGGCACATAGCTTTCAGACTCTGCAAACTTTGGCAAGGCTGCGAGAATTTCCTTGCGCAGCTTCCTAGCCACACGTGGGTTATTGTGGAGAGTATGCATCAACCAGCTCAAAGCATCGGCAGTTGTGTCTCGACCGGCGATCATGCCTGCAAACACAATGTCCCGAATGTCGCCCGGTGTGATTGTCTGTCCACTTGTCTCCATCGTGTCGAGTATAATGGACACGATATCTCGTTTAGCCGACCGATCACCGTGTTGATGCCGCTCCATCGCTCCGACGATCGTTCCCCTCAGAAACTTATCGATGACTGCCATGGCGTCTCGGAGACGACGCTCGGTGCCAACATTTAAAACTCGTTTGAGTTTCCAAAGCCACACAGGAGCTGTGAAACGGTGGCCACTAATACGGTGTGCTTCATCAAATGCGACTTCAAAAGGATGGGTGTCTGGAGATGCCAGGCTCCCTAGCTTTCGTCCAAAGCCGATCTCTGTAAATGTCTCGAATGTAAACTTGTGCATCAGCTTGTAGAAGTCGACAAGCTCGTTGGCATCGGAAACACGGTACAGCGCCTCCGTCAGTACTTGGACATTCCTTTGGATATCCGGAGCCATGTGCTCTCGTAAAGCTCGAGCACTGAAGAGATTCGTGAGCACTCTTCGATGATACTTCCAGCGGTCCCCGTTGGTGAGCAAGACGCCTTCCCCCATAAAGTCAGAGTACACTTCGCCCCTTGTTGAAGTTGCTTGATTGTTGCTTGAGTACCTGCTCAAAGTGTTCAGGTTTAGACATGTAGATGATGTCGTTCTTGCCCAACAATCGAATGGCAAAGGGCTGGCCGTCACGTTCTCGAGAGCGGTCTGAGATCCAGTCCTGGAGGCGAGCCGTGTTGGTTGCGATTTCCAATGTATTCCCCAGTAATGGAGTCGAAGGGAGATATCGTACACATGCTACCTGGTTGGTCTTGTTTTTTCTGCTGTTGGATTTCCCACCCATGATCGTGTAAAGAGTGGTAGCTGCAGATATCACCAGCAAACCAAGTAGAATTGGATCACGTTGAAGCAGAGAAGGTGGCAACATCGAAAATGTAATTGCTGTTTGAGAGGAAGCCGACAAATTGAGTTTTAGAGCTGTAGCGCCAATTCGAGTTTTTTTTTTCGTCTTGAATACTGTATTGGCCTTCTTTTTTTGTGTGTCCAGGATGACTACAATCTCAAATCTAAGTAATCAACTCTTGATGTTTACAAGAAATCCGTCTCAATAAACCGTCGTCTGATAAATTTGCATAGGCAAATCAAAGGGATCTGGTGATTTGTGAGCTGCACCTCCAATCCCTTTGATCCGATACCAAGGGGTATATGAAGTGCAATCTACGCTTATTTTCAGCAAGTAGTAATCAGCTCGTGATGTTTGCGAAATCCGTCCACCCAGGTAATTCCTGAAATCAACGCGAATTCGTCGTATGTTATGTTGCATTATTAATAATGCGGCGATTTTGCTCGACGTTATTGCTCCAACGGAAAAAAATTGTACGAGCAAATCCTCATGCGGCTGCTAGCTCGAGACAATAATTGTGTTCATGAGATTTGTCAAACCCTTTAGGGTATTACAAATCGTACTGTAAGAGGAAATCAGAGAGTCAAATTAAGTCAAATTCAATACCCTTAGTTTACTGACATTGGAATAATTATTTATAGACCACTCGAGACCTTATCTGGAAATCGAGTCGTGCGTCGCAAAATATTTATGATTGGTGTATTTTTTCTCTCTCGCATTAAAATCAATTTTTGATACATGTAAGTACACGTAAATTTTGTGATTTCAAAGAGCGTACAGTAATACAGCTTTCCGATCACTAAAGATCTGCTGGTATACAACATGTAGCTGACCACTTTACAAATTGTCCAAAGCCTATCAAGGAATCGCAAAAGCGGCCATGTGCCTGCATTTCCTGCTCACTATCTTCATTGGAATCAATGCTTGCTCCTCGCTTCATCTAAACCCGAAACAGACCCCGAAGACGGACCGCCTCGGCATCGCCCCTCCCTTCGGGTATCGCTCATTCACTGCGAAGGAGGATGTGAACCTATTTAAAAGAGCCTTGAGATCCGACAGTGAGGTGAAGAGCTACAAGATCGACGAAGAGAGAGTTAGCCTCCCAGGGTTATCGAAGCCACACGACGTAGATTACAAATTGGCTCTGAAGATGGACATCGACCCGACAGATATTTTCAAGCGCTTACGTTTTGTAGATGCTGGCGAAGACAACTCGAAATTAATTCTGTGGTTTCGGTACGCTGTGTTGCTTAAGGTCAAACGTGGAGGAGATCACTGGTACACCGACAATGAATTATATGATTTGGTGACGCAAACAAGATCGGAAGCAGAATTGGCGACACTGTTCCAGTCACTAAGACAAGTCCCGAGCATAAAGAACCTCGCGGACGAGATGCAAGCGTACATGATTTTGAGCTCTGCGTCCGGTCACAGACTGGTGAATGAGGCGTGGCCAAAGTCTCGAGAGAATCATCAGCAAGTTCTCAAGATATTGGGTCTTAAAGATGAAACACTCGACAGTAACCCCCTGTTTATTCAATGGCTCCGATATATCAAGTTATATAAGGCTCCGGCGGGACGAGATTCATTTTCAGACGCGCGAATACTGAGCTGTTTGGTGCAAGAAAAGTTCCTCACAAATGAGGCGGAATTTGGAGCACTCTTTCATTCGATTAACCCCTATAAAACTGCTACTGTTCCGGGAAATCCGTAACTATTATCATATGAATTAACATATACCGAAAAATCAGTAGTTTATGTCATATATCAAGTCCTTTCGCATGACACGTGGAGCTAGTAGCACTTATGATTGGCCCGTGCGAGCTGATATGCAGTAAAAAAAAAAAACTCTGTCATTTCCGATCTCCCTGCATAGCTGTTACGATGTGCAGTTAGTGGAGATGGTTTTGGTGCAGTGAAACGATCATCATTCATTCTTTAGCTCCTGAGCTAGCTATATCTGCTTCTTCGGCTTGCTAGCGCTGCTCCTACGACTCAGTATCGTTGTCACACACTTCCGGTCTGCGCTTATCGATGAATCGGATCTTGTCCTGGTACTCAGGAGGAACTGCGGTCCCATTGCGCCACGTTTGATGCCAGATCTGTTCGCAGGTGAGGCTGCTGCCGCGGTTAAGTCGTCGTGCCTTGTTGCACAGCAACACCCTGCCTCTCTTCGAGCGACTACAGGCCGCACAGAAGTAACTGGTCTCAAACCTGCGCACACAGGACCCGCAAACGCCAAGCACACCTTGCAGAGCCATTGAAGGTTCTTAGTTCTTGCCTTATTATTTTCTTCGAGCTTCTGGAGGGTGTGAGGCTGACGCGGTAGCGGCTGCGTGACCAGCTCCTCCATGTCATTTCTGCCGGCAAAATCTTCGCTTGTTTGTCCGAGATGATCAGCGTGCAAGCGGCGCAAGAAGACTGCGTGTGTCGGCACTGGTTTACTGAGCTTTTCCATTGCCAGTTTGTGCACAATGAATGAGTTGACCATGGCGATATCAACGAGACCGATAAACAGCGTCTTGTAGTATTTTCTCATTCGAATGAAGCGCTGTAGGCGGAGTTGATCGTGGACATCTACCCCGCCCATGGCTTCATGATAGTTCTTCACCAATTGAGGGCATGGCACCATAGACACAGTACCACCCAGTTCACGTCGACTCACGTGTGTCAGCCTCGTGGTGCACCCCGTCGCAAGGAAATGAACCGGTTTATTGTCCATTCAGATCAGTGCAATGAACTCGGGATGATGGCGCCATTGTGCGATGCGGAAGGTACCACGAGGCATACTTTGCGGACGCCGCTTTTGTTTTAATATCAGCTTCTTGCACCATCCCTTGCGGTCACCGCGAATTGCTCCCACATGCATGTGCCCCATGACCAAAAGCTTGTGTGACAACGGGATAGAAATATCGTAGTTGTCGGTGCATATCAAACGCCTTGCCGGTTGCACGCGAAGGACATGACGGAGATTCGCCACGTTTTCTTTTTAAGCTACTGCAGTTTCGTCGTTGTCGGCTTTGCCACAATAGATGTCGATTCTACACAGCAACAAACAACAAGGTCAGTATAATCCTGTATTCAACGTGGAACATCCCGAACATATTCCGGATTATCCAGACCAAAACTATTTCTCACCTGGAACAGTATGCTGTGTCTGCACAACAAGTCATGTAGAACTTCGTGCCCCATTTGTTAGGCTTGTTTGACAGATACTGCCGAATAGGCTTGCGTTTGTGACGCATGGGCACCATGCCTTCGTCGAAAGAGATGCGGGCACCAAGCCGAAAGCCGCGAAAAAAAAGTCTTTTGAAGAGCTTGGACAATAGGGTGGATCTTGAACGTCCTATCACCACAAGAACTCTGCAGATCGTTATCATGAAGTAGAGGTAGCGCGCAATATCCTGAAAGCGATCTCTGCTCAGAAACTAGCCGAAAGTGCCTCTCGACAGGGCGCCCTCAGTCCTTGTAATCCAATGGCGAGTTAGACTTTCACGGCGCGGCTCCAGAGCCCTAGCAATCAACAGCTCGATGAACCGGACTATCTCGTGTGGCTGAATGTTGTTCTTGCTGCGCAACTTGACTCGATACTCTTCGACAGACAAAACAGTGGTGGACGGGCTAGTCAATCGCTTTTCGCGTGCACGTCTGTGCATACCTTGGGCGACCTCGGCAATACAATCTAGGCGATATATGTTCGTTTCACTAGCAATCCGACGCCACAGCTCTTTGGGGAGGAAGGAGTAGAATATAGCCAACGGATTTTCGGCGTAGACCAAAGCTGCTTTAGTAGGTCCGTATGGACCGTCGTAAAGCGGAACAGCATCCACCATAACTTGTCCACTGTGACGCTCATCAAAGTAATTCTACTCCTCCTTTTGAAGGCGGTCCAGGTCGGAAGCATCAAGATCGAACGTGACAGGGTCTTTATCCACCACATCCACTAGAACTTCTGTGTCATTTTCTACGCTTTCAACGTTTGACTCCTCGAAAATAGCATTGCTGTCGTCATCATGAATGATTGACTCTTCATCTCCTTCAAGATCCGGGTCCAAACCAAGCAATCAGTCTGTCTCGCCGACATTCAAATCATCCGATTCCAGTGGGCCAAACAAACGATCACTACGAAGAGCATCCAAGAAGTCGTTCGAATCAAACGCGTCCAGGAGTGATCGCCCACCGGTTGCATCTGCTCCGGAACGAACCTCAGCACCAGTAGTTGTCGCCTCAGGAACAGGTTCTCCAGTAGTATCCGGATTAGTATCATCCCCATCCGGAATAGAGATGTCGGTAAGATCCGGAACAGTCTCGGTCGTATCAGGAATAGTTGCTGCAGTCATATCTGTAAAAACTTTATGTTAGTATTGATACACCGATTAGGCGTCGCGTCGTACACTCACCTGCAACGGTAGGCTCGGGTGCCATGATTCTTGTCTCGTCAACGGCGGCTCGCTTCCGCTGAGGCATCGCATCGGTACGACTTGAAGGTCTCTTTACTGCAGACATACTAGCAGATGGCGTCTTGGCGGCCGGCTTCGTGACAGCAGAATTCTTGGTAGCAGAAGACTTGGCGACAGACTTGCTCGGCGTCGACTGCTTGTTTTCAGCAAAATTGGTGTCGCCACCGCTGCCGCAACAGCAGGTTCAATGTGTATGGTAGATTTGGCAGCAGCCCTCGGTTTAGGCGGCGCCTTTGCCGCCGCCGGTTCCGGTTCCGGACAGGGTGTCTTCTTGGTGAATTGCGTAGCAGGAGGTACACTTGGCAGAGGGGCGAAAGATAGCCATCCTTTGTGTCGGCAATAGCTCATCAAGCTCTTGTCGTCTATATATAAAAGCTGAGTCAGCTAACGTATGTAAATCACAGCAACCAACGCACTTACCAAGGAAATAATCAACGCCTTCCTTTCCCTTCAGACTGCCGCCCGGTGGTAGATACCTACGATCATCGCTCAAGCCCAGCGACTTCCGAAAAGTCCAGCCCTTTTTCGTTAGCTAGTTCAACATCTGACCGAGCGATTTCTCGGTGGCGATGGTGTAGCCTCTCATCAAGCTGGAGTGATGGTCTCTGTTGTACCGCAGATCTTGGAATGAACGGCTAGCAGCTTCCTCACTTTTTATATCGGTAACCCGAACCGCTTCCTAAATATCCCATGTCTCAACGCCTGAAGCTGATACATTTGACCTGGTATAATTTATCATATACAAATTTCAATATGCGGATTTGAGGCCTTCCGATATATGTTGCGGAGCATGCTGAATATTATCAATCGTATAAACGCATTCCGGAAAATCCGTAACGATTGTATAAGAAGGGTTAAGGACATCCCGGATTTGGAGCACCCCGCGAAAAGGTTGCAAACCCAACTCTACAGCAGGTGGATTAAGATAAAAATCTTGCCGCGCCATTTGTTGGTAACCCCTTACGACATTGATTTCTCGAGACTACCGAAGAGTGATCCCATGTACCGCAACTTAGAAGCTTATACTAGACGGTTTGTTGATCAGAAGGGTGATAAGGACTTGTTAAAGATTGTAGGAAGGCTGTTCATTGACAACGATCCTTATGTTGCAATTGCGGCCGCTTCGAAGTCATAACAACGCTAGGCTCAGCTATAATAGCCCGCCAAAACGAGAATTGATTCGCATACTCATAGTTCTTTCATTTCTGAAGTTTCTATACTATTTTTTTTCTTTTGCTAATAATTTTTTTTCTGAATCGATTTAGGTCGGGTGTTCATTTAGCGGTAATGATTTCATTACCGGTATCGAGCTTCCCGCTAGTATATAAATTAATGCAGCAGTCGAAAATTCCGTTTCAGCTAGACAACTACTTCACTGATCATCTGACAGCTCATTTGAGTGGTAAGTCGAACAATGGCAACAGTTTTGAGAGGTGCATTGGAGCATTTCAGAATCGCCTACTGGTACTCTCGTTCAAGTATTGCTGCAATGCCAACGCGAACAAAGAAGAACGGCTCTCCGGAATTTGACTCCCGGCACACTTACGAGACCAGAACGAGAACATAACAACGCTGACAGATTTCTCGTAAGAAGGTATACTACGCTGCAAGTAGTACAACGACTTGATAAAGCTCACAAACGCATGCGTAAATTCTATTGTAGCAAGAAAATAGATTCCATTTAAAAAAAATAGTTTTTGCGAGGAGTTAACTTACGCTCACAAGTATTGTGGTTGCACTTCGCTGTGTACTCGTCTGGATTAGAGTTGCCGACGTCTGCTCGGTGTCAGTCGACGTTGTGCCGACATCCCGCCGACATCCCACTCCGTAGCATATACCGATTGGTTAAAAATGCATTTGGAGAACCAATGAGCGCACAATGCCTCATTACCTCATTGAAGCTGGCAGCTTCATACACTTGCCTGGAGCCTCCACTGGAGCTGCTTCACTACCCTGAACCCTGCTAGTGCGTTGAGCTCTGACACAATGGAGAGCGAGCCCGATGGCGATGGCAGCTTCTTCGCGTCTCCTACGCCAAGGCAAAGAATGATTTATCATCCACCGAGTCGACAGAGAGCACAATCAACACTGAAAAAGCGAGCATCAGCTCCCCTACGGCCAAGATCACCCCCAAGAGATCAAAACACATGCTCTGTTCACCTTCTCCTGTGGCGGCCAGGCCTATCCAAGTAGAGACTACGCGACCTACAACGAGCCGCCGGACATACGACACTGCCAATATCCGATCATGTCCTGCAGGAAGGACGTTTGCCGCTTCAAAACAATAGCAGCAAGTAAAGGCGCTTTGGTAGTTTATTGTTTGTGTCGCTCACAATGAGTATGGTAGTGTCACAAGAAGTGCGTTTAAGCCTGACACAGTCCGCGATATTATTTTCATGGATCAAAACGTGAAGCGTCTGATTCTGCGAATGCGAAGATCAGGAGACGCCATTTCATTTAGCAAATTACATTAATGAAGTCTACATACTTTTGGTTAAAACGAGCTATCAACTACGGCAATGAGGATAAGTTCGTCATCGCAATACCTCTTAAAGTTTCGGTCAGCGGCGACGTAGTTGGTGGAGCCGTAGTCGGAGCTTCTGTGACTGATGTAGGAGTAGAAGTAGGAGTATCAGTTAGTGGCGACGTCATGCCTGGAGCCATTATCGGAATTGAGGCTGTAGTTGGCGGTGTAGTAGGCTCTTTGGTGGGAGGTGATGTCGAAACTGAAGGCGCAATAGAACCTTGTGTCGGATGTGACGTAGCAACCGGAGTAGTTGGTGGTGCAGTAGGAGTCGCTGGAAGTGGTGGCTGTAGTTGGGGCTGACGTGGTCGCTGAAGTCTACATCGACGTTGTTGCTTGAGAAGTGGCGCCACTTGTAGGGAACTGTAACGTCGCGTCAGTACACGCGTCGGCCGACAGCGACGATATATCCTCCAAAATGTCACGAAATGCCAACGATACCCAAGTCCCCGACGCTCGTGCCGCTCCCGTCAATCAGGAAGTATGAGGCAGAATTGATCACCACCGCCTGCCCATTGATCGACAGAATCGGCACGCCCGACACGAAGTCCGTCGGCTCCACCGCCACCCATAACGCCCTTCTGCCGTCTTGAAATAGTACTGCGCGTTGCTGGAGATCGGGTAGTCCACGGACTTCCGCGCGATGCTCAGCTGCGGACCGTGATGCATTCGGCGGCAGGTCCAGTTCGCCGTACTTGCCGCAGTGGTGGGTCCGCAGATGCAACCGGGTGATTGGATAGAGGTCGTCGCTGACGTTTGGTCGACACTGGAGACGGAGCCATTGCTCTTCACTTGGACAGCTTGAGCACTAGATGTCGTTCGTCCACATATCGCATCTCATTTGGAATAGATAAAGACGCAGCCGTTAGCGAAGATGCTGGTAGCGCTACGGACGTCCGCGCCATTGTAGTCAGCACTGTTCTCCAACATGGGGCACGTCAGAGACGCCTGAAGAGTGCCGATGCTGTTTTTAGTGGAGTCTCTCGTGTCCCGAGTACACGGTACTCACGGTTCTCGTCAACCGGAGTGTTTGGGTATGTCTTTAAATCGAAATAGTGACAAGATAGAGGATTTCGTCAGGGTGTCAGGTCGACGTTTCCCGACGACTGTTGGACGACGAGACGTCGCCAGCTCTCGTCTGGATAAATACCGCTTGGCTCGCGGCGTGCGCGTACCGAATGCGTGCTACAGCTGAAGTGACAGAAATAGAACGACCGGATTGGCAGATCATTTGGTATCCTGATTTGTGATTGGGCGTCAGCTTCAATTCGGCCTATCATGGGATCTCTCGCGGAAGGTCAATCGTTACACGTGGCATCCCCTGTATACAGTATTTCCGTCCCACTCAGGTTCCGTTCCAGTTTGGGGTTTAAATGCATGTTTGTAAGCAAGGCGTTTCCGTTGATTGTAAGAGGACAGAAGGAGCTGCATGTAGGATGGATCGAGCAGCACTTGGACCTCTAGCTCAATCAACCTCACTTTCCATTACAGCGTTTCCGTCCTTGTCAGGTTCCGTTCCAGCTTGCGGTTTATATGCGTGTTTGTTTACGAGGCGTTTACGTCCCACGCAGGTGTTTTCGTCCCAGTTTGCTCGTTGTATACGCGGACTCCCCGATTGTAAGAGGACAGTAGGAGCTGCATCTAGAATTAATTGTGCAGCATAAAAACTTCTAACACAATCAATCTCACTTTTAAATTTTCAATCATCGACTCACATCGACTACAAGCCTCGTTTGCTTTGTTCTCTACTCCCAATTAAATGTGAGTTCAAGCTCCGCTGACAACATCTACAAGATCGTGATGGATAAATACTTCCACTGGGAGCTCAACATGCGGAGGAAGCTCGCCCGTAAGGGTGTGCCCCCGCAGATCATCAAGTCAGCGTTTGACCAAGAGAGTGATCGCACTTCGGTTGAATAGAAGACCACCGATTTGAAGACCCTTGGTGCGATCGCTGGAGACGTGTGTCGCACATACAAAGTCTCCATCAGTTCGCCGCATACAACGACCGAGGCGTGGACTTTGCTCGATAAATATGAATACTCTCAAAGACCGACTCCTCGTTACCTTGAACCTGCACAGCTTCAAAAAGGGTCCCGGTACAAAGTTCGCTGCTATGTGGACAAGGTCAAGGAACGGGCAGCCCAGATTGATTCAATCGGTAAGTGTCTGGATGAGACTCGACAGCTAGTAATACTACTCGGAAGTTTGACCGATGCGTCCCATATACTGGCTACGGTTTTGGAGAACACGCCCAACGTGACACTTGCGTATGCGATCCATGCGCTCTCTGGTGCCGAAGTCTCCGACGGGTCATCACCAGCTTAAGAGAGGCCGTTCGCAGCAAAGAGGAACGACTTCGGAAACAATCGTCGCTTAGGTGGCAAATGATTCTACTGCAAGAATGCAGGACAGATGGAATTCGAGTGCCGGAAGAAGATGGTCGACAAGAGACGTGGTCAAGTGGCGCAGGCCCAAGCGTTGGACTTCAATCCGCATTACGATTACGAATGGCACGACGAACGACGCAGTTGCAAGGGTAATTGTTGGGTTGAAGATGATGGACGGGACGTCCGTCACATTGTCGGATGTCCTGTGCATCCCAGAAGTTAAAGGGACTTCAAATCAGTGTTCAAGCGGACTGAGAAGGATGTCGTCGCGCGGTTCAGCAGGGACAGGTGTGTCTTTTGCGATGGCGACGGAGCGGTTATGGAGGCCAAGCGCTGTGGAAACGGCTACAAGCTGAAAACAGTGAGGGACGAGGTGTGTCATGTTGCGACAGCTGGTAAGGAGCCGTGGGCCCTATTACATGCGCGCCAGAATCACATCCCATTCGAGAAACGAGCAGCTATTGACCATGGCAGAAGGGGTGCCTCGCGTCACGGATGCAGTCAAGCGTGACGACGTCTACACAGGATGCAGCATCGGAAAGATGAGGGCTAATCACATTTTTTTTCCTTTTAACGTTAAATCCGGTGACGTGATCCCAAGTCAACGTGACGTGAGCGTAAACAGCTCGATCGTGCCGTATGGGACCACCCATCCCAATATTACACGGGCACACACACGTCACATTGACGAAACGACGGATCCTCAAGAGGCAGGGCAAGTAAGAAAGAAGGGATGGCATCATACGAGGTCGGAGCGAAGCGCCAAAGCATGACTTAAGAACGTCCGAAGGCTAATGACGAGCGGCTTGCAATATTCGAAGGGAGCAATTGCGGCTACCACCGAAGTACATAACGCTTACGCCAACGCTACTTCCGGTGCGGATAGTGATGAGTGGGAGAAAGCGATCGCAAGCGTGTTGGGTTCGCTCGTGTTGCAGGACATGGAAGTTGGTGCCAAGTCCAGCACACCAGTGGACAATCGATTGTCGATGGGTATTCACATTGAAGCGGGACGAGAAGGGGCGAGTGATTCGTCACAACGCTCGTCTTATAGTAAAAGGGTTCTCGCAGAAGCCCGTCATCGACTATGAAGAGACGTACGTGCCGGTGGCTTACCTGAAAGGTAGTCAATTCGCACCAAGATGGCGAAGTGTGTTGCTGATGGTTTCCAGATCAATCAGTGCAACGTCGACGTGCATTCCTGTCTGGGAACCTCAATGAGGAGATGTACATGCCGTTACCTGAAGGACTGTAAGAACTACTCACTTTGGTCGAGGCTGAAGGTGAGAACGACGTCATGTGTCTGCTGCTTTGGAGGCTCTATGGACTTAAGCAAGCATCTCGTGTGTGGAGTGAAACAATCGACAATCAGCACAAGAACATGGGGTTCAAGGCGACCGATGCCGACCCACGTGTATACGTGAGAGGCGAAGGTGACGACGAAAGTATACGTCGATGTCATGCTGATCGCGGCGAAGGACAATGATATCATCGCGTCGGTGAAGGCTGGGATAGACAAGAAGTTCAAGATCAAGGCTCTAGGAAGTGGTGGCTTCATTCTTGGGGCCAAGATCGAATACGACATGGAGTGCAATACTCTACACATCAGCCAACAAGCGTATACAGAGTGGATCATCAATAGGTTCGGCCAAGATGACTCTAAGCCGTGCCTCACTCCATTGGAAGCTGGTGTTCGTCTGACTAAGAATGACCGACCCCAAATCAATGGCAGGACCAAGATGAGTTCCAAGCCGTACCGCTCACTCGTGGAAAGCCTGATGTACCAGACGTGTGGTACGTGACCCAACATCCCTGAGTTGCTCGTGCGTACGATCCGTTTTCTTTGAGTCGCGTTGTTTGGGAATGCAGCGCAAAGTAGGTGGTAAATTCCGTCAAAAGCCAAATATTGGTGTGAGACCGATAGCGAACAAGTACCGTGAGGGAAAGATGAAAAGAACTTTGAAAAAAAGAGTTAAAGAGTACCTGAAACTGCTGAAAGGGAACCGAATCGCTTACATTGTCTATAATCCGCGGTATATTTCATTGGCGAGTGTGTGCATGCGTGTGCTGTGACGACGGCTTTTTGGCGTCGCTCGGCGTGTGTGTTGTGTGTACTTGCTGGTGCCCTGTGCTGCGGTGGGACGCCAAGGTCCGCTCAACTGATCAACGGGCTTCCTGGAAAATCCAAGATAGAAGCACTGGGGTGCTGGCATCAGGGTGGTGTGATACCAGTTGAAAACCAAGGACGTTGCTATCACGTACGACGGACGCCGAGTAACGGAGTTCGTCGCATACAACGATGCCAATTGGGCCGGCAACCACGACGACAGACTATCCTTGCTCGGCATAATGCTCATGATGTGTGGTGCCCCAACAGTGTGGCAATCTAGTTTTCAGAATATCGTCGCACTGGGTTCGATTGACGCCGAGTACATGGCGCGCAGTGACTGCATGGAGGGGGTCGTGTGGATGCGACTTCTGCTTAAGGACATTGGTTCGAAGCAAGATGGAGAAGCTGTGATCTATGGGAACAGCTAAGGTGCGATGATACTGGCGAAGAGCACTGAAAATCAAGCTCGCACTAAGCTCTTCGACATTCGCTACCATTTTATTCGTGAGATGGTTACGAGTGGTCACGTTGAGCTGGAGTACGTGGACACCAAGAATCATCTCGCTGATTTTCTCACAAAGGGCTTATCGGCCAAGAGGCTGCACTACTTGTTGGGCCGCAGTAACGTCGGAATCAAGCTTGATTCATTGAATTGAGTGAGGGTGTTGTGGTTACACTTCGCTGTCTACTCGTCTGGATAAATACCGCTTGGCTCGCGGCGTGCGCGTACCGAATGCGTGCTACAGCTGAAGTGACAGAAATAGAACGACCGGATTGGCAGATCATTCGGTATCGTGGATTGTGATTGGGCGTCAACTTCAATTCGGCCTATCATGGGATCTCTCGTGGAAGGACACTCGTGACACGTGACATCCCCTGTATTCAGTATTTCCGTCCCACTCAGGTTCCGTTCCAGTTTGGGGTTTAAATGCATGTTTGGTTAGCAAGGCGTTTCCGTTGATGGTAAGAGGACAGAAGGAGCTGCATGTAGGATGGATCGAGCAGCGCTAGGACCTCTAGCTCAATCAATCTCACTTTCCAATTTTCATTTAGCAACTGATATTGACTACAAGCCTCGTTCCCATTGTCCTCTACTCTCAATTACAAGATGGCCCTCGCGGAGCTTTTGAGGTCACAAGGTGACCCCATCCGCGGACTATGAAAGGTCCTCATCATGGTCCCGCTACAATCAATGCCCAACGCCATTGGAAGCGCGTGCATAAACAGGAGTCATACGCTCAAAGTGATCACTGTTGAGGCTCGACTCGAGCTGGAGTCGAACTTGAATGGCGTTCAATGAGCGCTGCGACAGGCTTCTGTAGCCATATTGGCTAAAACGTCTTCCATCCGATTGTGATCACTTAAGTTCATCTAAATTCATCACAAAATATGGCACAGGTGCCGCCAGTACACCACCGTCATTTGTCTACTCCGATTACGTTACAATTAGTATTAACTAATGCCGTGCGTTGCCCGGGAAGCTCTGGGTACCTAATATAGAAAGTACTGTGCTTCCTCATTGTTGAAGTCCAAGTCTCACTTAATGAACCTTCATTTCAAAACGATTGGAACTTGGGAATTGTAAAACTTGGCTACATACAAGGTTGTTTTAATGTCGTTCTTATCCAACTGAGTCAATATTCACCTTGTCTGAGATAAGGTTCGTATTATATTACGTGCTGTGATTGCTTACGAACGGTTGCTACAAGTTGTTAGTATAACGCTATAACGATATTAACAAATGATGCTTTCGTACAGGTTTTCCGAGGATCTACGATATACTAGGGCTATGCAAAGACTGGAATAGGTAAGTTTCGAAATTTTTTTTTTAAAGCTATGGGTTATTATTTTGCGGATTTCGCACAATTGTCGCTTTTTTAAAAAAAGGTCTTGGATGCGAATTCATCGGGTATGAGTAAAATTCATTTGGCGCATCTCCTGCGCCAGCTTTGCAGCCGCAGCATCTGCGACGACAGAATTTCTGCCCAACCCAGTTTATATGCAAAATTCTTAAGATAAGATTATTATCATGTGTAAGCAGATGTATTGCTTTCACCCATATTCGCTGGAAGTTTTGCATTGTAAGAGATGGATTTTATGTGCGTGTCATTGTTAAGATTTTTTACGATCGCCTGTGGACAACACATATGTCCGTAGCAGCTCAGTACTACCACACTCATTTTGCAATATACCTGGTATGCACGAAAAAATATTATGATATTTTCATTTATTTACTAGATAAAATCATTTTATGATTGCTAATCTATCAAATTGAAATGAACTAAGAAAAATTGTAATTTGACTGAGTAGCCAAGTGTTTTTTTTCATTATCTTTCGATGTACAATAAATTGTCCAATCTTGCAAACAACAGAGAAGACAGTAGTTGCTCCTTGGGTAGAGAGATATGGTCAGCATTGCACCTGTTGGTGCGAGTTTGCTCAAACTTCATGGTTGTGAGGTTGTGAAAATGCTAGCGCTTATTGAACCAACTGTAGCTGAACTGTACTGGTAAACTGTAGTGGCTTATTTTACTGACTACTGTTGTGACTTGTTGGTACTAGCTAACAGTACTACCTCACTCTTAAACAACGTATGCAGCTCCAAACAATCAAAAAATTTAGGCGTAGATGCAGCTTCAACCTATCGCAGCACTTCCATCCTAGCTAGATGGAAGTCCTGTAGCTGCTTAGAGATGTATTCATGACAGCTAGAAATCCTACGCTAGCTTGGTAACTGTACACACATATCTGTGGTCCATCTGTGTGTGCTCTCAATATCAAACGTTTACAAGTTCATCGTCAATTCCATGGCCGTGAGCGTGTCCGCCGCAGCCGAGACTGTATCGTGTATGACCACCGTCCAGTTCTGTCTATCCTGCATGACCAACAACGTAAGCTCAGTATTAAACGTGCGTTAGTTCTAATTTGTTGTCATGCCATATCAAAGTATTTAGCAAACACGGCGGTGTCGCGAAACCCGGGATGTTCCGAAGTAGGAAGGTTTATTAATGAACAAAAGCAAAGCAAACGAAGTGGAGCGCCTTCACTCAAGTGCGCTCCTACATGAAGTTGAAATGGGCGCGTGCCAGCGCCCATTGACGGCATGGGCCGCTTGCCAGCAACCTCTGGCGGCACTACTCGCGTGCACCAGCCCAGCAGCCTGCTTCTTGGCTCGCGTCCCGCGATCCGATTGGGTGGCAACCCCAACTCGTGCTGCAACGTATCCAATCTCAAACCTTGTGACAGCAATCATGGCGACAGGCGGCCTTTTGCCCACGAAACGGCTCAATAAATATTAGTATAATGTGACCTTCCGTTAAGGTTAACCCTATTGACGTGAAGTCAAACAAGTCACCGTCCTGACAACTCGGCTAAATCTTTCAAACGCAGAATACATTTTCTTTTAGCGTTATTAAGCAATTGAGCATTAATACAGCTACTAGATCTTTCGCATGATGCATGTGTTTGGACTTGACAAGCTGCCAAGGCACATGAGTCAGGCATCTTTAGAATGGGCATACCAGGTTCTTTTGGTCAACTATGCCTGCAGCGGGGCTGTCGTAGCTTTCGCGTCCAAGGAAGACGTTCGTCTCAAAGAGCATCTAATATTAAGGTCCTTATCCGAAGGACACTTACAGATTACGACAAGGACTCAAATTTATTACCGTTACTTTATGCTTCAAAACCTGAAGTGTTTAATTACTTATTATTGTGGGAAAAAATATCTGCTAAACTATATAGTATACACTCCTGGACACAATTATACGGCCACCTCGTCGAGTGTCCATAACTCAGTCAATTTTTAATATTTGACGGTGCGGTTTTCACACAAGTTGCAAAACATGCTTCAAAATAGCAAGGATGTGCTAACGCTCGCGGTTTTGCACTTTATAGGGAGGCTCACATACAAAAAAGAGATTTGTCAGGCTGGACACAATTTACGGCCACCATCGGCCCAATACAAAAACCTATATAAAAGAAACATGTGTCATTTTGGCTGACTAGAAATTTGTATGGGCTGAGTTTCTGAGGGCGATTAAATGGACACTAGGGATCGAGAGCTCAAATTAGTTGCATGGGGGTGTACACAATACTGTTATATGTAACGTGTTGCACTCGCACCTATGCTTGATCAATATTGATGGAGAACTTTTAGCTAGCGTCAGTAGACCCACCGCATTTTTTTTACTATAGCAGATCATATGGAGAACCGTGTAGTCGTCGCGATCTTACATTTAAAAGTTCTCCATCAATATTGATCGAGCATAGGTGCGAGTGCAACACGTTACATATAACAGTATTGTGTACACCCCCATGCAACTAATTTGAGCTCTTGATCCCTAGTGTCCATTTAATCGCCCTCAGAAACTCAGCCCATACAAATTTCTAGTCAGCCAAAATGACACATGTTTCTTTTATATAGGTTTTTGTATTGGGCCGATGGTGGCCGTAAATTGTGTCCAGCCTGACAAATCTCTTTTTTGTATGTGAGCCTCCCTATAAAGTGCAAAACCGCGAGCGTTAGCACATCCTTGCTATTTTGAAGCATGTTTTGCAGCTTGTGTGAAAACCGCACCGTCAAATAATAAAAATTGACTGAGTTATGGGCACTCGACGAGGTGGCCGTATAATTGTGTCCAGGAGTGTAACTAAACCCACTCAAATGCATGACGTGTGGCTGTACTGAGAGAACTTGTTAGCTTTTCGACTTATGTACTGAGCGTTTGCTAGCTCTCCGGGTACTCCGTACCCCTGTGTGCTCCACATTATGTAACCCCGCTATACTTTATATTTTTATTTAAAAAAAATGCTCGATGTTGAAGGTTCGCTGAAAGATATACTAGTTAAACCGAGCGCAATATACATCCATGAATTGCCCGGCGGACCACCACTTCCGCATCGCTGCGTACTCTGCGCCTTGGCCTAGACCGTGCGCGGTGTAGCTAGCTTTGTTTCGATCGCTATGGACGGGAGAAACCCCGGTAATATCTCTCTTATGAAGGCAATACAGCGCACCGGTGCGAGCCTTCTTCGAGAAACACCGTTTAAGATGGTCACAAACTGGAATTTGGGCTTCAAGGCAATGAGCGGAACTTGGGTGCCGTGTAGTTATGGCTGCTGGATCATGCAGCATGCAACTTGCATTTTGTTTTTACATCAAGTTCCAGAAAGTGTACTCTAATGTATAATAGCGAAATATGTTCAGTCTCTCTAGTTTGTCGCTCGTTGCTAATGTAGAAATAAATGCATTTAGCTTATTGTTAGTCTGTACTAGCTCTTGGATTCCGTAAATGTTTTTCTAAGTAGTCCGCAGGTCGCAGCAGCTGCGAAACAAATCAACTGTGTGCTGTTGTTGTTTGGCAAGCTTCTTGCAATGGTTGCACGCTGTAGCCGCAGCTACAACAGTTTTTTTTTAGATCGGAGCATTATCGGAAGCACTTGCGATCAGCATCCCATACATGTGTGGGCCCATTACGCTTCTCTCTCAAGTAATAGTTTTGGTGACGTCACTCCCCACGGGTCTAGCATCATTGCCTTTGCAACTGAAAGCTGCTCTACATGCCATTAATAGACAGCGATATTGTGGGTGTCGTCATTGGACCTGTTTTGCTAAACGATGAAGGTGTTTTGCATTCTAAGCAGTCCGATCGTCTGAGAACACTTTGATTTTCTGCTGAGCGCTTCCACTTGTCTGTCTATGCAAGTACCGGTGGCAAGAACCGGTAATAAGAAGAAAGAAAAGAAACGATTGATTGAGAGCATGCAGATTATGTATAACTGAACAAGTAAAATATCAATTGATTGATTCGGTGATATAACGACTTTACCAAGACATCGACCATTTCCGAATTTTCCAAATTTTTCTCGTCCTTACCTTCTCATAGTCTAGCAGGCCATGATGATAACCCCGCTTGAGAGCTTAGATAACGTCAAGACTTTTGGGATACGAATAATTTTCATGTGGCAAGATGAATTTCATGTGGTAACGTTACCACCAAACGGCAGTATGTCATGTCACATGGCTGGCATTTCTACCTGTTTAAACATGGCATTTGCCGATTTTGACCAATTTACAATAATTTACATTGGAGGGGCGACATACATTACTTTACATAAGTGAATCGCAATATTGTATAGGTAGCACGACATGTTAGACAGCGATAAATAATCCTGAGTGGGCAGTGATACCTTGGTATCAGCACTTAAATATCCAGAGAAAACACTTTATAATAGAATGTAGGTATATCACAGATTTCACATGTGATTTACTTTGGCAAAGATAGCTGCAATACTCTCTTAAGCCATACCACCAGAACTTCTACAGGAACATGGAAATGTTCTCGTCGATGTACTCGCTCGAAAGTTCCGAGACGTCGGTGGCCGTGAGGAAGATGCCGATGCCTGTAAGAGCGCGCTTGATGGCTAGCTTGGAGGATGCATAGAGCATCATGCTCTTGATACGAGCCGTGTCCGGCGACCACGAGATGAAAATCATCTTGCTGTTGGCGCGGCCGTCTTTCATGGTCACGTCGTAGTCTACAAGCGCGTAACGACAGTCTGTAGTGATCTGGGCCAGTGTCTTGGCTAAATCCACGTACGACTCCGATCTAGGACCCGTGGAGTCGATCACGATCCTGGAGTCGTCGACAATTTTGTAGATGATGTAGCGGTAGTCATTCGGGGCGCGCTTCATCTTGAATTCCTCAAGCTGCGTAATGACATCATCGTCGACAGTGACACCAGATAACATGACTGGGAATCGAGTTGCTGTACTTGAGCTTCTAGGGGGGAATTTGCAAATGAATCTCAACTGAAAACTCACGCAATCGTTTGCAGTACAAATTGTACAGGAGCCTGAACCTTGTAATCACATTAATGATGCCACCACGGTACTATTCGTAATGTACAGTACATGCACGGTTGTTCTTTTGCCAGAATAATCACATGGCTTATGCCACCGGCCTAATCCTGGCAAGAATAATCATTATCATTGAGTTTAGGCACGGAAAATAGGAAACTAGTATCCTGCTGTCGTTCGGTGACGACAAGGATCGATTACTCATGATAGTCGGCACTATCGGTGCTTTGGCTGCTGCAACCGTCCGGATTGGCGATGTTCTGAATGGGCTACATGTAAACCCCTCAGATTTATCGTCGAGTATCGTGGCAAAGGTCGACGATGCCATGCTCAATTACGTCTACGTCGCAGTCGTCACCATGCTTGCTGGATTCCTTCAAGTTGCATGCTGGGCTTTCGCAACATTCGCGTCAAATAAAATGGGTATTGTGACGAAAGAAATGGGTTGGTTCGATGTGAATGAGCCGATGCAGCACTCTACTCGAATTTTTTTTAAGGCTTCGCTGTTGGATGGGGAACGGGTTTGATGTTTTTCACGATGTTATGCACTTCCGCGGTGGGTATGACTTACGGAGAACACAAATCTGCCAATGATCAGCTCGACGGTAATAGTTGCACGGGGTCGGGATGCTACGATGGCAAGCGAGTGGTCGTAGTTTTCGGTGCGGTCTTGACTGGATGGATGGATATAGGACAGGCAGCTCCCAGCGTAGAAGCCTTCGTCGGGGCAAGAGCTGCAGCCTTCGACGTCTTCCGGACGATTCGCCGAGCGTCTCTAATCGACCCACTCAGTGAGGACGGCAAGACTCTGGAAAAAGTGTCGGGCAAGATTGCGATCAAAAACGTATCGCTCGCATACCCTTCTCGTCTAGAAGCCCAGGTATACAGCTGACAATCAAAGCTGAGAGAAAGGGTGGCACTTGTCGGGCCGAGTGGGAGTGGGAAAAGCACCATGGTTTCGCTACTAGAACGCTTCTACGATCCATTAAGCGGAGTCGTGTCCATCGACGGTGTAAATGTGCGTAAATTGAATGTCAAGTGGCTTCGCCAGCAGATTGGGCTTGTCAACCAGGAGCCGACTCTGTTTCCTACCACCATTATGGAGAATATTCTTCACGGAGCTCCGTCCGCGTCGGACGAACAGGTCAAACATGCGGCAAGGATGTCGAATGCGTTCGACTTTATCGAAGCACTTCCGCAGGGTTTCAACTCCGAAGTGGGAGAACGAGATACGCATTTGTGTGTAGGCCAAAAGCAGCGCATTGCAATCGCTCGAGCTATTGTGAAAAAACCACCGGTTCTTCTGCTGGATGAAGCGACAAGTGTATTGGACACTGAGAGCGAGTACATCGCGCAACAGTCTCTTGACCGACTACTCGCTAACTCCAAACGAACTACAATTGTTATTGCACATCGGTTGTCGACATTCCAGAACGCGGAACGTTTTGCGGTTCACGAAAGCGGGTCTCCTGTGGAGATCGGATGAATTGGTGAAGATACCCGATGACCACTACCGCAGGTTGGTTGACTTGCAAAGCTCTTCTCTCCAAGTTGAAGACGACTCAACGGTGTCGAATGAGCCACGAACGCGTGCTTCCCCGAGCGTCGTTGTCAAAGATGCCATGAACGGCAACCAGGCAGCTGCCGAGCGTGGACAAGTGAAGCGGACTCAACACCATCGTCTTCCAACGTGCTTTCCAGAGTCAGAAAGATGGCTTCTTCGGAGTGTATATTCCTGTTTGGAGGTGGCCTTGGTGCCATTCTGAACGCAGGTGTATTCCCTGCGTGGGGCCTTATGATGGCAAAGATCACTGTGCTTTTCTTTGACTTCACTAAGACGGAGCATGACGTTCGGTATTGGTCGTTGGTCTTGGTGTCGCCTTCGGTTTTTCGAAATTATTGAAGCACTATCGCTTCGCTGTGGCGTCCGAACGACTCCGCTGGCTGCAGTGTCATGTTGCGTCAAGATATTGGCTGGTTTGACGTGCCGGAAAATGCTTCAGGAGCTCTTCTCGCTCGTCTGTCCAGCGATGCTACCACGCTGCTGGCACTGACTTCGGAGACACTGAATTGACTAGTGGTGAACGTGTCGACTCTGGTGATTGTGTTTGCAGTCTGCTTTTACTTCAGTTGGATGTTGACTCTCATCCTCTTAGCGGTGGCCTCTCTGGGCATGGAGCAAGAGTTAAGCTTCAAGTACAAAGAGCTATTGGAGGTGTCCAAGCGCACAGACACAAGAGTGGACTTGGTCGGGGGCGGCGTTCTGCTTTTCGCTTGGGATGGTGCTACTCATTGCAGCACTTCTCTTCTAAGCTCACGGTAGATTTCTCACGGCACCATCACGTTCGAAGACACGTTCGTAGTGCTCATTGTCTTCTCACTCAGCTCCTTCTCCATCGGCTCTGCAGCACAAGGGGCTACCGATCCTAAGAGAGCGCAACAGGCAGCAGAGAACATTTTCGAGATCATTGATCGCGTCCCAGTAATCGACGCTCTGTCGACCGACGGTAAAACGTTTTCGTCGGTCAAAGGGAGTCTGAAATTCCGTGACGTGCAGTTTGCATACCCGTCGAGAGAGGAGGCTCAGGTCTACCGCAGATAAAACTTTAAGATTACCCCTGGACAAACGGTAGCTCTTTTCGGGGCTAGTGGCTGTGGCAATAGCACAGCAATTGCATTGGTGGAGCGAGTTTACGACCCTCACACTGGATTTGTGACGTGAATTTCCGCCAACTGAGTCTTCCGTGGCGTCGTGATCGTATATCACTCGTGGGTCAGGAGCCTGTTCTCTTTGCCATGACAACTGCTGAAAATATTGCGCTTGGCAAACCCGATGCAACTCGAGAAGAGAGATCATTCAAGCTGTTCAAGACGCCAGAGCACTGGACTTTATTCGCAACCTACCGGAGGTTTGCGACGTTGGCGATCGTGATGGCCACATTTCGGGCGTCCAGTAGAAGCGTATTGCGTTGGCACGTGCTATTGTTCGAGATCCAGACATCCTACTGCTCGACGAAGCGACAAGTGCTCTGGACAACGAGAGCGAAAGGATCGTGCAATCCTCTCTAAACAGGTTGCTCAAGCTCAAACAACGCGACGCTCATTGTAGCATATCGGCTTTTTAACGCTTCGCAATGCCGGCAGTCATGGATCGGGGGCAATTGTCGAGATCAGTACCCACGATGAAATGGTGCAGAATACAGAAGGTAGATACAGGCAACTACAAACCAACTAAAAGCCCGACTGTAAATAATTACTTTAGAAGTCTCCTGTTTTTCTTTGGTGGATGCTATGTTTTCTAAAAGGGTTAGGTGGCCAAATCGTGGACTTGTGTCATATCGCTAAGTTTTGTCCATGATTCTAAATAATAAATTACGAGGAGCGTGAAATTTATGCTGAATATGTATGTGATATGGCGTGAAACGGGCAACCATTATTCACAGTAGGGTGTGACAATTGAAGAATGAGTGCGCTTTGGTTTTGTCAGACATTTTCTCAACTACTGTATTGCAAGGCCAAGCAACCTTTTATAATTAGAGAGTTTGCTGTACTCATGTCAAAGCATGAAGTCATGAAAACATAGAGCCATGGAAAAACGTGTGTTTTTGGACTTAGATAACTGTGTCTACTCGGCTAGCTTCTTTTTGTCGTTGCTTTCGTTGCTGATTATTAAGGGTGTAGAGGTGTTGGAACGAAGCTTGAGGCTGAACGGAGTGACTTCTGCACTTGGTGCGGAGACCGGAGTGAAGGCACTTGAGCGGAAGAAGGAAGATTCGAAAGTGATTGATTTATCGGGGCTTACACTATCCTCACTACCTAGGTCATCCAATCATTCTACTCATCCAATCATTCTGTACTCGTCCAATCATGGATGGCATAAACAACTTACCATAAGCACAGCGGGATCGTATTGGACCAGTTCAGGTTGACCGGTTAATGGGTACAACTGGTACACAGTACCAAGACCAGCAACCCTCAATACTCCCCCTCAATGCGAACACGCGTGGATGCCGAGAGCAGCTGCTAGGTCCATGTGACGAGGCCCTGGTAGCGCCTTCGTCATGATGTCAGCCAGCATCACAGAAGTCTCGCAATACTCGAGCTTGACTTCACCACGCTTGACTTCATCGCGGATGTGGTGGTACTTGATGTCGATGTGCTTGGCGCTGCCGTGGTTCACAGGATTCTTCGTCATCTTGATGCACGACTGGTTGTCTTCTTGGATCTTGAGGTCGGGTCCAGTCTCATTGGCAGCTGCTAAGATCTCGCACAACAGACGATGAATCCACTTGCCTTCTTGAATTGCCAGACTGAGCGCGATGTACTCCGCTTCGCTCGTAGACAGCGAAACATTTGACTGCTTCTTGCTGCCCCAGCTCACTGGCGCACTCATCAGCATGAACGTGTAGCCGGAGGTCGACTTGCGGTCCGCGAGGTCACCAGCCCAGTCTGCGTCAGAGTATCCGCGAAAGTCGATGTTGTTACCCGGCTTGTAGCAGATTCCATGCGTCTTGGTGCCTTGCAGGTAGCGAAAGATACGCTTGACCGCAACCCAGTGTTCTTCTTGGGGATTCTCCATGAAGCGCGACACATAGCCCACCGCGTACGCAATATCTGGACGCGTCGCGGTCATCAGGTGCATTAGTGCACCAACAGCTTCGCGAAACGGAGCTTGTACCTTGGTCGCCGCGTCGCTTGGAACCAGTCGAGTGCTTATATCCACCGGACTCACCACAGCCTTGCACTCGTCCATACCAAAGCGCTTCAGGATGTCATCCACATAACGCCGTTGGCTCATCGTCACGCTGCCGTCTGGACCGTCTACCAATTCGATCCCAAGGACGAACACACACTTGCCGCTGTCAGTCATTTCGAAGCGTGTCTTGAGGTCGTCCTTCGTGCGTGAGATCAGCTCGGGTGAGCTTCCGGTGACCAGGACATCGTCGACGTAGACCAGTATGAGTACACAGTGGCCATCAACAACTTTGATGTAGGGGCACGGATCAAAGGCCGAAACTTGAAAGCCGATAGAGCATACGAACTCGTCGAAGGTCTCGTTCCACACGCGCGAAGCTTGTTTTAGACCGTAAATGGCCTTCACCAATTCCAGGCAGTCGAAGTCACCGTCGAGCTCGACACCTTCGGGAGCCACGCAAAACACGATCTCCCTCATCACGCCGTACAGGAATGCCGTCACCACGTCTAGTTGGTCTAGCGGCCAGCCAAAGTACTTGGCCAAAGCGATCACCATGCGCAACGTCACGTACTTGACAACCGGCGAGAACGTCTCAGTGTAGTCGATGCCGTACTTTTGCTTGAAGCCCTTGGCCACGAGGCGTGCCTTGTACTTCTCGATCGATCCGTCCGCTTTGCGCTTGATCTTGAACACCCACTTGGTACCAATAGCGCGTTGTCCGTTAGGCAGCTTAGCAACACGGAACACTCCTCGAAGTCGCATCGACTTGAGCTCAGCACGAATTGCTTTGCGCCAGTGCACTTGGTCCGGGCCGTTCACTGCTTCTTGAAAAGTCGCCGGCTCCGATAGATCCACCGCAGCTTCGACTGCGTTGGCACTTGCACGCCAAAACGCGGGGGGAGTCGATTCTTCATCTTGATCTTCAGCTTTTTCTTCTTCGTTTACGTCTGCTCGACGTGAAGACGAATTGGTCGGCGCACTTGCTTCTTCCAGTCCGGGTCGATGACGTGTAGTTCGCGGTCTTGTGGCAGATTCATCTTCACTCGGGCGGCTCTTGCGCTTCCCCGCCTGCCTGTGCTCCGTCTGACGCGAACCGTCATTGTCGATGTCGAGAGATTCGAAGTCCAGGTCGTCGACGTCTTCATCGGAAATAGGCTCTGAAAGTCCAAAGGTCGATTCATCGAAGTTGACATCGCGACTGATAACCACCTGCCCCGCCTCGATGTCATAAAGTCGATACGCCTTGGATACTTCTTCGTAGCCCAGGAACAATCCGGCGCGAGCCTTCGGATCCCACTTGAGCCGTTTCTCCTTCGGAGTTAAGATGAAAGCTCGACAGCCGAAGACGCGCATGTGTTTCACACTCGGCGCGGACTTGTACACAATCTCGAACGGAGTCTTGCACTCGATCTTTGGTGACGGCAGACGGTTCTTCACGTAGATGGCCGTCATCGCCGCTTCACCCCAGAAACACTTGTCCAGCTTGGCATGGTGCAGCATGCTGCGGCCGATCGTGACGATGGTGCGGATGGCCCGCTCTGCCGTGCCGTTAGTCTGGTGCGCATACGGAACCGTGGTTTGTTGCTCGATGCCTTCGTCTTCGTAGAAACCTTTGAGCGAGTTGGTCGCAAATTCACGAGCTCCGTCGTGTCGCACGAACTTGACCTTCTTGCCAAACTGCTTCTGCACCTTCGTGATGTACGTCTTGATGCAGTCTTCGCTTTCTGATTTAGCACGCAGGCAGAAGCCCTTCATGCATCCGCTGGCTTCGTCCACGATCAGTAGCAGATATTTGCTGCCACCAAGCGAGGACTTCTCCATGGGTCCGCAAATGTCGAAGTGAAGCAACTCGAAGGTGTCGTAACGACGCTTGTCACGGTTGCTAGGGAATGGTTTTTGGACCATTTTGCCTTGCTGGCAGCCGCGACACAGACTTGGTCCGCTAGGCTTGGGAGGTGCTTTCGCGTCCTTGATCATCTTGTTGTCGACCATCTTGCGAAGCACCTCGACTGGAGCGTGACCCATACGCGCATGCAGTTCGACCGTCCTTCCAGTTGTCGCCGCATTTGCTGATCGAAGAGGCGTGCGAAGCCAGTAGAGTCCATCTACGAGATCCGCCGATGCCACCACTTGATTCGAGTCCTTGCGTGAGATGTGCATCTCGGTGCCATCGAACACCACTTGGAACTTTCCGTTCTTGTTGATCTGCGGTACTGAAAGCAGATTCTTGCTCATGTTAGGCACATAGAGCGCGTTCTTGATCTCGATCTCGCACTCGGCGCCGTTGGGCAGGGCCACTCTCTCCACGATGGTCCCCACACCCTTGATAGCCGCCTTGTTCCCGTCGGCCACCGAAAGTTCGCCTTCATCGCGCTCGATGAGATTGGCGAACTTGGACTTGTCGTTACAGATGTGGTGTGTGGCACCACTGTCGACTGCCCACATTCCAGACACATTCGTGTTCGTTGAAACTCCACATTCCAGGGAAACCGCGAACGCTACTCGATCGTAGTCGTAGTCGTCGTCGCCGTCGTTTCGCCACTGGATGTTGTTAGCTCCGCGTCCACGGCCGTTGCCGCCGCGTCGAGCACCTCGACCCTCGTCTTTCTGCTTGGTCCAGCACTTGTCAATCATGTGCCCCAATTTCCCGCAGTACGTGCATTGGCGAGACTCTCGGTCGGTGTTAAACGCCTTGGCCGCGTTTTCAGTCTTCACCGTCGCCGTCTTCTCACCTTGTCGCTTGATGTGCTCGTTTGTGAGCACTTTCACAACGTCTTGTGACCGCAGCTCTGCGTTGCTCATCTCCAGATTGAGCACGACGTTCTCGTAGCTCTTGGGGAGACTTCGCAGTAAGCAGATCGCCACGTCCTCGTCCTCCATCTTGGCGCCGATGCTGCTGAGCTTGGCGCTGATGTTGAGGACCTCGTTGCAATGATGCAAGACATTGCCGCCTTCCGACATCTCCATGCTGAAGAGTTGGCGCTTCAGGTAGATGCGACCAGCCTTCTGCGACCCATCATACAGCGTCTTCAAGCGCGTCCACGCGCCCCACGCTTCCTCGCAGTCATCAACCACGTGATGGTAGTCCGCGTTCATGTGGAGCAACATCAGTCCGAACGCAATGTTGCTCGCCTTGACGTAGTCGTCCTTGGTCCGTATGTCCGTGAAGCTCGGCGTCGTTTCCCGGTTCACTACGTGCCATACCGACTTGGTCAGAAACACGCCACGCATGTAGCGGTTCCACGTCGCGTAGTTGGTTACCGTTGAACTTGTCGATGGTGACCTTGGTCGAGGCGTCATGGGCAGAGGACATAGTGCTTGGGCTCATAACCTGTTAAGGGTGTAGAGGTGTTGGAACGAAGCTTGAGGCTGAACGGAGTGACTTCTGCACTTGGTGCGGAGACCGGAGTGAAGGCACTTGAGCGGAAGAAGGAAGATTCGAAAGTGATTGATTTATCGGGGCTTACACTATCCTCACTACCTAGGTCATCCAATCATTCTACTCATCCAATCATTCTGTACTCGTCCAATCATTCTACTCGTCCAATCATGGATGGCATAAACAACTTACCATAAGCACAGCGGGATCGTATTGGACCGGTTCAGGTTGAACGGTTAATGGGTACAACTGGTACACAGTACCAAGACCAGCAACCCTCAATACTGATCTCCATGATGGTACGCAGGATATCCCATCGACGGCGTAACAATCCATTGGCCCAGTAATTGCTTCCTGCTCCATTCCAGAACCGGCGTCAGAAGTACAAACAGATGAATATTCGCAGTTATCACCGTCTTTCTGGATAGGTCTATGTACGGCCGTGATGCTAAAAGCCTTTGGAGGCCTTTTCTTCACAATCTCATCTGCCAGCTCTGCAAGCAAGCTGTGGTTATCGCGCTTGTCCATACTATCGTAGCAACACACAGTCTGCGTATATTCATTCACCACGAGGCAGGACCAGTGAGCTCTGTTAATATTCAGCGGAAAGAAAATTCGTCCTGAACTGGCTGCGGAGATCAAACTACATGTATACTCGAATCTTACCCTTTACTCGTATTTGATACCAGCTTCTAGATCACGGACATAGTGGAGAAGCCGTTTGAGTAGCGGCGGAAGGATTATGCAAACAGACGACACGTTACATGCGATATTGTGAGGCTGAAGAGATGCCGCTGTATTAGTCCCGTGAAATGCAGCCCACATCCAGGCACACACAAAGCTGCACATCACGACACGTATCCTGAGCGAGGAACCACACGCGGCATTGACACCGCGAACGGACGATCAAGCACATCAGACAAGTTGCGACAGACCTGACAAATGTATGCAGAGGTGAACTAATGGCTGTGAGCAAACTGCGTTTGCTCACATTTGACTTAAACTTAGTATCGTATATTAGATCTATGTGCAACCTAATCTATTGACTGCGGCGAGTGGTGTTTGGCATGATGTCTCACTTTGGAACTTGACGCCTGCGGCTCAAGACAGAGACTTCACTGCGCCAGATCATCACTCGCCTGTCGTGGCGTTCTGCCTCGGCATTCACGTGTCTTTATTAAGTGCCTTTTAGGGGGTACACTTATCCTACTGTACTGGAGCCATCTACAATGACTACTACACGCAGCCAAGGAGCTCGTGCCACCCCAGTCACGCATGACGCGCCATTTCAGGTTGTGACCCCAGACAGAGAGCAGAGCGAGTCGAAGGAGACGATGATTCGCCGTAAGTCTTGCAGCAACCCGCTGAAGTCAACCAGTTCGGCGCCAGCTACGACGACGAGGAGCTCGGACGCCACACTGAGAAGGTGCTTGGCAAGAAGGTGCCCTTGCCCAAGCTGTCGGACAACAAGAAGGACTTCGACAAGTGGAAGCGTGAGGTTACCTTGCGGTTTCCCACTTACAAGCTGAGTGCGATCACTTGTGGTGTGGAGCGCTACAACTCTGTGACAGGACTGAACAGTCAGAAGTATCATACTTGGTACGACACGCGTCGATCGATGGCATTCACGGCCATGGCGCTGTCCTTGGACATTTACTTGCGTGAGATGTTCAAGGTGGACGAGCTCAAGGACCAGATGGAAGCTCCATCATAGCTCTGGGACCGCATTACGGCACACTTCACCAAGGGCGATGGTGTGAACCCGAACTACATGCTATGAGATGTACTTAACCATGAGCTTAAGCTGGGTCAGACCATAGACTCCTACGTGACTAAGAGCGAAGAGCTGGTGCGACAGCTGCATCGAGCAAACGGCCAGATGGAGGAGTGGGAGCATGCAAGCTTACTAATCTCTAGCTCGCAGCGTGTGTTCCGTGAGCTGGCGGAACAACACACAGTCTGGTGTAGCAAAAATGATCGTCGCTCGCTAACTCGTGCTGAAGCCACGCGTCGACTACGCCAATCAGAGCGAGCTCGCTTACAAGTGGACAACTTGCAATCATCTGTGGCTGCGCCACGTGCAGCACAAGTGAGCTATGTAGTCCAAGGACGCAATGCCGGCAAGAAGAAACGAAGTGCAGGCAAGGCGGACGAGCTGAAGAAGAAGAAGGCTCGGACCAAGTGCGGCAACTGCGACAAAGTCGGTTATTGGTATGCCGAGTGTACTGCCGTGACGGGTCAGCCGTTGAAGCCAGAGTTGGTGTAAGAAGTTGAAGTTCAAGGGCAAGCGTCCTGCGACTCCTTTCGTTGGACACGTTGGGATTGTACAGCAAGACCGTGTCGTTCAACGCGTTGGTACTTCAGCTACATCTGCTGACTCACCTGCCTACTCGCCGACGACACCGGTCAGTCCTGATCAACCTGGACCGAGTGTTGTATTAATGAATGTCCCTACTGCATATCAGCAGTTGCAGCTGCGAGGCGATCATTTGGAACGTCGGGTGCAAGACGACAGTGGAATACAGCTAAGTACGTTTGGGGCGTACGCAGTCCGTCACCACCAAGATCAGCGAGGATCATGAGGGGATTTATCTTGCTGGGGATTGCAGTTACAGACCATCACGCGGCGATTGGAGCCAAGGACAAGTAGATGACTACACGAGACGTGATGACCGTGCTTGGACACCACGTCGTGTTGATGATCGAGGAAGATTTCCATGTCGCTTTGATCGCCCAGGACGCTCCTCATCGCGGGGCCCCTACAATGACCAAGGTCAAGATTATCGTGGAGATAAGCGCCGACCGATGTCGCCACACTATCGTGACTACCAGCAGCAGCGTTGGTCACCACCACGCGAGAGAGGCAGGTCGCCGTGGCGCAATGAGCGTCGTGGCCCCTCGCCACCACGCCACAGCGACCGGCGCTGATTTAACGGTGCTCGTCGAAGTGAACCGCGTATGGTGAATGCAGTTCGCCGGAATGAAGGTATGCAAGCGCCTGAGAACTTTGTCGAGTGGATTCTTGACTCTGGCTCCCAGGCAAATGTATGCAATGTTTTATTACTGTTCACTACTTTGACAAATCAGTCTGCCAGTAGACTTGACTTTGCTAACGGAACGTCGTTATCGACAACTGTTTGTGGGACTGTATAGTTTCGCGTATGGAATCAGGTCACTGGTAAATTGGAGGCCAAACTGCTGGATGAAGTGATTTACGTTTCAAACGCGAAGATAAACATTATCAGTCTTGGATACATGCAAAATGACTGACCGGATCAAGTTTACTTTCTCGGACGACCAGAGAACTGCGTGGCTGTCTAAAGCTGGTTGTGCGTTGCGCTTTGACATGCGTGACAACATCTACCGTCTACGTGTTGCACATGTTGCTAGAGTGATGGTGTGCGGTGCAGAGGAAGGAGAAGAGCTGTGAGAACGTTATGGAACTGCTCCATCAGCGCCTCGGTCACTTGAGCATGGACACGATGAAGGCGATGACAAACAAGTTGCATGTTGTAGTTAAGGTTAGTGCGACAGATCTGAGCTCTTACGACTGTGTTGCGTGCCTTTCAAGTAAGGCTAAGAGAATGCATCATGCGCGACGACCTGCGCGGGAGCTGCAGCCTCTTTCGATACTGGTGATGGACATTTACTCGATGACTGAGCCTACTGCTAGTGGGGCTACGATGTTTCTCTTTGTGATCGACGAAGCGACTCGATTTAAGTGGGTGTTTCTGCTCGGGAAGAAGAGTGAAGCCACTACTTTTATTATCAAGTTGCTGAACGAGTTGCAAACTCAGTTTAAGGACTACCGTGTGCAGCGACTACATGCTGATCAAGGTGGCGAATTTGCAAATAATGAACTGCGAAATTTTTGTGAACAACCTGGACTTATTCAGCAGTTCATGAGCGCATACGCGCCCCAAGAAAACGGCATTGCTGAGCATGCAAACGGAGTGGTGCTACCGCGCATCAGAGCAATGCTGACTTCTACGTGCCTACCCAATATGTTGTGGGGTGATGCACTGCTGCATGTGGTGCACACGTTGAGCGTACTACCAACCACAGCACTTAAATTTGTTTCGCCACATTCAAAATTGTACGGTGTGAATCCAGATCTCAGTGTCCTGCGGACATGGGGGTGTCTTACGTGGGTGCGCATTCCGCCGGAGTCTCGACAACGGAAGAAAAAGCTGAACCCGAGTGCAAGACTGAGTTTATTGTTGGGTTACAGCAGCTCAACTAAAGGCTACAAGCTCATGGACCTAACTACATGTCAGCTGCTTACTGCCCAAGGTGGTAATGTTCGCTTTTACAAGCCTTTACTGCACACGGAGACTACGTGAAGCACCTGCTAGAGAATACTTACCAAGACTGTGATCACAAGCTTCTGTCACCAGTGCCTGTTGATAGGATCAAGACCACAATGGCTACCTACGCTACGACTACTGCTGAACGAGTACCGAGTGACTTGGACTTACTTGTATCGGATGCTGCTCCAGTGGGAGTTGTGTGTGCGTCTGATGGGACTTCGCCTGCAGCTGCTAGTGCCGTCAAGTCCAGAGGGAGAATTGTGACCACCGGTGGAAATGCCAGATCACACAACAGGACCAGTGGTGCTTGTGACGGAAGCTCCAGTGTAAGGCAACCTGCTGCAACTATCTCACCTACAAAGAAGAGTGGCAAGGCACGCAAGCGCAGTGCGCGTAAGCGTGCCAAGCATTCGGACAAATCAACGAGCGGTTTTGCGATCCGACCTCCTCCTGTGGAGCCGTGCCTGAAGCGTCCAAGACGGACACAGAAACCAAATGTGCGTCTGCTTGATTATGTCGTTGGCCATGTACAGGCTATACATGTAGATATTGTGATTCCTACAACATACAAGCAAGCACGTGCGAGTAAGCACTGGCCACAGTGGAAGGCAGCTATGATGGCTGAATTACAATCACTTCGAGGACACAAGACGTGGAGACTCGTGCCGCGTGCTGTTGCCAAGAAAGTGAAGGTCATTACTTGCAGATGCGTATTTGCTTTGAAGTGTGATGAACGAGGGCGGGTAACCAGATTCAAAGCCCAGCTTGTGATTGATGGCTTCAAGCAGCAACATGGGGTGAACTACAGCGAAACGTTTGCACCTGTCATCAGATTTGAGACCACTCGAGCGGCCATATACTATGCAGTGCAGTGTGGCCGGGCCGTGTGGCGGTATGATGTGAAGACTGCCTTCCTCTATGGAGATCTGACTGAAGGGATCTTCACGGAGCAATCTCCAGGGTTTCAGACTGAAGGACCTGATTTCGTGTGCAGACTCTTGAAGAGTCTGTACGGGTTGAAGCAAGCCCCTCACATCTGGAACAAGACCTTACATGCAAAACTTGTGGTGATGGGGTTGTTCGCTTGGACTCAAACTTTGGATTATATGCACTGAAAACTGATGGCGAAGTTAAGATGCTCTTAACGGTGTATGCTGACGACCTACTTCTGATGGGACCTCCTGAGTTCTGCGAAGTAGCTGCTGCCTCGCTCAAGGAGTCATTTGAGCTGACAGCCATGGGAAGCGTGAAAAACTTGCTCGGTGTTGAGATCCAGATTGATCGCGTGCTGCGCCAGATCATCTATTCGCAGCAGCAGTATGTTCTAGATATACTGAAAGGCTACCACATGTCAACATACAATGGGTGCGCGACACCTGAAGCTACGTCACCATCCAAGGTTATGCTACCTGAAACAACGGAGAAGCTGCCCTACCGTGAAGTGGTGGGCTCGTTGCAGTACTTGGTGAGTGCATCTAGACCGGACATAGCACGTGCTACTCGCCACCTCGGCAAATTTCTGGCCTGCTTTGACCACACTCACTATGCTCAAGCAAAGAGGGTGCTGCGCTACCTGCAAGCAACGAAGGACTACGGACTAGTAATGGATGTGACCAGTGGGTCGTCAGTTGAGCTGATGACCTATTCCGATGCTTATTATGCAAACGATCCTGAGGATCGAAGAGGTATTAGCGGCTACGTGACGATGCTCGACGGTAATGTGATATCGTACGCCTAAAAAAACAAGAGATTAATGCGACCAGCACGTGTGAGGCGGAGTACGTAGCCATGTCCGAAGCTGCGAAGGACATCCTGTGGCTGCAGGGCTTATGCAAAGAGCTGGCCTGGCAGCATCCAGTGCCGCTCATGCTTGAAGACAACGAGGGCGCAATCTCGCTGAGTGCCAAACCAGGCAAGCATTCCAAGACCAAGCACATTGATAACAAGTTTCACATGGTGAGGTGTAATGTGGAGCTGAAGCAGATGATGGTGAAACATTGTGGAACTGAAGACATGGTCGCCGACACCATGACGAAGGCGTTAGGAGCTGTAAAGTTTGCGCGTTTTCGGAAGATGATGAAGGTGCTTCCTGTCGTGTCTGCTGACAACGAGATTACTGCAGCTGCCGCTACTGCGGCAAAGGCTACGACTACTGACGACAACTGCGTTGAAGATCGCTCCTTATGAGGATGCTATTGAAGTGTGAGGTGACATGCGTTGTGCGAGGCCGAGCAAAATTTGTTGCTCGCGTGGTTGCACCACGACATGTATTCCGAAGGTGGGATGAAGTGCAAGTGGGAGTGTAGTTGCTATTGCGGGCACAAGCTGCTCTACATCTACAAGGTGAACACAACGACTAGCGAACGATCGTCGTGTTCAAGTGGGAGTGTGAAGCTGAAGAGATGCCGCTGTATTAGTCCCGTGAAATGCAGCCCACATCCAGGCACACACAAAGCTGCACATCACGACACGTATCCTGAGCGAGGAACCACACGCGGCATTGACACCGCGAACGGACGATCAAGCACATCAGACAAGTTGCGACAGACCTGACAAATGTATGCAGAGGTGAACTAATGGCTGTGAGCAAACTGCGTTTGCTCACATTTGACTTAAACTTAGTATCGTATATTAGATCTATGTGCAACCTAATCTATTGACTGCGGCGAGTGGTGTTTGGCATGATGTCTCACTTTGGAACTTGACGCCTGCGGCTCAAGACAGAGACTTCACTGCGCCAGATCATCACTCGCCTGTCGTGGCGTTCTGCCTCGGCATTCACGTGTCTTTATTAAGTGCCTTTTAGGGGGTACACTTATCCTACTGTACTGGAGCCATCTACAATGACTACTACACGCAGCCAAGGAGCTCGTGCCACCCCAGTCACGCATGACGCGTCGTCTTAGATATAAGCCTTGGCAAATTCGAACAGCGCAGCCACACTGTGTCGGAGAAGGGGGAGACCGTATTAAAACTGTCGTGGGCAGGTCAGTGAACTTTAGTTGCGCTGAGAGAGCCGAAGGGGGAGCGGCGAGCTTCTCGCCACGCGCGGCAGAAAGCTGAGTGGCCACAAACACAAATCAGTAATTTAAAAATCCGAAATATATTTTATTTTACAAACATGACCAATCATGGTTGAAACCTACGAAAAACAAACTCAGAAAAACATGGACTCGAAAAGATTTTGCGCTTTTCTTTCAGATCAAAAATGTGTTTTTTACGAAGCAACACATTTTTTGTCAACAAAGCAAAAAAACGGAAATTAATTGATGCCTCGCCGTACGCACCTGTCCGTGGCGCAGAAGGCGGAGCTGCGTCTATACTACCGTGCGCACCCTGGCCTCACGCATGAGGACATTATCCGCTGGGCGCAGGTGCGCTTCTCCGTTCTACTGGGGCGCTCCACTGTGGGCTCCATTTTGCGTGCGCCACAGGACACGAGTCTCAATCCTTCGGCCAAGAGAAACCAAGAGGGACGTTTTCCTCAAATGGAGCGAAAATTGTATAAATTTGTTCTCCACTCGCCCAATTTGACCCAATTAAGCGATTTGGTTCTGTGTGCAAAAGCCAACGAGTTGCTCCAAGGCCAACAATCCGTGACCAAATCGTGGGTGTTCCGCTTCAAGCAGCGCCACGCCTTCTCGGCACTCAAAAGTCTTCGTAAATGTATCGACGAGTATGAACCCCGAGATGTGTTCAATTTGGACGAAACAGGACTATTTTATCAGATGGTACCAAAACGACTTCAATCTGGCGAGACCAAAAGACCAAAATTGCTGAGTATTGCGCTCTGCTGCAACATGGACGGCAGTGAGAAACTCGAGCCCGTGGTGATCCACAGTGAGCAAAATGAACTAAACAGTACTCAAATCCCAGTTCAACTGTACTCAAATGACCAGGCGTGGATGACAAGAGACATGTTTTTAGATTGGTTGCAAGCGCTCAACTTTATAATGGGAAACCGACATGTGTTGCTGCTGGTAGACACTGCGCCGTGTCATGGAACAGAGACGACGGATTTCGAGCTCAGCAACGTGAAAGTTCGCTTCTTGCCGCCCAATTCTCCGCCATATCTTCAGCCCATGCGAGCGGGAATCATACAGCAATTTAAGACAAACGTCAAGACTCGGGGCGCTCAGTGGATGCTGGACCAACGCCGTGCAGCGGGTTCAAGTCGCTTGGAAGCCAAAATGGGGCTACTTACAGCTCTGCAGCATATTGTTCAGTCGTGGCAATACATGACGCCGCATTTGATTCGTAATTGCTGGGCTCATACTGGGATCATCTCGGGGAACATGGTACTCGAGCTACAGCAACTAAATATGCCTAAAATCCCACTAGATACGTCAAGATTGGACGGGCTAGTAGCTCTACTAGGACTGGATGAACCAATTACTGGGCTGCAGTATATCAACGCGGAGGAGAATGTGCCGGAGTGGGTTCCGTTCTCGGAAGAATTACCCCCCGCTCCTCGCTCTCGGCGTGCTAAACCTAAATGTGAGGAGCGTGCTGCAGCAGAAGAAGAAGACGACCAGGCGCACGCCAAGCCTTTCAATGACGCCGAAGCGCTCACTGCTGCACTGCAATTATCAGCCTACGCATTTGCTAATCGGATAGAAGTCCCTGGTCTTGATAACCTCATTGCAACTGCTCGAGAGCGATGCCACAACCGAACGTAGACATTAACATAATACGCTACATAACATGTTATGGGAACAAAAATCAAGTTTTAGAGCTCAAGGTATTTTTTTTTTCGTTTAAGGCAAATATAAAGTGTTTTGGGTCTCGGATGGAGCAGACTTATTCGCTACCGTATCAGCGATCCAATCGCTGATAGCAGTCGCGATGGGTTCAACGCGCGTTTTCTGGATGTTGTGTCCTCCTCCCGCAAATGCGAGGCGTGGGCCAGGGTAGCACAATTGGCCCAGTTCCGTTGGAATCGATTCCTGGATGTACTCGTCGCTCTGTGACCAGGCAACTAGTGTAGCTATCTGCAGACGTTTGAGCAACGCAACTTGCTCACGTGCCAGATTGAAATCGGTAGTTCCAGCACGAACGACAGCAGCGACGAAAACGTCCGCAGGCATCTCAGCAGGAAAACGCAACAACTTTGTGTAGATGGCCTTGACAGCTTGAGAGGCGAGAGAAGCAAGAAAAGGGCTCCCTGAGCCCAGCATTTTGATCACGAGTGCGTTGGCTCGAGGTCGCATCACGTGATGAGAGCTGCAGCCAACCGGGGCTAGTAAAGCCAGTCCACGAATGTTGATACATGTAGCAGGCTTAGCTGCATTTAGAGCTGCCATGTTGATAGCCGTTTGTGCCCCGAATGAGTGACCCACTAGGAAGACATCCTCGTTGACACTTGTAAGTTGCCGAAGCGCGTCGAACGTTAACTGTGCTGTTGGAAGCGCACTGATGCTTTCAAGATAGTGTGCTTTGTGCACGGTCGACCCTTCGTATCCAGGGAGATTGATACCAATAATTCGAACGCCTGGACACTGCACCAACGGAATGAAGTAGCGGAAGTCTTGAAAACTTCCAGGCGCTCCGTGCAGCAACACAATCGTCGTTTGGTTGGCGGTGTGGTCGTTTGTTGCTGGAATATCGACGTATTCAATCTTGCAGCGGTCCTCCATGTCGATGTACCTTGGCAGTGGCAGTGGTGGAGGTGTTGCGCGACTTCCTCGTGGGACTAGTTTCTTCCTGCTCGGAACGAAACTGAGGATCGAGAAATGCTGCTGATTGATGGTACGTTGTGCTAGAAATCGGGAAATTGCTAGCAACATGTTATCCCCGTCAATTTGTGAGCAAATTGGAAGACGAAGTCGTATGGGGGCAATGAGAAGCTGTGTTGCTGGGTGCAAATTCACGAGTGAGCCTCCAGTCTTGCTGCTGCCGTTTCCCGTCGTTTTCGACAAGATTCCGCCCCCCGACGCCTCGCTCACGCAAGCAATGCTTGCAGCAAATGAAAAGTCTTAAGTTTTCTTCATAAACACATTTCGTCATGCACTCACGTAAGCTGTGTTCACGCAGTTCAATATGGCTACATTACCAACAACTTCAATATAATTTGTACGGTGTTTTGTTTTATGGCAAATGCTGAGTCATACCGGTCTCAAGTGAGTTGCATTCACTCAGGATTGACTGAATCCACGAGCTCATTGCAGCTGTGACTTGCTCGACTCGAGTTTTCTGAATATTGTGTCCCCCTCCAGTGAACTCAAGACGCGGGCCAGGGTGTGAGAGTTTGCCGAGTTCTTCGGGAATTTCAGGCTCAACCAGAACATCGTCAAGTGCCCACGCGACGAACACTGGCATTTTCATTTCCTTTAGAAAATTCACTTGAGTTCGTATCAGTGAAAACTTTGTAGTCCCCGCTCGAATCACAGCAGATACACATGACGTCGCTGGAGTTCGTCTAGGGAAACCCAGCAATTCCGTGTACAGATACTTGACGAAGCGTGTTGCTAACCGAACAACCACGGTACTGCGAGATCGTAGTAGTGTGACCACCATCTTTATCGGGATTTCTTTCACCATTCTTTGAGGAACACACCCAGCTGGTGCCAGAACTGCAATTCCTCGAAGTCTGATCGTGTTGACGTTATCTCCAGCAACTCGCAGTGTCTCGTTCATTGCCGCCATGTTGATCACTGTGTGGGCACCAAAGGAGTGGCCAACGAGGAATATATCACCTCCATCCATTTCTATCGTACCACAAAGCTGACGAATTGCCTGTAGTACCACTTCTGCAGCACGTAGAGCTGAGACTGTCGTGAGATAATGTGCCTTTTCCACCTCCGAGCCCATGTAGCCTGGAAGATTGACACCGATGAGCCGAATACCACGCTGCTGTTCCGCAAGCATCGGGATGAGATAGCGATAGTCTCGGAAACTTCCAGGAGCGCCATGAACACACACAACTGTTGCTGAGACGTGATCCTTAGATTGTTGAGGCTCAACGTCAACGTACTCGATCTTACAGATATTGTCAATTTGGAGATACTTTGGGTCAGGAAGTGGCGGCGGCGGGGATTGAGGCTCATGCACAACACGAGGAGATCTACAACAAGGCAAGATACCCAAGTAACCCGTGGCTGGCATAGTTTAAACTGTTGCTAACTCATATTAATACCAGACCCATGTCAAACTTCGTCCTACTCAAGAACTACCAAGAATAAATCAAAGGTCAATAGGTTATATTTAAACCCTCTGTCCTGACATTTACGCTGCAGTTGAGACTAATTCCTCGTCAAGTTTGTCTTCAGCTACGACTTCGTTGACCCACTTGATGATCGCCGTCGAAATTTCAGCCGCGCGTGTCTTTTGAAGGTTGTGCCCTCCACCTGAAAATTCGAGGTGGGGGCCATCCGGGCACAACGTTGCGAGCTCTTGTGGGATCTCTGGCTGGATATGTTCGTCGTTCTTAGCCCACGCGATGAGAGTGGGAGTTCGAAGACTACCCAACAACTTAGCTTGGTCTCGAATCAAGTCAAAGTCCGTAGTGCCCGTTCGGATCACTGCCGAGACGAACAACTCTGTTGGCGAGTTACTTGGGAAACGCAACAGCTTAGTGTATACGAACTTGGTAATGAACGTGGCTGCACTTATAGCCCATGAGTTTTCGGACTTAAACATCTTCACCATCAACGCAGTGGCCCCGAGCTTCAGACTTTTGTGCGGTACACAACCAGCAGGAGCCAACAAGGCCATGCCTCGAATGGCAACACTCTGCGTCTCCGTTGCGTTCAATGCTGCCATATTCAGTACAGCATGAGCTCCGAATGAATGTCCTACCAAGAAGACATCGTCGTGATCTTCCTTCGTGCCACAGAGCTGTCGAACTCCATCCAGTACCACTTCAGACGTTCGGAGAGCGTCGATAGTCTCGATGTAACGAGCTTTCTCGACCACCGAGTCGCCACAACCTGGGAGGTTGATCCCGATGATACGAAGACCAGGATGCTCGGCAAGAAGCGGGATGAGGTAGCGGAAGTCTCGGTAGCTTCCAGGGGCACCATGAACCAGAATGACTGTCGCAATCTTTGCCGCATAAGGTCGAATCTCGACGTATTCGAGCTTACAACAGCCTTTTATCTCCAAGTACTTTGGTTCTGGAAGTGGTGGAGGTGGAGCTCGATACTCTCGGGCGATCAAAGTCGTTCGTTGAGGTAGAAAACTTGGAACAGAAGAGACCACCGAGTAGCATTGACGACCAGCGTATCCCACGCAGCCCACAGAAAGTGACAACACACGGCTACTAGCCGAAGTCACTCGATTCCATAGCGCCATCTTGACTGTGTGTTAGAATGCGCTTCGAACGGAGAAATAAATTGTGAGACTGCTTACGCATGCGGATATTCCCTCGATGGTCCCACTTGCATCTAGAAAAAAAAACGTTTACAAGACAAGAAGAACATGGTAATCGAGCAAATGATTATAGGCACCACTATGACAAGAGTTGGATCCTTTCCTAATTAACACGACCCTCTTTATCTAACACTTCTTCTATCCATCTACTCAATGCGTCAGCAATTTGATCTGCCCGAGTCTTTTGCACGTTATGTCCTCCCCTTAGGAACTTTAAACGTGGACCAGGGTGACATAATCGAGCGAGTTCAACGGGGATCTCCTCCTCCATGAACTCGTCGTTCTGTGACCACGCAACAAGTGACGGCATCTTCCTCTTTCGTAACATATCGACTTGCTCTCGGATCACATTAAAGTCGGTCGTGCCTGCGCGAACAAGGCCTGCGATGTAGTGTCCTGGCGGATGATCACTTGGATACTTGAGCAGCCTCGTGTAGATCGCCTTAATCAAGTGCGACGTTAGTGTAGAGAGCACTGCGTTGTCTCTACGTAGCATGTTCACCACCATGGCACTCTCGCGAGGTCGCAACACTTTATGAGGCCGACAGCCAGCCGGTGCCAGCAACGCCATGCCTCGAACTCTGAACTTCTCGTGCGTCTCTAACGCTGCCATGTTGATCACTGTGTGAGTTCCGAACGAATGGCCGACTAGGAATACGTTGCCACTGTCACACAGCTTCTGGACAGCTTTTAGTGCCAAGTCAGCGGTGGGTAACGCGCTGATGCTGTCGAGATAATGTTCTTCAGACACCCTGGATCCGGCGTAACCGGGCAAATTGAGGCCGAGAATCCGCATATATGGCCGATTCAGCTTTGGAATCAGATGGCGGAAGTCGCTGTAGCTTCCCGGCGCACCGTGCAACAACACAAATGTAACAGGATCCTCAGAGTGGTTTCCTACAGCTTCGTTCAGTGGTGGAATGTCGACGTACTCAATTGTACGGCGACGTCGAATGTCAAGATATTTTGGTGAGGGAAGAGGTGGCGGAGCTTGTGCTTCACGTGACGCCATCTCCACTCGAGGAAGAACATTCCAGCGGCTATAGGACCTCACACACGACAGCAACCGCGCATGAAGCACGCGTAGCATCTGCTACACTTGGTGAGTCCGAGGTGATGTCGACTAAACACTTCTGTTTGTGTAACGGGTCGTTACTAACGACCCTCGTAAACATGTGCACGGTATCACTCTCGAATCAGACGTAAAGTGGCCAAGGCAGTATGAAAGCAGTGCTCAGAGTTTCTCGTCCTGTCAGGAGTGTTGCAAAACAGCGAGTTTCTGGTTCATTCTTGTCTGTCCCGCCAAGCCTGGGAGCTCTGTCATTCTCGACAGATAAACTACGTTCTTCACTACCACCGCTTCCAGAGCCCTCGTTCATCGGTGTAGACAATAAGTGCAAGATCGAATACATCGACGTCAAACCGGAGGATTTGAGTGCTGCGACACCGACGCTGGTGTTGATACACGGCGCCCCAGGGACGTACAGAGACTTCCGCCACCTCATTCCGTTACTAAAAGAGCGTGGCGTTCGAGTGGTTGGCGTCAATTTGCCTGGCTTTGCAGGCTCGACGATTCTAGACACGAGCAACTACTACGATCACATCAGTGCCTTCCCGTCTGTACAGCTCACATACAAGGCTATGCAGGGCGTGTTGAAAGACTCGGACAACGTGTTCGTGCTAGGCCACTCGTTCGGAGGTCACGCAGCTGTCCATTTTACTGGAATTAACGCGGATGAGAAAGGAATTAACGTCAAAGGACTGGTTCTCCTCGCTGGAGCGGGTCATCGGCCGCATCAAGCTCTAAGTCCCCGTCTAAACGATTTCCTGTGGAAGATGCTTCGGTCTGGTGTACCTGTGGTCGAGAGTACATCGAAGTGGCTCGTCCGACAGCTCTACATCCGGTCGTTTAAGTTCCCAGACAGCAAACTGCCCGACTACTTCACGGCTGGCATCGTGCAATGTGCAACTGCCGACTTCCCGTTGTTCGCCAAACACTTAGAGAAGAATCGATCACTGCCGAGTTTCTTGGCCTGGGCTAAAGACGACGCTCTGATTGAGAAAGAGATCTTCATGGATGTAAGTGCAGTTTGCCATCCAGGCCCTCGACTAGCCTTCGAAAAAGGCGGACACAATGTTCAGAAGACCAAAGCTACTTTCTTGGCTGAAGAGCTGACCGACTGGATGAATAACGTCGTGCACGGAAGAGAACAGAGCGAAGTCTACTCCACAAACGTGGAGGTCCATCCCTAAGCGCAGCATTCGATAGGAAATCCATCGAACAGTGGACACTACAACTCGATCATGTGATTGTCGCCATCTTCAACTTGGTCATCAAATTGAGAACGTACCCATCTTGCATTCTGACCCAATCTCCCCTATCCCTCTCCGTTTTTATTCGTCAAAACTGTCATTCAAGCGCCCATCATTGGTCATTTTCCAGGTGACCAAATTTTAAAAGAAGAATCAGTCTTCCAGTTTCCGCATTGGCGTTCTCGACCAGCCTTTGACTCTCATGACGCTCTCTTCGCCAACCCTCCGGACGCGTAGCCGCAGCGGCAGCGACCACTTAGCCAAGCCTCGTCGAGCTCGTGGTAGTATGGACTCGACAGCATCCTCTGCCAGCGGCGGGGGCAGCTCCAGTAGCTCCGTCCTGCGTGTGTCCAAAGAAGTGGAGAACATCGGAGCGCGTGTGCCCATGTCGAAGAAGCGCGTGACATGGCGCTTCGTACTTGCCGGGTCGGAACAGGTCCACACAGTGATGCTGGAGCACAGCCGCATCTCGGCCAAGAAGCGTCTGAAACTTGACGGCCGCCGCCTCTACAGCTGCGACCAATACGCGACCAACTGGCACTACGACTTCCACGTTGGGAGCGACACGCTCACACCTTTCCGCGTGATTATCAGAGACGCCAAGTCGTCTGTGGTGGACCAAGGGAAGCTTGAGACAGTCTACGATCTCCTAGCCGAAGGCGTCCAATGGGAGCAGCTGTCGGAAAGATTTCTACCAATCGCTCATCGCCACCATACAGGGTCCGTCTGGAGCAGCGACATGTATGTGCGTCGCGTGGAGGACACTCGTGGCGACCTGTTAAGTGATGGAGACGATCGTCCACCTGGGACGTTACTAACATGGACATTTGCCTTTGGTGTAAGTGGCAGTGTCCACAAATTGGAGCTCCGAGATCTGGAAAAAGGCGAGTTTGTGGTCGTTCTGGACTGCCGCGAACTTAAGCGTGTGAGCTTTGACGATATCCATGCGGACATGTGGGAATTTGAGTACGATCTGGAAGATCAACATGAAGTGGACCTTGTGGTGACGCTGGTGGACGAAGAGAAGACGTACGATCTCTTTATTGACGGGAGTGCATGGAGCGAGATCAGCCAGACCAACTTTGTGCTCGAGTCTGGGTGGTATCCCGTGTACTCGCGCTCTCGTAGCGCCGTCTACTTCCGTCACGAACAGACAGGAAACACCCAATGGGAGAAACCTGTTGTTGATCGCGAGGCTGCGCGTGGTACTCGACCGATTCAAGAGTTTCAACAGGTTTCTCCTGGATCTCAAGGACTCGACGACTTGATCCATGACATGCACGCTGTATCGGTCAAAGAAACGATACCGGAAGAGCCTGAGAGTGAACACGAACATGCTCCTCCGTTGGTAGCCATGAAACAGCCGTTGCAACCGGTGCAGGAAGTCGCGGAAGCAGTGGAAACACAGGAAGCCAACCTCATTGACTTCTCTGATGTGGGTGTAGTGCACTCGTCGCCTTTGAAACCGAAAAATGGGTACGAAGGGTTTGACCCATTTAACCCTGCGACACACACGGGAATTGTGCCCAAGGAGCAGAATAAAAACACAGAGCCAGTGGATCTACTGAGCCTTTAGGGAGGCATGCAATGCGTTATTTATGTTTAGGGGAAAAAAAGTAGTAGTTGCATTTAGTCTGTTGAGTTTGCTGGTAGCTAAAATGGCTACTTTCTCGCTAGTTGAGGAGTTTCTTGATCAAGTCGTTGAGTGGCTCTTGTTCGCGTTTGTCGACGAGGTCGAACTGCGTGACGAAGGCCATGAAGTGTTTAAAACACGAGTTGAGGTGCGCTTCAGCGCCGATGCTCACGATCTTGTCAAAGTGCGAGTAGTACACGTGTGCGTAGACTCGGAAGAGACGACGGAAGATGTTTTTCACCACGGACTGGAAGCCACGACTGTAGGGAACTCCTTCACGGGTTGGGAAGAGCGTCTCGTCACTCAGCAACTCTTCCACCCACGTCATGAGCATGTCGATGTACTCGGGTGCCGCGAGTTTGGCGGGGGTTTTGTACTCCTTGTTATCCTTCCACAGATACTCAAATTTGGGGCCAGCACGCATCTCGGGGCAAGATTCACACGTGCAAAACTCGAGGATTGTGCCGTACACAATGCTGATCTCGTTGAAGAAGTCCACCGCTGGTCAAAGATACAATACTATTAGTAAAGAGTTCTATCAAGGAAGGCAAACACCAGGCGAGCATACTGTGGACAGCGAGCCACTCGTTCAAGTCTTCTCCTTCAGGCAGCGCAACAGCATTCCTCATATCACCACTGTCAATAAAACGTCAGTAAAAAAACAAAACGTTATTTGAGGTTGCAACTTCAAGCAAGAATGATGGTCGACCTACTGTCCCAGCGTGGCTTGTGCATGTTTGTGCAGGTCGTAGCGCTTGGTGCCGTGGCTGTGGCTCTTTTGCGGTCGGAAGGTCTTGTTGCGGTTAAACAGGTTGTTCATGGCGAATACACTCGTCCCCAACTTGGTAAATGATCAGTTGAAGCAACTTTTAGCAATTTGGCGCCACAAATAGCTTTCGTGGCAAAAACCGCTGATTGGCGAACTTAAGGCGTACTTAACACCTTCCGAATCTCCCGGTCCAAATGATCCGCGGCATCCGAGAGCTCGTCGCGCCCGAGGACGTGGGGCTCTCGCTACCCCACGAGCACGTGTTGCACAATATCGGCGCTACTATACCAACCAATTCCTCCAATGCAGACCTAGAAATCCGCTTCGAAGACCTGATCGACTATCGTCACGATCCTTTTGCCCACGGAGGTCGTAACCTTCTAATGCAGAAGGAAGACGAAGCTTTTCGCGAGTTGGAGAGGCTGCAACAACTGAAACGCAACAAATTGAAGCCATTGGTAGTGGATGTGACGCTCCCAGGTGAGGGACGCGATGTTTGTATGAAGGAACGACTGCAATTGGCCGAGAGACTGAAAAATCTACATGTACTGACCGTCACGACGTTCGAGATCGAGAAGATAAACGAAAAGTTTACCGTCGGATTGTCGACTATTGAGCAGAGCGAACGTATTGCGAAAACGCTGGAAGCAGAGCTGATGTTCGGAGTGGAGAGTGGAAACGGTGTGGCGTTCCCTGGAGCCATCTACCAGCTGATAAGTGCGACCAGTGGAGAGCTCAATACGAAGGAACAAGTCCTTGTGCAGGGTCTAGCACTTGTAAGTTAAAATCACATATTTTAGTAAGAAACTCGAATGTAACTAACGTTTTTTTATTCCTTTACAGGCTCAAGTGAGAACGCATGCGCCACTGTATTTTTCGTTCTCGATCAATGCACATTCTGACTCGAACGAGAAGATTCGAGTTTGGATTCGTGCACTATTGGATGCCGGGGCTGAGAGGAAAAAACTTGTGGTGTGTCATGCGGAACGTTGGTGCCAAGAAGGGGCTGGGTACGCGTTTCTACTGGAACTCGTAGACTTGGGCGTGTCGATACTATTCAGCTCGATCGGTCTTCTAGCTGTTAGCGATGTGGTGATGACCGACATCTGTCTCTCTGTGTCGAACGAGGACCAAGAGCCTCCTTCCGACAGTCACCTTGCTAAGTGGATTGCACATCTGGTGAAGGCCAATCCGAAGTATTGTTCCCAACTTCTACTGTCTACGAACGTGCATCAACGGATTCAATACCGTCGCTATGGAGGTGGAGGCTACACGTATCTGTTCGACCATTTCAAGCCTCGTCTTCTGCGTCAAGGAGTCTCGGAAGCGCAATGGGAGCAGATCGTGCGTTCGAACGTCGTCGATTTGTTGGCTTGGTACGAACCTCCCGAAGCTCCACCCATTCCGAAAAACTACCTGCAGTGCTCAATCTGTGCAAACTACTTTGAACCTATCGAAGGGGAATATTTCACCAAGTTTACCTTCATCTATTGCGGTACCAAGTGTCTACGTCGGCATAGTCGACAGAAGTTCGCTCCACTTCCACTAAAGACGTAGAAGTTTGGACTGTGTACGGAGAATACTCAACTTGATGTATACTGGAAATCTGGCTCAAATCTTGTCGTGGCGCTGATTAAGTTCGATAGTGACGCAACCGCGTCTTCAGGTATCCTCTTCTTGATCATGCGCTGGAATGACTTAGCCTGGCGGAATTGAGACCTCACAGCGTTGCGTAACTTTATATTCTCAATCTCGCTATCTCGTCGGAGCAGATATTGACGCTCAGCAATTCGTTTCCACATTAACATCCCACTTGTTTTCACTAACTGACGCTTCACGGTTAACGCGTTGACTCGGGAGCCTGCTCGCTGCACTTTTGCTGCATTTTTGAGCTCATGAAGTCGGACGGATAAGCGGTTGATGACCTTGCGCATACGATTGACTTCTTCTTTCTGTCGCTGACTCCACGTCTGTTTCTTGCGAACTTCGAGTTGCTTGGATGAGTTAAGAGAGCTGGAACGCTGCAATGGTGAGGCAGTTGATATCGCAGGGATGACGTAAGCTCTTTCTGTCTGTTCGTATTCGGCTAGGAACGCCAACACCGAAGTCTCCACTAACGCGAGCTCTTCGTTTTCCGATTGCATGAAGGACGTGTGACAGCGATTCTGGGTAGTTCTTGACGAGTTTCAAACTGACACAGGAACCATTGGACGAGTATTGGTCACCATTCGTGAGATCAGGTTGCGTGTACTACGTAGTACTTCGCAGTTTACAGTGCGAAGTACCGCTTTGTGGTAACTCTGAGGCCAATAGTTTCCGGCTCTCAAATACTAATAAGGCCGTGTTCGACTTGCCTATTACAGCGAGGTTTTATTCGGATTCTTAGGGTTTTGAGATTTTATTCCTAAATTTAAGAAAAACCTCAAATGCTTGATTAGACTTAGGCCGTGTTCGATTTAAGCTAAAACCAGCTGTAATTGTTATTTAAGAGCTGGAATGTCTCAACCAGCTTTATTTCGCTAAGAAACACAAAAAATGACATCCAGCAGGATAGCTCCAAACGACTGGTTTCAAAATTTAGCTCTGGATTGAATTTTGAATCGTCCTGCTTTGCGCCTTCAAATCCAGCCTTTTTCTGATGGAACACGATCACTTATTTTATCTTTATTTTACTTAACAAAACGACTGTTCTACAGCTCTAGCTTATTTTCGAACAAGCTGGATTTGTCCCTGCAAACCGAACACGGCCTTATTTTCACGAAGTAGCTATTTTCTACAAAAAATTTTTTTATCTTTTTGCTGTTCTGGTTGACAGCTAGTGATTTTGCAGTATTGTCATTCAAGGTAGAAAACTCCGATCGACGAAGCCATGGCGAAGCACAGCATCGATCAGAGTGATTTACCACAAGCAAAGGCCGCAAAATTGACCTCCGTTTGTGTCTATTGCACCAAAGGGTTCACTACTCGAGGGATCCCTCGCCACCAGAAGAAATGTGCTAAGAAACTAGCGCATGACAGAGCTGAAGCCAGGAAGACACGCTCGTACAAGTTTTGTATCGTCAATGAATCCGTCTATGAAGTGATTCTTTCATTTCTGAGCAACCAGACACTCACCAAGATGCAGATGATTACTGGCGATCATTACCAGCAGTGTGATCCAGAGTTATCGAGATACTGCTGCAAATGCGAGAACGATAACCCTACCATCAGAGCTAGAGCTTGTTGCCTGCGGTGCAAACCAAAAACGGGGTCAACTGTCATAAAGGAGGCGAAGCTAAGATACGGCATGACGGATAAGGATTATCGTGGCGCAGTAGGGCGCGAATTTAAGGCTAGGCTTGGTATTATGCCAGATGTGGACTTTCTCGGTCGTGAGAGATGCCACTGGAGTACGCTGGAGCAGTACATGCTTGACAAGTGTGGCTCGAAGCTGACGTGGCTAAGAATCCTATTTAAGAAAGACGTAAAGAAAAAGAAGGCTCTTGCTACGCGGTTGCAAACCGAAAATAGGCGATATTTCGTTGAGGCTCTATCGCCAGCGTTTGCAGACTATTTGTCTAGCATACGGTTCAGGGAGTACGACAAGGATGTACTGAGGCAGTCGTACCAGCGTTACGTTGAGCTGAAAGCGAAGTTGGGAGAATGTGGATTTTGGCGTCATATGGATTCAGCTCCATGCAAGAAGTTTATCAAGATTGGAAAAGGGAAACATCGAAGATGTGGTTAAAGCTTTAGCAGGCAAAACTGCGTGAACGCTTAACCCAGAAAAGCTACTGCGCGTGCCAGGATTGCCTCTGAACGACGAAAGACTACCGTTTTCCTGATGTCTAGAAAATACGTCTGAACATGTACTGCGCCTGAGATGGCTTTGCATCACACATTCGTGCATTTAGTCCGCTTTGTTTGGAACCCATATTTTGGTCGATGCGGCGTTTAGTTAAACTGGGCTATGCTTCAAGATCTCTTTCCATCGAATTGGCCACCTGAATACAGATATTGCAAACTCACTATTAACAAGAACAAGAACACGATTAAAAAAATGACGAAGTCGTGCTTAATTATCATCGTTTTGTTTTGCTTAAAATGTTAGCGATTCTACACATTAGCTAGAGAAGGTTGGGGGTTCCTGTAATGATGCATCTCCTCAGGAAGGAGACACCTGCGCCTGCTTCGCAGCCGCATCATCCTTCCGTTTTACTACAGCAGAGAACTGGAGTTGGAGCAAGGAATAATATTCCTGGAATATACAAAAATTTGGATTAGCCAAAAAAAATCTCAGGAATGTATCGTAACCCTCGATTTTAATAGCTTTGTAACAGGTCGTTTTTTTGCCCCTTTGACACTGTTGAGAATAGCAAAGACTCGCTAGTTGTAGCATTGCCGTTAGTATTACTAATATTTCACTAGAATTGATCAACTTAAAACTTTGTGAGTGATTGTGCAGCATGCATGCTTATATATTACCGTACTTATCTGAGGTGGCCGGTTTTAACTTTATAAATTTATCTAGCCCAGTGGGGCTTCCAGTCACATGGTCTCTCGTCTCAATGCAGATAAGGCTTCTTTAAAAAAAAGAGAGCAAAATAGAACCTTTCATCATCATTGGTCAGCTATAAATCTACGCACACACAATCTTCAAGCCACCTAAAAACGTGTTCGACCCCCCCATTAGTAATTAATTACAAAGTCCTCTTAGCGGCGCACATGAAAAGATTAAAGCTTGGAGGCTCAAAAGCTAATGAGATTCTTGTAGAGCTCGTAGTTATCACAGAACGTTCCAAACTACTAAAGATCGAAGCTAGAAAGTGCAGCTGGAAGTATATCCAGGAAGGACAGCTTTTAAAATAGATAATAGAAAAGAGCTCCTCACTCAGATCAAATCATTCGCAAAAAGCTGCTTAGGGACACGCACAGCCACATACACCAGGCTACGCGAAACTTTTATGTCACCTTCTACGGTGTTTCGATACCAAGTGTTTCTGCATAAAATAAATCACATTAACTTTGGTTTGCTGTCGCATCTAAAACTAATTGACAAAAGATCTACAACACTGCTCCGCATGAGCTTTTTTCGGCCATCCAAATTATTTGAACTTATATTTTTTAGAGGTTCTTATGTGCAAATCTAAACCGCGTACCGGTAGCTAAATTATGGACCCAAAGGCGGAGTTGAAAGACAGTGAACCGGACACCACTATCGTCATCATGGGATCTTCTGCACGTGAGATTACGATCCTCCAGTCGGTTTGTTTACCACGCTGTGTATGGCATGTCGTCAGGTCTATATGTACTGTATACCTCATTCTTTAAATCTCAATACGACTGGCAAAACTGCATTCGGGTATGCCGTCCTCGGTGTACGACGACACCGAGCTTCTGCTTGACGAGGCCTCAGTGCTCGCATTTCTAGCTGACTACGATTTGGTGAACGGAATCGAACCACTTCCCGCGCTCTCGAAGCCCTCGAGCTGTGGCAGCACGACGATACTGTCGGGTAGGTCTATAGATAGTTATTGCTCGATAGAAAACCCTGTTATCAAGAAAATGTCGTGGCGCCAGCGTCGAAAGGAGAAGATTTCAAACCTTCGAGACGAAGTGAAACAGCTCTCCGCCGAACTCGATCGCCTAAGACATGCAGCAGGAGTTTATTCGAGATTTCAGCCTCCAGAGAAGCTCAGAACAACAGCAGGTACCAATCCGCATGCGCTGGTATGGCAAAGCGCTGCGGATCAACAAGCCACGCTTCGCCAGGTCAGCGAGCATGAGAATGCCAAGCTGCGTACGTCTCTGAAGCATCACATACAACAAGCCAGATCTTTGGATCGTGCACTCAAACGAAAGCTTAGAGCTGTTCTGGTGTCGCCTGATGCGAGGCAGTTCCAACTGCATTCAACGAGTCCAAGTCCACCATTGAACAATGAGGCCGTGTTCGATCAACTCAAGGCTGGGATTGACGAGCTATACGGAGATTTGGACACCTTTTTCAAACAAGTGGGTATGGATCAACTGCCCTGTACTGGTCTACCTAACAACGCGATGAATATAGGAGCACGAGGGAAGCTGGTAGAGTTTCTGGACAGCTACGCAATGCCTTTTGACCTTCATCAGATAGAAAAGGCGATTTGGACTCCTGATGCAACAGGCACCCAAGATCCCCGTCTGCTTTTCTTGAACGTATGCTAAGTTTTGTATCGTAGATGTTTGTTGGGAAACTGACCACGTTTGTTTGAGTCACAGCATGTTATCGACGATAATACTTGCACGATCAGTATGGAATTTCCATTTGTTTTGGATGATGTTGAGTTCCGTATCGTCATGCGAATTGTGACGCGAAAATACGTCGAGAAAGACCGAGTCGTGTTCATAACGCGATCGCTCATTGAACCGAGTAGTGGTCCGTTATCATTCATCGGGACAAATCGCAGAGTTTTGGTGCGCGGCAAACCTTCGCCACTTAGGCCGACGACGGTAATCCTGACGCACCGCGAAGCCGTTTCGAGTGGAGCAATGTCGTCGTCTGACATGCCCCGCTTCGAAAAGGGTCTCAAGATCCGGAAAGGCTTTGCTACCCAGTATAACTATGCTTTAGAAGACAAACCGATTCGGAAGAACGAAAGGCTTTAATATGAAATAGATATTTATAGTATTTGATTACACTCAGATACACTTATTATGTTTTCAAATCTTGCGTTTGTGGATTTCGTAGAGCCATTAATGTTTTATCATAAACGTTGTCTGGATCCTATACGCTACGCATTATTTGTGTCTCTATTCTCACAGGTCCATTTCCATCACGACCACCAGCTTCTTTCGATCTCCTTCATTCGGTTGGTAAACTTACTGGGTATTGCCACTCTCGCAAGTGATCTTGACGCAACCATACTTGCATATATCCAGCTGTCCCTACGGACACCCACCAATCCCTTACAGAACGCAACTACGATATTCCACTCGTCTTTCTGAGCAGCACTCGTAAAAATACCCTGTACGGGAACAGTCGCTCAGGAGTGGGTGACACGTCCGAGAAGTGTAGTAGGCAAGAACTCGGCGGGCACAGCAGTGCATGATGTCGGCTTCCGACGCGCCTGGGCAGCGAGAGCTGCCGGGGCAAGAGAGGAAGCCCCCGGATCCTGTTGACCGCGGGAACCAGGAGCACGTGGAAAGCGAGCACGATGACAGCAGCTTCGGGGCCAGCCAAGATTCCATCGTTGGAGAAACACAGGATTCCCAACGCGAAGAGTCGCAACCGGATCTGGCAGAGTCGGTATCCGGAAACACTCCCAGACGAACGGCAACAATGGAGAGCCAAGCAGGAGCCGTAGGAGCAGCAGGAGACGCAGATCCTCCATCCATCGGTCATTCCCCAGCAGCGCCAGCGAGAACCCAGGATGGAGAGACGGGACAACCTCCTTCACCGGCCTGTCCGGAAGAATTATTCGGGGCAGTGGTAGTGGCGATGAGCGTGGCGCCACAGGAGAAGCCTCGTGAGAAATGGATGGAGACAATAGCGACGTTGTACACGATAGTACACGATACAGTCAATGTTGATGTGGAGATGGTGCCAGCAAATAAGCGGTAATATCCGAGGCTGAAAGGCGAGGACCGAACTTGGCTCTGCAAGTTGTTCAAGGAAGCGTGTGTAGTGGCGGAAGGCATTTACGTAGACTGGGTCCGGCTGGCAACAGCGGCGACCCAAGACCTCTACAACACAACGTGGTCTTTCAAGCACATCATGCAGAGTATGGTCAGCAGGGTCAAATGGGCGCACGAGACCCCGATCAACCAATGGGCAGAAAAAGTCAAGCGAGGAACTGGAGCTGGTGGAGCAGTAGGCACTGAATCCGACCAAGCGGGGACTCCTCAGTACACCACGTACATGTTCAATCCAGCGGTCTTTCCTAAACCTGACATCGTCTTGCTACGAAAGCTGTGTGAAAGGCCCCCAGCGGCACCAAGTGGACGAGGTCTTCGAGAAGGCACCAAGGACGAATGGAAGATCATCACGGGCATGGTGGAAGGAACCATTCTATGTCGGAAAGCGCCAGGTTTCCTTAAGAGCGTATTAGACTCGAGGGAACGTCTCCGCCTCTACGGAACGATCCAGAAACAAGTCGAAGGAGAACTCATCCTACAGCTCAGAGGATGGGTCACTGTCAAACCCAGTAGGCAAGCCACCAGAGCATTCAAGGATGATATTTTGTTAGCTGCAGAGGAGCACGGTGTCTCGAGCAACGACTTACGTCAAATGCTGCATTTGGTCAAGACCATCAGCTATGACCATACGAAACGCAGCATTCATTTCCACACTTTCGACCGAGCAACGGCCCGTCGGTTCCAGGACACCCAAGTTCCGTTCAAGCGAGCCGTTTACAGGCTTCGGAACCCGCCTCAGCCGGATACAGGATCGATATGGGCCAGGCAATTGGGCAACGATGGTGTACGGACGGACACGCAGCGAGAGTATGTGGTGGACATCTTCAATGTACCCCGGTGCACGGATGTTGGGCGATTAAATGCGTACCTACAGGCGCACATTAAGGCAGACATTGAGTTTGAAAACCTAGATGTCTATTATCCGGAATCCAGATCTTCAGTAGTGTGGAGACTTACGATGAAGACAGCGGAATGCCCGGAATTTTTGCGGGGGATAGTGCGAGTAATTTGGTATGGCCGGCCACTGGTGCTTAAACATCCAGCAGTTGGAAACCGTCTGCAGTGTCTCCAATGTGGGAACGTGGGGCACACGATGGTGCGATGCCGGTACACAGTGGAGCAACTCAAGGGAGAAGGCAGCCGCGTAGCGAGCGACACGGAGGTAACGAAGTTGGAGGATATGGCGCGACCTTTTGCCAGCCTCTCGGAGTTCAAGAAAGCCGTAAAGACGAGACTCTCGGTGCATCAAGCCCACCAAAACAAAGCACGAGAGGCGGTAGCACCGCCAGCACCAGATCTCGGCTCCCTGGACTCACAGAGAGTCAGTGGGTCAACATCGGGTTTGTATCCGGTGGGGCCGGTAGCATCGGACAACCGCAAGTCCCAGCCACCAGCGCCTCAACCCCAAAAGAAGTGGGCCACCGTTCCGCTTTCGCGAGGGAGAACCCTATACGCGCATCCAGCAGCGTTAGCCGAGAAAAGGTTTGGAATCTCTTCTAGGTTTGCAGTATTCGAAGAAGAAGATGAGAACAAAAGAGATCAGGAAGAGAAGAGAGAAGCTACCTTAGTCCAAGCTGCGGTCGAGATATCGTCCAGCGAGGAATCTGAAAGCCCGAAGCCTCGTACTCTCACGCCACAGGAACGAGCACAACTGCGCTTGGTCAAGGCGAAACCACCAAAACTTATTGAATCACCCCAATTAGTAGCGCTGAAGCAACGGGAGCGGGAAGAGATGGAAACCCTCAAGGATTCCATGTCACAGTTTAAGGGCAGCACTTTATTAAGTAGTGGGGACGCGAGCCAAGCGGTTACGTCTTTCCCGGAGATCGAGGCTTTGCTAGGACTTCGACAAGTTGCAACACCAGCAACCGGCAATTGCATGGTGATGGCACTTTCTCAGGCCATCGTGGATCATGACCTTGCAGCGCATGGCAAGGTACTGGAACAACTCGCATCAACGCTGAAGCGAGGCATTAAATGGTCAGCGCTGTTAAATAACGCAGAGCAATACGACCGCTTCACGCGAACCAATACGTTGGTCAACGTGGGCCGGGGCTGGGATGGAATGGACTCGAAAGAATCCAGCAAGCAATTTTGATGGTATTTGGAGGAATTCGCGAGCTCGTCGTCGCAACGGGATGAGCTTCTCCCGAGAGAAGTCTGGGGCAGCAGCGAGCTCATGGCCGCGGCGGTAAACTTTCTCCAGAGGCCAATCTACGTGCTTGCCTATAGCACGGATGGTAAACATCTCTGGTACTGCTCCAAGTATCGCCCCAGTTTACTGTCCAAGGGTCGCAAGACTTACGACACAGGGCACCAGATTCCGCTCCAGGTGGGGCGATGCTTAGCCGAAATCCGAAAGGCCAAACGAAAAGACAATACGCCGCCGCTAGTTGTCCGTTTCTGGGGCAATCACTACTCCGCATTCGTACATACGCGCCAAAAAGAGGTTAAGGAGGCGGAAGTCGATGCAGAGAGTAGAGAAACCGTGCAGATGTCGACAGCTACAGCGAGGGCGGCGGATTCCATTTCGTCAGCGGATCAGGGCCAAGATGCAGATATGGATCCATGGGACCCTGCCAAATGGAGTGGGAGCATTCCCGAATTGAAGCAACGAATGAAAGGAATGTCAATTCCGCATGATCTCAAATGTGAGATCCACTTGATACTTGACAAGGCAGATCCGGCTAGGTACACCGAACTCCTAGCCTTTTTGGTCAATACTGTATCAGCGCTCTCACTTGAGGAACGAACAGCGTTACTATCGACCCGCCTGGATACCCAAGATTCGCCGGTTGCACGCCACATGTTGCAGAAGTATCAGATTTCCCTTGCAGTCCTTCGGCAATGGCAGCAGTCTGCAGCTGAGGCAGCGCATGAGGAATTGGATAACGAGGAGGGGATGCAACCAGAAGCAGAAATTGACTCGGATGCAGACTACGTTCCCTCAGAGTCCAGTTCACAAGAAAGCTCGCAGGAAACTCGGAGTGCAGCTCCAAAGTACTTCCAGTCGAAGCAGTCCGTTCAAAAGAGGCCTCACACCCTCACACCGATGGAAGGCGAGCAAATACGACTTCTAGTGCGGGCGAAACAGGACTCGCAATCCCACACGCATCAGCCGACCCCAATGGAAGAGGATGAAGTAGGGCCAGGGAATGACGCCGTGACGGTGAACCGTTCGAATTGGTCGCAGCTGTGGCAGCAGCTCGGGACAACCTGGCCTTCGTCCGCCAAGTCCGAGTTCCCATTGGCCACTGGAAATACTACGCAATGGGCAGCAGCAGCAAAAGGAGAACCAGCCAAGCTCGTTCGTCTTCTACAACGATTCCCATATCCGGATGAATTGCTGACAGCAGTAGCGGAACCGGTACTACAACAGTGGACGGCCGCGTGGAGACGGGAATGTTTACATGGCCAGTTAGGCATTTACGTCACGAGGTGCAAGGACAAAGCGACGCAACAATGGATTGAGGACTGGCGCACCAGGATCGCTCGCCCGAGAACGAAAAATCTGGACGAAGCTTCGGACAACACTATCGACTGGACTCGACTACGAGGAAATGGATACGACAAGGACGAGATATTGAAGCTGTGCGACACTACCAACAAGTTGCGACTGGCACAACACATTCTTTGCTCTCTACTGTATGACAAAGCGATCAAAGTGCTAACCCACCAGGAGGAAGTAGACGAACAAGGAGTCCGTTCCAGGCTGGTTCGACACCTTGCAGCCCTCAAAGACGCAGATGCATTCAGGAAAGCGTTTACACCAGATGGAGTGAACGTCAACTGGACTCGAACGGCTCGTTATTTCGACACAGAGATCGAACACGGGGGACCGGATCCAACCAGCCAATATGATTAGTAGTCACATAATTACTGATCGCCAAGGGGGGGGGGGGGGGGGGGGGGGGGGGTTGGACAGGAGATGGCAGTGACGAGTACGGGCGGACTATGTTTTTGCGAAATGAGGACGGCGGAAGGTTGGGAAGAAAACCACGGACAGGACGAGTGCGGCATCGCAGACTTGAGCTCCAAAACGTCCGAGGCTTTACCAAAGGAAGTAGGATGAAGTGGCTCAGTGCATGGCGCCGGACACCGGTGCAACAAAGGCCAATGGCATGGCTAATTCAAGAAACTCACGTGAGCTCCGAGGCCGAAGCGGAGGAGCTCCAACAACAATGGCAACGATTGTGGGGGCGACGCATCCAGTCAGGCGGGCCCACCTTGTCATATTGGAGTATACATGACAGCAAACAGGGTGGGGTAGCAATTCTACTCAACCCAAGTATCGCAGACACGGTGAGTCCGTGGCAACAAGACAAGTGGACTAATCGGGTGCTAGCTATCACAATTGGAACACTGCAGGTCGTAAACCTCTACGCGCCCAACCTTCACAGCGACAGGGAAGTTTTCTTCACACGCTTAAAAGAGTGGACGTGGACAACTGCCGACACGATCATTGCAGGGGACTTTAACAGCGTTCAGAGTCCGCCTCTTGACCGACTTGGAGGCAAAAGGTCAGGTCGACCAGAAAGTAATGCCTTAACCGGGCTTGTTCAACAGCTGCAGCTAGAAGATGCACGGATTCTTGAAGAACAAGCTGATGAGGAGGAGGAAGAGGGCCAAGACCCAACCGAATTCTTTACATACTGGGGACCTGATGCGGCAAGCAGAATTGACCGCTACTACGTCCCGTGTAGTTGGACAGTAGAGATTGACCGAGTTGAAGTAGCAGAACCGGCGGCCCCCTCGGACCATCAGCGGGTACGGCTACATCTCAGCGACAAAGTACACACAGGGAGGCAGCGTCGCGGACGCAGGTCAGTGATCTACCCAATTAGATCGTCCCAGCCGGCAAGAGTTCAAACAGCGGTATTGGAAGCACTCATGCGTGTGGGAGTTGGGAGAGAGGAATCGACACGTACGTGGGATAAGACGGCAGGAAAGTGTGGAGATTGCATACGGGAAATCACTCGGAGCGAGGCACAGCGACGGAAGCAGTCAGTAGCTGCGTTGCGGGCCCAAAACCGGGCTCAAATTTTCACCAGACGCGGACTGCTAGAGGTCTCCGAAGAGGACGCACGCCAAGAACACCTAATCCGTCTTGGTCAAAAGCTAGAGCGGACGATGGACCAACTCCGATGGGACTACAAACGCGTCTCCAACTGGGAGAAGGGCCAGACGGTCTCCTCGATTGAACGAATCAACGGGGAACCGTTTACCCGGGGAATGGACATAGCGAGCAAATTCGGGTCCGAGTGGCAGCCTATATTAGGCAAAGTCCACAACGCTTACGCAGGGCAGACCCTAGAAAACGAATTTAACAATTTCGTCACCATACATGCTGAGCGGCTGCTCTCCATGGCGGACAACATGGAGCTGATGAAGCCCATTACAGAGGATGAGGTCATTCAGGCCATTCGGGCACTGAATCGTCATAAAGCGGCGGGGCCGGATGGGCTAAACAATGATTTTTTTAAGGACCACCAAGCGGTACTGGTACCAGCATTGGTTGCCATTGGAAACGAGCTTTTGAAGGGAGCCGACCCTCCTCGATCGTTCCTAGAGGGCCTCATCATCCCGCTACGAAAGAAAGGTGACTCCACGAATGCGATGAACTTTAGGCCCATCTCGTTGTTGCAAACAGCTTACAAAGTTCACACCAAAGTCATAGCGACAAGAACTCAACGGGTGCTGGGGAAACCAATTGGCGAATCGCAGCAGGGATTTGTGCACGACAGGCAGATGCTTAAAACGGTAGTGATGATGCTAGCAGTATTAGCAAAAGCGACAGCTCATCCCGAGTTGAAAGCGGCGTTCAGCGAACTGATACTTCTCCTAGACTTTCGTAAGGCGTATGACACCGTTACGCGAGAATTTCTCTTTCTGGTGTTACGCAAGTTTGGGTTCTCCCCGGAATTCACCGAAATGATACGGAAACTGCACGATGGAACCACAGCGCGATTTCTAGTAAATGGAGAGCTGTCGGAGCTGCAGCCAGTTGTGTCTGGTATCCGACAAGGATGCCCATTAGCGCCTCTACTGTTTATCTTAGCAGCAGAAATTCTCTCTATGGCTATACAACAGGACCCAACACTCTCTGGAATCGAAATCCCAGGGATGCCAGGGGTCAAGCATACCTTTTCGGCATTCGTAGATGACTCCACAGTGTTCTTGAAGGAGGCTCGGCAACTACCACGAGTGATGGAGATCGTGGAACAATTCGGGCGCTTGTCGGGGCTGCATGTCCAACCAACAAAAAGCTGCGCGATTTTCTGAACAAAGCAGTGGAAGTTCCCCAATTTCACGGGATCCCAGTGCTTCAACCGGGAGCCACGGTGAGATATCTGGGGTATGAAGTAGGAACGGGCAAGCTCACGGACGTCAATTGGGCTAAAAGAATTCGAGCAGTCCAGAGGCGTCTTGCGACAGCGGCCAAGCTGGGTACTAGTGTCGAATTCAGGATCATGATACTCAACGTCATCATGTTGCCGTCGATTCTCTTCACGGCGGCGGTGTTTGACATGCCCAAGTGGGCGAATAAGCAGCTTCACAACCTACAGAAACAGTTTTTGTGGCGCCAAACTACCTCGACGGAGGCATCACGCCATAAAATCAGTCCAGCCCTTCTGTTCACACCCAAACAGGCAGGCGGAGCAGGATTGGCATCGATTGAACTGGCCTGTCAGACGCAACGAACAAAGCACACTCTCCAATGGTTAATCCAGCGGAAGGATCGGTATTTTTATGCGTGGAAGGCATGGATGTTCAGGGGTCTCCCGGAGTCCTGGAACGGCAGTATAACGCCCAAAAAAAGTTGTCCAGCAGAAGTCGACGGAGTTTGGATACTCCCGGAGTGGCACTAGCGCACACAATGGGAGAATGGGTGTGGCAAACAGCGCGGCTGCCTAACGACGACCTACGGCAGGCCCAGCCTCCAGATGACGACTTGGCAAAACGATCTATCAGCTGGTTCTCAGATGGCGAGTGGATAGTGGAGCTCCCACAATTGCTCCCACCCCCCCCCCCCCCCCCCATCGGGAACAATCGACGTCGGAAGAGCAATTCTGGCCGACGTACAGTTGGGCTAATAATCCGTGGGTCGTAGACAGCACGGGAGCCACACTCAACAGCCGAAAATATAACCGAATCCAGGAATGCTCGATCTCCGACTTGGCAATTCACAGGACAGGCAAGTGGACATACTCAATGATAATTCCCGTGGCAGGAGAGCAGAGTCATCGCCAACTAAAGTTACGGCGCTGGGCAATCGCGATTCTGAGGAGCTCGCCGCGGTTAGACGTAGGGCAATCCATACAGGTCAACCCGGCCTTACGCCTACGAAATCAACCAGGGCTCATCAACTCCTACAACTGGAGTTGTGTGAGCCAGGCACGCGCCATCGGAGTATCGACAGATAATGCCGCTGGGAGGGCATGTACCATCCAACTCGAGCAACAATCCAACGGCATACATTGAAGGGTAGTCGAGGGCCCCGCGACAGCAGAAGAGGCGCACCCGGATATTCAGGTGCTTCAGCACAGTCAGGATGACGGGGGCATCGTCTTCGAGGCACACCCCTCGATCCATGGCATACAATGGGAGGTGCAGGCGACAATTGCTAACAAGCGAGTGCTGTCAGCTATAAACAAGCAGCCTTGCAAACGCTACCAAGTTGCAGAGAAAGGATTAAAGACCCAAGTGGACGGACTGGAGATACGGAGGAGAACCGACGAGTGGTAATGCGGGGCCCTAAGCCAACTACCGAAGCAGCTCTGGTCCCATGGTAACGAATTAACAGTGTACCAAGTTTGGGTGGCGTACCGGGTCGCTGTGGCACAGCTAAATCTCTTCCACGAAGGCCGACTAACTGATAATAGCTGCCGGAAGTTGCCGGAGTGTCAAGGAGTGAAGGAGACCCTAGCGCACATATTCTGGGAGTGTTCATGTGCGCAGGAGTGCTGGTCCAAGCTAATCAGCCATTGGACGGGAGATCACAGAGAAAGCAGTCGTCGCGAACAGTACCGCAGCAATTGCGCGGCCAGGAAAGCACCGGCGTTAAATACGCCCAGAGTGAGAAGCATCATAGCAGCTCATCCGGATGACGAGAAGCCCTACCGAGCAGAATGGACGAGGATCTGGCGTATCCTATCCAGTGTCTGCATTACCACGCTGTGGATCCAAAGGAACCGGGTCGTATTTCAGCACGAGGAGACATCTATCGATGGCATAGTACAAGAGTTTTGGACAACCGGACTCAGGCAGCTAACGGCGCTCGCGAAACGCAAGCGCCGCTCACCAGAACGGATGGAGCAAGGAACACGACTACAGGGGTGTATCAATACACTGGAAGACGAACCAAGAGAGCAGTCACATGAGCTGACAAGCCTCGCACAACCACCGGATCTAGCGCAGACACCGGCGTTGTTAACCAGGCTTAGGATTTACCAGACATCTAAAAACTAAGGTTAAATGGATGAGTCTGTCTCTCTCTCTCTCTCGTCTTTCTGAGCAGCCTCCAGACCCGCAATGTCATTGAGTCAATGATACCCTTCCTCGAGCCTGCATCGACGTTACCAAACCAATGGTTGCACTCACAAAAGAAGAGTGGTGTGTCAGACCAGACGTTCTCGCGCACGGATATTTTGCTCTCAATGCGGTCCAGATGACCTAAGCGCCCACAACCAGCTGCTAGAGCGTCGGCCTGCTCCCGAAATGCTCCCAGCAACCAAGGAACGAAGTCCTCAAAAGTTTTTGACAAAAACGATACCTCGCAATATATTTCTATGCGAAGACATAAAATCGTAGTACAGGAAATCGTTACTCACAGCTCAATTGTTTTCTCCCATAATATAGCAAACGAAACCGCGGTCTGAGACCTTTTGGGGAAGCATCAAAAGAAGATCGTATATAAATACTACAAGATCGCGACACTACTCGGAAGGGACTAGCTTTTGTCGTATCTAGAGGTGCTGATAAAACGGCTAGTGATGTCTTCCAACTACTAAATTTTCTTTTTGACGATTCCTTTGTCAATGCGCTGTGTCGACTGGGTGCTACAAGGTTGCGGCAGCAGCTCGACTTATCCGAGACGCCGGAAACATTATTTCGGAGGCGTGTAGACGCAACTTCGCTCGGACTGCACGTGACTTTGATGAAGTGATCAGCTGTAGCTATCGGGGCAACTTTTACGAGTATTAGTCGCAGTCATTTGACATGTTCGTCCTGAAGTTGAGTGCAAAGCACAATTCACGCAGAGAGGTGATTTTAATTTGTCAATGTCCGATTAATTTTTAAGTGACTTTTCCTTCTGTCTCCTATATAAAAAGTCTTCATCACTCCAACCCCAACCCTCAAGCGACTGACTATTTAATTAAAACTCTCGAAGCAACTCGTCACTTCGGTTAAGATCCACCTTCAGGGTACATACCTTGGGGCGGATGAATCAGCTGGATAGTAGGCATGCTGTAGCCACCTGTATCACTGGTATAACTCGGTGCAAGTGAATGACAGTCTTACAAAGTCAAGGTCGCACATATGGCATGAGGGAATGATGCTGAAGCTCGAGATGTTGGGGGGGGGGGGGGGGGGGGCGGTGGGGTCGTGCCCAGCGAGAATAAGTCGAAGTAATCACCATCCTAGGATATGTGTGCTGTCTGGATGGGTTTGATGCACAAGCTGTATTTGGTAGCAAACACGGCGCTAATGGTGCATAGAAAACCCAGATACGGCTTCGAAAGCGATGCCACGAGTAATTAGCTTCCTTTGCCTTAATCTGCGGCACACCAACTTGTCTCCTAGCTCGCTACCGTCACTTGTTCCCATCACAGAACAATGTGAGCACTTATTTAAAATTTGAGGTGCGTCAGAGACCCACAAGGGTTCTTCTCTACGTTGATAAGCCAGCCATCCTTAGGATTTTTTCCACGATGCGGCCTTCGTGTTCACCACGTTACACTATCGCGGTACAAATGAGAAGTTTTGGCTTTTCTCCTTTCTCGAATACCAGAGACGTGGTCGATGATTTTTGAACCTTAGCAACAATCACAGAATTGACTAGACGCCAAACTGTTTCACAAGCATCAGTGTCAATATGAACTTCTAGAATATGTAGAATTCGGACTTCTCCGAGGTCTTGCACTGAACGTGCCGCTTTACACTCGCGTTGAGCACTTCACAAGGGTTGTTAGCCCATCTCCGAGGTCTTGCACTGAACGTGCCGCTTTACACTCGCGTTGAACACTTCACAAGGGTTGTTAGTCATTGCACATCTCCGAGGTCTTGCACTAAACGTGCCGCTTTACACTTGCATTAAACACTTCACAAAGGTTGTTAGCCGTAGCGTAGCTGGAGGGGGAGTGATGAATTTACCAGCGCCAAAAGCGGCCTTTGATCCGCTTCTTCTCGAAATAAATCGTAAAGGATTTCAAAGTTGGTTAGGCCCGCCATCCAGAAATGATGCGGTCACGCACGCTACAATACTCAATATAGCTGCTCGAGAAATGCATTTCCGCTCCTCCCGTGAAGACCTTAACTTCAGGTCCTATTGCCAAATGCCTCGTGCGCTTGTGTATATTGTTGAGTACGTTAGATAAACAAATCAAATAGTTACTTTCAGAACAGCAGGAAGAGCTCTCATGGCATTAAATTGTGCGTCCTCGACATCTCCTAGTATAGCATCGACCAAAGGCGCTCGTTGTATGTGCGCTGATATAGCTTGGCCACTCTACGAAAGGGCGAGCCGTGGTACAAGCGCTCACCACCAAAATCGAGGTGATAAGCTCCAGGCGGGCTGTAAAGCCACAAGTTACAACGAGATAGCTGAGATCACTGAGTTTGAAAGTAGCATCCATTTGAAGTAATCAGAAGGGCTGCTCTCCGCGGAATTCGTAGGTTCTACCTAGTAGGCCAGCCATTGTTATATCCTAGACAAAAGGATCCGCTTCAGATCCATTTCCAACTCGCGGCAAACCGTTTTTCTCATCTAAAGCCACGAAGATAACACCTTTGTCAGCAGCAATACCATCGAAATATGGAAACTCTCTACAAACAATTTAGTGCTTCATGGCAAATTCTTTTTAAGGAGACGTTATACGCAACCTGAAACTTGCTGACGTGAAGGAAGGCCTAGAAGCGGTTCAGACACCCCTGGAGCTCGGCGAAGACTAAGCCAAATCATACAAGGCTGCATGTCACAGGAGTCCATTCGCGATGCATAAGCCGCTGACGCAATCAGAACCCGATATGTTTTTACACAAGTCTCATTGTCATGGCTGTGAGCCTTACCATCGCAGTACACATGGACCGCGTCGGTAGCAGAGCACCCCCAGGTTTTCCACGCCACAGCGCACGGCTCACCCTGCCGCTCGCTTTCCTTGGTCGCGCAAGAGGGACTAGTGTAGGAGCCCGATCCTCGGACGGGCTGCACTTCCGGCGCACTTGTGAATAACTACGCAAAAGAGAGAGTGAGATTCGATTCCTTATCCCTACTAACCTATGTCTTGCCTTTCAGGTGATTGCGCTGCTCGACGCCTATCGTCCGCAGATCTCTGGTCCGGATCTCCCCACTTCAACACTCCTCCTCGCCGGCAACGTCAAGCATCCTTACCAGCGCTATCATTTTCCACCTTCGCCACGTTGGCCTCTCGAGGCCTAATGCAGCCTCACTTCGACTCGCAAGTCGGCCATCCTCGGCGCACTCAACGTCTTCGTCATCAAGTCGGCGGACATGTGCTCGCTCTCCCGATACTCGGGGCCCAGAACGCCCTTCTTCGTGTCGGAGCCTACGAACTTTATGCGCACATCAATGTGCTTTGCCTTCGCACTTGCACCCTCACCCCCTAGCTGATTCAACGCTGCCTGATTGTCCACTCGCAGTGGCATCGGCTCTACGTGCTCGATGGCGAGTTCGTCTAGAAGTTCTCGAACCCCTAGTAACTCGGCGGCCATCAGCGAGGCCGCGGTGTACTCCGCCTCCATATAGGACAGCGATACACCGCCCTGCTTCTTGCAGGTCCAGCAGACAGGCATCCTATCCACAGTAACGAGTCCTCCAGTCACGGACTTCGTGTCCTGCTTGTCGGCCGCGAAGTCCGCGTCACTGTACGCGACGACTTCCAGCGGCTCCTCCGAACTCCTGTCTCCGTTCATCTGCAGACGCAGGTCCTTCGTTTACGACAAGTACCTGACTATGCGCTTTGCCAGCCTCCAGTCTGCCATCGACGGGCTGTGTGTCCGGCGTGACGCCTTGTGCACAGCGAACGCAATGTCGGGCCGCGTGCAACGCGCCACCCACATCAAACTTCCGACCAAAGACTGAAACTTCGCCACAGTCACCACGCTACCGTCTCTGACAACGGTAAGGTCTCGGCCGCATTCAACGGCAGGTCATTCCACATCAAGCCAATGGGCGTGCGCATCGGGTGCGCCGCCTCCATCTCGTACTCATTCAAGATGTCAGTGATCGCAACCTCCTGATCTAGATCGTATCCGTTCTCGTCACCATACGTGACGCGCGTCCCCAAGAACTCGCTCACCACTCCCAGGTCCTTCACAGACAGATCCGATAGCTCTCCAAAGAACGCATTCACCGCGTCTTGGCCCGTGCCGGTGACCAGCAGGTCGTCCACATAGACGCCTATGACGACCAGCACTCCTTGCTTCCGTCGATAGTAGACGCACATGTCCGTCAAGCTCTGTTCGAATCCCAAATCTACCAGCTTCTGGTGGAGCAGTTTGCTCCAGAGTCGCCCAGCCTGCTTTAGTCCATACAGCGCTTTCTTCAGCTCGAGAATCAGCTCGTCGTCACTCGTGGCGCTCAGCTGCATCTTAATTTCCTCCGATATGACCATTCCCTGCGGCAGCCGAATGTAGATGTCCAGTTCCGGCTCCTTCTCCGCCTTGACAGAGGCGTTTGGTACATCCCCGTGTCTTGCTGGGACTCCCCACTTCCTGGCCAAGCACAGGATGAGCTTCACACTGCACATGTCGATCACCGCGGCGAAGGTGATTCCATAGCTCACACCGAACTCTTGCTCATTCCCACAGGCCACGAGCCGCGCCTTCAGCCGTTCCATGAGTCCTGCAGCATCTCTTTTCGTCTTGAAGACCCATTTTGTATGCAGTGCACGCGCCCCACTACGTAGCCGCGTGACCTTCCACACTCCATTTTCCTCGAGTGCTTCGAGCTCCTCTTTCATGGCTTTCATCCATTTCCCACGGCGCTGGCTGCGCATTGCCTCTCGGTAGTTCCTCGGATCTACCTCCTTCACATTGTTACCACTCTGGTTTCTGGTTCCTTCTGCTGCACGAACTCGTCCATCTCCTCCACAGCCTTACGCGCGACCGAACGTGTCTCGTGACGCTCTCGCTGCCAGGTTTTCTTCTGTTTGAATCGCCTCTTTCCCTGTTTCCCGCGTCAGCCCCCGGCCGACGCGCTCTCAGTGGTGGCCGCCTCAGCGGCGTTCGCAGCTCCACCCGTGAACTCGTCCTCAACAGCACTGTCATCATCCTGCAGGTACAGCCGCTGCACCTGCTCGTTCTGGGTCTTGATAAGCGTCTCAATGTTCGTCACGTTTTGTGTTGTGACCACCACGCGGTCCTTTGGCAGGTAAACTCTGGATCCTTTCGTTTCTTCTCCAATGCCAACGATCATGCCCTGCTGAGCACGCTGCGAGAAATTCTTGTTCCGCGGGTCTCTATACACAGTACACGGGGAGCCAAAAACGACGATCTCGCCTAGTGCCGGTGTCTGCTTCATTAGTACCTTCTGCGGCGAAGCTCTGCCCGGGTTCGAGTTAGTCAGCGACCTGTTCAGAATGTAGGCCGCGTACTGTACAGCATCCCCACAAAAGTTTAATGGCAGTCCATAGGCGAAGATCATGCATCGTGTCATGTTCATTATGGTCCGATGCATGCGCTCAGCCTTTCCGTTGCTGGCTTGATTTCTGGCCTCGCTCCGCTGACGCACTACGCCGGTCTTCTTGCACAATAAGTCTACGTTTTGGTACTCTCCGCCCGAGTCCGTCCTCAGTACATAAATCCTGCTGTCGAACCGCTTCTCAAAAAACGTGAGGAAGTGTTCGAACTGCTTGGCGGCAGCATCTTCCGTTCGCGCCAGGATCACTCTGCAGTAATTGCTCTTATGATCGACGAAGTTTATCATGTAGCGGTTACTGAGACGATCTCGCGGCGTCATCGAATCCTTCAAGTCCGAGCAGATTACTCCACCAACTCGATCGATCGGCGAGTGGTCCCCAGTATTTTTCTGCGACTACCGGTTCTTCGTCTGTTTCCCCTGTGCGCAGGTTAAGCAGTTGACGCGGCGATGGTCCGTGAAAACGATACCCGAGCTCGGGTCCCGTGCAAGTTTCTCAACTGCGTCGTAGTTTAAGTGTCCGAACCTATTGTGGAACTCCACCAACGTGTCTTTCTGCACGTCATCCGACACCATTGCCGCCTCGGCCTCAGCCAGATCAAGTGCCGCCATAATTACTCCCGATGGGGCTGCTCCTTTCCGCTCTACGACGGCAGGCACGACTAGCACGCCATGCCGCAGATCCACGTCAAATGCTTCTCGCCCTCCGTCTACACCAGCAACGACGCGTCGTCCATCTCTGTATGTCAGCGTATACCCCTTCTTGTCAAGTTGGCCGTAGGAGATCAAGTTGTGCACAACGTTCTCGGCGTAATGCACGTCCATGAGCTTCACGATCTGCTCCGTGCCGCTCGCCATGACGCGCAGTGTGAGAGTCCCTTTCTTGCTGATCTTGAGTGGATTTCCGTCTGGCTGTACGCACTCGTCCAAGTACTCCTCGACGGCATCCAGCCAAGACGCATCGCTCACGAAGTGCCGACTGGACCCGCTGTCCAAGATCCACATCACGTCGGACTCGTCCGACGTCTCTCCTACTGACAGCGTGAGGTCAGGCTTCCTGCCGCCCCCTCGCGTCCGCTCAGGACATGCTGCGCGCAGATGTCCAGCTTTCCCGCACTGATGGCAGGTGCGTGTCGCCTTGCCGCGGCGCTCGACCACGGCGCCCACGACTTCTCTGCCGAGATTCTTGAGTTTGGCAGGTTCTAGTTCCCAGGCTTGTGCGAAGTGTGCCAACTCCTCAGCCTGCTGCAAGTAGCCCGCCCTTGTCCCATCTACTTTAGTCATTAGCACTGTACGCAAATCTACGGACGCGTACTGCACAATGTTGTTCAACACGAGGTAATCTGCCCCGCCACCGCATGCCTCTGATACGGCGACCAAGTACATATAGTTTTCGGGCCACGATCTCTTGCCTTCATTCGGCGCAGTGAGCAACTTCATTGCTTGCGCGGGGGTGATGCTGGTCTTGAACGTCTCGAGCATCCTCTCCATGACGTACTGCAGTGTGGGCAGTTGTGTCCACCAGGCATCTACTTGCTTGTTATAGTACCTTTCTGCAGTCCCCGCCAAGTAATGCCCCAGCAGATCCACCTCCACATCTTATGGCCACGCGAATCCACATGCTGACTGCACCAGCGCAACCTGTCTCTCGAAGCGTCGACCCCACTCGAGGAATCCAGATCCGAGCCCCACATACAACTCCTTGCCGTCGAATGGCCGGATCGTTAGCTTCTTCTGTCGCGCGTCCGGGTAGCCGACTCCTTGGTTCTGCTGCTGGAAATGCTCGCCTCCAGCCTGTGTCCGACCATCTCGTGGTGGCGCTGGTGCTGGTGCTGCCGGCTGCGCTCCTTGTGCTGCGGCGTACAGGCGCTGCAACTCAGACATTGGCATGCCGTAGCCAGGTTGCTGGTGTCCGAAGCACTGTGGTGCAGCAACTGGCCTACGCGGCGTCACTGTGAGCGGCGTCTGTGGCGACCCACCTAGCAAGTCGATATGCATTCTTGTCCCGCGGCCGAGTCCAGACGCAAAGAGACTGGAGTTCATGGGTGGTGTCGAAAGGCGATTCAGGCGCGCACGCCTTGCATCTTGGCCGTCCAACTGCTTCTCAAGTTTCTCATGCGACGCTTTTAGCTTGGTCTGCGACTCCTCAAGCCGCTCCAGCTGGCCCGCTACGCCCCGCAAGAGCGTCATCAGCTCTACGGCGGTTCCGGTGCATCAGCGTTGGCGTTGTTGCCGCTACCCCTTTCGTGAGCCACGGCGGTACTCACCTCCTCTGTGTCGTCGGCCATGCCGGTCCTTTCGCGACTGGCAACGGGCACTGTCGGCGTCGGCGCTGGCGCGCCATCGCCAGTGACCCCATCTGTGGCTCTGGTCATTTGGGCTCAAGACCCGATCCTCGGACAGGCTGCACTTCCGGTGCACTTGTGGATAACTACGCAAAAGAGAGAGTGAGATTAGATTCCTTATCCCTACTAACCTATGTCTTGCCTTTCAGGTGATTGCGCTGCTCGGCGCCTATCGTCCGCAGATCTCTGGTCCGGGTCTCCCCACTTCAACAACTAGTACACTGTAAGCGGCGCTCGACCATTGCATGATCTGCTGAGCAAATGACGCAATCGATCTCCTTCTTTGCGTATGCCGCAGAGCAGCAGAAGTCGACTGCACGGTGCTTTGCGAAACTGTCGTTACTTTCACGCTGTGCAAACAACGACCACGGTATGCGTGTCATTGCTCGCTGCTCCACCGGAAGTGGAAATGGAAGGCACGACGTGCATTGGTTGGTGTAGAGCTTAGAGACATGCATGCTTTAGATGAAGCCATCGAGATAATTTTGGCAAAGACGTTTGGGTTTAGCAAAGCCCGATTTATTTAAACGAGCCTCTGATTGCATGTGCTTATCTAGTGGCGCAAAAAGTATTTTGCTCGCACCCTGTTCTGTTTTGTTTTGACCCCAAAATCGCACCCCGGTCTCAAAATCGAATCTCCCGGGGACCCCCGGTCAGAGATGGCAGTACAGTGACTGCGCTGACGTCACACGGTCACTGAAATTGTAGGATTCGTTGCATCATTTCGGTGCCGAATTCGCCCAACTTCCACTGTTTAACATCGTGTACACCACATCATTTCCTTGTCAGAACCCTGTCACTCTTCATGTTCGTCTTCAACTTTTCAGCATCTCTCACAGGTTTCTACTGATTGTCACAGGTTTTCGCGCAATCACCTTCATTACGCATCCCATCATTGCAGTCGCCAATCCACCGTCTGCCCCTCAAAGCTCTTACCACGATGCTGTCCAAGGCTCTCCTTCGTCCCTCGCTGCATCGACCCACCGCCTCCATCATGAAGTACCACATCGGAGTACGTGAGACGCAGCTGGGCGCCGACGCGTTGGCCAAACAAAAGCAACAGCTGCGCACGCAAGGCGCCTCCGCTGTGAGCCTCGACACGCCAGTATTCCAGATCTTTGGCAGCAATACAGACATCGGCAAGACTATTGTGTCCGCCGGTATCTGTCGCAGTGCTGCCACCGCCGCAGCTAGCAATGGGGGACGCGTCGAGTACATTAAACCTCTTCAAACTGGCACAGACGATGACATTCCTGGCTCCTTCCCCGGTGACGCGTCCTTCATCGAGAAGCACGCGCTGCTTATGAACCAGAAACAGGGCGATCTTCAGTGCTCCACGTTGTTCTCATGGAAGAACCCCGTATCCCCACATCTCGCCGCGCAGATGGAGGGGTACACCATCACGGACGAGAAGCTACTGGAGTTGTTGTCTGACAAGCTAAAGGCAATTAACCAGGTCAATGGAGCTAGCGCAGCTGACAGTCTCGTGCTCGTAGAGACAGCAGGAGGCGTATGCAGCCCCTCGGCCTCAATGAGGTTCCAGGTGGACGTGTATCGAGGCATGAGACTGCCTGTAGTGCTCGTAGGAGATGGCAAACTCGGCGGTATCTCCACGACCATGTCAGCATTAGAAACGCTGCTGATTCGCGGATATGACGTCGCTGCCATCTGCTTAATCGAGCAAGACGGTCTGGACAACAAGGCGGCACTTGAGCCACGCACAAGCGAGCTCGGTATCCCAATCTTCACCATGAACGCTGTGCCGCCCATGCCGGAGCCCCTGGACCAGTGGTTCGATGAACACGACACCGTGTTTGCTGACGTCAACAAAGCACTTAACTCGTTCCAAAAGACTCGATTAGAGAACTTCAAACGCATGGAAGAGCGTGCCGAGCAAGTGTTCTGGTGGCCCTTCACGCAACATAAGAAAGCTGGCGGGTTGTCTATGATCGACTCGGCTCATGGTGACGAGTTCAGTGTCTACCGCCCGGATAGCAACACAGTGGAGCCTCTATTTGATGCCTGCGCGAGTTGGTGGACACAAGGTGTCGGACATGGCAACGCGAAGATGGCGACGGCCTTGGCGTACGCTGCAGGTCGCTACGGCCACGTCATGTTCCCGGAGAACGCCCACGAGCCTGCTCTCCAGCTGAGCGAGAAGCTCCTTGCATCAGTGGGTAAAGGCTGGGCCTCTCGCGTTTACTACTCGGACGACGGCTCCACAGCCGTTGAGGTGGCTCTGAAGATGGCGTTCCGGAAGTACGTACTGGACCATAAGCTCGAGTACAGTGGGTTTATGTCGGATGAAGCCAAGATGGTCACTCTAGCTCAAGCCAATTGCTACCATGGCGACACGTTGGGAGTCATGAACGTGGCGGAGAAGAGCGTGTTCAACGAGAAACAGCACCCGTGGTATCGTCCGGAAGGAGTCTTTCTTAAGGTCCCGACGATGGCTCTACGTGACGGCGAGTACGTGGTTTCTATCGACCCGGAGATAGTCGGTAACGCTAGCACCGAGGAGAAGCTGTCGTCTTTGAACGCTGCGTTCGATGTCTCTCGAGACCAGAGCTCGCTGGCGCGTGTTTACCGTAAACATGTAGCCAAGATGATTGACGAGACCGAAGCGAAGAACGTACGCGTCGGTTCTGCACTCATTGAGCCTGTGCTGATGGGCTCTGGCGGCATGTTCCTGGTGGATCCACTGTACCAACGTATGCTGGTTCAGGAGTGTCGTGCTCGTAAGATTCCCGTGATTTACGACGAAGTATTCTCGGGTTGGTGGCGTCTAGGAGTCGAGTCTGCACGCGACTTACTCGGTGTCGATCCCGATATTGCGTGCTATGCGAAACTACTGACTGGTGGCGTGGTGCCGATGGCTGCGACGCTGGCTTCGGAGGAGGTTTTCAACACGTTTTACGCCGATTCCAAGGGTGAAGCGCTGCTTCATGGTCACTCCTTCACCGCGTATCCCATGGGCTGTGCGGCTGCCGTGACAGCGTTGGATATGTACGAGATCTTCAACAATGCCAGTGGCTCTACCAAGGACGCCACGCGCGCTTACTGGGACGTGGACGCCATTACGGAGCTGTCGAGTCGTCCGTATATTGAACGCACGTTCGCTATCGGCACAGTGGCGTGTGTGGAGCTAGCGTCCGAGGACGCTGGATACGCATCCACTGAAGCTGCCGAGCTTATCCAGGTGCTGCGTAAGAACGGCGTGTACGCTCGCTCGCTCGGCAATGTGCTGTACATGATGTGCTCTCCTCTTACGACCCAGGAAGACTGCAACAAGTACCTTACGACTTTGATTGATCAGATTGAGATCCTGCAGGCCAACAAGTAAGCGACTCAGGATTTATTAGGGAAGTTAAGGAATATAAAGTTTTTTTTTTGCTAGTTGGAAACTGATTTAGGAGATGACACATCCTGGATCGGAGGTCTGCGTCCCATGTGCGTCCAGTCGCTTCTTGTCGATGAGGATGTTGAGCTCCACCATGGCGTCGTTGAACCGGCTGATGAATTTCTGGCGATCAGGTAGCGCTCGCATCTCTCGGTCGTGGATTAGTCGGTTGCGCAACGTTGCAACGTAGCGAATGGAACGGACTGTGGGAATCGGGATAGAACTCTCCACGGACGACACCTTCTCGTGCAGCCCTTGGCCGTGTGCATTGAACTCTTTCTCAAGCAGATATTCGAGCTCCTTGGAGGCCTCGATGGCTAGTTGATAGTCGTTGTTCGAGTGCACGAACCCCTTGCTCGGAGCATTTCCCATTGCTGCGCTCAGGAATGCTTTTAATCTATTGACTGAAGTGCACCACATAAAAACAACTTCAACATACCGGCTTTTTAATACCGTATTCCTTATGTGATTGGCGACAGTCAAATTCTTGAGGTGGTCCAGCCTTTCTGCCAGCATAAAAGATACCTGCATAAAAAAAGCTATATAACATGCTCAAAATTATATCGGTCGCCAAGCACATAAAGCGCGACGACACGAAATTTAAATCAATTTGATTGGCTGCTGGATTTGTCGCTAATGACCGAGCGTCGCCAATCACATAAGGAATACGGTAAATCAAAATGACCGTTGTTGCAGGCACTGAATGGAGTGTACATAATCGGGGCGTCGTGTTACCCACTGAGCGGCACCATAGGCACCGGCGTGCCTTAAGGCACTTTATTTGGTGCAAGAGGTACCGATTTCAGAAAAGGGGGTAATATAAAAGAATACATTTCAAAAATTTCCTCAAATTTAGAGATTGCGATGAGTGGTGGTGGTGGATTGAAATACAAGGTGTTACGCGAAGGTTGCACAGTTTATAAAACACATTGTGAATGTTGATCGAATGTACAGATAACTTCCAAACCATTTTACGGGGCGCCTATGAGGGAGATTTTAGGCCGCTTGTATAAGAGCTTCGAGCGTCACTTGTACTATGGAGTTTCCAATTTGAAGAAATGCCACCGATGAGTTACAGTGCTCCTACTTATCTCAAAGAGCAAACGGCTACCCTGATGAGCTGTCATTAACTCGTCTTACCAGTTTATTCCTGTAAATGATACTGGACACGTGAGATATCAACGAATTGTGTTTTGTACTGTAAGGTAAACATAGTGCTATCATCTGCAAGAGCGCTACGGTATACACTTCAGTAGATAGCGCAGCCGCATAAAGCGCAACATTGCGGGGCCTGGCTTGTTGGGCATAGAAATACCACGAATGTAGCACTCAAAGAAGAGGAGTACCATGACGCCGCAATTGGCTCCATCTGGCTGGCGTGGCTTGGTTTCCTTCTTGAGCCTCATGTTGGCACGCAATTCTCCGAATAGATCCTTTAGTAAATCATCGCACATGCCGTAATAATTGGTCTTCGTAGCTTGCAATGGGTCGAATATCGTGACTGATCTGGTTTCAGGGCGAAAATCAAACACAATCCCACACCAGTGATTGTTATCCACGTGTAACCCCATCAATACCAGCTGATTGGCGGAATCAAAAGGAGTACCACTGCGTATAACGCGTAGTTTATCTTCTCGGTCGTAAAACCGATGAAATATCGGATCGATAATTCCCACTTTGGTGTTTTCCTTTTGAAGTAGTACCAGCCCTTGAGCCATGCATGCATCATCTAACCATTTATTTCCACGTAACGTGAGTAGCGAGAGTGACGATAGAGAACCAAACGGTGGACGCGGTCCTCCGCGCAATAATAATGTCTTGATTTTCTGCTCACGCATACCGATGTCATCACTCACGCCGTCCAAAAGTTCATCTGGCAATGACAACCGTTTGTTGCTGGTATTGACAGCCCAAACCACAGTATCTTCCACGTCCGTAATGCACTTCAAAGCACGGTGCCAGCGATCCATCGCGTTGATATCCCTTAGTTGATAGATACCAAAGCGAGGTACTCGTACTCCTACGCCATCTTCGCCACAGACCACAGGTACGGCTTTCCGAAACTGCTGAATTGCACTCTGTGCTTTCGTCACAAACCACTGCGGGAAAATGTAGCGAATGTCCTTTTCGCTCTCCTCGGATGTGAAAATTCCAGCAATAGCCTTCTTAGATTGTGGGACCGATCGTTCCGAGAGCGACTGCGTCGACGACTTGATATCAATGTAGCTGTAGTCCCTATCCAGAAGTTTGACGAGATTATTTAGGCTCGGCACAGGCACCAATGTTCCTTGAACTAATTTTGTCGCCTTTTCCTTTCCACGAGTCATGCGCTCCTTCTTCCCGGACACTTTCTGCTGTTTTCGCACTTTAGGGCGCCCACGGCTCTTCGCACTTTTACTGATCTTGAATGTCGCCGGTGTAGATGTGTCAGAGTTCTCGCTAGCCGAGCTTGTGGGTTGTCGCTTCGACAGGATGCTTGTTGGCGCCGTTTCTACATCCTTTGCGCGATTGGTATCCTCAGTCACCGTAGGTACAGATGAACCCTTCTGAGAGCCTGTAGGCACTCCATCAGTACCTGTAGCCACTGCAGCTTCTCCTGTGGTACCTGCAGCCACTCCGCTGGTACCTGAAGCCACTGGAGGTGTTCCTGTGGTACTTGTAGCCACTCCAGTTGTATTTGACGTCACGGTATTAATACTCCCTGGCACAGCATCTGTAGTTGTAGTCTCAGTATTCATAGCGTCGCACAGGTGTGGGTGTGCTTGCGGCACGTCATCAGAATAGTCACATTCAGGACTTTGTTCGAGAATTTTGGGGGAAACAGGATCCAATTCTTGATCGGATGTTGCGGTGCCGCTTGCATCGACAGCAGAAGGTAGGTCGTACGAAGAAATCGATAACTGAGAAAGTGGGTCAATCCATTGACCTTCACGACCCACGAACGGTGCAACCCCGTCCTTGATGATCTCCTCAAACTTGTCCAACGCTGCCAGCATCTCATTGAAGACTGCTGTACCATTACGGCTCATAATGTCAGCGATCTGAGTACCGCGTCGACAAGCCGTACTGAATTTGGTGGTGCCATTGAGAACCTTGTGTTTGCTTGACACCATCATCGACTCACGGATTTGGAAGGACTTGCGTGCGATCTGATCTTGGGGGGCGTCTTCCTCTTCAGCAGGTTGATTCAGCTTACACGACAATCTCCATCGCTGGGCAATGTGCAGAATCGGAATTACATTCTTACCATTGCTCAATCTCCAGTACATGACGTGACGACAAGGAAGAAGCGTGGTACGCATGAAAACGCAAGAGCAGCGATATACCTATCATTCGTACCAATACAAAGACAATTAGTCAATAATTAAGATAAATATTGCTAGCATCAACTATAAAACTTACCGACGTATCGACATGATAGGCGTTATTGTCGCTACCGCACGATACGGTGAACATGTTGGGCGTCACTTCGGTGACCTCGTAGTGGGTAGCTCGGTCCTTTGCAATCCAGTACTGTTGCTCAATCTGACGGTAGGCGTGTGGGCTCACCTCCTGTGATAGTCGCTCCAGCTCTTTATCCGCGCCCTGATATCGCATGTAGCCCACCGCTGTCATATTTTTACTGTATTCCATCTCTGCAACTGCCTGCAGAAATATCAGTGTATCCACACATTCGTCAAGAGGCATCTCAGGCTTCAGGATTTCCTTAAGATGCCCCCACGATGCCTCCAAGCTATCGCATAACACACAAACGTTAGCGTCAAATTAAATGCAGAAGCCTTAACTCCATAAATTCTTACCGGTTATTTGTGTGATTTTCAAGATGCGGTACGTCTGAACGGGCGTAGAGAGCCCAACGCTCCTTCTGTTGGTCCCAATTCTTCATAAAATAACGGAGAAACGGGTGCTTTGGGTCTGGGATCGCGTCCGTAGAGCGTAACTGAACGTTATCCAAGAGGAAATACAGGTACTTGAGATACCTTGTGTAATCTTCACTTGTGGTTGCTGTTCTCATCATATCCACTGCGTCTTCTACTTGATCCATGTCGAAGCTGCTTGGCCCTCCGTACTCACTCTTTGACATCTCCGACCGGATGTATTTCTTGAGATGGAAGTGACAGAGAATCACTTTAACGTTTGGAAAGTGCGCCTCCAAAAGGCTCAGCTCACCCATATCTTTGTCGATCACGATGACACGAATCTCCTCCCACGACGGATTTGAAAACTTGAAAGATTCGATCGCATCGGTAAGACACTCCGCACTCTCATTTTCCATTAGGCTGTGCTGCACATACTGGCCCTAGGCACGCAAACGGTAACATTAGTACCTTTCGGTACCTACAGGTACATCTGAGGGTAACCCTTGTACATTACGTGTCTATAGTCACCAACAGGTACCTCTAGACACGTAGACTTACATGGCCGTACACATCATGTATCATGAACGAGAATAGCTTGTACCTCGAGTCGTTCGTGTTGTGCGTCGCGTCGATCAACAGCACCTCCGGAAAAGCCTTGAACCAGCGACGCATCTGGCGCGTCTGCAGCGTGATTGTCTGCGCCAAAGATTCGTCATCAACAAACACAGAAGCTCGGTTACCCCGCCGTCCACAAAATTCCCGCATTAGAGATTCAAGTCGCTGCTCTACGGTTCTGGAACCGCGCCGCTTATCTCTCATTCTGGCAACCATGTTGTGGACGTCACGGAGCGTCACGTTCTGACCTATAAACGGATTCATCAGAAATAGAAGCTAAAGCAAGACGAAAGTCATGTATACGTACCCGTCTTCTCGCGCAGAAACTGCATGATCCGCTTGGGTTTCGAACCCGACGCTTGCAACACGTCCACGAACGCAAGTAGCATTGGATCCTCGACACGCCGCACCGACGAATGGTTCTCGTACACAGCTCGGTCGACGCGATGATTATGGCTGATGCTGTAGCCAGTAACGCGCACCATGAATTCTGCTTATCTCTGTTCCACGTCACAGCAGCCTTGATATCCGCCTTGCACTCAGTCGATTTGCCGAAGTAGCTCTTTCGTTGACCAGTACTGCGACTTTTTCGACGCCATCCGTGCGTGCAGATAAGTTTCATCCAATAGGTTTTGAATTCATCTGGGATAAGCGAGGGCGGTGAATCGGACGTCTCTCCCGATGTGTTGTCAACAATAGCTCTGATCTCCGTGTTACGACGGGCCACCGACGTCGAACTACGGAGTCGAAAGAGCTGGTGTGTCCTCTCCTGATACTCGCCCATGTAGCTGTTGAATGCGTCCCAGTTTTCATGCCATTCCTGGTCGATTGGTGAGGCCTCCCACACGCTGGCGGATGGCACGTGCGCCTCTGGTTCGCTTTCACTCATAGACCGTCTCCTGTGCGGTTACAATATCTCTTAGCAACAATAACAACCAACACAAGCGCAATAACTTAACGTACACAAATAGCGACCCAAGGTCGACTTGAGGCCTAGACGCGCGAAAATCCAAATGAGCGGCTCCAAATGAGCGGCTCTGAACGTTTTGCGGAGGGACCAAAAGGGGGGGGTCTGATTTCAGATTTTCGAAATTTTGAAATATCTGGTAATATATCAAGGTAATTTACCGATTGGGTACCGTAAAAGTCCTTTTAGGTGCGATCTCACTCAGTGCCTCTATTCACTCTCAATCAAAATTCGTTTTCTGATTATCAAGCACACGGCTAGTTAGCCAATCAGAGAGATGCATTTAACCCAGGACTCAATAATTGAATTAGAAGGCATTTACTAAGCACGAGTGCGCTTGTAGAGATTAGACTTCGCTCCTTCCTGTCGTTGCCATTTTTTGAGAATATTTGAAAATGCTTAACGGTCACCTGGAATGGGCTTGTGAATTATGATATTGACTGTGTTGTACAGTACATTACATGGATGTCTGTCCAAGAAACCAGCACAAGATGGAGGTCATCGTTTACCTAGATCAGGGTATTAATAGCATGGAAAAAACTGTATCGCACTTCTAATCTGGGCTAAGTAACGACCGGTCACGAGGCAAAGGAAAACGCCAATTCTACGCCTGAAAGGCGATACGGGCCACAATCGAAGCCAAGTGTGCGAGCGAGTCGTAGCATGGGTGCAACGCTGCATCCTGGTGCTGAGGAGCATCTTGTCAAGTGGATTGATTACCTTAGTGGTGATGGAGTGCCCGTCACCTCCATCATGCGCAAGTTAAAGGTTACAGAAGTATCCTGTGGCTGCCAGCTCCCACACGATGCTTTCATATCTACGTGGAGCTAGTCCAACTTGTGGCGATGCATGCGTCGCCACAAGCTCGTCATACACTGCAGAACGCGCGTCGAACAATCTACTCATGTCGAAGCCACTGCTACATCAGAGATCTTCAGCGCGCGGTGGTGCATGAAAAATGATAGAGATCAAAATTAAAAATGTACAGACTCCGCCCAGAAACTGAAAAGGGTGGACCTTCAAAGTTCCCCCAGGTTATAAATTATGTACCGAATATGTAATATCACAATGCAAATGTCTCACATTTATTTGTCAAATTAAAACGTCGCTCATTCTCACTTGGTGTCGACGCGTGGGGGGAGGGTTGTTCTCCTTCTCCTCTGAAAATACTATCCCGCTCTTCATGAAGCGTGACATCCACCCGTCAGATAGTTTCAGAGGAGGAGGGTGCTTTAGGCTCGCCATAATAGGCTGGGCCTTCTTCGTAATGAGCCGACGATAAAGACATGCATGAGCACTCTGACACTCCATCACAAACTCGCCAAGCTGGATCTCAAGCTCCGGGCAGCGTACACGAGATATCCGTCCTTTAGCGGTGGTAGCAGTTTGAAGCTTAGCCTTGATGATTGCTGCGTCCCGCAGGACCCTAAAGATTGTAGCATCGGCTGGAGGGTGCGAAAGCTCGAACGCATGTAGCGCCCAGCGCGCCAATTCGGACAGTGTCAGGGAGGGACAGCGACAATGTTTTTCAATAATCTCGCACTTCTGGTTAATAGTTAGCCAGAGACCTTTTGTGCCTTTCGTCATGTTCTGCTCTGCTCGAAGACGTGCAATGATGCAATTGGCGGTAGGATTCGAAATTCAAACAGTTAGTGTGAACCACATTTGCGTGAGACAGACATCACCTCCTAAATATGCTAAGCCTGATACAGCCGATTTTGAAAGGTTATAAGCAGGAAGTAGTTTTCAGTTTCTGGGCGGAGTCTGTATTCAGCCCGGACCAAAACGGTAAGCTTCATTCGTTTGTCGCGTGTGATATTGAGCTAACTAGCAATACATGTTCAGAAGTAAACTTCAAGTAAATTCCCACCCAGAATGTAGCAGCACGTAGTGCAAAAACCGTGTGGGTTCGATGTGCAGGCAAAACGAAGGAGCGAGCGACGGTCATGCTACTGGCTGCTAGAGATGGAAACAAGTTTGACCTCTTTTTCTTACTCAAAACCAAGCCTTCCAAGGTTGCTATGACGGCGGAAAAAAAACATCAGCGACGCGCCATCGGTTCAGGCGTTTGCTATGGGCGGAACTCGATCCACTTCAACGTGGTGTACAGATATATGGAAACGCAACAGCTTGGTACAACAGTGAGCTATCTACTGCATCGTTCAGCTACCATTTTCTCGGAAGGCCGAACATACACGAGCCCGTCCTGCTGCTGCGGGATGATTTTTCAGGCCACTGGCACCAGGACGTACAGATCTTCGCTAGGCTACTGAACGTCGAGCTACTGAAGGTCCGTCCTACGTCAGCCAGTCTGCTGATGGCGTGTGAAATCAGCCTGTCAAGGCACGACTTCGCCATGAGTGGGTAGACTTCTTAGTGGCGCAAGCTCGCGCTACAGGTGAGGCGGTGGGCAACCCCTTGTCCAACGCGTCGGTGTGGTCGGCACCAATGCTGCCTTGTCCAAGTTGCGGGGTCGCCGTGCTAGCGCTGCAACATTCGAGTCGTCGCTGGTGTATCCACTAGTGCGACCCACTTAACGGTACCAACAAATATTAAGCTACCCTAGCGTCCTACTCTTCGGTGTGGTCGGCGCCAATGCTGCCCAGACCAAGTCGTCTGTTCACGATGACGCCGCCAACACGTGCCAATCTAGTGCTTTGAAGAAAGTTTGCATGGGCATCTCTTTCCGAGGCGACGGTAAAGGCATGCTTTACGAAGGCGAGACTTTATGTTACCGTAGAGCCCGGTGTTAACATGAAAACAAACTTGGCTTAAAGCCCTGATCCAGATGGGGGGCTTGCATTACATGCTTTTGCGCGCGTACGCGATCTCCACCGACCCTATCGATTTCACCAAGGGTACTCAAGAAACATGAACGTCTACGAGGAGGCCACAGTCTACACTTAGCACAGGAAAGCAAACTAGCAAGGTTGGCGATCATTTGCATAGATTACACTCTTAACAGCGTTAAAACACACTTATGATGCATCACCTCCATCATCACCCCCCCCCCCCCCCCCACCCCACCCCCCACCATCTCTGTTGTTGACCTCGTACTACCACCGTGCAACGCCGCCGCTGCCACCGCGAAGCTGTCAGCGCGACCACCGAAGAGCGACCTCTCGGGCGATGGCGTCTTTTCGCGCTGAACTTGAAATATACCACTGGGAAAAGGCGGACCCCATTTCTCTTGAAAGAGGCTTTCTCGCTATGCTACAGTGGTAGGTCGTGTGACCTGCACAGTACATAGAGGTAGCGAAACTTAGACGTAGTGATAGTGCAGCTGCAGCAGCAAATTAGAGGAGCTTACCCTTTGAGTGTTGGACGGGGAATTAATCAAACGGCGACAGCCCTCTTAGAAGCCCCAGTGTCTTTACCACCACTCGAGTCAGCGTTGAAGGGATTTGAACCAGCCGTGTTGGCAGCGAGGTAAGCAGCCAGAATGGCTTTGCGCTGTAGCGCAAAATACACCTTAGATTCTTCGCTGCCTGGGGACTGCATGAAAATGCTGTAGTGCAACTGCTGTTCGAGAATTGCAGCTTTTTTTCGATGCAGCTACAAACCGCTCGTGAACATGATCAGGTACATCAGACCCTTGCTGTTTTCCCGCCTTCGCTTTCTTCACCCCAATTGGTCGGACCACCCCTGGGGCTTCCGCTGCGCTGCGTTTTGTGCCACCGCTAGATGTCAGCTGGCTTGTCCATTTTGGCGTGTCCTTCAAAGTCTCCCACGCGCTCAAAAACTCGAACTCCTTTTTGTGGCGATCAGCGTAGACCTCCATTGTGCTCTTCACGTACATGTATTCGTTTCAACCCGAGCGCTCCCTGCTCTTCAACTTCGAGTACAGACCAGAAAACTTTGTCACCTCAGGCAGCAATTTCTTCCATCTGGCCACGATGGCGCTCTCAGAACAAGAGTCTGCTTCCGCCGGCTTGTGTTCCAACCAATGCGTGTAAATTCTGCTGTAAAATGTGTTTTCTTCTGACTCGCGCCTCGCACTGGGTCCAGGGATGTCGCCAACCAAGACCTGCACAGCTGTACGGTCTTAGCGTCACTCCATTCAGCTCCCTTTCCATGAGATCTTTGTACTAGTGGTGTTGCGTGCCTTTGAAGTGTTCGAATCTTCGCGCTCTTGTTGAAGTGTGTGAATCACACAATCCTATAGAACTGAAGTCTTAACTTGAAAGACTTTTGGGACTTGGTGAAGTTAAGACTCTCGTTAGGACCTGCCGCTGTGGACATAAGACTCGAGCTAAGTCTCAACTGCGCTACATTTGGCATAAAACCGCCTTTAAGACCTGCCGCTGGAGATTCCCTTAGGACACCCACCCACCCCACCCTCAATTAGCGCTTTACACAATGAGTCCAACAATGAGGGGTGCGGTGAGACCAAAAATAACTAGTAACACAGCGCAGTAATTTACCCGGAAAAAGATGGCTACAAATTATTTCGCAGTCACATGTACATGAACTGTCCTATGTGCCCATCCAAAACAACAATCATCCTGTCCGTCAGGTGGATAGTGTGAGTTCAGCGATACGGTACTGTATCTATCCGACAATGCATTATAGCCAATAAGGGTTGAGTAGATAGATTTTCCAGAAAGCAATTGCCATATCTTACACCGGATGGGTGGTTAACGAAGTGGCGAACTTTGGTCGGACGCAATAATATCTGGTACTGGCACTAGATCACATTCATTTTCCAAATCACCTCAGGGAAATTAAAAGCACAGCAAAATTGGCGGGAGACGGCTCGCGGGTACAAGCGCTTGGTGCCCACGCATCAGTTTCAACTGGATGTAGTGCTCTTCTTTTGAAAGGTCAGCAGTATGAGGTCGACGTTCATCAAATTCTACTCAGATTGGCGTGGTTCTTGGCTGCAAATTAAGCGTACGAGCATCTACCTGTGATACAAGGAAAAGAGCAGCTACTACAGTTGTGTAAACGTCTTCATCGGCTAAGCTTCGTAAGATCCGTGCAGTCGAGACCGGCACAACCCTTCTGGCTAATGCTGAAGTGCGTATCGTTAAGTAGATTTAACGCGTCGTACTCAAGGTCTCCCGATGTCAGCCTTGATACTGCACTTGATAGCTCTGTTGGTGGCCCACGACTTCGTTAATCCCAGAAAATGTTTATACAGCATCTCGAGGGTGAGTGAAAAGATTTATAAAGTGGCACCGCCTGGTACTGCGTGCGCAGACTAGTCAAGGTCAGATGAGACCATAAGACGCTGACACTGCAATGAAGATCTTCAATGTCAAGATGAAGCATAGGATGGTGAAGCTCGGCGTTGACGTTGTGTATAACGCTTACCAAAACCCATTTTTCTTTGAGTATCGGTCAACGTCTACAAACACTACAAATCTCCATTATCTTGTATATACGAGCTGATACGAACCTTCATCGAGACACAGACTGTCTTCTTTAGTTTCTTCATTCAGTATGGCATCTTGCTGGCGATCGCTTTACTGCCTCTGAATGTTGTTTTGGGTATCATTGGCGTCCGGAAATTTGTCATTCAGGTTGCGCCGAGTTTGAGTTGATGAAGCTACAACATACAAGCAGTAGTACACATTATTGAGTTGAACATCAATTGCAGAAGGTTGCATACAGGTCATACCATATGAGCTAGCATTGTCCTCGTCTTCAGCTGAAGAAATACTCCCACTTTCAAAGGTTGTGCCGTGTGGCGACACACCCTGAATTATACTGGTGTGGGAGTTCGAAGAAGCCGGTGTCGCTGGCACCGGTCCTGCTCGACGTGTATCTGAGCCATCTGTACATGATAGATGAACAATACAAGTTTAAAACTCATCTAAACTCGTACATACACACACAACAGCATATACCTTCTTGCGTTGAGGGGACATTCGCATCATTCATATTGTTTGGCGTTGCACTAGCCGTTGTTGCTTGTTCCGGTGCTGCATCCGGACCACCTGTACACGATAGAGGAACGATACAAGTTTAGCACCCATCTAAACGTGTACATACACACTCAATAGCTCATACCTTCTTGCGTTGAGGGGACATTCGCATGCAGGTTTTCGTTTGAAACTTCGAGTCAAAAATCCTTAACGTGGACCGTACACGTTAAGGATTTCCTGATATCTTGTACGGTCCACGGTCTCGCATTCAAGGAGTTAATACGTTCCAAACTAACAAGAGCTCTATTAGGACATCAGCACTGCTCAATTTTTGCTTTGGCTGCTGAATCAGCAGCCAAAGCAAAACTTGATAATGCTTTATAGCGGTTATTTATGAGAGCCCCGGGGTCCCGCCAACTGCTTCATGTGTCTGTGTCACCAGAGAAGTGTTTTTTTTCATTACTTTAAGCCAGCTACAGAGAATTTGCCACATCCATACAAATTCGGCTGCGCTTTCGCTTCGTGAACACAGATACATCCACTCCATGTTCGCATAATACAAAGTAAATGTTATTCCGCTATATAAATGGGCGTGTTATTAAAGTGGAAGCAGTAAGTGGATGTACCCAGGGCATGGGAAAAATATTAAAATATCACTATTATGGGTATTATATTTACGATATATATATGAATTACAAAAAACAAGGTACATATTTTAACCCTTTCGCGGCAAAAGGGCGCAGAAGTCGCCCTTTTAGTGGTTTGTGAAGAGCAGTAGGAATCAGCCTCTTAAAAGGCGCATTTTTCGCCCTTTAACGGAAGTTCAACTATCTGTTGCGACATAATATTTAAAGTACGATTCGTAATCATTTTAAGTTTTCTTTAATCTTGTCAAACTCAAGTTGCAGATTGCATCAACATCCTATCTTAAATTATTTGTTACAACAGTTAGTTCAAAAGGAGTACCGTGAGCAGGGGTTAATGGTAACTCCAAAATCGGTGAAGTTAATATTGTGAAAATATCACCTGTAGACCAGTTAATATAAAAAATATCACCTAATATTTTCTTCTGAGACAATATGATATTATTAAATATCAACTTAATATAAGTTAATATGATATTATATTTTTCAATGATTGCGTAATCGGGCTACATTAACCAATCAGATGTGCTCGACTAGCTGACATATTACTAATCAACCGTGAGGGAGGGACAATTGTGAGAGTGACGGCAAGGTTGGCGTCGTGTGTTGGCACTGCTGAGCGGATTAATCTAGCGCCACAGGCAGCAGGTTTATTAGACGCACGATGTCGACGAGGAGATCGGTAGAGAACAAGAACAAATGTCTTGATTTCGCTCTTCCAACGTTAAACAGCTGCAAGCGTTTGCAGTTTTCCATCTCGATCGCCTTTGTCTGTGTCACAGTGAAATACTAGAGCAAATACTCGTCAGTCTTAAAGCCTACTGCTTTTCTAGAACCTGATCGAAAAAGTTATTTGGCTCCGCTCGGTTCACAGAGGGTAAGCTGGCAAGAAACGTACTTAAGTGGGAAAATATCATAAAATATCAAGTAGTATCTAATATTTTTCAGTTCTCCGAGTTAATAAAAAAATATTATGTTAACTTTTGCAAAAATGAGTTACTATTAATATTTAATATCGAAAATAGTACTATTACTATCAAAAATATCATATGATATTTGGTGAGGGCGAGAAATGCCCCTTTAAATATAAATGACTTCTAGCTGTATGCTTTAGTCTATACAAGGCGCGCGAAAGGGTTAATTGCAATAATAACTGTATTTTTTGTACGGAATTATTTACTATTGGAATCTGGATATTATATCCTTATTATCGAGAGAATTTTTCAGCAATATAATAAAAGATTTATTTCCCATGCCCTGGAAGTACCGACTCCCAGTTCAACGGGTGTCAATGCATCTTGAGCTGATCCCACAATGTATCGACCAGGCTACACCGTACCACCACAAACGACGAGCGACCAAGCTGCGATACACCAGCTCCACAGAAAACATTGAAGTGGGCGACGTCACAGGGCAGTGCCATGATGGCACTCTTGTCAGATCTAAAATACAATATATCTACCTATACCAAAATATTAATTTGGCCTACGGCAGTTTTGAGATCACCTGCGGCGACTGCACTTCTACATGTACTCAGTAGATTGTTTGATCTACACCGAGTACAGTGCATTGTACTGTACTCGGTGTAGCTCAAACAATCCACCTACGGCAAGTGCAGTTGCAGTTGTTCTCTCGAGGATGGAGTGCTTACAGATGAGGCAAGAGATCACTGATTTGATGCCTTTCCTTTAGAGATTTATGCATCAAATAGAGCAGTCTAAGCTTCGTCGGAACAATTCGCCAATGGCGGCCGCCGCCAGGGCATTGAACGCCCCCTCCTCTCCAACCTGAAAGTGCACGATCTATCGTTGCGACGCGGCTGTACGGTAATAATTTTACTTCCCACGTAAAGCACTGCAAAGCGCTCTTTGGACTTAGTCAAATGCTGTAGAGAGAGCTCTACGCTTACAAAGATTTTGCCCTTCGGTGCGCCAGCCGATAGAGGCTGTATCATACAGCCTAAATCAAAATCTGCAACGTCGACCGTTTCAGCAGTGCCTGTAACGCTCAAGTCCACCCTTCGGAAACCGCTGAAAGGACGCTCACTGCTACACCCGATTATCACAGCTAAAAGTGAATCTACTTTTCATTCAAAGGGCTCAAACAGCTGCTTTTGAAGTCGGTTACAGCAGTAAAAGTATCCTCGAGGTCTGATTTGCAAAAGAACATCGAAAGAATGCGGTGGGCCGGCCAATTGAAAAATCAGGTTTCGATAGTGCAAAAAATACGCAAGCAGGTCCTCAATTAGCAACTGCTGATTATTGCTTTTTTTTTTAGTTGCTAATTTAGGTGCACGCAAAAGCTCAAATATCCGCTTTTCGCCTGGACAATCACCAAATTGCCTCTCGTGCGGGTCTCTGCCACGGCTCGCCTGGCTGCTATGACTTTGTGCTTGATGGGCACCTTGCCGTTATAACTTGAGCCGTCTACTGCGGCGAAGCTTCCTTGGCGGGCGTCGCAGCAGGCCGCCGGCAACGGACGGGGCGCCGCGTGCCTCATGCTCGTGATCTCGCTCACTCGCTGGCTTGCGCCTTCATTGCCGCTTGATTGTTCCTACACGCCGCATAAGTGCAACTCGACTCTCGATAGTACCTGCCTGCGTTCTGTTGGTCGAATTGAGACGCTTGCAGCCACTTCCACTATCAACGCTGCTGCGATGGGGAACAGCGGGAGCTGCCCAGTCTACGACGGAAATTTCGTGCGCGCCGACTTCGGCGCAGTGAACTGCGGTGCCTGCCCTCCTCCAGTCTCGACAAGTGAAGATTCCTGGCTCATTTTTCATCTCTTGGTGAGCTTCGTACTTGTTGCCTACGTACGCTGGAGCCGCGTAGTCATCCACAACCACGCCTGCAACGAACGCGAGTTGCCTGCGTGTTGCCAACGGCAACTATGTAAACATACACAGGACCACACAGTTGAGGAACAAACCGAGACGATACCTGCGAAAGAAGAAATCAGTAGCAACACTGATGTAAAGGAGGACGAGGTGTTACCACCCACACCAACCTTATCAGCCGAAGATGAACGTGCTGCAGCGAGACTGACCGCCCTTCGGACCGAATACGCCTCTTTCCTCCAGATGCTCAAAGTGGGTCTACCACGGGTCGTAGTTGACCACAAAATGCGGGCTGAAAGCAAGGACCCGAGCGTATTAGACGAACTGATTGCAACAACGACAAAGGCAAAGAAAGTGCCAGCGCCTATTGAAATCCCAAAGGTGCAAGAACCAGTCGAGGATAAGGACCCAGAACACACTCAGAAGGTTGAGGCATTTATGAGGATGATCAAGGTAGGAGTTCCGCGTCATCTTGTGGAGATGAAGGCCAGGAGAGAAGGTGTAGACCCGGCGGAACTAGACGGAAAGCCTGCAGCTGTGTCCTCTGTAAACATTGCAGACGACAATGAACTCCCTCCTGCTAGTCTAGCTGCACGATCCAGACGCTCCAGTATCAGTTCTGTCGTGTCGACCGCTCCTTCCACACCTGATGCCTTGGCCACGCGCTCTGCCTCCACTGTGGCAAGTAATACCGGCCGCACATTGGCCATGATGGCACTTCGTAAGATGAACAATGGCATGCGCAAGAAGCTACATTGGTCGACAACGCCGTACACCGGGGCGCTCGTCCCAGCTCAACGCCGTGACTCCCTTTGGAGCAAAATTCACGCCAAAGATAAGCTTGATCGTGTGTGCATTTCAACTGAAAGTCGACGTTGGATGGAGAAACTTTTTGTCAAAGTTGCTGCAAAGGCAAAAGTCGGTCGACGACGAACCAACAGTGGCAACACTGCAACTCCCGAAAAGTCACAAAATTTGTCATCTCGGTTCGAAAAAGAGAAACGCGAGCGTGCAAACTCGGATCCGGCTATCTTTGACGAACAGGGTGAACCGGAAGTCGAAATGGGTGGAGAGGAGGAAGTGGCGAAAGACCCGGGCAGTGCGTTCCTACACCGCAAACTGTATGTCGTGCTTCTGGACCACAAAAAATCACAGAATATTGCCATTGTTCTCGCACGTGTGAAACGAACTTTTCCCGAGCTCACACACGAAATTTTGACATTGAATTGCGACGTGTTATCCAGTCCAGCTCTGCAGTCGTTGATCGACATGTGGCCTGACAGTGCGGAGCAAGAGGCAATCGAACAATTTGATGGCGACGCGTCGAGGTTAGCTACGGTAAGTGAATCGAAGAGTTACTCATGAAATACCTGAGTAGAGAAGGACTGACTGGAATTTTACTGCGTAATTTAGGCCGAGCAGTTTTTAATAGTAGCGCGCAAGATACCGAGAGCACAGCAAAAGTTACGCTGTCTCCAGTTCAAGATGGATTTCGCACCGCGAGTCGAGGAACTTCGGTGAGTTTTGCGTCTGCTTTATTGTAACATTTGAGTTTTCTGATCCTGTAATTTGATATTTCAGCGACAATTTGAAGTTACTCATTCGAGGTATCCAGCAAGTATGCGCAAGCGATCGTTTCGCTGGCGTCTTGGAGTATGTTTTCCATTTGGGTAATCTACTTAACTTCGGCGAAGGAGTGGAGTACACAGAATGGGTCAAGAGTATTTCCATTAGCTCATTGGCGAAACTTTCGTTCACAAAGGCATACGACGGACGGATATCGTTCCTGCAGTATGTAATCCAGTCGGTCGAGGTAAGCGCCGCAGCATTATCTTCCTCGTGAGACCTCCTTCTAACATCTTGTGTGTGTTCTCTTTACAGCGTGATGAGCCACACCTCGCACTGTTTAGTGACCAGTTGCCTTTAATCACCAAGTGCAGTAAACTATCTGTCCAGAGTCTATTTGCCGAGTGCCAGTCACTCAAAGGCGGACTTCGAATGCTGATCAACGAGACACAAAAGGCGGCAGTATTCAAGACTGACGACGCCGATCTACGCGCAGATTTAGCCGAGTCACGGGAGAGCATGAGGTTGTACGCCATGGAAGTCGAACAAGAGCTCAACGGCGTTCAAGAACTCGTCGATCAACTTGAGAGAGAGGTAATATTGGATTGATACTTTTGAAGACATAATGACATTGTACTAACTTTTTTGCTTTTTTTAGAGAAAGCACTTTTTGAACTATTTCGAGGAAAAGGATGCTTTACCGATCGACGAGTTGCTCGGCTTTATCGCCAGCTTCGCGGACGAATACACGCGAGAACGTCAGCAACTTATTCTTCGTGCTCGACGTGCACTGAAAACCAATCACAATCGCTCGTCGTCGACCAACTCGTTTCCTCTAAAGCGTCACAGTTTGTAAGATCAGACACCCGAGTGTCATTCATTTATTAGTTTAGCGCTGTCACTTAGCGCATTTAAATTTCTTATCAAAATGTCAATACTAGTATGAGATTCTGATCAACGCCAGCTCGTTTGTTCCCGTTAATGGTGATGTTCGAAATCTGGCGACGCTAATTCGACTTCGTGGACCACACGAGTTCCTTCTAGATGCACTTGAAGGCTAACTTTCGCATTCTCCATTAAGATGTCAAGCCTGGTCTGCATCGTCATCGGCGTTGGAGCTGCTATCCGTCTGACATTCGATGAGGGTGATCTCGTTGACGCCATTCCAGGGAAACTCGCGAAGAAGACCAAAGTGGGTTTTGCCTCCAGCAGAATCGCGTTGTACTCTGCGAAGCCAAATGGCGAAGAGCTCAGTGCTCAACATATCCGCGAGCTGAAGCATGGTAAACTTCCTGCTACCGTCAAGGCATTCGTGGTAGCAGGCAACCAACTGGACCCCAAGTGCTCAACCTCCAGCCTTGTGGATGGTTCGGACGACGTGTATCCTGGTTAAGTTGACGTTCTCGTTGAGGCTCCGATGGACATCAAGAAGCTATTTCGCAACAAGTCTGCTGGCCAGATCTGCTACAACAAGCTGCGTTACTACCACGGTACGGCCTGTGACTGTTGCAGTTTCTTCGAGGTCTAACTGGCTGTGACTTTGTAGGGTTGATCTGGCCATTTGGCATGGCGAGTTGGGCATGTGGAGTGGGCGCTCTCGTTCTGGGGATGTATCTCTACTCTTGCGATGAAAATCTCATCCGAGGAGTGGCTGCTGCTGTCAACCCGTCGAGTGGAAAGCTCTTGTCTGTGGGCATTCCTGGGGTCCTGATGTGGATTTTGGCAGTGTTGGCGTATGTGCTGGCTGCTGGCAAAGATCACATTCAAAGGAAGTGCCATCAGTATGAAGATAAACTCCGCTACGGAATTTAGTGCTTCTTCCGTGTAGGAAGAGGTGGAAGACGGTGAAACTATATCGTGTTGAACGTCTACTTCAAAGTACACCATTTGTGCTTGTGTCGTCATGAAATGGTACCAACGGTAATGTTCGTCAAAAGTTTAACCACCCACTTTCCATTACGATCCTACTAAGAAAATACATCGAACGAAGAAATTGGAAACTTCAATCCGAATGTGTCTTAGCAGCTTTACCTAGAACTCCCTCTTTTCGGTCAAAGGGGCACAGTTTTGACAAATGTTTCCTGCGGACATGCCTGGCAATTCGCCGATAGCAGTTTAAGATTGGTTCACACGACAGCTTTTTTCAAGCCTAGGCTCAGTCAAGTTTGCGTCTGATGTTGATACGTTCATGTACACTAGACACGATCATTACGATACATAGTACTTGAGCTCAGTAAACTAAGGCGTGCGTGATTAATGTGTCGCAGTGCCAAAATAAATTGTTTGTATTGCAAAATTGCAATCGCTAGCACGTGTAGCCTATTTTGTGCGATAGTAGGAACAACTTATCTAAATAGCACGCCCAAACTCTAAACATTGAGTGAGCTACAGCCACCGACGTGGGTGCGTGATCTAATGTGGCGCGGAGTGTATGGTTGACCATTTCCGGACGTGTTTTGGTGAACCATCTAGCCATAAGAGATATGATAGTCATTTTGGCCAAAAATGCCCCCCCCCCCCCCCCCCCCCAACCTATTGAGCGGGGGGCATTTTGCAAGATTACTGACCAAGGTACAGAGTGAATCTTCAACACGTTGACATGAACGGAAATCCTCGTCGCCTGGAACTTCCACCCAGTGGCTGGAAGCACATCGTTTAACACAATCCGATCGACGATCCAGCGCGCACCCAATCACAAGTAGAATATTAGTATGAGTATCACGTCGCTGCGGGAGAAGGTGGTTCGCAGCCATGTGCGCGAGGGCTGCGTCTTCGTCGTCGAAATGAGTCGTCCTCGTGCCAAGAACGCTTTCAACGACGCGCTATACGTGCAGCTTACTGCGGCATTGGATGAGTTTGAGGCCGACGAGTCGCTACACGCGTTCGTCCTCACAGGCCACGGCGACTACTTCACAAGCGGCGCCGACGTAAAGGAGACAGCTGCTATCCTGGGCGATGGATCCGTCCGTCCGCCCTCACAGAGTCCGTCTCACACCTTCATGCACAAGATGTTAGACTGCAAGAAGCTGCTGATAGCCGCTGTGAACGGCCCTGCTATCGGCATCGGCGTCACGCTACTCATGCACTGCGATCTCGTGTACGCGGCCGACAGCGCCACCTTCTGGACGCCGTTTCTGCGGATTGGAGTCGTGCCGGAGTTCGCGTCCTCCTACACGTTCCCACACCTGCTGGGACCTATTGTGGCTAACAACCTGGTGATCCGTTCCAAGGTTTACACGGCGCAAGAAGCGTTGAGCGCTAAAATTGTGGGAGAAGTCTTCCCTACGACCGGCTTTCTGGAGAAGGTGCTCGCTGAGCTCACTCCACTTGTCAACAACCGCTTTAACAAGACCAGTCTGCCGGTGTACAAGACGCTGCTGCGTCGCGAACGCGCCCCGAAGATCCGCGAGGCGCTGTTCTATGAGTTCGAGCAACTGGACCGCCGTGCTGCGTCGGGAGAGTTCCTGGCTACCGTGATGGAACTCAAGATACAATTCAACAACAAGAGCAGCAAACTGTGAGCGGGGACTAGTCTGGTAGACGGCAACGTCGCTCAAATATGTTGAGTTTGGTCTTGAGGATAATGAAAAAGTGTTTTGTGTCTTGCTAATCTGCCAGTGCGATTATTCCGCTGGACTCGTAGCAATGAATGAGCTGTAGCTTCTTGAGCTCATCAATTGCTCGGTTGCCTTCTTCGAAGCTCGGACAGCTCTGCACATACGCATCAATTTAAAATTTAGTTCTACAGCAGCCAAACACTCCACAAAGCACTTAACTTACGTTGAGAAACGCCTTCAAGTCCACCGTTTTGCGAGGTGTGGGAGGTTGATCCGACGACAACGACGCACGAGAATCACCGCACAGTTGCTGGTACAAGCGCGTCATAAGTGTTCCGATGCCTGGAGACGGCGCGAGTGTACGCAGCAGCGAGTGCTGTCGGACGCCACTGGAGTTGATCTGAGGTGTGAAGTCTTCCACCAAGCCTTTCAGCTGTAACATTCACGTTAAGACTCAGCAATTCAACAAGTATATAAGCAAACCAGAAGGCAACTCTTACATGGGCTGTTTCTTCCAACACCTCCTGCTTCTCTTCCTCATACTGAGCCTTCAATGATTGTTTCTACATATCAATACAAACATACACACATTGGTGGGCACAGAGTAATGCCAGAGTACGTTACGTACATCAATCTTCTCCGCAATCGCCTCCTGGGCCTCTTTCAGCAGCACAATTTCCTGTTGGAGTTCCACGATTTCGTTTTGAGCACGTTCCTCCTCCAGTCGCTGCCGTTCTTCTACGCTTTGAGCATCATCGGGACTGTTGTCGCTTCCTTGGCTCTCGACCTCCCTTTCCAGGTCTGCAAAGACTTCCTGCAGTTGTCGGATCTCGGACGTGAATTCGTCCAGTTGCTTCTTCAGCTGCGAAGTTTCCGCTTCGAGGTGCTGTTTCTTGTTCGCTTTTCTCTCCAGAGCTTCCTCACGTCGTCGTTTAGCGCGCTCAGCTTTCATTTCCCTCTCCTGCGCAATCTCCTGGTCCAACGACTCCACCTGGTCGTCCAGTTCCTTGAGCATACGCGCGTATTCCTGTTGGATGTCGATATTTCGGGTTTTAACCAGGTCGCGGAACTGCATCACAGCTCACTGTTAAATAACAATCACCCTTGACCATCACTCTTCCATTAACAAGTGTCTTTACGTTCTCCGAGCGCCGCCGCAGTTCCTTCTCCAGTCTCGACTTGGTGATCTCCAATCGCTCCGTGAATTCTGTTCCTTGGTCATAGACCTCCTGGAACTTCTCCTCTAAAGTGTGCGCCTCTCGTACCGGGTTAGCCGGTACTACGGCCAGCTTGGATGTCAGGCGCGGCATCCCAGAAGCGGGTAGGTCGCGTTGCATACGAGTCACGGACTTGCCCAGCATCGCGTCCGTCGCACGGAGCTGTGCGTTGCAACAGTGAGCACCATACTCAATACGTTTAATACTTCGTAGCCTTAAGCTGCGTACCTTATCACTGCATTTCGCCAGCTGTAGCGCACACTTGAGCAACTCGGCATGTGCGTCCGTCATGGTTTTTTGTGCCTCGCCAGCAGCGACAAAATCACAGATTATGTATCCATGTGACCAAATTTGATTTTGAGCATGTACCCATGTACAACGTCATTGTTTAGGATTGATGCAACGGCCACCACCTCGATGGCCTCCGCCTATGGCGCCTGCGCCATGGGGACGCCCAGCGTTTGTTCCTCCAGTCCCGCCGCCTCCACGTGGATTTCCATTCCCTCCACGATTTTATCCGCGGCCTCCATGTCCTGCTACAGGCTACCACCCTCGGTTTGTGCCTCCTCGCCCAGTTGACCCTGATCAGCTGTGGCTGGACTCGTTTAGAAGGACACACTGCAGCTCAGAAGAGAAGCTTAAACGAGTTGTAAATGAAGCTAATGAGCCTCCGTTGAGGCTGCTACGCCGTCGCGTCGCACAGGCTCAGAAGCTGGCGGAACAGTTGAAAGAGAAGGCAATGGCGTTGGCTGGTGTTGAAGAGCGACTGGCGAGTTCTGAGAATGCTGCAACGAGTGTGGAAGGCTCAAGACTGCGTGTACAACGTGAACGAAAAACTGCCATGTGTGAAGCCTTGAAGAGTCAACTGGAAGCAATGAACGCGACGTCGGGATTGTTCCCTGAGCAACAACTTGCTGGCATTCGCGCGTTTGCCGCTAGGGTCGACAAGAAGAAGGTGCGTAGGACTTCGGCGTCTCTTGTTTTGGACTGCTCTAACAAATACTAGTATGACCAATCAAACAGGCCTATCGGAAGCGAGTCAAGCGGAGACGGTGTGCTGAAGCGAGTCTCAGTAGAGCGGCAAACGCGAAAAAAGTTGAAAAGGTGGGATCAACTGATGACAGCACGGCTACTAAAGAATACGTGGAAAGGCCGCGAGACCGAGAGGAGGCTTCACGTTCGGACACAGTTTTGGCCGAGAGCAGACCTTCGGAGCAATGTCTCGACCCCGAGACATTGACTCTTGACTCCTTAATTAAAGTCCGGCGAGCATGGGACTTGTACATTGTTTTCCCGCAGACACGAGGAGCTTCGGCCATCCCACCGGTACGCAAATGCAGTCGACAAAGACTTTGCAAACGTTGACTAACTTGTTCCGAACAATTTCTTCTTCTGAACAGCATTTTGTGTCTCCACCTCCCACGCCGTCAGCTCCGTGGGCAGAGCACGCTTCCCTCTCCAGCTAATACGAAACACAACGTTAGTGAAGACGGGTGCGAGTGTGGACGATACTCTCTATTGCTTTCCCCCACAGTGGCAACCTCGTTCTCTAAGCTCGACTTATGCATCATTCTCTACTTTACGCAGAAAGTTCGGCCACTTCGTCACGCAAAGCTTGTTCCGTGCTGAGCTTCTGCAGTTGGTCGTCGTTGAGCGAGTCGCCTGCCTCCTTTTTGGCCTTGATCGCGTCAATCTGCTTGAGTTTCTTCAGCAATCCCTTGACCTTCTTGGCTTTCTCTTCAGGCGCCATCTCCACCGCACTGGGTTTGTCCGGTTCCTCCTTCGTAGACGCAGTGCCAGAAACCTTAGCCAGAGCCTCGTCCACAGCAGCTCTAGCTTCCGCAGCCTCCTGCGCCTTCTTCTTGCGTGCGCTCTTGCTCAATTTCTTGGGCGCAGCTGCCGCGCCCATTCCAGGGATCGGACGAGGCGCAGCACCGGGAACGGACGAAGCAACGGAGCGAGGAGCGGCGTACTTGTTGCGGTCAAGCTTCCGCGAACCACCCTCTTCCTTGCGCATCATAGCAGCCAGCGCTCCCGTCGAATTCGGCGGACGATAGGCTTCAGGCTTCGGCGCAGCCTTCGGGGCCTCCGAAGAGCCGAAACCTGCAGCGTCACCCTTCCGACGTGGAGACTGAGGACGGTTCGGGTACGTATCCTGCGCTGCCGGGCGGAACTTGAGGTCGTAGAGCTCGCCACGATCTTCCTGGTGGATAGGACCAGTGCCATCGTAGCGGAAGATCTTGAAGCCGTTGTCCACGCGCAGACGCGGGAACGTCGTGGCCGTAGCGAAGTAGCGACTGTCAGGAGACCAGGAGAACGTCGTAGCCGAGTTGGATGTGGCTGAGCCCATTTTCTTCAGCTTGTTACGCTCCCAGAAGTCCATATCACCGCGGAGATTGCCGAATCCAGCAAGACACAGGAAGCGGCCGTGCGGACTCCAGCTGACGTGGTTACGAGGCGCCGCCCCGAACTCAAAGATGGGCAGCGCCTTGTTGTCGTACAGAGTGGCATTGGCTGGCATTGCACCAGCAATCACCACGAAGCCGCGACCAGTGGGGTCCCAGGCCACGTCGTGTACAGTTCCCGCCTTTGTGAGCGGCACGATGCAGTCATATTCGCCGTCGCTCTGCAGGAAGAAGAGACCAGTCTCTCCGTAGTATGACTTGCCAGACGTATCGATATCCGTACGCGTCTCGATGATGAGCGCACTGCCAGTAGGAGACCATTTAAACGTCACATCCTGCGCCTTGTAGAAACTCTTGGTCGCTGTAGGAGCGTCCAGACTGTTTGGGAACTGGTAGATCTTGACACTCGCAGGCTTGCCTTTCTTCTCCGGAACAAACAGCGCCACCTTGTAAGGGGCACTGCCAGGAGCCACACTGAAGTTCGCCACATTCTACAGCAAGGCGCATTGTCAGCGTCCGCACTTGACGCCATCGTTAGCTGGTTAAACCACGTACCGGAAGGTTGATCTGGCCAATCGAGCCTGCGCCAATGTCGCGACCGTGGTACAGCACCACGCCGTTCGCGCTCTGACGCGCGCAGATGGTCTCATCCGATGACCACTGGAGCGGCGGCCATTTCTGCCAATGCCATCGTAAAACAGCGTTAGTTTAAAACATTTCGACAGATTCTAGTCAAATAGTTCACGTACGTCACGAGTGTAGGCTTTGTGGTTGAAGCGAGCGACTTCTTTGCCAGTGGCGGCATCCCACATGATGAGGTTACCGAGATCTGATTCCTTCTGAGGCCGCCGCCACGTGAGCAAGTGCGAGCCCAGAGGCGACCAGGACACAGCGTGGATGCCTGCATTGGCCACCTCCGTCACGACAACGCCTGTATCTGCGTCACGCACCGTGAAACCCGAAGAGGTGCGTACTAGGACCATGAGCTCGCCGTTTTCTGTGAATTCCATGAGATCGGCGCTGTCTGGAGCGTCAAAATTCTCATCGCGCTCGATCTTGACCTCGTCCTTGCTAGAGGACGGAGGGCCCCAGATGGCTTCGATGCCACCCCTACCGCGCAAGAAGAACTTGGTGCGCGGCACGTTATTCGTGTCGTCTTTAGCTACGATATAAGTGGTTAGTGGATGGGCGCAGGGACTCGTAGAGCTGTTGGCAGACGTACCTGTCGCCATGATTGGTTCCCCTGCGTTGGAACCAGAATGTTTAAAACCTATGCCAATTAAGGGCTGCTCAAAACAAGCAGTCCGATTTCTTACGTTTTTTTAATCTTACCGGTAATTGGAGTGTTTTAATGTTTTAACAACATTCTACTACCGTACTCCAATACTAGTTCAAGTATTAATCAATTTACAGGGAAAATAGAGACAAAAGCTCAAATCATCTCTTACGTTTTGTTCTCTCAACTGGTTGGCCCTTAATTGGCAGTTTACATTATCGTGCGGCTCTTTTGGCACTTTCGGTTGTAATTCGTACCACTTATCGAGCACAAATTAGCTACAAAGCGTACTCGAGTACGATTTACTTCAAGCATCTGAGTCCATTCGAAACAAGATGATCGGTATTACTTCTTGAAGTACTTGTCTGGTCCGAAAAAGAATTAACAGTTCTTTAAATCGGCGATAACCTCGGTCGTACAGCTCCAACGGAAGCGTGTTTGAGTTAGTTTGAAAGCTCTACTTACGTAGCATCAGCACGATTTTTTAATGAACAAATTTCCCGCCAATTTTGCCAATATCTGACCAAAAAATACTCCACCCCTCCATAAAGTGACAGTTCAAATTTTGAACTGTCACTTTATGGAGGGGTGGGGTATTTTTTTCGCTTTGACGTCAAAAATAATCAGAATTAACCCTTTTAAGTACCGAGCCATCTCTTACAGGTTCAATGAGACCTGTATCTCAGCAAATCAAATCGAAGAATGGATAAAAATCCACCAATCACAGTTGCTCCCACAACCTCTCTAAACTATACCCCCCTCTACCTTGAAACCCCCTCCTGTTCATATCCATATTGACGACGAGCATGGAAGGCGAGCATATCTGTGACGGGGTCACACAGCACCTTGCGCTAGAGGAAGTTATCTTCCGAGAGTATACAAACTCTCAGTGAACGGCAGTTCACAGGTCCCCTCTTTAATTAAAGAGAGCGAAGTGACCTAAATAAGGTAGATTGTAAACTGAGTATATTTATAGGTAGGTTAAGTTTGGGTTTAATACAAACTATTAGTTACCTATAGAAATGCAATGTCATTTAACCAATGGTTGGCTTTGAACGACCTTGGTACCTTGTACCAAATATCCCGGAGTATGACGTGTCATACTCCTGAAGTGTGAAGTGTCACACTTCATGTAACCAGGGTACACTTAGGGCTACGTACCCCGTTACATTCTCCCCCACTTTGGTTCGGTTTACCGACCAATCAGAATGAAGAGGTGTTCGTCACAAACTCTCATTCTCAAAGTCGAAAACCATCGACTTGGCCGCGCGAGCGCGGCGGAGGCTCACTTCACAGTTAGAGCCTCGAGCAGCAACCTGTGCGCTCTTCGTCTAGGTCTCCACTTCGACCGTTATCATGCGTCGTGGCACTGCAAAGAGCGGTGCTAAGACACGCTCCAAGGCTGCTGCCGGAAAGGCGCAAGCCAAGAGCACTAAGCCTCACGGCAAAGGCTCTGCACTCAAGGAGGCTACTCAGGTGGCCTCCGAGGCGATCGGTTCCTCGGGTGGCGCGGCTGTGGACAAGCGCGCAAGCAAGCGCCGCAGCCCGTCGCCCTCATCTTCAGACAATCGTCCGAACCCTCGGTTCGTGGAACATGAGTTCAACTCGGGCAGTGAGGATGATGCCGAGTCCGAGAGCACTCACGATGCTCCTGCGGACTCTGTGGGAGGGCACAGCCCAGTGCCCAGTGAGCACAAAGATGACAGCGTGCAGTCGCTCGCTAGTGATCAAGGTGATCACAGTCCCAGGATCTCTGTGCGCTCTGAGAGTCCGGCCGTCAAGGCTAAGGGCGCTCCCAAAGCTGGTGGCGATGAGGAAGAGAATCCTCGCAAACGTCTCTCGCTTGCCGAGGGTCTTGCGCGTGCTAAGGCCTCTAAAGCCGAAAGCGCCAAGTCCTCAAAGAAGCGTACCGCCACTAAGTCTCCACTCCGCGAAGAGAAGGAGACTCGTCGCTCCTATCGGAGTAACTTCGACTCCTCGGATGAAGAGGAGGAGAAGGAGGAAGAAGAGGAAGAGGATGGTGCTATCGTTGAGCCCCGGGAGGTCTCGAATGACCTCGACCAGTAGCAGGAGGAATTCCAAGCTGCCCAGCGTGTGCGTGGGGGTTCGGTGGTGGCACCCTTCAGCCAGGGAGCTGCCATCAACTCAAGAGGGTATTGGTCTCCCGAGGAGAGCTCTGGGGCTGACCTCTTTTTAGAGGTCCTCGTCGCTCCTCGTGGTCTTGTGGGCGGCCACACTTCTAGGGGCATCTATGAACGAGCCCTTGTTCAGAAAGAACAGTTGTTCGTCGACAACTTGGAGGCTGCTCGGTGTGTGCTTCTCGCGCCACACCGCATTCCCCTTAAGGACTTCACGACTTGTCGTAAGAAGCCCGAGACCCGGGGTGGTCTCTATCCTCTTTGGGGATACCCCTGGGTTATGCCCGAGAACTGTCCCACGTGGAGTTCTTGTGAGGACATGTTCTGGGCGTGGGTGGAGACTCTTAAGTACTCACCCACGGAGTTACGGGAACTCCATGAAGACAGCAGCTGTCCCACATCCTGGACCAGCGTGATCTTCGTGTGAGGTTTGCCCACTTGATCAGCAAGCGTATGCTGCCAAGGGACATCCTGAAGCGCGCGGCTTCTAGCGCTCACGATGAGCGCGGGTACGGTATGTATTCATCGACCGTACCCCGTTCGGGCAAGAAGCCCCGGACTACTTATGAAGCTGCCGCCGCTTCTGTTCCCAGATTGCGACAGCCTTCGGGCAGTCAATCAGGAGCCGTTCAATCGGCTCCCACGAGTTCTCGGAGTGGGCATAACCCCTCCACTTCACGAGAAGCTGTCGCTTACCGCGACACCGTCGCTCCTGGAGGATCCGCTCCACGTGGAAGTGGACTTCTCCATTCCGGTCAAGCAGGGGCGGAGGTGCCCTCGTACGAGTACGAGTACTCGGCGCCTCCCGAGAGCCACTCTCGTCCGAGTGCTCCGACTGCGGGTTCGACACAGGACCCTGAGGTTGACCGCCTCCGTCAACGTGTCCTCGTGCTTGAGATTGCACTTGGCCTTGGGACTGGCGGTAATGCTGCCGCCCAGGCCGGGAATCAGGGCGAGCTCGCTCGTCTTGCGGGCCGCCTGGACCTGGTGGAGCGAGAGGTCGCGAGCCTGCACCTGCGGGTGGATCGCCGGGCCTCTTCGTCCGATCTGGACGAGGCCTTTCGCATGATCCGACGGATCGAGGCTTTGTTGCCACGTCCGGAGCCGCCTGCGGCACACTCCCAGACGTACGCGTATGGTGCGTACCCGGCGTACTCAGCGTACTCCGCGTATGGCGCCGGGGTCCGTTCGTATGGAGCCCCTCCGGCGTACGGTCTTGACCGCAGCCTTGCCGCCCCGACCGAGGCTTGGGTGCCTGCTCCGACGACCTCGTCGACGACTGTGACCGGCCCTCGCTTCGAGGAGCTAGATCAAGGGGGGTCTGCGAGTCAGCAACCCCCTGCGGGTCAAAGTACCGCTTAAGACGTCCGACATAGAACGTCGGGTGCGTCGTCATTGACTTTGGAAGGTCGATGGTGTACGACGCACCATGTCTGGCCAGGACTGCAAAAGGTCCGATGAAGCGGTGCTTCAGTTTGTTGCTGCCGACAGAGCTGACAGTGTCAAGAGGTAGGTTCCTCGTGTCTAGCAACACTAAGTCCCCAACCTCAAATATACTTAAGTTTCCTCTTCCTTGTTTGTCTGAGTACTCCTTTTGTTTATCTTGGGCCGCTGCCATGGCATCGCGGACCCTGCTGACAATGTTCAGCTTGGTGTCCATAAAGGATTCCACCTGTTTCCGCAGCGAAACTGGTCTCACATCCGAGACCTGGGGGGGGGAAGGGCTTTCCGAGCCTCTCCCCCCACTTAGAATAGAGGAGTCGGTGTCTCCTCGAAGAGTGAGAGGCACTCTGGGGTGGCGGAAGCCGTTCAAGTAGAACGGCGTGAACCCCGTGGACGCGTGCACCGCGTTGTTGAGCGCAAACTCAACAACTGGAAGCTGCGTTGACCACGTACGTGGTGCTGCCGCGCACACACTGCGCAGAGTGTCCTCGAGCACTCGATTGACGCGCTCAGTCTGGCCGTCTGTCTGCGGATGGTCCGCCGTGGACATCTGCAGACGAGTTCCCAGTAAAGGGAACAGCGTTTTCCAAAACGCAGCAGTGAACCGCGGGTCTCGGTCCGAGACAATCGTCTCCGGGAGACCGTGATAGCGGAACACGCCATCGACGAACAACCTTGCGGTTTGTTCGCCCGTAACAGTGACGGGAACTGGAGCAAGATGAACCATCTTGCTCAGCCGACACACGAACACCAAAATTCCGGTGTTGCCGTGTCCGTCGGCGGGAAGCCCAAAGATGAAGTCAAAACTCATCGACTTCCAGCAGTCAGCCGGTACGGGCAGGCTCTGTAGTGGAGCCGAAGAGTGCCCTGCGGGTTTGACCCGCTGACATGTTTCACATGTCTTGACGTACCGGGCGACCCACTTGTACATGTGGGTCCACCAGAAGGACTGAGAGACCGACAGAAAGGTCTTCTCGCGGCCCGGGTGGCCGCTGGAGGGCGCGTCATGCGCCTCCGCGAGGATGTCGAACTTCAGGTCCTCGTCGTTGGGTACGACCACCCGTGGAGGATAAGTGGGCTCCACCCGGTAATAGAGGAGGCCCTCCTTCAACTCATATCGGTGGAGCCGTGAGCGCTGTCGCGACGAGAGCCAGTCGGACTTCACGCTCGTTCCGGCCTTAAGGAACTTGACGATAGGCGCGACAGCCTCATCGTCCCGATACGCCATGCGTATCCGATCATATAGATCCGTTGTCACCCGCATGATGTGGGCCAACTCATAGTCGGGACGCCGAGAGAGGGCGTCCGCAAGCACGTTGAGCTTGCCCGGCTTGTATTCGACGCGGAAGTTGTATTCCGCGAAGAAGGACAGCCACCTCGCCATCCTTTGGGAGAGGTGAGGCGAGTTAGTCGCCGTCCTCAAGGACGCGTGGTCTGTGTAGATCACAAAGGTTCTAGAGCCCAGAAGGTGAACACTGAACTTCACAAGGGCATATTTCATTGCCAGGAGCTCCTTGGCATGGACAGGGTAGTTCCACTCGGCGGCTTTGAGCTGCCTGGACTGGAACGAGATGACTCGTGTCCAGCCGTGTCGGCCTGCAGCAATGCACATCCGATGGCGTAATCAGAGGCATCGCAGACGACGCTAAACGGCTTCGTCTCGTCCGGCAGGGCCAGGACAGGGGCCTCTTGGAGACTGGCCTTGATGCTGTCAAAAGCATCCTGGTGCTCTTGCTCCCAGCGCCAGTCGACGTCCTTCTGAAGGAGACTCGACAAGGGCTTAGCGAAGCCCGCGTACCCTGCGCTGTACTTGTGAAGGTAGTTGTCCAAGCCCAACCACGTTCGAAGATCCTTCTGGGATCGGGGCGTCGGCCATGCTGCTATGGCCTTGACCTTGTCTGGGTCAGCCCGAACGTCCACGTTGCTTACGAAGCAACCGAGAACTTTAATCTCTGGTGACGCGAAAACGCACTTGTCGATGTTGGCGTAGAGCTTGTTTGCTCGCATTACGTCCAACACTCGACGGAGGTGTCCTAGATGCACCTCCATGGCCGTCTTGCCTCCCTCGGCACGGCTATGGACGAATATGTCGTCGAAGTACGTCTGTACGAAGGTACGCAAAGGGCGGAACAATTGCGTCACCAGGCGATTGAACGTCGCCGGGGCGTTAGACAAGCCCTGAGGCATGACGAGCCACTCCCAAAGCATGCCGCTTGGAGTGCTCACCGCGGTGAGCGGGATGCCGCTCTCTCGCATCAGGATCTGGTAGTATCCGTCTACCAAATCCAGCGCACTGTACAGTACGCTCCCGGCCATGTTGTTCAACAACACATCCTTTCGTGGGATTGGTGTTTGGGCCGGCACCGTTGCGTTGTTCAGCTTGTTATAAGCGTGAACCAGACGCCACTTTCCGTTCGGCTTACGAACGCAGAAAGTCGGCGTCGAGTGCGGGGATTTCGACTCCCGCACCATGCCTGCCTTCGCTTTCGCGGCGAAGAAGGCATCAATGACCTCGCACTGTTCGCGCGGGAGAGGCCATTGCCTCGTGACACAATACTTTGTGCCGGGCACGAGATCAATCTCGTGCCGTACGGCTCGATCCGGTGGGAGTTGGGTCGGTGGGTGTTTGTTCACCACGTCCGCATACTCCGTCACCAAAGGATACACCGGATCCTTGGGGTTCTTGAGAATCTCAGAACCCAAGCGCGCCTGACGCTGCTTGTTCATGTCTTCCAGGACGTTCTCGTCCAAGACAGAGGAGGAGTTCAGCTCCTCCTCAGTGGTCTCAGGTCTCATGAGTACCATCTCAGCAATCTCTCCAGCCTTGAGGTTGGTCAGGAAAGACTCAGCCGTCATTTCCTCGAGGTGCAGTATCTCTGCAACCTCTGGCAACGGTTCCAAGTGGACACCAGATGTCTTGACGGGTAAACCAGTCTCGCCATCGAAGATGTGATAGCACTCTTCCACCGGCCTTGACGGAGGAGCCCGGGCCCTGGACTCCGAGTCGCTTGAAGCGACGTCGATCGGAACGAAGTTCGGATCTGACTTGAGGCGGCGGCGGCGTCTTTGCCGACGGCGTCTGTGACGGGGAGCTTTGCCGCCCACGTCTAGGGATGTCGTCGCTACGACATCCGAGGCACTCGTGGCCTCGTGTGGTACTGTTGTACCCACACAGGAAGCGTGTTCAACGCCTTCCTCTTCAGTTAAGGTCTGGGCGACCGCGTGTGGCACTGTGTTACCCACACAGGAAGCGTATCCGATGTCTTCCTCTTCAGTTAAGGTCTGGGCGACCGTGAGTGGAACTCTGTTACCCACTCTGAACACGCTGTTCTCAGTGTTCATGACAGCTGCAGCTGTCTGCGGAACTAAGTTACCCCGCCTGTGGACCTAAGTTACCCACTTGGCCGACGCCTCTTCTGGGCGCGGCCACCATCAAAACATCCTCGGAGTCGTCATATACGTCGACGACTCCCAAGCATCTGCCGGATGCTTTGGTACCCTGGCAGCCCTCGCGGGCGCCCCGGGTCCTGACAGAGGTAGGAACATGACTCACCAATGCTCTGTCGGACTGTGCAGGGCGGCTGGCACCGATTGCCTTGCCTCGCCAGTCGATCCAGGGCTCGTGCTTCTCAAGCCAGGGCATGCCCAGGATCATATCATATGGATCCATATCGAGAACAGTGAACTGTTCGAGGCTGTCAAAGTCTTCAAACTTGACGGCCAGATCCACTTGGACGTTGGGGACAGTGACGACCTTCCCGTCGGCCAGTCGCACTGACACCGTCCCGTTGCCCTTGCTTTCTCTTAAAGCATCGGACAACTTGTTGCTGTTACGAGCAACCGTCTGGCGGCGTGCGAAATTCTTCGACGCCCCAGAGTCGATCAAGATTCTAAAGGGATGATCGTATCCCCGTACACATCCGTGTACTACGAGCAACCCGCCGCTGCTCTTCGCCGATTCGAGAGTGCGAAGACTCTCAGGGGCTAAGTTCCCGTGGTACGCACCACCCGCGCACCCATCACGAAGACTTAATTCTTCCCCAGTAGGGCGCCCCGCCCCTACTGGTTCCCGGCGTTCCCCTGTCCCCGGGATCCTGGCTTCTGCCAGCGACCCTTGAGGACGGGCTTGGGGAAGGACCGTCTGCGGAGTCTTTCCGCGGGACAGTCGCGCTTGAAGTGGCCCATCTTCCCACAGCCGAAGCAGCGGATGTCACGCTGTTCGGCGGACCCGAGTTCCATGGGAACTGGTCCGTTGGGGCTTGTTCGACCGGGGGCCGACAAGGAACTCCCAGGCCATGCTGAGGCCGGCGTACGCGCCTGGCGATGGCTGTACTCTTCTTAAAGAGCCACTTGAATCGCCTCTTCAAGGGTGCTTGACTGCACCCGGAACAGCTGAGTGCGTGCGGGGCCCACTCGAAGGCCGTCCATGAACACAGTCATCTTGATGTGTTCGTTGAGTGGGTTTCCCACTAGGGACGCCGTGAGCTCCCGTATCTCTTGCACATACTCGTGCAGTTCGCGCCTTCCTTGTTTACACGCGAGGAAGCGCGAACGCTGGCGGTACTCGTAGTTCGCCGGGAGGAACGCGGCTCGGAGCTGTTCGCACAGCTGAGCCCAGGATGTGAAACATCCAGGGGATGTTGCTTCCCGTGTGTACACCCAACTCTTAGCACGGCCGCTAAGGTTGGAGAGTGCAAAAGCAACACGCAGTTGCTCGGTCGAGATCAGAGCCGCGTCCATCGCGAGCTCTACTTCTCGGACCCAGAAGTGAAGGTTCTCGCCTTCCTTCCCTTCATACGGCTTAACCTTCAGCCGTATTGGCTTCGGGTGAGGCGGATTTGCTTCCGCCGCCGGAGCCTGCAGGTTCTCCCGCACATGCGCGATGAGGCCCTGCTCGTACGCGTCGAATGCATTGACGCGCTCGAGCTGCTCAGCCGGTGTTGATACCACCAGGCTCTGCAGGGCCTCCATCCCGAAGATGCCTGCCATCTTCCGAACCGACTCGAACTGAGAGTCGTTCATATGGGAGAAGTCGTTCCTATCCATGGCAACGAACTTCGGAGAGGTTCAGGTAGTCTACCCGCGGTGGCGTGGATTGACTACTAGTGCTACCAAGTGTGACGGGGTCACACAGCACCTTGCGCTAGAGGAAGTTATCTTCCGAGAGTATACAAACTCTCAGTGAACGGCAGTTCACAGGTCCCCTCTTTAATTAAAGAGAGCGAAGTGACCTAGATAAGGTAGATTGTAAACTGAGTATATTTATAGGTAGGTTAAGTTTGGGTTTAATACAAACTATTAGTTACCTATAGAAATACAATGTCATTTAACCAATGGTTGGCTTTCAACGACCTTGGTACCTTGTACCAAATATCCCGGAGTATGACGTGTCATACTCCCGAAGTGTGAAGTGTCACACTTCATGTAACCAGGGTACACTTAGGGCTACGTACCCCGTTACAATATCTGCGGTTGGTGTGGATCTTCCGAGTGCGACTGGGCAGTCTACGGGGGCGAGCTGCAAGAGACAGCAGCTCGTCTTGTGGACACGTTGTCGCGCAAACGACGGCGTAACCCTGGCGTGCGCGCTATTCTCCGTCGCAAGTATATTTACATGAAAACTGGAAGCATGAGCGGAGCGGTTCCTGAGTGCGTTAGAAGAGGACTGGTAAACAACTGGCCGGATGAAAGCATGGTGAGTGATCTCTATTAGCAAGCGTCTGGAAGCTTTAGGTCAGCTACTCTTGTGATTGATCAATTGACGCGCTTTCGTGTAAACGCCACAGGATCCTGCGTCGTCGATCTACACACCGCGTCAAGAGCATCGCGAATAGATGTAGATCGCACTTTGAAGACAACTTGGTAGTGGAATGCACTGAAGCATTCCACGTGAAAGCCCCTCTCGCATTTAGTACATCCGTACTTCGCTTTCTTGTTGATTTCTCGCATGCTACACAGGTAGCAAGTCAGCTTGCCATTGCTGTGTGCCGTAGCGTTAGGAGTAATGATGTGGAACAAAGTGTCGGCCCCAACAACTTCGTCGACTGCTTCACGCTTCCTCGACTTTTCGCGCCGTAGTTTTCGTCTCTGATTATTCTTTTCATTGCTCGTCAAGACGTCCGAAATGCGCCATTTGAGCTCGCGCAGTGTAAGAGTCGATGACGTCGTGTTTTTCAGCAAAGCGAAGGCATTGTTGATCACCAGATCAACCAACCAGGTAAAAATTGTCATGTCCAGACGCTTCTCACGACGGCGAGATGGATTGGTCGATCGCAGTTGATCAACGCGATCAACACCGCTCATGTAACGGTTGTAAACTGCAATCACGGTTGGTACCATGAATATATTGCGATGCAAAACACGGTCGTATGTCCAGCGCTCAATTGGAAAGAGGTTATGACAACAGTCGACAGCCTCTTGAGATGAGCCGGGCAGGGTTCGAGTCGACGGAGTTGCTCGCAGATCGTTCGAGTAGAAGTTGACCACCTTTCGATCTTTGAAAACGATGTAGCCAGCTCTTTCCGCAAGCACAAGCTCTGGTTTGAACTCGCTCTGCTGTGCTTTCGGAAGACACTTCTGCGCCTTTTGATCAGCATCTTTCTTTTTCCACCCGGGCTCTTTGTCAACAGCAGCAACCAACTCCCAATAGCCACGGTCCGACTCAGTCACTCCCTCTACAGCCTTCTCCACGGCTGGTCTATTCCACTTATCAATCAGGTTCATACGCACGGTGCCGATGGTATGCATTTCACCGTCGGTAAAAGCACGAATTGCCTTAGCAAAGGTGTGCCGCGTGTAGAAACTGTCGGAAACAGTGAGTCGATATCCGCTAGGAGAGCGCAGAGCCTTAGATTGATGCCCCATCATGCTGATCCAGAGTGCTGTGGCAGATTTACCGCTGATATGACGTCTGGAAGCGCCAGCGTATTGTGAAGGCACGTACGCAGCACAGGAAACTGATCGGTGTAACGCTGGGCTGGCGTCGATTGCTGCATGTTGCCCAATCCGTTGTCCCATAGGGAATGCACGTACAGCGAGTCCCAGCCTACCACAGCGTAGAAGCGAACGCCGTACTTATTCGGCTTTGAGGGCATGTACGTGCGCGCTCTCGAGCGCGCTTTAGTTGCCACAGTCATCTCGTCAATGGTACTGACTCCAGTGGGGGTAGCAAACGCTGCAAACCGCTTCTGGAAATGCCCGAGTATTGCTCTGCTGTGCCACAGCGGATGGCGTACCTTGTCAATCGATTTGTCACCGTTGGCATAGAACTTCAGGGCCGCTCGAATATGCTGAAACCGCGTCCTCGCTATGGTCTCTGGGAATGAACTCTGACCGAGAAAACGCTTTTCCGACCAATACTCACTGATATCGTCCAGCACGCAAATGCTCATGGCAATCTCCAGCCCGCAATACGCATCAAACTCGCTCTCCGTGGGTGTATTTTGTCCTCGAGCAGCCATTTCAGCGGATGTCCACGAAAGCAAGCTACTGCAAAACGATGAAGTGAAAAACAGCGAAAATAATCCATATTCTCCATTATCACGATAGGCTTTGGCTACTTGCTGTTCCGCCACGACGTGTAGTCCACTCTGCATGTTCAGCGACTCCATGTACGACTACCTCATGACGCTCGGTGTGCAGATGTTGAATGCAGTTATGGGGGTACAATTGGTGCTCTGTACATCTGCTCCCGTGTTCTCGTGCAATGCGTTGACACCACGCGGCAGATACGTGGGACGAGGCTGCTCACCGCCGATGATAAGCTGGGCCTCGGTGGCTCGGATTTGCACCTCAGCAGCACAGCACTGCTCTCCATGATCGCTGCGGTAACCTGCATTGGCTGTGAGCTGACTGTAGCCTCCACCAACACTCTCACTACGCGCAACATGCTGTCCCATACTGCCACTGCGCCGTACAACACCTCCTTCTCGTCCTTGGGCGCCGCTGGTATCTCCACCGAGCTCCGCTTTATCGCCAGCAATCCACGCGTGGTCTTCATCAGTTTGATACCATAATCTTCGTCAGCCACCCACGCGTCTTCTCCGCCAGTCTGAACGCCGTTATCGTCGCCAGCCAGCCTCTCCCAGTCCTCCACGAGGTCTTCCACGGCGATGTCGTCAAGAGCGTACTCCTGCAGTGCCTCCAGGTCCCCCCAGCCAGCTAAATTCTCGCCCGACATCGTGCCGGGGTGTGCGGGGGCAAGCTGAAACCTCTATGCCGCTTATACCGCGGTTACGAACACGACTTCGCCCCATATCGCGACCCCGCCAGATGCTGCTATAGGTCCGATGGGACCGCTAAGAATGTCGTGGGCTACACTGTCCGATGTACATGCCACTTTTTAACCAATAAGAATCTGCAAAACGCTCTGTTACAGGTCCAGGTGGACCTCTAAGCGGTCTGGTAGCTAAAGGGCTATACTTTAAAATATACTAGAAAAAGCGCAAATGAAGCTTAATCTAGTGGTCTATCACTAAAAGCAATTCAATCCATTTTCGTATCAATTACTCTCAAGCCGCGTGCATACAAATCCTCATACGAGCTCATTTTAACCAATCGTACCCATATCAGAGTGGACATTGACCAATCAAACATGCGAGGGTTTTTTTAAAGAAAAACCTCATTGTTAATTCTTTTCTGGATCGGAGAAGTAGCTATTTAGCCTCAAAATGGAGTTACGCACACCATCGTAATCTGTATAGATCCTTCATTTACTCCGCCTGGACCAGTGCTTATATTCTACCATAACGTTTGTTCTAGAATGGCGTTACCACAACCCAAACTTTTACCTTTTACGATCTGACGACGGAAATTATGACAGCTTTATCACTAAAGCAACACTTCTAGCAAAAGCAACCTCAGTAAAGAGCATCTATAATAAAATACGAGTAATTGATGATGTGTGGGCCACATCATGAGTGTTTCGATATCTTTTTCAAAATTTAGAGAAATCACGTAGGTTCGCAACAAATCTCACGTGCAGAAAGGAGTTCATAAAGACGTTTTCATAGACCAAGCAAGCAAAACGATTCCGACCTCAACGACAACGCCTCATGATCGACATCTCGCTGGCGCACGAGCTGGTGCGCGCTCGGCTTGTCGAAATTCCGATGATAAGAGAAACGTTGGAGCAGATCAGCGCAGGACTGGAGAGGATCATGCAGGTCCAGCTAGAGTTTCAGGCCTTGGTCGACGAGCACGAAGAGCGCAGCTATGAGCTGCTGGACATTGTTGTCGAAGATGTCTTAGGAACTGCTAACACGGAGTCACTCTCGTTTGATATGCTACTGGAGATATTGGTGAACAAGCTTATTAGCTAAGTACAAATAAACATCATTGAGGAAGCAATGAGTATTAAGACGTTATCCAAATAGCTTTTACCTCTCATAGTTGCTTCTGCAGCAGTTGGTGAATTCGGCTAGCCTTGTCTGCGTCATACGCTGAGATTGAGCGCTCGCGGGATGGCACACTACCATCCACAGCATCCTTAGGCACATAGTACTGGTATCTCTCTTTGACACTCTGTGCTCCTGTAGTTGTATACTTCCTGTAAGATTGCTGTATCCTTGTGCTACACCAAGGACGCCGCAGCTTACGGCGTCAGGCTGCTGTGGCCTCTCAATCCACTCTGTCGGGCTAATTTCCAGCTCGTAACCACTGGCGGAAGCAGCATGCCAGCGTTATACGAGGCTAATAAGTCCTTCTTTGCCATCGCTCACTTCCCCGTCTCTCCCTTCTGCATCGTTCATAACACCTTGCCACACTGCATCCATTTCATCTCGATACTCTTCATCGACAAGCGGCTCGTACATGAGCACACTTACCCGTAGCGTTTTAGCCGCAACATAGTGATACTGACGCACCATAATCAGCCTCCAGTGATTCGCATTCAAGCTCACTGAGTGAACAATGAAGTTTGTCTCAAGTATTGGTGTCTTGGGGATTGTTTGCCAGCCCACCACTCCAAATAAGGCTGAAAGCATTAGGGTCTGTCCGATTGACCCCGCAATAGCTTCCAGGCAGAAATTCACAGCACAGTCGCTCAACCAGCCTCGACAGAGAGCGCCGATGATGTTATCAAACCCGAGCCACAGCGTATTGGAACGCGTCGCAAATGCAGCACGCAGTGGGCTCGATGCAAACTTCGATATAATCTCATTGGCAATTTCTTTGTGCCGGACTCGGACAGCTTGTGGAGCAAGTCCCGCGGTTTTGGCTCCGACACAAAACAGTCCCCCCGAACAGTCAATTTTCATCCAGTCCTGTTCGATCCACTTCCTGGCTTCGATCCACGATTTACACTTCACCTTCATATCGTAGAACGCAGTAAAAGTACTGGCGAGCTCTCGGTATACACGCAAGTCATCATCTGTTAGGCAACGTTAGGTAAATAAAGCAACATTTGCTTAAAGCAACCCTCATAGAGCAACTCTAAGTCTACAGCAACCTACCAACGGCAACTACAGCAGTAAAGTGACCTTACCCGCTGAATTTAAGAGCTTGGGGTCGATGGTGATGACGACGTCGCTCTTGAGTCCTTGTTTCTTCATCTTCCTGTCGATACTGTTAGGACACCTTAGTTGCTGTGGTCAGTGCCTGCATCGATCTTGCTAAATTAGCAGGAAGGACAAATGTGTGCATGTAGTCCGACGGTCGTACAACTTCCCAGTGACACTCCAGCGAACGGGCTCGTAGGTAAGGGTCTTCCAGCTGAACAGGATACTTCTCCATCAGCTCCAATACATTCTTCAGATTTGGGGTGCTTCTTGCCCAAGATACAAGCTCCCTCAACCATACAGTTAAATTGCTTGGGTACGTGTGCACGGCTAATCGATCTGCCCCTCGTGATAGTTTTAACTGCTTGAGCTGGGTTCTTGGTTTCCCCCGGCGTTTGGTTTTGGAACCTTAATAATATCTACCTGCCGCGCAGTCGTCTCTGTCGTGGACTCAAACTCTATTGACTTCTCGCAGGTACAAAAACTGTCTTTTATCGATACCTCACTCGTCCCTGACAGTTCCCGTTTTTTTAGACGACGGTGGCTCACACTCGGGTTCATTTTGAACTGGCTCCTTAGTTTGGGTCAGAAGCACGTCATCGTCTGACACGCTGTTATCATCGGCGGACTCATCACTGTGCTCGGATTCATTTTCGATTTCTGCATTAGCTTCACCGTATCCATCGCCTCTGTAGGATCAACTATTAGGGCTGAATCACTTCCACTATCACCATTAGTAGTATCTCCATCAGAGGGTCCAGATTTGACGGCACCGGCCTTCTCGCAGTTTAACCCCAGCTCGATGGTTTTTTTCCACGCACTAAGTTCTTGATAGAAGTCAGCACTTGACAAATGTGACAAATAGTCTAGAAGGGGTTCTAGCATCGCCTTCGCGTACGAATATTTTTCAGCTGACGACAACACAACTTGATGTGCGCGCTCGTTACGACGAAGGCGAACGTAAGCTTCTTCTTTTGTCGGCCTTGAAATTTGAACAGCGCTGTCGTTGGACTGATTACCATACGGCGACCCATTCGGCAACTCTTCCGGCAACCTTACTTTTGGCGACTTTAACTTGGACATCTGTACAATTGTCTGTAGTGCGTCTGCTGCCGTCGCTATATCGTCGTTCACGTCCAGCGCCGACAACATACTCCATCGCTCACTAATAGCAGGAAGCACTTCAAACCCGTGGGCTTCTCGAGCCAAATGCATAAGATGACGGCACGGCAACTGATGACTGCTGTAGAATAGGCATGTACACATCAGCTCAACGTCGTCGCATCAAACGTTTGGTTGAAAAAGTAAACCTTCCATCCAGACACACTTGATGCCACTCGCTCACATTTTGCATGACCCATAAGGGTAACGAAGCGTTCCCATTCTTTCCTGAGCTTCAAAAGCATGTCTGACGACAATCGTGTGGCAACTCCCCTCAAAACTGTCGTGACAGTCTTCAGCATTCTTGTGTAGAGCTATGGTGCCCAATTGCTAAAGCGATCTTGTGCCCAATAGTAATCTGATGCTGAAGCAGCCCTGCAACTGTTTTATCGATCCGAATTTTGTGTCCTAACAACAGCTTAACTTGGCTTCAATTTGATTCAATACGATTCGTGGTCGTATTGCCAGCCTTAAAAACCTGCTACGAGAGAAATTCGACCACCTTTCTCGGCAAGAGTTCCAGTTCTTTTTGAAATACGAAAAAAATGGCGGGTCTTTTGCTCGTCTCGCCGTCTCGCCGTCTCGTCTTAAAGCATCGTACCGCGCGTCATAGTCAGTCTTTGTGGCGCTAATGGAAATATTTAAGAATATTAGATTCCTATCGAATAGCCGATTGTAGTGATATGTACCTGTACAACAGCCTCGTCATGAGTACGTTCAGCTCATCTTGCAGCGATATCGTCAGACAGAATGCAGATCGCTTCATCACCTTCTTCCAGTAAGTGATTGCGTGAAACTGACACAGCAATAATTTTGCATCGGGGAATGTTTGCACCAGAACGCGCCATTTGACGAAGTCCTTGTCAATCACGACTGACGAGATGCTGCTCCATCCTGGATTCTTATTCTTGAAGTAAGTGAGAATTGTTGATATAGTCATAGCCTGTTAGTCTAGGCAGATAAAATCCAAAACTGGGAATCCTCTGCCAGTGGCTGTAGTGACCATAAGACTGCCTTAAATTGTCTGAGCAATTACAGGTTTCGATTAGATTCTGAGATTGCTATACGGTTGCTATAATTGGGTTGGCGTATGGCTGCTTTGGCATATAAGGTTGCTATTATACGTACCCAAATGGTAGCCCAGATTGTTGGTACCGTGCGTGAAGTCCATTATAAGAGTCCCCCTCCACATCTCAAACATTAACTTCTGCACCTTGGTCTGTATTACGACTCCACATGTGACATCCATCTGGTCCTGCATGACGAGAACGTCATTGCCTTCCCTCTACACCAGAGCATTGAGAATACTTGTGAATCGCTTTTCTGCCGAATCCTGACTAATGATGCTGCGAATTAAATTGCGGGTTTGCTGAGGTGTGCTGTTAGCATTCAATACAAATTAGAATTATATTTTTGTTTCTTTCTTTTCAAAAGCAAGCCTTCTCACCAATGAGGTCGTTGAGGAAGTTGGTAATTTGCTTTGACTACGTCGGCAAGCGTCTTAACATCTTCAATATCTTGCTCATCAATTGGCAACATTTTCGTTGTCAGATATGATGCAGCCTTTGTGCGCGTGGTGTGATTCTAAAAGGTAGCAAAGGAAAAACCAAATTGGTGGATGAATAAATGTAGCACTAAGAGAAAGCGTACCTCACTTCTGATAAAAAATCTGGTACGTCCCGTCTTCCATTTTCATAACTGTCGGTGTGATGCGCGCCAGGCATCCGCAGTACCGCGCTTTGCGATTGCGGTGCCCAGTTGATCGCAAATTTTGTGACACATCATGCCTACAGCGAAACTCCTGTAGCTCCAACAAAAACTTGTAGGTATGTCGGTGCCGTGATTTTTACAAATAAAATCAACACCAGCACATATTCGCATGTTAGATCGACTCGATATATACATAAGCTTTTTAAAACACCAACATGTTGTGTTTTGCCGAAGATTCGGATCTACGAACGCGGAAGTGGAGGTTCTTGGCCTTCGTGTAGGAGTTAAGTATGGTGTCAAATTCAGCCCACGACTTGATTGCTACCTGGGGAAATGGAGCGACGACATTCACATTTGTTTGCTGCTGATCCACCATAGAATCAAGCTCAGCTATACGACTGCTAGCTCGTTTGCGAGGCTGGTACCCGTCGTTATCGCCTTCACTACTAGCCATTGTATGATCGGATTCTACGACCACCATGTCGGAAACCTGGACTTGCATCGAAGATGCGTGCGCCTCTCCGGTCGCTCCAGTACCCAACATCAGCGGAGAGCTCACAATGTCGAATGTCGCCTCTGTCTCCACAGTCTCCGACGTCTGCGCACTCCCCACAACCGTCTCCTACATATCGGACGTAACCTGTGTCTCATCAGTCTCCGCTTTTGCTACAGCCGTCTCGACAGTCTCCGATGTCTCCACAGTCTCGGACATCGACTGCTTCTCCACATTCTCAGACGTGACCTGCGTCTCCACAGTCGTCGTATTCTCCACATTCACGGACGTCTCCGCAATAGCCACTGTCTTCACACTCTCCACTTTGTTTAACATCTTCGACTCTTGTATCTTCTTGGGATTTCTCTGCGTGGATCTGTCATCTTTGGAAGCGCGCGGACGCTTATTTTTGCCCTATGAATCTGCATTTATCGACGCAATCTTGGTATCTACAAACGGGGTAAGTAAGCAAATACAATTTAACTATGCGTCAGTTTAAGCAATGATACAACAACCAAAGAGAAACTGTAGAGTAAGGCGGCCATACAGCTACTTTGCAATAAGACGACCATAAAGCAACTTTGCAGTAAGGAGACCATAAAGCAATTCTGCGGTAAGGCGACCATAAAGCAACTTTGCGGTACGGCGACCGTACAGCAACTTTGTCGTCCAGGTATCCATGGCAGTCGATGATGTATACTGCAAACATACCTGACGTCTTGATGGCTCTCCCCGCCTCCATTCTAGCTTTTCTTTCCTTCCGTGTCGGGCTTGTGCTCTCTATTTTCCGTGCTAAATACCCGGCATTCGGAAAGACCATTAGAAAAGCAAAATCGGTCAGCGCAATTTATAAATCGTACCGTTAGTTTGCTCTGTTTTCAATTCCTCATCTTGACCGAGGGCATCGTCTTCGTTGCCTGGTGTAAAGTCCTCATCGCTGAGACGATCTTTCTCGATCCCGAGCGTCAGCTGGGCGTAATGTGGCCCATCACTGCTTCGTAAGCGTCGACGTGCGAGGAAAAATATGCCGTGTCAGTAAAACGAGTCGAAAACAAAGTCCTGGCTTCCGAAGCTTACCGCTCATTTCTGCCAACACTATCTATTGCCCCGTGCCAAGCTGAAGGCGCTTTCGGCGATGTGCGCTTTGTGCTCCTCCGATCCGCGTGCAACGAATCCAGCGGCGTCTACCTGCCGTGTGTCGAACTCGTTCCTCGGAATATGGAATTGGGCGGCTCTGAATTGTCGCACCTAGAAAAGCGTTTGCGGTAATCGCGTACTTAGTAGCCAAGATGCGAACTTAAAGATCGTGTAAGTATGAAAAGTATTTTACTTCGGAATTTTTTAAATTCAACAAAAGCAACCTTATGCCGATAAAGCAATCTTACATGTATCATATCTAAGGTTGCGGTAACCACTCCGTTTGTTCTACATTAAGGTAGAACAAACGTTATGGTAGAAAATCGTGCCCGTTCGGACACAACATGCTAAAGTTGTGAATTTTAGATAACGTAATGGCCTATCAGATTGTTTTTCGAAGCCTCTGTAGCCAATCAGGCTACCTCAAATATCAACTTATCGGACCGCTAATCTATCGAACATTTCGAACATATTTTGCCCGAACATTTTCAAAATATTCGATATTGCCATACTGTTTTTTCAAGATATCGTACCTGTTCGGACACACATCTATTTTTTTTTTGAACGAGGAAAGTGAATGGCGCCTGAAGGAGACGAGACATCTGCGCAAGCTGCATTTGCGATGTCAACGAAAGCTCTCATTCCCGGTAGCTCAACAGCGCTGAACGCGTTCAGGCGATTCGCTGTGTCGGAAGATATGACGGTGGGGCAGATACAGCAAAGGACAAATCAGGTGACGCTTTGAATTATGCGCTAGACAAATTTGCCATGTATTTAGCTTTTCAAAAGACATCTAGAGACTCTTTACTGTCTAAAACCTGTGTGGCTAGTTATTTCGGAAACGTCAAGAACCACTCCTAGAGCAATACTCCGCTATAAACGGTGTTACGGGTCGACGATTGCAGAAACATTGCGTCTATTCTCGGCAAACACTGCGTCAAGAGAGGCACAGACTTTACCCACCAAGCTCCTTGCACGATTGAAGATCTTAGAACGCTTGTAGCTATACTCTACAAGGGCGCCACTACTGCAGGCGATTACAAGGGTGTCGGCCTCCTTAGTCTGCTGTGGAATTTGCTTGGGAGGTCTTCATACACCGCATGTCTTGTAAAACGTCAAGATGATGTTTACCCTGGTACTGTAGATGCCTAAGTTTAGTGATGATTCGGTACCGGTGACCGCTGCCCAAACTAATACATTTAATGCAACACAAATGTCAAAATGACTCGTTTTTGACGGAGTCACGTGAAGAACGGCTACGAAAGCAAATTTGTGTATTGCATCTGTTTGCTAAAAGCAAGTCATTTGGGCTATTACTTACGCATCTTCTACTCTTGGTGCTCTCTCTCTCTACCGCGTCGTCACCCCCAGTTTCCGTTGTCTCGTTCTGATCACTATCAGAATTATCACCACCCTCATTGCCGAGCCCTGCGGCCTCCTCCTCGTCCCCACCGTCCCCCTCTTCTTCACGACCCCCTTGTCCTCCCGTCCGCTTTTTTGGTGGGGCCCTCAGCTGGATACCGCGGCCGTGGCGCGGCTGTGGGTGCTCGCTTCCATTGCGCCAAAATTGGCGCCAAATGAAGAAGCAAGTCTGGTTGTTACTTGGGTAATGTGCTTGGCGCACCTTGTCACACAAGTAGACACTGCATTGTACGTGTTAGATACCAGTAGTAAGAGCGATAGAGCATAGCAACGTACCGTTGGAGCCTTTACTGCAACCTGGACAGTAGAATCGCGTCACCTACCGCTGTGTACTGCTTGTTTTCCGTATAGTACAGACCTTGCACTGCCGTTGACGCCGCTTTCGAATTCCGTTCACCTCCACCCACTCGTTGTCCATCTCTAGCTGGTGGGTGGACGGTGGAACGTCGCCATGCAATGATTTAACTGGTCTAGGTGAGTACATCTTTGGACACATACAGTAATAGTTAACAATGTGAACAACCAGCAGAATAAGCACCTTCCTTACCGTGTCTGCAAATTCGGCCGACCCCACTTGTAGTAGCTGGGCTTGCGACTGAGCGATGAAACCGGCGTGATCAGCCGGAGGATCGCCTCGCAACTTGCAAGCCTCGCGGTGCACAATACAGCAGTTGACGCTAGCAATGTCAAAAAGGCCCATGGCCAAACTATTGTAATATTTTCGAAAGCGTAGAAAGAGTTGCAGCGACTAGCGCTGCAGACGAAGTTGGTCGTGGACATCTACCCCGCCCATACACCGATGGTACGTCGTCATGGCAGCGGGGCAAGGTACCGTCTCCTTCTGTCCTTGAGTACTTGGAAGGCGCCGCTCTGTTACATTGAAATAAACTACATGGTTAGAAAGTAGTAAGCTGTAAAAATAAACTGAATAACTTACCACAAGAGCTCATTGCATAACTACTTCCACACGCCAGCATGTACACGATGGTATTGTCGAACCAAACAAGAGCGGAGATCTTCGGAACAGACTTTGACACCACAATTTGGGTTGTGCCACGAGCGATGTTTTTCGAACGCTTTTTTTTTCTGCTTCAGCGATGGAGGAAATGGTCCCACAGAATCCATCAAGAAGTTGTTGCGAACTTTGTATCGATGTGTAGAGCCGATCGGTTGCCACCGCTTAGAAAAAACCCGTCTTTCTTTGTAGGAAGCACAGCGCTCATGTTCCGTAACGTTGCTGCTGGACCAGAGCTATGGTCCGCAGGATCCGCTTCATTCTTGTCACCTCTATTCGCTCTGTTCTTCTTTCAACAGTAAAGCGCCAACCTTCACACGCAGTATATCCACCATGGGTCAGTCCAATACAAGCATAACATCACGACTTTGCCATCCAAAAAAAAAGTCTGCATGGAAGCAGACGCTATCGGGAACAGACGTACCTAAGGCAATAAGATGTCTTCACACAGCACGTCATGAAAAGTTTCGTCCCCCATCGGTGGGGCTTGTCTTTCATGAACTGACGCGTCGGGTTGAATTTGCTCCGCGAAGGCAGCATTGCTTCGTCGAATGACAACCATGGGGGCGTAATAAATCCACTCAGAAACGTCCTCTCCAACAAGCTCATAATTGATTGCACCTTCCAACCCTTGTCTGTCCCTGCAGCCGGTGCTTTGTTGTCCGTAAAGTGGAGAAACCATATAATCCTATCAAAGCGGTCTCGCTTCATGAATCGTCCAAATGTGCCAATCGGGACCGCGCCAACCGATGTTGTGTCCCAATGGTCAGACACTTGCCGTGATTGTGGGCACAACATACGTGCCAAAAGCAGCCCAATACACTGCTGAATGTCCTGAGCTTTAATTCTCCTATGAATACGTCTCTCGTTCGCCACAATCTCTTCTAGCGTCTTCTTGTTTACTCCAGCCTGTGCACAAAACTTAGCCTCCATCCGCTCTGCAAAGTGAAGTTCGTAATACTTGTTCGTCTCCCTTTCCAAGTTTATCCAAAGCTCTCTTGGCAAAAAATAGAGAAATAACGCTAGGGGAGATTCCGCACACTCAAGAACTGAATCTGAAGGGCCGTAACTACCATCATACAGTCCAGGAAAGTGTCCATCGTCTTGAAACTTTGATGGATCTACAAACAGCATTATCAAGCATGGGTTAGTAATTGCAATGCATGATATTCACCCTAGCAACATACATACCAGATTCCCATCCATCCTTCCTCATTTTTCTCAGCGCATCCGTATCATGTGCCAGATTAGACAAGTCAGACCCTTCTACGATGCGCCAATTGTTAATGATGTCCTTCCAGCGTTCGGTCTCCTCCTTACTTTGTAGAGGTCGCTGTCCCCCGCGACGGTTTGTTGTAGAAGGTACGTCAACTGCAGGTGTAGAGCTCGTTGAATCGTCAGTTTGAGGTGCATTTAGTGACAGTTCATCACACGTATCTGTGTCGCTCTCGCTTGGGATCTCATCATCCACATTAGCTCTAAAATTATCCGTGTCCTCGTACCATTCAGCTGACCCAGTGTTTGAATCATCGTAATCCGAATCCAATGCACCACCATCATAGATGGCATCATCTTGACGGGAAACTTGACAGCAATAGAGAGGATGCGGGGTCGTGGGAACCGTAGTTGCGTGAATAACAGTAGCCATATTCAGTGACCTTGCAAAATCAGCAGTAATATGCAGCATGCTGTCAGAAATAAATCTCGCACATGCTTGATATCCATCATGTGACAGCGTACCTGGCAGCCGAAGATCAAGGTGGCGTTAGCGGTGAAGTCTGTTGCGCAGAGGAAGTACCTTCCGATTTCGACATGGGTCCGCGATGTGCCTGCGTTGTGTTTGTTGCACATGGCGGAGATGGCGACGGGTTGCTATAGGCCAAATCGCCACCAACAGGCGCATCGCTACAAACAATACGAACATGAAGTGTGAGAAACACATCGTACGCAAAACGCATAATCTCCTCACCTGACGGCTTCTTCACCAGCAGCAACGTGTGGGCTTGTTGTCCGCGCAGATTTGTCAGCTCTTGAGCTCTTGGATGGTGCGCGCTTACGCTTACCTTTTGCTTTGGCCTTTCCAGGCGCCTTTGTCGGTATTTTCTTCTTCGCCGCTATCTTCGGTGTTATGATCTCTGCCGCTGTCGTCGTGTCAAACTCAGCGTCGTCATTTACTTGGTCTTCTCCCGTTTCAACGTAATCTTCGCTGTCAATACCCAAACTTATCAGCAGAAGCAGCATCGGCAGCAAGCTTTTCTGCATACAGTGCTGAGACTGGCGCCTTCCCTTTCAATCGCGGCACTCTTGCCAGCAAATTGTAATACCCACTAGTGCGCCCTTCTTCAGTTACGTAGTTGGAGCAGGAGGCTTGCGTGAGGCCACTGTCATCCTAGGCCGCCTTCCTGTCGTTGTTGACGTAGGAGCTGAAACAAGCGGTTCATCCGCAGCTTCGTCGCCAAAGTCAGCATCGCGGTCACGCGTACCGTCAACATACGCACGGTGCTCTTCAAGCAGGCGGGCGCGTTCTGCGCATTCCTTCCCCTCGAGACGACGCAGAAACGCCTCCGCTTAAGCGGGCGTGACGCGGCGGGGAGGCATCTTGGTCCCGCGTTTCTTTTTGGAGAATGAATGGATGGCTCAGAGTCTTCTCGTTTGAAGCACTGTCTTTACGACAAGGTATCTCCAAGAAACTTTCTCTTTACAGTTAGGACCCCAAGCCCTGTACATTGGAGACTTAACGAACTAAACGCCCATTCTATGACGATCCCCACATGCTTGATAATCAAGCATGTGGAAAATGTCACATGCTTGCTTATCAAGCCTTAGTGACGGGTGGGGTGGGGTGGGGGTGGGGTGGGGTGTGTGGGGGGGGGGGGGAGCTAAGCGGATCAAGTCTGCTTCATAACAAGAAGCTTCGTTGTTTTATTATTTTGAAAACGTTGTGTTATGTCATTTGCATGCTGTAGCTGATGCTACTATAATGCAAACGACACCGAGTCAATTCTCACTCGATCGGCTACCTCGTGACGCCACCGGTGATGCTTCGGTTGCAGTGCAGTACCTAACAGAGAAAAACTGACTTTTGTTCATGGATGTATGACATTTCATTCAACGACTAATTTTTGTACTGGGGAAGTTTAAGTTTAACACGTGTGTCGCAAGTTATGTATTATACATAAAGCTGTCGCACCCAACACTGATGCCAACGGTTTGTTAGCAGCACTCACCAAACACACAAGGCGCCGAGTACGCCGAGCCTGCTGTGCTGCGCAGCACCTGTTTTCCAGTCCCGCTTCACGGTATCACTCTTGACCGTCAGTCCCGCTGCGCTGCACTGCGCCAGTCCAGTGGTCGCGCTGTGCCCCGCTGATCCTGGTCTCACGGCACTGCGCTCTCCTGCTCTCTGGTCCCGCTGTGCTCCACTGCTCCAGTCCGCCGGTTCACTCCGCCGCGCTAACTTTGTTTGGCGTCCGGTGCCCGCTCCCTAGCAGTGAAGCAGTTTAGCTACTTGAGTAACGATAATATGACGTCTAATTATATTGACGAGCCTAATCTTTATAATCTTGCAGAGGTCTACAAGACAATCCCAAGATCCGTGGATCGATATATTACGAGCAAGTTATCGTGGAAGAAGCTGTAACGAGTAAAGTACCTGCTTTGGTATACCGTCGAACAGGTAGCGATGTGGCTGGCTGTCGGATAACATTCCGCTAGATGTCCGAGAAGGAGTGAAACAACAATGGCTAAAAAATAGAACAAGTCATCCAGACCAGCTATCCATCGACCTACCAGGATATTACTTTAAGCTTTAAACTCCATCAAGCCAAGGTTATATTTTCGAACCTGAATTCTGGTTTCAAATCGACAGACGAGAAACACCAGTGCATGTGGCCCTGGACGCGTGGTGTCCTACATTACTCCAAGCGCTCGGCACTGCTTCAAGATTTGGGGTTTTCTTTCCACCCAAACACAACCGCACTAGGCACTTTCAAGTGGGGGGATAAAAAGAATTCCTTTAACCGAATGGTAGATTGCACTTTTGCTGAGGTACCAATTCAATATCTAGGTGATGTGGTGTACCTCAACAATCTGGTGGAACATTCAGTGCTGCTACGATATCATCCAGAAACGGCATGCATTGACAAGTGGGGCCATTCTTGGCAAAGTAATAGTAACTGAAAAGGATCGGATCGACTCGTCTACCTACGTCACTAAAATTGCCGTTGGATCCCGCAGGGGGTCAAAGAAATCGTGGATAGCAGTGTTGCGTATTGCGTTATTGAAGGGCGGGAGTGAAATAGCGCAAACTACGAGGAGCAAAAAGGTAGCCTCCTGGTAAAAATATTGTCTTCGGAAGCAACAGATCAAACAAGCAAAGCCGCCAAAGGTAAATGGGACAAGAAGAAACGCCTTGTTTAAAAATTAAAGCTGCCAGAAAGGCAAAGAAGCTGGAGTAGGCTCATATAGCAAAACGTCTTGTCAAGACGGCGGAGGTCACCAGACCTCACTTCTGCGTTCTGCAGCTCAGCAAACTCACAAACGCTTCCGCCGCCTTGATGCCTGGCATCTCGACTCCGGCCCACGGCCCATCGTATCCAGCGCGTCTCGCATTCCCTGCCACGATGGTCCCAGACCCACAACTGCCTTCCGCAACTGCTCCAATAGCGTCTTCATCTCTTTCCGTGGCAGAATAACACCAAGAGTATCGCCGTCGACACGGACAACACTCCATGTGCCGTCAACATGAAAAGAGCAAAGCCCAAAGTTCGTCAGAGCCGCGGGCGCTGTCCAGATGTAGCGATGTTCTGTTCTTGGAACTTGAAGAGGGCCAAGTCGACTACGACGAGCCCATGGGTAGCGAGTCCCACTCCAACCCAACCTCTCCGTGGTCGCACACCGGTGCCGCGTCTTCTCCAGCAGCCTCGGTGAGGTCTAACCGCTCGTCGGCACGATCTCCAACGAGATGATACCCGCGGACAACACATCCGTTCTCTGAATGTTCGAATCCAATTTGCGCGCTGCGCGATGCACCGAGGAAGTTCGATACGATCACAACGTCATCACGAATGACCTGAACGAGGCCCCAGGCCGCCAGTTGCCCAGTGAGCAGCGCTCACAGTCGTTCCGACCTGTGGTCTGACCACTTTTTCTCACGTCGCGCCGTGACTACTGCTTCCAGACGCGGAATCCTGCCAACGCGGCCCGCCTCGCAGCGCAGCAGCCGCCGAGCTCGTATACGTGTGGGCCTGCGGCCTCTACTTACCGATGAGCAAGTGCAGCGGCAACGGCTCCGAGAGCGATACTTGACTCCACAAATCACAACGCCTCGGAAGTATCAGGCGCGCCTGCAAATACAGCTCAATCGCCAATCCGTTCGCTCCATGCGAACCATTCCGGTTGTTCTTAACCCTGGGGAATCCCAGCGTGCTTACGAAGCACAATTTCGAAGCTGGGTGGAGAGAGCTACACAACTTCCCTCCTCTAATGCTCTTCCAGAAAGTCTCTCTGAAACCGATATTCGTCTTGAGAGACGTTTGCGCTTAGACTTCGCTAAGTCGAAAGCACGCCGTCAACTCTCGGGACCCCGTCCCCGTCACTACGAGGTGTCACCGCCTCTCGCTCAAGTTGCGAGCGCCGCTCATTCCTACGAGCCGGCTGCTACAGCCACTGGTCGGAGCCTGAGCTCAGCTACCGACCTGTCATCCCCGCGTTCTAGCGGCGGGGAGCGCTCGGCGCCTGAGGACGCCGTCGTACGCCGTATCGGCGAGGCAGTGGGTGTGCACGATCAAAAGCGTCGACGACGTCAGGGAAGTCCTGCCGGTGGAAGTCGAGTGATCGACTGCGCCTCACGAGGTGGGTTTGCAAGCTCGAGCGTTCGTCGGCGACCGGAGGTACCTTCCACATACTCAAGCACGTAGACTGTGTCCGTCGGTGAGCTGTCATTTGGTACGGGCTCTCGGCGAGTTTTCAGCCGACGCCGCTTCGACCTCCTCTTTCGCCGCCTCGAGTGCGAACTCGAGGATGATGAGTCGCTCTCGCTGGACGAGATCTCACCCTCCCCCCCTCTAGCGGGAGCCCTTGCTCGACCGTGGTAGGGTTCTGCTGGAGTGCCAGCTGCTCGACCACCGAATCAATTGACGGGAGCCCCTGCTCAACCGCCATCTCGTTCGTCTGCGGGGGGGGGGGGGCTCCGCTGATTCGTTGGTTTCGAGAGATCGACATCGCCATCGCCTCAAGATTGATCGAGGCGCCTTCCGCGAAGGTCCACTTCCTCCTCTCGCGGCTGTCTGGAAAAGCCAAGGAATGGCCCTCGGCAAGTTGGTCGTCGACCCCAACGCCTTCCCCACTCTAGGAACCCTCCCGAGTGACCTTCGGCTCGCGTTCGAGCCGCCGTAAGATAAATTCGGAATTCGGGTAGACTTCTTTGCCCTTCGGCAAGGCACGATGACTATACGTGACTACGTCCAGAAGACACGACACCTCGCGTCGTGTATCGTGTCCAAGCCCATCGATTTGGCCTCTCAGGATCATGTGTTCGTGTTTGGTATACGCGAAGGCATGGCGCGCTACTGCCTTACAAGATCGGATCCCTCTACACTCGAAGGGGTATTTGCCCTTGCCCTACGAGAGGCCTACGTGGTTGCGGCGTCATACGCTCACGCGTCGGTAATCAAGGGCTTTGGCGACGCTTACACTCTGGACATTTTTACGTCTCTACGTCTGCATCCGACGTTTTACGTCGGACGACTCAAGAAGTATCACCCCGCTACGATTCCAGAGTCGTCTCAGTCTACTAAGCCGGAGCATGCGTCGAGCGACATTCTCGACGGGCGCGGCGAGCCATCGATCCATCCGCACCAGGAGTCGGATCTCGAGGCTGTGTCCCCATCTGTCAACGACCGTGAACCGACCTCTCCAGCTTCTTCAACCGAGCAAGGATCACTCGGTTCGACTGACGCAGCCGCGCACTCCCCCCGATAGCCCGGGCAGTCTGATCGAGAGCCTCATCCAGCTCCTGCTGGGCATCCCAGTAGCGGTTCAGCAAGTCGTACTCGCTCTGGGCAGCCAGAACGCGAGTGCTATCGTCGCGACGGCCCTCCTCCTGTTGTTGACGCTGCCGGAGATACCCGATGGATTGTCGAGCACATCGTTGCCCACCAAGATCCACTTCGCGCTCCCAAACGTCATCGTGGGCTCGCCCACGATGTTCTGGCCGACCATCGCTATCGGGTACGATGGCTCGGGTTTCCTCCCGACGAGGATACGTGGGAGCCTCGTGTCAATCTCCTTCATGACGTCCCGAATGTGGTTCAGGCGTATGAGCCCAAGCTCGCTGCGAACCATCATGTGATGCATGCCAGCTCGAACAAGGAGAACGGCTCGAGCGACCACGTGAACGTGATCGAGACTGATGACTTAGTCGATCACGTGAACGAGACCGAGATCCTCGATTTGAGTTCGATGCCAAGAATCTTCGCGTGAAGGGCGTCGGTGCGAGCCGGCGCGACTAGAGGCGCGCACGTTCTCGGCCAACGAGCGGTGATACTTCTCGATCCACCCGTGTTCTTGTTCACTGAGCGGATATTCGGCGATGTGACTTCTCCACTCCTCGACAGTCGAACGCGGCCCGGTACAAGTACAACAACCATCAGCGACCCTCACGTAGCAGATGCGGCGCATGTCTTCACATGCACTGGTGCAGACGCGCTCACGAAGTTCCGTGAGCGAGTGCTCGTTGACTATCTCCTCGCGGTATTCCAGCCAGCCGACGAAGCTTTCCCCTTCTTCTTGCGTCCGGTTTCAGCGCCGGATGAAAGCGCACCACGACTCCTGCAACGCGCCATATGCGACACCCTCGACAGGCTTCTGCCGCAGTCCGCGGAAGCGCCGGAAGTGATCTTTCATCGTGTCCAGTGTGTCCGGAGCCCGCGCTCCGGATATATCGTAGAGAGCCCATGTCCGGAGCTGACCGTCCATCACACGCGTGCTGCTGTCGCTCCTGCTGTCGACGACGTCTCCGTCGTCGGTGCTCCCCTCCGCTGCTGATCCATCGTGTTGCTTGTCAAGTTCTCCGCAAGTAGAGTTGTGTCGCTCCTGCGCTTCGCAGGAGATGTTTCCGTCCCCGTTTCGCTCCGCCCGTTAGCAAAGTCCCCGTGCGCCATCCTCACGTAGATCGATTTGTTCTTCGCCCGCTGCTTATGTTGCGTAAGTGCAACTAAAATAAGGGGGTAATGTAATTTGGCCCTCCTTTACATAAGTAGGTAGATTTCTTTACATAAGTAGGTGCATCAGCATACGACTAGCGTGTGCTGAAATGCTGTCATGCCATTGGCTGATATATGGGGAGCCAGACCCATTATTAGCCAATTGGACTATGACGTGTATTCGAGTGGGCAGGGCTGTGGCCTTGGTCCTAAAATAAAGTCAGAGTTGAATTTTCCTTAAACCTAAGCGTCAGTCGTCCTATTGCGAGCTTCCTCAACACTACAGTGTAAGCAAGTAACGGAGTAAATACCTGGCCCGTTACAACGTTGGTGTTTTTCGTTTTGCTTCGTCTGTAGTTGTAGACAGAAAGTTAGATCTGCTTTAGAGCAGGCACTGCTCCGGTCGATAGCGTGCAGCTATCTACCAGCTCATTGCGGGTGCAAGCGACCTTTACGACCTTTGTCACTAGCTCACGGATAGCTGCCTTCATCTCGCAGACGCAGGCCAGGAGCGCTGACGACAAAGTGGTCATCGTGCGGATAAAGATGGCTCTATTTCGCTCTCTCGCAGGTCAAGGTCTTCAGCTTAAACTTGCCCGAGATAAGCGCGCTCAAGCAAGGCTCGGACTTGCAGCTATAGATACGGTAGTGCATATGATGCTGATCGAGGTTGCTACTACGCACAGTACAGTGTTTGAGCTGACTAGCAATCACACCCATAGGCGGCAGGGCGTCCAGTTTTCAATTGGCGTGCGGTTCGCCACAAGACTGTCCGTAAAGCGCCGAGATTGTAGATGGATAGCATGGTGGTGATCTTGACCCGGCTTTTATTTCCTGGTTTCTAAAACGGAACTCGAGACGCTGAGCCTGCACGAGACCTCAGAGCCTCTAAATCGAATCAGGGGAAACAGAAGCGATTGGCCAGTTTTCCTAGGGGTGGGTTTACAATCAAAACCGCAAGACTTTAGGGCAAATCTCGTGCTGATTGGTCAAACGTTTGTTGGGCAGTGGATACATCAGTATCACGATTCAGAACAATTTTTGGTTTTTAAAAAAAAAACATCTACCTAACACTGTGTTAGTAACAGGTCGCCCCCTACTCGATCTCCTCGAGGGGCGCGATGAAATCACGAAAGATGGAGATGCACAACAATTTGTCCAGGCGACGCCAAAGGTCGCTGTCCCGGGTATCCAAGCATACGTCAATCGACTTTTGCGATGGTGGGGTCAGCAGCGCTCGGCCGCTGGCATGGAGCTGATGCGTGGTCTATTGTCCCACTCGACAGGCGAGGCTCAGCACAGAATGCCAACAGCTATAGTAGCGTAAGCGCACCATGGATCTTGAATGGGGGGGGGGGGGGGGGGGGAGCTGGAGCATGGTATCTATAGGCAAATCATTTAGTTACCCATGCGGACCGGTAGGTAGGCAAAATATTGGCGGTTTGGAAATCCGAAGCCGAGTCGTGTCTACCTACCCTTCGCACCTTCAAAACCCTGTAGTGCGCAACAAGATCCAACCGCTGCAGCAAACGTTGTTTGCAAGCACACTCGGCTTTGCAGAGCTACTGAATCTTCATGACGACGTGTTAGAAGTGCCCATGACCGTTGCTGTACTACATTACCATGACATGCTGAAGCTAGCTCCATAAGGCCTCTACATCGAACGAAAACAAGAAGCTGTTCAACAGCTCAGCGTAACGGAGACTGAGCTTGGAATCTGGGCCCTTACAATTCACAGCGACTTAGTTGCACGCCGAAATCCGCCAGCGATGGTCGGGCTGCTGCTGTGCCAGCTGTAGATGATCTCATTTGTCAGCAAACGGCTCTCATTCAGCAGCAGATGGAGGTTATTGGCAACCTTTCGTCTCAAGTGGCTGAGCTGAAGAAGCGGATGGCGTTGCCTAAGGGTCCTGATTAAACAATATTTTAAGGCAACAGCTGACAGGAGCGCTGCGATTACCGTCCCAGTCACGCAAGTTTTGTCGAGGACTCCACGTAGGCGTTCGCACGCGAAGTCGCTTTCGATTGTGTGGCACGAGTGTACCTACTACCCTGTCATGGAAGCACAAAGAAAACCGGAGACGTTACCACGATACCAAGGTTACAGTTGCATTAATGCATCTGTTCTTACCAGAAGGCTATGATGTACTAGGGTCCGACAGCTCCGTCAAAGCTCGAATCCGGAAGGCCGGTCAATACGCAGAAGAATCGGCTCTCGCGTTCCTTAAAACACGTAATGAGATAACAAAAGCATTTGGTACAGTGGCCAAAACGCTGAAGAAAATTTATTCAATGGGAGAGCTGAACGAGCATATGCTACTGTATCGAGCTTCGTGCGCACGAGGCCGCGTTGCCGACCCCTTGTAACCCGCTCACGGTTTTGGGCTGCAACATCCACGACTTCCACAGAATCCTTATTTGCACACCAAGATGACACTGACCGGTAATGTGTGCCCATTACATGCTGCTTACACGAATGTCACATCGAAACATCACGTTAATTCAATTTATCACACCATTTAAAAGTATGTGTTATCCTATTACCGGTCATCCGTACGTCAGCCTTCCGTCCACTTACTACCGCTTGATCCTATCAGGTCGCCGTCCACGTCGACAAACCGCTTCTGGCGCCACTGGCCACAAGGGCCATCACCTCCGCGGGCCCCATCCACCGCGCACGCCGCCATACACGCCTCCAAGCTGCTGCTAGTAGAGAACTGTAGTTGCTGGAGCTGTTTTTGGTCTGGGCTATTTGGCGGCGGCGCCAGCAAGTACCTCCAGTCCCAAAACGTTGAAGTGTAATAGGCTAGGCGCATCGCCCGGAGTTAGCAAATAAACAACGGTACTCGTTACAAACTCTAAGAGGTCTGGCATTCATCATTAAAATGCAGCTGGGCGTCAAGCTAACTGAGCTGGTCGTCTGGGCGACGGCTCTGCTAGCGATTGACATGGACATCGGCGAGGTGCTCTATCATCTAGCACGATTCCATGTATGCGAGCCATCAATGATCGTGTTCCAGTCCCCTCCAAAGAGTTCTTCTTGGCCGAGAGCAACCCCGCTTTATGCCGGCGTCGGCTCCGATTTTTCGCGCACGATATAGAGGAGATAGAAGAGGCTTTGCGACTACCGCATACGATCTACTCAGCCCAATCTGTCCCAGTCCCTCACCAAGAAACGATCTGTACGCTTCTCAGGCGCTTAGCTTTTTCAAGTCAGCACGACCACCTTGTGGCGGAGTTTGGTGGAAGTCCCGAGGTTATTTCGTCCACAGCGAGCACCATCGTGTTCATGATCTACGATAAGATCAAGTACAAGATGGCGTTGGATCATCGCATGGTAGAACGGCTCACGCAGATATTGGTGGATGTGATCTTTACGAAGGTTGGTCGACTCCGGAACGATGTTGTATTTATCGACGGCACTGTTTGCTGTGTCTGTCGTCCCACTCGGCAAGCGTACAGTGGACATAAGAAGATGCACGCTATCAAGTTTCAATGTATTATTATGGCGAGTGGTTTAATTATTTCGCTCTACGGTCCAGTCGAATAGCGTCGCCATGATGACTACATGCTTCGTGCTAGCGAAACGGCGGCAGAAATGGGGAAGTATCCAGGATTTTTACTTTAAGGGGACCCGAGTCTTTTCTTTACGATCTTGGCTGATCGTCCCGTACGCTGGAGCAGTTTTGACCAACGCCCAGACTCAATTCAACTTTGACTTGAGTAAGGCGCGCATTGCGGTCGAGTGGAGGTTTGGCTGGATTTTGAGCTATTGGAAATATTTTACACTGCCAAACAACATGAAGGTGCTCAAGTCTCCAGTGGGATTGCTGTATATTGTTGCGGCATTTCTGACCAACTGTCTATTCTGTGTGCGGCGACAAATTCAGTCTAGCAAGTAATTTCGGTGTAGTCTACCAACTCTTCAGTGTTATCTAGCTGAATTAAGCCACGATGTAGTGGACGAGGCTGACTATCCATCAGATGAAGAGGCTGACGTTTTTGAAGAAGAGTCCGATTTGTCGAGCGATTCCGACAGCGACTCAAACTGCAGTAAAGACAGCGTTATTGAAAGCGGTGATGATAGCAAGTTTGACGATTGAGTAATTGTTACGCTAAACAAAACAGTAAACTTACACTGCAGATAAATCGTTAAGTTTGTTACGCCGTAAGCGCTATCATAACGCCATATCCACTTAAATTAAATGGAGTCAAAATTACCACTCTTTGATGTTTGTCTTGTTGAAGGCCTAGTTGATGTTAGCGTTGTTGGCATTTCCTAACACCGCCACCAAAGTTTGCATTGCCGCAGCCATCATTTTCTCTACTTGCTGATGGAGCCTTACTTGTTGTTCCTGAAGCGCAACCACTTGTATGCGCTCCTCGCCGTCGAGGTGCTCGCGACTCTCACGCTCTCTGCGAGACTCAAATTTAGCTGCAACACTCTTGACGAGCCCCAGTGGGTACATCGGCTTTTGCGTGGTGTTGCTATAGTCTTCTTCGGCTTTTCACACGTCAGAGCCGCCTTAAGGATAGCTTCTCCGTCAATGCGATCTTCTTCGGCTTTATTATGGCGAATCTCTATATGATTGGCTTTGGTAGCATCGTCATCTTCTTTGAGCTCGATTTACAGTGCTACGAGCAACACAAGCTGAACTTCATCACATATTTTTTGGGCTCGCGACTGGATAGCAAAACAAGCTTTAATTTTAAATAACTTGCCGCAGTAGCAAAATGTTACCTGAGAAGGCACGCTCTTTCGACATTTTGCTGCGGTGGTTTTTAACAAGCACATCTAGATGTCTGCGCAGTACCTCTGGAGAAATCTCCTTGCTCCACACCTCCTTCATGCGGATCGTAACATACACCCAGCGCTCCGTTTTCGACACACCGGCTCGGTAAAAAAAACCCGGTGTCTCTAAGAATCTCCTGGAGTACAAGACAATTTTAAGTGTTTGTTTGTCCTTTCTTTAATATGTGTGCGCTCTCTAACTTGTTCTTTCAGCCTGGTTTCTAATGTATAATGGATAGTTTAGTGCGCGAACGGGGTTCCCCATTCTATTAAATCATGCTATCTCTTGTGATTATGTATTGCGGCTGATCTAGCTAGCTCTTGCGAGAATCGTTTATTGCGCTACACCTTTGGTTCTATAGAGCTAGACCTCCGCGGACTTGAAGAGAGAAAATCAAGGTAGTGCAACCGATGGGGTGGGATCGACGACGTCTTCACGCTCGACACGATCGTGGAACTTGGCAACGTGGACAACGAGCTCCCAGTCCTGTGAAGCTTGCGAAGAGCCTTCAGCGCAGCATGCTGCTGTGGAACCGTTTGAATTCAGGAAGGATAGCGCGGCGTCTCGGGTTTCTCGCCCAGCGATATCACATCGCTTTTGAAGGCGGGATACGCAGTATCGAGCGCCTTTCCAATGGGTAAAAACATCATCATGTACTCTGAGTTGTGTCTAAGCTCGTATAGCATAACCGTTTTGACAGAGTGCAAAGCATGCAAGTGTGGCTCCACCGTAAACCACTGGTACCATAGTACCGAACGTTATTGCGTGCCCTTTGTCTTGGGACGCACGATTTGCTGACTGTACTGTGATTCACGTGTAGGTTGAGGCTGGCTTGGAGCGGATGGTGCAGCATCTACCTGATTGATCTGGGCTCCTACATCCACGTTAAGTGAAGCTTCGCCTCGAAAGCTAAAGGTCGTTATTCCAATTGCTTGTTTTGCAGGATTAACACGCTGATTTTCTCGGACTGGTGTTTAACAAAACTCGGGATCTCTGCTGAATGGGAGTCAGTGCTACCAATCCTGCTTGTATCTGATAGGGGTGTGAAAGCACGACAGATCGTATCGCTCTTTTCCAGGAATCCAGCTTCCCTTATGACCCGTCCTGACATGACTTTAGTCTCATACTCGCACAGCATGGAAGCTTTCGGGCGATAACAACATCAGTTCGCGGTAATGCAAGATGAGCGTGGCTGTCAAGACCCCTGCTTCATTCCCATCGATATTCGTAGGATATTTGACAAAGCTCAATGGGTTCGTCAAGAGCAGGCCCTTGAGCTTCTCGGCGCAAGATAGCATGTTTCAAGGTACGCAGATACGAGAGCCAAGTGCATTCCTTAGATTGCCTTCTGCTCAAGACTCGTGCTAGGTTTTGGTCAGCCTGTGTGTTATCTGATATGTGCCCGAGCGCCTTATTTACTTGATTGAGCTGCCAACCACTGCGCTCAATGATCCGAGTTTTGGCTAGACCTCCGACGTTGCCATGCAAGGCATCCCCTCGACATATCGAGTAGGAGGTAAGTTCACTCGTAAGCATTAACTGCTTCGGATCTACAAACTGTTTGACTCGGGTCAGCAAACGGTTCACGTAGGGCTGTACCCCGGGAACCAACCTGCTACCCGCGGGTTGCTGAGCGTATCTCAAGCGTGTGAATTTTGTCTGTCTCAAAAAACTCTACGAGGCTGAGGTCTTCAACGTCAGCCTCATCAGCCACGGTATGCCTTATTCTGAGAAAATGAGGAAAATTAACGATTTTACGGTGTTGTTTGCATGATCAGAGCGGCGGCTAAGACAAACAAAGGGCACGTTAAGAAGCTGAGCGGGTCGTTGAACAAGAATATGCTCTTCAATTCAGCCGTCTTAGCCCTTTTAAATTGAATGAAAACTACTTCCCCTAAAATCACGCCAGCCTTGCATGCGTATGAGGAAGAATTAAAAGCTGTCATTTTTCAAGTTGTTCAGCATCGGAGCTACGTCCATACAAATACCACATCATCACGACCAGGGTCACATCCAGGTTTATACTCTTAGCAGAATCATACGTTTAGAGTAGGCGAACGGTATTTTCTAGATCTCTGCTTGGGACACGGTGAAGCTTTCTTCTCAAAAGCTCCATTCTCTCGATTGATACAATACTAATCATTTCCAGACAGGATCTTCTGCAACTGGGACTTTACTGCCCCCCCCCCCCCCCCCCCCCCCCCCCCCCCCTATTTTGGGTTATTATCTATCAACCAATTATTTACGTTTCCGAAAGAGGCAAGACACGTATTGGTAAATCGCCGATGGCCTAGAGTAATTTACACGTCAGCGGAACAACATCAGCTTCCGGCGTACCGACGTGAGCTCAGGACGACGAGGAAACGTCAAGTGTGGCTGCGAGGGCGATGTAATTCGTTTACATGCTCAAGCGCTCGTCAAAGTCGGTTTTGCACGGACTTTAACTGCGCATTGGCTGGTCAATGTGGGAACTTCCTAAGCGAGAATCCTGCATTGGCAATCGATCGCAGTCTTCGCATTGGTGTGGTCGCTATGGGGTCCATCCCTGCGGGGAAGATTATAGGGCAAGATTTGGGCAAAGTTCAGGTCTTCGGGCCTCCACGCAGAAATGGCAGGATCCACTAAGGCTACCGGATGCGTTTGACGACACGCAGAGCTTGAGGAGGGGGGGGGGGGGGTATTCGATGCGGTCGCCTGCGGTGGGATGATGCGGTTTTTAAATCATGCGTGCAACCCGGCAGCACGGTTTCACTAGGTCCAGACGGGAACAGAGTTGACTGTCGTCACGGTCACTGCCAGTGACATCCTTGTCGGAGAGGAGGTAACAGAGTCCTATGGGACACACTGTGGTTTGTGTGCAGATGTGGTTGGTCGAGCCATTAACACATTGTGTGTATTGGATCACCGCCCATCGAAGTGGTCTGAGACCTCCACATCGTACCACTGTGCAGTCAAGCACAACTCTCTTCATAGTGGATTAAGTTTTTTTTTCATAACTTCAGCCCTTCTTTATCAATTTCAAGCAAAAAAAGGGTTTTCTTGTTCTAATTCCAAACTTCGACATTCGGCTTTGTGAATATGCAGACGATCAGAAATCCCGCGTCCCAGGGAGCGACTTTAAATGCTCGCATCGATGAGCTTTACACTAAAAAATGTCCGTCCAGTGAACGTCGGCCGCATTCGCCTTGATTACTAATTATTCTCGCTCCCCCCAGAACTCGATACGCAGCGCGTAAGCGAATGTTAATAGCACAACTTTGTTTAGATTTTATTTTAAGTTTATTTAAAGTTATTTTTTTTTTGTTTTGAAGTGAGGGAGAAGAAACGGCTACAGTGCTTACGGTGATTAGTGTGTGTTTGCAAATAATGACACTTAGAGCTAGACTTTTGAAAACGGCAGCGTTAGAGAAATGAGCACCACAGACCCATTCCATCCAGTGGTATGATCTGAACAGCGTGCGGAGCACAATCTATTGATTAAAAACTAAGTCTTGCCCGTTCAATTAAAATTTAAAAAAATATGCTTATCCAGGTTTTCTTATCCTCACATAAATCAATGTGAGTATGATTAATTACCCTATACACTGTGCCAGATCTATCAATGAGAAAATGCTCCTCCGCGCGATGTCGAGCCGTTAGGGAGGGGCATGTGGGAGGATTTCGCCAGGAGATACAATGATGAGCAGCCTCGAACGGCCCAAGCGCATGACAGCGATTCCCTCCGACAGACGTTCGTAGACTTTATCGTAAAGCTGAGCCAACTGGGGTCAAAGGAGTAATCCTGCCCGGCTTCGCCCAGTTGCTGTAGCCCAAGAAACCTAGAAGGAGATAAAGGAGAAGGCGTGCGATCAGGTCATGAACGACGGAGAAGACGACCAAGGCGACGATGAAGAGCTCACACAGGAAGTGGTGGAGGCCGTAGAAGGACGACGCTCAAAACGCATCGATGCCAGCGTGGTCCAAGAGCCGCCGGCCTCGTCCGGATTGTACCAACGCCGGTCATCAAAGACAGAGTGCAACCGGAACGCGCCACTCGACCTGCTGAACAGTCAAGCAGGGTCATTGCCACCGGTGACGGGGGTTTGACGTAGCCTTCGCTGATGACCAGTGGTTGAACGAGGACACCTCACAGACCGCAGAGGTTGTGCCATAGGCCACCAGCGCTGCTTCTCAGGAAGACCAGACCGAGACACCCACCAACTGCGTATCTGGGCAGGTAACAGAGATCGCTGAAGCCCTCCATACACCTGTTCCTTGCTCATCACGACCGGTCGGACGTCCTAAAGTTTCGCAGCGGGTAGCCAGGCCTTCTCGTCCGACTTTTGTGAGTCCGGACGGTGCCGTGCTATCTATCGAATCAAGTCGCTTGGAAGGAATTTTGTCCGAGAGCAATCTCGTCATGTTACCAAGGGTGCTACGAGCACAGACTCGGGGGAGGTGTATCCGCGTCATCCGTGGCAATATCGAGGAAAGCGCACCCGACAGCCAGGCAGTGGAGGCTCTTTAGCTTGTTTGTCGCGGCAAGGCGTCATCTTGGTAAGAACATGCGATCATGCGCAATTATAAGATTAAAGATGGCGAAGAAGAAATGAAGACATACCTTGGGGCACGTTCAGGAAGAAAGACGGTGTTCGGTGTGAGATCGTAGTCGACAGTATAAAGTCATAAGAAAGCAGCTTAATTGAGATAGCGTACGCGTAGCTCATTTCGGAGGATCAATTCGGAGAAGACTCACCGTCCCGAGGCAGGCCGATAGCCTTCTTCGTAGTGTGAGGTCGATTCGAAAATGAAGACATCGCGCGCGATTTTCGCGCGCGGAGGTCCTTGAAGCAGGGATGCCGAAAAATACATTGATTGCCCGTACAATACAATAACGACCCTAAAATTATTTATTTTCGGACCTTAAGGCTGACCATAAATAATTTACCTAATCTTGTGGATGAATACCTTAATTTACTGTTAACTTAGGAAATCGCAGATAGATGGCTATCAAGAGCCCACCTTCTTCCGTCTAACGTACACTCACTTTGCTATCTGCATCATGGCCACCCAAGCCTTTTCCAACACTCGAATCTCTGGTTTCTACTTTTCAGCCGTCACGGATGCATTCGATGAAACTATTGAGGGTCGCTATCGGTGCCGGTGTGGTACCGTTCGTCGAAAAGCACCCCGAAGTGGGTACACCAACCTCATCCAGCACGTACGTAGCCAGCACCCTGACTACGTGGACGTGATGCGCGAGGCGGACACCGGTCGCGGCACCCTGGAGCCATGGATTCGTCAACGTGCAAGGGACCTACACGGGTGGCTAGACTGGATAATATCCAGCAACCTACCGCTCCGTTTGAGAACGCTGGGGCGAGATAGTAAGAAACTGTGTCTCTTCTGCTATATTGTTTTCACGACTAATTAATTGTGTGTAGCTACACTAGCCTATCTCCTGTTTCTGTCGAGACATTGCGCGGCGCCATGGAAGGGACAACGCTGGCAGTAGAGGCCAAGATTAAGAACGAGATGCCTAGCCAGTTTGGTCTCGTCATCGATGGATGGTCGCACGACTCCGAGCACTTCCTAGCAGTTTTTGCCTGCTACGAAGTGGTCGGAGTCGCGAAATACCCACTACTGTCCATGGCCCCTCTGATCAACGAACCGGACGATGACCGTGGTGCTCGCACGCACGAAGTATCCCTAGCTACAATGCTAGAGCGAGACTACGGTAAGCAAGTGAGCAACTGTCTCTTTATTGCTGGAGATAATTGCCAGGTGAACAAGCGATTGGCAACCAGCATGGGTGTTCCGCTGATCGGATGTGCCAGCCACCGCCTGAATTTAGCGGTGCAGGCGTACTTGAGCACCTACGAGGACGATTTGGCGCAGATACAAGCTCTCATGCGTAAAATGAAGACGCTGAATCTCTCCGCAGCGCTACGGTAAAAAAAATTGTTTTTTTTTTGCCCTTTAATTATTTTTTATGTTATGCATATTAGTTTTAAAACGCCTCTCCGACCAATTCTTCGCCAAGACACACGATGGGGCTCGGCATACCGAATGGTGGAGCGCCACTTTCGACTGGCTGCGTTCCTTCCTGAGGATGACGACGAGATCGCGGATCTCCTGCCGACTCCAAGGACATTGAAGCGCTTGAAGACACTAATGGTGGAGCTTGCACGCGTTGAAACGTGAGCAAGGCCCTCCAAAAAGACGGTATCACGATGTTGGATGTCCGTGTCTGGTTCGACGGTCTAGTCGAAGTCGAGCCAAGCTTCAGTCACTACCTGGGTACGTTTAATTTTGTCATTGTGTTGTCTCACAATTAACAAACACTAACTATTTTTATATATATATTTAAACGCTCGAGCTGATATTGTTCACTCGCCGTACTTTGAGGCTGGATGCGTCAAGGTGCTCAATGGGGGTAACTGCAGAGCTAAATCGCGCGGAAAAGGACATCCTACAGTCGTTCGAACGAGGTAGCAGCGCTGATACATCGCGCATGACAAACAACTCCGAAAATGAGTCGTTTGTCATACAGCTCGAGCGCAAGCGAAAGCGCGCTCAGCAAGTTCAGGCGTATCACCTGCTAACCTCTGTACCTCCAACCTCGAATATGGTGGAGAGGTTTTTCAGCCTTGCTCGGATCACGTTCGGCCACGAGCGACATCGTTTGAACCCGTAAACATTAGAGATGATTCTCTTTCTACGTGTAAACACGACGTACTGGGACGTCCGCACTGTTGACAGTGCGATCTGATTCTACTCTCGAGCTCTGTCGTTTTAGCATGCAGTTTTAACAGGGCCATAATTCATTTTCAATTTTTTTCAATGCAAATAATTGATGTTACCTCCATTCGTACTGTAGTACCATAACTTATTTTCTTGTTTCCTCGTTGATTAAGTAAAATGCCGTATTCGGCATCCCTGCCTTAAAAATCTTCCAGCTTAAATTCAAAAATAGTCCCTCCACCAGGAACTCTGTCTGAGCTAATATTTAAATTAAGATTAAATTTAATGATGTTGTAAGATAAGAGTGGGATTAAGCCGGGTATTAAACGCCTTAATAATTGTTTGATCCTACCATGTTTTGATCGCATCAAGCACTCCGTTTTTTATCACTGCCTTTAGGCCCTGGTCCAGGTACGAAATCGGATCTGAACCAAAATGAGGGTGGGCTAGCGTAACCAACATTGTGGCGCTCTACACAAATTTGAGCTGTGTTCTATGGTTGGTCAAAGTAAATTCCAAGCTCGCTCACGCCTCATATTTCACTGCATGAAATTATCAATCTCGATGTGCCTACTTTGTCCCGCAGCTCCAACTGCTGCTGGTTAAGATGCAGCAGACCAGCAAGGAAGTACTGCCTCCAGATCTCTAGGGCCGATGCCTCCAGACTAAAGTCCTGCCCCTTCCACCGTCGATCTGTGCAGTCCCCGCCACCAAAAGACCTAACGCCGCCGTTGCTAGTTTTCCGTGCTAAATTCGCCCTCACATGCTCGAGTTAAGCCTAAGAAGGTCAAGCGAGATTCCCTGAACGCGGTAGCTACGGGCAAGGCTTTGACTTGTATTAAATCGACGAAGGATGGCCAGTGAGCTTCTTAAGCTGCGTTCCGAAGACGAAGAAGTGCGAAGAACGATTGACACAGCTGACATCAACGTCAAGCAAGCGCTGGCGTGACAGCTTTTCGTCTGTACACGGTCGCAGAGACTTTATCGGTGAATTCGAGCTGACCAGGTGTGTATGAGCTGTATCACGTGCTCGACACACAGTGACTGTAATCGCCGCTGCGACGCTAGCGCTCACGACAGCGAAGATGGCAGCCGCAGTAGTGTCCATACGTTTTATCTCTCCCAACCTTAGTGATAAACGATATTGTACTAGTTATCGGAAGCACCCATTCAATAAAATCATATTAATTGTGCAGTCTGATTGGTCGATTTGGTTTTTTCCAAAAACTACATAAAACGCAGTCCGACTTGAGAGGGTATTTAAGGCAATCGAAGGTGACGTAGTGCTGCATACGAACTAAGCGTCGCCATTCTAGTCGGCGCTTCTCTTCACGAACACGTCTACGAAGATGTTGCTCGAGTTTCCTGCGCGTTTGCGACGCCGCGCAAAGAGCAATTAGCGTGCCGTATCCACTAGCAATCGACACTTCTATCACTGAGCCCGAAGAGAGAGAGTTACATTATGGTACCGCGTACCTTTTTATTTAAATCGGTTTGAAAAAAATGTCCTACAAAGACTTGTCCCAATCACGATTTCATTTTGAATTCTTAAATTCTCAGCTTCAAAAACACATATATCAGGACACATTAAATTTAAATAAAGGGATTTGGTAGTAGGTAGAATTGGCGGTCAGTATAAAAGCCCAACACCGAGCTAAAAAGGTGATGAAAGGGGTCACCATAAATTTTTGATTAAACGGTTGCGGCTGCAAGGTGTGCCGCAATGGACTCAACGGCAGCAACGCTCATAACGGGCGTTTCTCTAACAAGCTGAGCTGCACCTTTGATGCTAAGTGTGGATATGCGCTTCGTGAGAGGCCGGCCCTGAGGATCAGTCGTAATACCAACACTGGGATGCGTGGGATTACTGCAACTGCTGATATGCCTGCAGGAGACCTTGTTGGAAATTATTTGGGCCAGAGCTACGCTTTCGGGTCCATTGGTCACACTGGCACTCCTAACGACGGCTATCGCATGCGCTTCAAGACACAAACCACACAGAACAAGAGCTAGAGGGACTTTACGCATGATGAATCACTGGCCTGCTCCTCCTTACGACGCTTCACATCGCGCAAGAACTTGCGGTGCAGACGACGACGCGCGCTTAGCGCACGCTAAACATGACTAGAAGAAGCAGCAGAGTCAGCAGCGGGGGCGGCAGGCGGGAGCTTAACCTTGGGTTCCTGTTTTGTTCGGTCTTCTCTTCTAGTTCAGCTGCGATCGGTATCTCCTCGGTCTCTTTCTTAGTTATGGCCTCTGTTTTTGTTGCTTTCTGGGCGGCCTTAGCAGCGCGACGCGCTTCCTTCGCAGCCTTCCGCTCCTGCGTGGCCTTCTCAACCTCGTCTGGCAGTGCATCAGTACATCCTCACTCGTGCAGGCCCTCAGCACGTTTCCACGAGGTGTAAACTGGTAAGAAGCTCACTGTTGTAGCCATTACAGTACGAGATGTTCATCATAGAGACGAGGTCACGGTGTCCTACGGTGACCAATTGTGGTGTCTCTATCGCTGTGGCTGGACCGAATGGCAGCATTGACACCTACAATGGGGACGAGGAGAAAAATAGTGATAGGAAGAGCGACGGCGGCAGGGCGCGGCGGCAGGATCACCTATACGTGGTGCCACACCCGGCGGTCATAATGACACCTCCGCCGTCGTAACGATAACTTTCGCGAGATCTACGCAAGAACCCGCGCACCGTCGACTCCCACGTCAACTCGTTTAAGCAGCCGCCTGCCAGTAACGCAGTAGGTAGGGAAATGATAAAGGAGTTTAAAGCGGTCGAGTAACAACTTAAATACATCTCTTCAAGTAAGTAACAGCCATTTTTAATGACAACACACATAACGTTATGTAAGAGAATGTAGCGGGGTACCGCAGTAGTGTAGAGCTGAACGCGAGACAAGAGAAGGAAACGCAGGAACACTTGAGCTTGTTGCCCACAGAGAAGGAATGGATTAGAGGAGGAAACCTCGAAGGTGACAACCCCCTCTCTCTTATACACGCAGTATACACTAACTGTCGCCTAAAAATACGATCGTCCCACGTATACTATTCCGTAACAGTAGAAGCAAGTTCCTCAGAACTGTGTGATCAGGCGGAGCTCGACACGCCAATCTCCACACTCCCACTTCGGGATCCGCCATTCTACCATCCTCGTATAGCGACAGCATAGTTATCCTTAGTAACATCGCTCTCCATTAACGGTAGCGGCACCACATTCAATAACTTGCGCAACTTGGAAAATTGGGTTGATCCAAGTGGTTTCGTCAAAATATCTGCAAGCATTTCAGCCGTAGGGCAGTAACGTACATCAAAGTCACCCCGTTCATAGAGATTTTTCACCTTGTGATACTTTTAATCCACGCCTTTGACTTTGTAGTTTCCCTTCGTAGACTTAATAACTTTAATCGTCGACTGATTGTCTTGAAACAGCACAGTTGGACGACGACGACAAAGTTTGAGTTCTTCGCAAAGATTATGGGTCCACACAATCATCACAGAACATTCTGCAGCAGCAATGAACTCAGTGTCATCCTGAGTGATCGACTGCTTGTGGCTCTTATAGGCGTAAGTACATCCATTCATCTGAAGTACAAAACCTGTGATCGATCTGCGATCATCTTTTTCGCTTCCAAGATCAGCATCAGCATAAGCTGTGAAATGCAAATCCGAGTTTGCAGGTTTCTTCCACAAAAGCCCATAGTCACGAGTGCCTCGTAAGTAACGCCGTACTCGTTTCGCCATCACAAAGTGTTCCTTAGAATACCTATTCAAATACTTCCCTAGAGTTCGCACAGCATTTGCTAGCTCAGGGCGAGTGCCTTGCACCAAGTATTGAAGAGATCCTACCAACTCACGATAGGGTATACTCGGATCATTAACTCCAGGTTCATCATCATCTACAGTATCAGGTAAATTTCCTGTAGCTTGTGGTGTAGCCACTGGCCGACAATCTTCCATACCAAAGCGTTTCAGCACCTTATCAATGTAGCCACTTTGAGACATCCACAAAACATCACCTGGAACATATGAAATCTCCATGTGCAACAGATCTTTGACAGGACCCAAGTCTTTAATCTTAAGCTTGGCTCGAAGTTCTCGAAGCACCAGCTCAATATTCTCCTCAGTACTAGCGATAATCAAATCATCGATATAAACCGACACAAATATTGGGCTGCCTCCCACTGAACGAACGTAAATGCCTCCATCCATCTTCGATCGACGAAAGCCTAGCGACCTCAAATACTTGTCCAGTGTCTGGTACCATATCATTGGCGCCTGCTTCAATCCATATAAACTCCTCAGCAACTTACAAACTCGATCGGATCCATCATCAAAATATTCTGGCATTTCCATGTAAATATCAACGTCACCAATCGGTCCATTCAAGAATGCTGTCACGAAGTCCACATGACGACAAGAGAGCCCCAAATGAAGTGGCAATAGTAGGATAAACTTTACAGCATCTTGTGCGACAACTGGAGAGTATGTCTCCCAGAAGTTCACCCCATATCGTTGTTGACACCCTTTGATAGTGATTCTGGCACGCTGGCGAACAAAGTTTCCCTGAGCATCGCGTTTTCGCACAAATACCCATCGACTTGTCAACACCTTCTTGCCCTTTGGTCTCTCCACTAGTTCCCAAGTATTATTTCTCATCAGGTCTCCATATTCTTTCTTCAGTGCTTGGATCCACTGATCTGCATCAGGAGCAGACAACGCTTCTTCCAGCGTTTGTGGTTCCATAATTGAGTTAACAGCCTCAATCATCAAACTGAGTGGAAGCTCCACTTCAAAGTCCTTGTAGCGTGAGCTAGGCCAGCGAGTGCGATGTGAGTGCCGAAAAGACTCCGTTGTGTCATTCATCATAACATCATCTTCACGCCCGCTGTCTCTGATCGCATCATCAACCTTATCCACTGGACTAGCCGGATCACCAATCGCAATTGGTTCCTTGTCCTCCATATCATCATACTCAACGTGTGCATCAGTGACTACCCTCTCTTTCCCCACTGAAGGTGATGCGTGTGAAGCCAAAGGAGGCTCAGCCACTGAATCGCTGTTAGGCAAATTCATGTCTGTATCACCTTCTTGACCTTCACTATCAGTCCACATTACACGAGAAGGGTTAGTTCCACGCTGTAATGACTGATCTCCTGTCGCAACAGGAAACATCTCAGCCTCAATCAACGGCAGCCTGTCAGGCGCACCTGGACATGCCGGAGAAGACCGCACCTCAGTGTAGTGAGAATTAGTATCACCAATACCACCATCGCAATGGCGTCGTTTTGTACGAACTTCACCTTGGATCGACGAATCCTTCGTCGTAGACGACAGCACTGGTAAACGGACAAATGGAATATTCGCTGGTAGCACTTGATGCCCTTTATTGTAGCGATTGTTCAGCAAGCCTTCTACGTAGCTGCGTTCCACCGTCCAGTCTTCATGAAAGTCCACAGAACGAACCTCTTGAATATTACCAGTTACCAAACTCAACACACGATAACTTTCTGAGTGCTTGGCGTACCCCATGAACAATGCAGGTTTGCCAGGATTCTCCAATTTCGACATACGAAGCACCTTTGGTGTGAAAACGTAAGTCAAACAACCCCATGTACGCAACGCAGATACATCCGGCCGCTCTTCAAAGCGTCGAAAGTATGGCGTCTCTCCATTCAAAGCACTCGAAGCAGAAATGTTACCCACTTCATTCGCAAAGCTGAAGGCTTCACCCCACAAGAGATACGACATATCTGCAGTTGTAAGTAGACAACGCACTCTCGCCATAATAACTCCGTTCATTCTCTCCACCAATCCGGTCTCCTCCGGACTGTAAGCATTGGTCCATGTGTACTCGACACCATGACTATGAAGAAACAAACGCAGCTTCTTGTTCAGGAGTTCACGGCCTTGATCTGAATTGAACACTTGTATCTTGTGTCCTTGAGACAAAAGCCAATTCACGTGAGCTATAACTGCTTCTGTTGCATCTTCCTTCCTCTTTAGCAAGAAGCCCCAAAGATATCGCGTGGCCTCATCTTGCACCAGTTGGAAGTGCATGTATCCATCATAGGTCGCAATACCAACGTAACACATATCAGACATCAGCGTCGGATAAGGCTTGGTAGCACGGCGAGTCAAGGTCTTCTTATATGACATCCGAGACATCTTCGCCGACTTGCAACTCCAACAAGGAATTTCAGCATCATCATTCAAGTTTTCTTCCATTCCGGTTGTAACTTGCTGTATTGCCATTTGCTGTAGGGCTGGGAGGTTAAGATGTGCAAACCGGGGATGCGAACGTATAAGCGACGTTGCAGCTTCTCTACGGTCACGCTGATTCACTGCTGGAACATGATAAACTGCACTAGCAGTTGTCTTCAAGCGGTATCTACCACGAGACTTCACAAACAGTAGCTGTAGACGACCTTTTGTCAGCCAAGCAATACGTTGTGAAGCACGTCGAGCTGTCTTCAACGACCATCCAGCGTTCTCCAGTGCATCAAGACTCAGAAGATTATCCGGAGCTGAAGACTTCACCAGAACGTTCTCCAGTTGCAGTGATACTTCTTGATGCGGCTGGTTGTTGTTCATCACCTTGATGTTCACATTACCAATTCTCTCGCTATCAGTAATATTACCATTATAGCCCTGAAAGACGTGCTTGGAGTCTTGCTGCAATTGAGACAGCAACTCCAGTTGGTTACACACATGTACATCACTCGCAGAATCCAAAGCCCACTCAATGTCATCACTTGCTGCATTCGACACCGAAGCAACCATCATTGACTCGCGAGGAGTACATCCAACAGCGCTAATCTTCTTCTCCTTCTTTTTACTTTTACAGTCACGACCAGACCGGTTTTGCCAACGTTTGCGCTCCGATCCTTCAGACGGAATTCCAGCTGCTCGATCATCAGATGAATCTTCATCACGATTCGGACTGTTTGGACGTAGGTGACCAACTTCTCCACAGTGAAAATAGGTACGCGTCTCTTGCTTTCCAGTTTTCTTGTCAACTTGTTTAACATCTTTCTGCTTTTTACTGCGAAAACATCTTTTGCGCTTGCCTTTACCTGAATTTTGCTTCTTCTCTTTGTGTTGTGTAGACTCGCGTCCACATGCAGCAATTCCAGCAGGCAACTGCTCCTCTGAGCCAATCTTCTCATCCAGAGCTGACTCAGCGCGTAAGGCGTTCATCACCTGAGTCGCAGTAGGTACAGGTCGGACTGATGCACCATCACCTCGAACCACATAGTGGTTAGAGAATTGACGAACAACATCACGATGTGTTCGTGCCACATGACCAAGAAGAGTCTCAGCATAGTCTTCATCCGTCACATGTCTACCATAATGTAGCAGTTGGCGTCGCATTGACTCCATCTCGCGTAACCATTGATCCATGCCCTTATCCGCTGTATACACATGCGAATAAAACTCTGCTCTAGCAAAAATGTAGTTGGAATATTCGCGTTTTGTTTGTTTATCCACAAATAAATTCCACATTGCTTGAGCAGTCTCCTCTTGACAAATCATCTCTGCATCTTGAGCTGGAACACCAGACAAAATAGCTTCACGGGCGATGTTATCTCTGGCAGCGAAGTTAATCTGTTCGACTGGATCATTCGGATCGAAACTTCCGTCAACCACACTCCAACAGTTCAGCCGAGTCAAAAACGCTCGCAAGTGAGCTGCATACAGATCAAACCTTCCTTTCATTTTAGGTACATTGTCCATTTTCACTGGCAACGCGCCAAAGCCAACACGAGGCAGGCCAAATCCACCTTGACCTGGTGTAATTCCTCCAAAATTAAAGCCACCAACGTTATATCCTCCACCACTAACTCCAGGAACACTAGCAACACCGCCAGCGACTTCACCAGACATTCCACCGGTAGTCACAGCTCCCGCAGTAGCTGTAGATCCAACTCCAGAGACTTCACTCGTCACACATGACAAAATTTGTGTAGATGCAGCTGAAGTTACCGGTATCTGTGTCGACGTGGCTTCAGCAGAGGTCATCAACGACGTAGCAGTAGCGATCGAGGGAACGGCAGCTCCAGTTGTAGAACTTGAACTCGGAAGCGACGTACTGAACATTCTCGACTGTGTTGCACTCAACGTTCTCTGGTAACTCCACACAGAAGCTTGGGCTCATAACCTAGCGGGGTACCGCAGTAGTGTAGAGCTGAACGCGAGACAAGAGAAGGAAACGCAGGAACACTTGAGCTTGTTGCCCACAGAGAAGGAATGGGATTAGAGGAGGAAACCTCGAAGGTGACAACCCCCTCTCTCTTATACACGCAGTATACACTAACTGTCGCCTAAAAATACGATCGTCCCACGTATACTATACCGTAACAGTAGAAGCAAGTTCCTCAGAGCTGTGTGATCAGGCGGAGCTCGACACGCCAATCTCCACAGAATGCACGAATAAATTACCTCGAAAAACTCGTCATGTTTAGCATGTTTTTGAATGTGCACGCTGACATAGCAACATCAATTTCTCGACTCTGCCCCAGACTGACACTAGGAAATGCACAATTCTTTGGATTCAACTGAGATGTCAGCTGAATTACATGTAAGTCTGAGGGCCATGACTCAGGCTTCCACGCATCTTTTGTGGATCTCGAAGATGTGTCCTCGAGTAGAACAAAGCCGGGCGAGCTCTCCGATTCCGATTCTTTTACACTTATCGATATCGTCCCATTGCAAATATAAAGACCGTACCACGCATCTCATTATTTAAATGTTTGTATCGATGACTTGACTACAGACAAAGATAGATTTAGGCGCCATCCCTGACTGCCGCCCCTATAATTATATATATTTATTATAATTTGTGCGACGGAAATGCCGATATCTATAAAAGCCAAGAACTTAATTGGTCCAAAAAATATATTCGAAAAAAACTGATTAAAAGCCAAATATTCTACAAAAAAGAGCTTTATTTAATTGCTTATCTCAGGATATTAAGGAATAGCCTTCTTTTAGCTGCGAATTACTGTCTTCACCGGAATGTCGCTCTAGGCGTCAATTGTCGCCCGAATCACGCGAATTCACTTTTGTTTAGCCGTACCGCCCATTATGCCAGACCAATTAGTCCGCAGTTTCGCTTTTAGCGGCCCCATGACCCCGACGTCCAGTGGCTGGCACTCTGCTGTGCTGTTTGGAAGCATCCGAAGCTACGGTGGCATTAGCTTCTTCAGCTACAACCCGCTGTCCAGCTTCTGAAACGTGACGCTCAAAGTTGTCAAGATGCAGGACAGTGGATCCTTCTATCTCATAATTCAGTAGCTTCTTAACGTAGAACTCCCAAGTTACTGCGTCCATCGAGGCGCTCCCCTGGAGAGTGTAGAAGTGCCTGGGTGGATAATCCTGGTGCTCGTTGGTTTCAATACGACCTCCTAGCTTACTACGCACGGTGAATAGAATAGGTAGCTTTTTGCCTGCAAAATAAAAATAAACAAGTAATGAAAAATAATGTAGCATCCGAAAAATATAATGTAAAAACTTACCACTCGCGCGAATTGTAAGTACTGCCGTTATCTGTCATGCGAGCTTCGACGTGTTTGCCGATCAGGCAGCGTCCCGCTGTCCCCGGCATGTCGAAGTTAATCGTGATTCATCAACGATTAAAATTTCTGATGGCCCAAATCTCCGTAGGTCCTCCAAAACTCAAGGGCAAACGCAGCACGAGTTTCCTTTAAGGCTTCCGTACTCTTCTTCGTTGTTTGGGGCTTCTGAGACGTAAAACCATGTCTACTGCCAAAATATCTATTTTTAACATACCGGTTTGCGAAACGTTCGCACATACGCTGCAGTGCTAGCAGACCGTTCCTCTTGTCCACTATGTAGCTCTTCACCCAATTAGGCTCAATTTTCCACATTTACTACATTATGTCGCGTGTTGCAAGTGCCTAATACTCGCAATTGGATGGTCAAAGTTAGTACGAAAAATAATATACAAAAGCACACGCACACATTGTATTCTATACTCACCTGCTTCTCTCCTTCATGAAGGTGATGATAGCAGAGACGTTGGCGTACAGCTCCTCACATCCCTGGCACTTCATCGGTGGCGTGGCTGCTAAGACTCACCAGCTTGTCAGCCTGTTGATACCACACGTGGGCGGTGCCGCGAGCGCATAGCAGCTCACGGGCTACCTCCTCCACCCCAATCTCTTTCATCATGGGAGCGGCAACCCGCTTTTCGCGGATAGTGTAGCTTCACCGCTTCTTTTTCTTATTTTTTTTTTTTGGGGGGGGGGGGGGGGGGGGGTCGTCCATTTTGCAGAATGAAAATAAGCAAACTATTTAAAGCATTTGATAACGAGCTGATCTGTTTTACCAAAACAATTCGATTCTTACGATAAGAAGATTGGATTTTTTTAATTTGATTGGATATAAACTGCCACTGTTTACTATGGAGCGGCTTTGAAATGCCGACTTTTGCGTTGCCTGTTTTATCTATCATTGTCTGTAAATTATCTGCAGCTGCTGAATTAAATTCTAAGGAAAAGTTTTGTGTGGAGCTGATAGAGGAGAGCATGATCAATCGGGCACCATGTTTGGGGAGCCATATTTCAAGAACTAAGAACACCCTTGAAACGTTAATGGGGGTACTATGCTTAATAGCGTTATCCTGGTAGGGTGTCAGAATGAAGTACATAAGCCTTTCGCCAAGAAAAAATGTGTGTCATTCACAGGGGTTAATGGTAGCTCCAAAATCGGTGAGGTTAATAGTATATGTTTCAACACATTAATAGAACAGTACTGCTCCCCGGTTTAGAGCCCTTGAACCTTTGATAAACTTTCGGATGTGATGATCCTAAATCCAAATAAACTACAATTCGAAAGCTAAATTTTGATTTATTTGCAAATCCTATATGTCCCAACCCCGCGATAACTGGGTGCAGTACTGTACAGACAACGACGGTCGGTGTCTGAATACTATCCTTCATATAAAAAAATTAGACCGTTGTTGCAGGCACTGAATGGAGTGTACATAATCGGGGCGTCGTGTTACCCACTGAGCGGCACCATAGGCACCGGCGTGCCTTAAGGCACTTTATTTGGTGCAAGAGGTACCGATTTCAGAAAAGGGGGGTAATATAAAAGAATACATTTCAAAAATTTCCTCAAATTTAGAGATTGCGATGAGTGGTGGTGGTGGATTGAAATACAAGGTGTTACGCGAAGGTTGCACAGTTTATAAAACACATTGTGAATGTTGATCGAATGTACATATAACTTCCAAACCATTTTACGGGGCGCCTATGAGGGAGATTTTAGGCCGCTTGTATAAGAGCTTCGAGCGTCACTTGTACTATGGAGTTTCCAATTTAAAGAAATGCCACCGATGAGTTACAGTGCTCCTACTTATCTCAAAGAGCAAACGGCTACCCTGATGAGCTGTCATTAACTCGTCTTACCAGTTTATTCCTGTAAATGATACTGGACACGTGAGATATCAACGAATTGTGTTTTGTACTGTAAGGTAAACATAGTGCTATCATCTGCAAGAGCGCTACGGTATACACTTCAGTAGATAGCGCAGCCGCATAAAGCGCAACATTGCGGGGCCTGGCTTGTTGGGCATAGAAATACCACGAATGTAGCACTCAAAGAAGAGGAGTACCATGACGCCGCAATTGGCTCCATCTGGCTGGCGTGGCTTGGTTTCCTTCTTGAGCCTCATGTTGGCACGCAATTCTCCGAATAGATCCTTTAGTAAATCATCGCACATGCCGTAATAATTGGTCTTCGTAGCTTGCAATGGGTCGAATATCGTGACTGATCTGGTTTCAGGGCGAAAATCAAACACAATCCCACACCAGTGATTGTTATCCACGTGTAACCCCATCAATACCAGCTGATTGGCGGAATCAAAAGGAGTACCACTGTGTATAACGCGTAGTTTATCTTCTCGGTCGTGAAACCGATGAAATATCGGATCGATAATTCCCACTTTGGTGTTTTCCTTTTGAAGTAGTACCAGCCCTTGAGCCATGCATGCATCATCTAACCATTTATTTCCACGTAACGTGAGTAGCGAGAGTGACGATAGAGAACCAAACGGTGGACGCGGTCCTCCGCGCAATAATAATGTCTTGATTTTCTGCTCACGCATACCGATGTCATCACTCACGCCGTCCAAAAGTTCATCTGGCAATGACAACCGTTTGTTGCTGGTATTGACAGCCCAAACCACAGTATCTTCCACGTCCGTAATGCACTTCAAAGCACGGTGCCAGCGATCCATCGCGTTGATATCCCTTAGTTGATAGATACCAAAGCGAGGTACTCGTACTCCTACGCCATCTTCGCCACAGACCACAGGTACGGCTTTCCGAAACTGCTGAATTGCACTCTGTGCTTTCGTCACAAACCACTGCGGGAAAATGTAGCGAATGTCCTTTTCGCTCTCCTCGGATGTGAAAATTCCAGCAATAGCCTTCTTAGATTGTGGGACCGATCGTTCCGAGAGCGACTGCGTCGACGACTTGATATCAATGTAGCTGTAGTCCCTATCCAGAAGTTTGACGAGATTATTTAGGCTCGGCACAGGCACCAATGTTCCTTGAACTAATTTTGTCGCCTTTTCCTTTCCACGAGTCATGCGCTCCTTCTTCCCGGACACTTTCTGCTGTTTTCGCACTTTAGGGCGCCCACGGCTCTTCGCACTTTTACTGATCTTGAATGTCGCCGGTGTAGATGTGTCAGAGTTCTCGCTAGCCGAGCTTGTGGGTTGTCGCTTCGACAGGATGCTTGTTGGCGCCGTTTCTACATCCTTTGCGCGATTGGTATCCTCAGTCACCGTAGGTACAGATGAACCCTTCTGAGAGCCTGTAGGCACTCCATCAGTACCTGTAGCCACTGCAGCTTCTCCTGTGGTACCTGCAGCCACTCCGCTGGTACCTGAAGCCACTGGAGGTGTTCCTGTGGTACTTGTAGCCACTCCAGTTGTATTTGACGTCACGGTATTATTACTCCCTGGCACAGCATCTGTAGTTGTAGTCTCAGTATTCATAGCGTCGCACAGGTGTGGGTGTGCTTGCGGCACGTCATCAGAATAGTCACATTCAGGACTTTGTTCGAGAATTTTGGGGGAAACAGGATCCAATTCTTGATCGGATGTTGCGGTGCCGCTTGCATCCACAGCAGAAGGTAGGTCGTACGAAGAAATTGATAACTGAGAAAGTGGGTCAATCCATTGACCTTCACGACCCACGAACGGTGCAACCCCGTCCTTAATGATCTCCTCAAACTTGTCCAACGCTGCCAGCATCTCATTGAAGACTGCTGTACCATTACGGCTCATAATGTCAGCGATCTGAGTACCGCGTCGACAAGCCGTACTGAATTTGGTGGTGCCATTGAGAACCTTGTGTTTGCTAGACACCATCATCGACTCTCGGATTTGGAAGGACTTGCGTGCGATCTGATCTTGGGGGGCGTCTTCCTCTTCAGCAGGTTGATTCAGCTTACACGACAATCTCCATCGCTGGGCAATGTGCCGAATCGGAATTACATTCTTACCATTGCTCAGTCTCCAGTACATGACGTGACGACAAGGAAGAAGCGTGGTACGCATGAAAACGCAAGAGCAGCGATATACCTATCATTCGTACCAATACAAAGACAATTAGTCAATAATTAAGATAAATATTGCTAGCATCAACTATAAAACTTACCGACGTATCGACATGATAGGCGTTATTGTCGCTGCCGCACGATACGGTGAACATGTTGGGCGTCACTTCGGTGACCTCGTAGTGGGTAGCTCGGTCCTTTGCAATCCAGTACTGTTGCTCAATCTGACGGTAGGCGTGTGGGCTCACCTCCTGTGAAAGTCGCTCCAGCTCTTTATCCGCGCCCTGATATCGCATGTAACCCACCGCTGTCATATTTTTACTGTATTCCATCTCTGCAACTGCCTGCAGAAATATCAGTGTATCCACACATTCGTCAAGAGGCATCTCAGGTTTCAGGATTTCCTTAAGATGCCTCCACGATGCCTCCAAGCTATCGCATAACACACAAACGTTAGCGTCAAATTAAATGCAGAAGCCTTAACTTCATAAATTCTTACCGGTTATTTGTGTGATTTTCAAGATGCGGTACGTCTGAACGGGCGTAGAGAGCCCAACGCTCCTTCTGTTGGTCCCAATTCTTCATAAAATAACGGAGAAACGGGTGCTTTGGGTCTGGGATCGCGTCCGTAGAGCGTAACTGAACGTTATCCAAGAGGAAATACAGGTACTTGAGATACCTTGTGTAATCTTCACTTGTGGTTGCTGTTCTCATCATATCCACTGCGTCTTCTACTTGATCCATGTCGAAGCTGCTTGGCCCTCCGTACTTACACTTTGACATCTCCGACCGGATGTATTTTTTGAGATGGAAGTGACAGAGAATCACTTTAACGTTTGGAAAGTGCGCCTCCAAAAGGCTCAGCTCACCCATATCTTTGTCGATCACGATGACACGAATCTCCTCCCACGACGGATTTGAAAACTTGAAAGATTCGATCGCATCGGTAAGACACTCCGTACTCTCATTTTCCATTAGGCTGTGCTGCACATACTGACCCTAGGCACGCAAACGGTAACATTAGTACCTTTCGGTACCTACAGGTACATCTGAGGGTAACTCTTGTACATTACGTGTCTATAGTCACCAACAGGTACCTCTAGACACGTAGACTTACATGGCCGTACACAGCATGTATCATGAACGAGAATAGCTTGTACCTCGAGTCGTTCGTGTTGTGCGTCGCGTCGATCAACAGCACCTCCGGAAAAACCTTGAACCAGCGACGCATCTGGCGCGTCTGCAGCGTGATTGTCTGCGCCAAAGATTCGTCATCAACAAACACAGAAGCTCGGTTACCCCGCTGTCCACAAAATTCCCGCATTAGAGATTCAAGTCGCTGCTCTACGGTTCTGGAACCGCGCCGCTTTTCTCTCATTCTGGCAACCATGTTGTGGACGTCACGGAGCGTCACGCTCTGACCTATAAACGGATTCATCAGAAATAGAAGCTAAAGCAAGACGAAAGTCATGTATACGTACCCGTCTTCTCGCGCAGAAACTGCATGATCCGATTGGATTTCGAACCCGACGCTTGCAACACGTCCACGAACGCAAGTAGCATTGGATCCTCGACACGCCGCACCGACGAATGGTTCTCGTACACAGCTCGGTCGACGCGATGATTATGGCTGATGCTGTAGCCAGTAATGCGCACCATGAATTTCTGCTTATCTCTGTTCCACGTCACAGCAGCCTTGATATCCGCCTTGCACTCAGTCGATTTGCCGAAGTAGCTCTTTCGTTGACCAGTACTGCGACTTTTTCGACGCCATCCGTGCGTGCAGATAAGTTTCATCCAATAGGTTTTGAATTCATCTGAGATAAGCGAGGGCGGTGAATCGGACGTCTCTCCTGATGTGTTGTCAGCAATAGCTCTGATCTCCGTGTTACGACGGGCCACCGACGTCGAACTACGGAGTCGAAAGAGCTGGTGTGTCCTCTCCTGATACTCGCCCATGTAGCTGTTGAATGCGTCCCAGTTTTCATGTCATTCCTGTTCGATTGGTGAGGCCTCCCACACGCTGGCGGATGGCATGTGCGCCTCTGGTTCGCTTTCACTCATAGACCGTCTCCTGTGCGGTTACAATATCTCTTAGCAACAATAACAACCAACACAAGCGCAATAACTTAACGTACACAAATAGCGACCCAAGGTCGACTTGAGGCCTAGACGCGCGAAAATCCAAATGAGCGGCTCCAAATGAGCGGCTCTGAACGTTTTGCGGAGGGACCTAAAGGGGGGGTGTCTGATTTCAGATTTTCGAAATTTTGAAATATCTGGTAATATATCAAGGTAATTTACCGATTGGGTACCGTAAAAGTCCTTTTAGGTGCGATCTCACTCAGTGTCTCTATTCACTCTCAAAAAATTATTACGCGCGACAGGAATGTTATTTGATTGGTTGAAAGTGGCAGTTTCAGTTCAAAGTTTGAACATAAAGTACAAAAACGATTCCAAAATGTACAAACCGATACAGGAATCAGCACATCCTGCCGAAACTGGTTTCATTAGTGGGAAAACCATGTTTCGGCTCGGGCGTGTTTCAAAGGTATGGCGGATATTACCGTCGTTGTCTGTCATCCTTTCATGGCATGCCTGTAATACTACTTATTAAGTACTTCTGAAGTATTAGAAACCGGAAGTAGTAGTCAACATTTGTTTGGCATTATTTGATTTCTTATATGCGTCTTGTTTTCTTTGTTGCAATGAATAACCTTTGAATGACCGCGACATCTTAACGAATGCGTAGGAAAATAAAGATAGAGGGTTTACGATACGTGTGCGGAGCGCGCGGACTTAAATTCAGGGCCAAGCATAGCCAAATCCGGGGTTGATGTCCAGGAGATCTGGCTTGCATGTTGATAGAATTTCTGCCAACTCCTCCTGTTCCATGCAGACATAATAGCAAAAACACCGTTTGAAACGGCGTGCATCACCCTGAAATGCACAATAGCATCTCTCGGTGCGGGGCGACGCAGCTATGGCGCCATCTATGGCGAGCGGGTGCGAGGTCGCGTAGCCGCAGCAAACCCGCGTTGGGAGCTCGCGAAGCACGACCGCGCGGTATATGCGGAGGCGGGCCCAGCGCCGAGCTCACCAGCGAGTCGCGCATTGCACTTTCCAGGTGAGAGAATCTTTTTATCGCGAGCGAAGCAAGACCTGGTAACGAACGAGTCGTTCAACGACCTCTTACATTATATTATGCCTTTCCACAGGAGAGCCGGGTAATCCCTCCCCTCCCGCCTGCTCTTACAAATGCCAAGTCAAAACAAATCTTGGTGCTGTCCTGCAAAATGTGGTGTTCTGGATGCTTGTCTTCCATGCATCGTGCCAAAAAGTATAGTAAAACACGGCGACTAATCATTTACTGTACCCCAGGCATTCACGCTGTGAATTTCACAGTGTGAATCGATGTAACAAAAAAAAAATACAAATACTTTTTTTGATCGGTCAGTATTACGATAAGGTAGTACATGTACGACGAGATTCGAAGAGCCCAGACTTCCGAATGGTGGTGCGGTTATACTGGGATTCAGTGCAGTTTGCTTTTTAAGGTGAGTATCCGATTACATTTCGCTTACAGTAAACGATAATCCCAGGTACAGTACCCGTATCATCTTTGCGTCCAATCCCTGATCTGATCCAATCTGGATGTGCGCATACCGATTATTGTATGCTCATGATCTCATTATTTCACGCTCGCATCATTATTTTATGATCTCATTGTGAGATCATAACCATTCATAATTGGTACGCGCACATCCAGATTGGATCAGATCAGGGATTGGAGGGAAAAGATGATAGGGGTACTGTACCTGGTATGCTAATAAGAACTTAGAATTTTTATTTTTAAGACCTCCACTGCGGAGGTCTTGACAATGGAGTCCACAATATTCACCGGAATTGCTCTTGTAGCATAGTAGGTCTATAACATATTCTATGCATTTCGTACACGTACAGTGTCTAGCGCACTCTTCTTTATCAACAGCGACCTCATCTGTCCAAACCCCGCAATTTTCTATACATGTATAAAGTATTATACCCCGGGTTAGACTGTGTATCTAAGGCTGTACGGTCCCTGGCCCGCACACACGGGCCTTGCTATATGTACACTACTGGTACAACAGTCCATTTACAGGCTGCACTACAGCCTGTACTGGTACAGCCTTATTATTTTCAATAGATTTGAGCTCGTTGGTAACAACTTGCTCAGGAGTGTTTCTTACCAGTAGGCTACTGATTGAGCTACTAGCAGTAGCACAATCGGAGATTTGTGGTATGAAGACTTAATTACTTAACAGCATGTCAGACGTTCCGTGTAATACTGGATTGCGCTTTTGTCATTTTGGTTGAGTCTCCTCTGCTTGGTGCAGGCGACTGTAAATGCAATAAGTGTACGTTGTGTGGGCAGTATGTGATGATCTTCTCTACTGTAGCTGTTCTACCGTCATCTAGAGCTATGGATGCGATTTCCTTGTGGACGTCAAGGCTCATTAACTTTTGTCGCACAAGCTGTGCGTTGACAACGTTTAATAGACCCAGCAAGATACGAACTATATCCAAATATATAAATTGAATGTTGGTGCGAGCCTTAGGCGATTTTAATAGTGGATTCCATGGTCATGCACTTCTCACAGAATCTGTAGTATCTGTGACTTCTGCAGAATGACTCGCAGACAGCGAACCATAGCCCCATCTTGGATATCATCATGGACTGTTTGTGGCAACTGGCGAGAATGCCCATCTGCCCACCCAGGCACTGCCAGTGGCAGTAACTAAAAGCTACAGTAGGCGACCTACTTTTGCTTTTGAAGCCACCATTTCACTGTTTTCTTCCTAGAACTCAAGCCCCAAGAAGACTCAAGCGGAATGGGCTTAATGCACCGCGTATTGCTGCTTGCGACGTTTGCCCTGTTGTGTATGCTTGCAAAAGCTGCCGGATTCGACCACGCCAAGGTTCTAAGGACTGTCGAAAAAGGTGGCGGTGCAAGACATCTGCGCACGGCCACGATGAGCGACGACGAAGCTAGAGTGTGGAAATTGTCGTCGTTTATCGAGTCCTACCTTAAAAACCGAAAAATCGAGTCTTGGATTCAGGACAAAGTTACTGACGACTTTGTCCTGCGCGAGCTAAAACTCGTGAGATTGCCTGGAAAGAGCCTGGCGGAAGACCCAAATTTCAAGCTCTTTCAAAAATTTAAGATTGGCGGCTGGCTCGAGGAAAAGGCTACTACAACGAAAGCCTGGGAAAACCTTGGCTTGAATTCACTCCCATTTGATCAAGTGAGCAAGACTGACGAGTTCAAGACGTATACGCAGTATGTGATGGCGCTTAACAAGAAGGCAAACAAACTCGATTTTGATCAGTGGCAGGGGCTGTTAAGTGGAGGATCGCCTGAGGAATTGATAGCCAAAGCAATGATATTGTTGAATTTGGGCAGGAATAGTATTGAGCGCAGAATCATGCTTGATGCACATGTTGTGGTACCTGCTTAAGGTTCGTAGCAGACGATGGCTGCATAGGAATGAAGCACATAGGTATTAAAAGTACTGTCCTTTCGCATTTAAACCATTGTTTTTAAGAAGCATGCGTCGTGTCATCTACTACATGTACATATAGTAGTAAAAATCAAGCCTTTCGCAACCATTTATTTAGTTCAAATACTTGCTGCTCGGCGTTTGCGAATCTAAGCTGCATATGCACATGTACCGGTACATTTTTCATTGCATTGTCAGACGAGGGCATGGCGAAAAGTGAGCTAAACATCAGGCCTACATAACATGGTAAGAGCGATAAATGCACCTCCATTTGCTTCGGGCAATAATTCAGCCGGCAAGATGATTCCTTTGGTCGGACGAGCTCGGGCATCGTATGCTGGCGGCGTTTGTGTCTGGCAAGAGTTAAGATATCGTAGTTTTCACTCGGATGGCCGATAAATGGACCGCGGTTAGCAAGAGAGACGAGTAGTATACAATGTATACTATACATAACTAAAGCGCATGTTAACGGATAATGCCGAATAGAGTACTTTTCCAAATAGTATACCTAGACCAAATTGTGTACCGTTTTTACGGTACTCAAATATTAGTGTACCGTATCAAATATAATACCACCACCACCAGCCACCAATGACCAGAACCACCAATTTTCTTGATCGACTCTCTTTATTCTGCGTTTTACCAGTCCCTACAAACCCCCAGCAGCCAAACCACTCCCACTGAAGATGCCGTCGTCACGCATGCCCAAGTCAATGACCGAGAAGAAAGCGGTCGCTCAGTGGATCGAGAAAAACGGTGGTGTGCCCACCCCAGCCGCTGTTTACTTCAAGAACGAGCGCGGCTACAAGGTGTCCGAAGGTTAGGTGCGCTACTGGTGGAAGCAGCGCACCGCTATAAAGGCCGCGCCAGCGCTACGCAGCCGCCTGACTGGGGCGGGCGCTAAGCCACCGCTTTCCGAGATCGAGGACATCCTGTTCGATCAAGTGCTGTTTCGCCGGTCTGCAAAAGAGAAAGTTTTTCTTGATTGGATTCGCGACGCTGGGCAGCGGTTTGCCGCATCTGAGCTGGGCGATCCAGATTTCGTTGCGTCGGACCGCTGGGTCAACGGCTTCATGCGGCGGTATGGGCTGTCGCTACGCCGTACCACCAATATTACCGTGCTAACCGATGACGTGTTGACCGACCGGGCGGTAAGCTTTCTAAGCTATCTCACGTCACGCATCGATGGTCTTAGCGACGATCACACCATCCTGATGGACGAGATGGCAGTCTACTTCGAGGAACCGCGCCGCCAGACGGTGGACCAAGTTGGAGTTCGCCACGTCGTGCTAACTTCTACGGGATTTACTTCAATGCAAGTGACGGTTGTGCTGGCCGTCACGGCAACCGGCCGCAAGCTGTCCCCGCAGGTTATTTAGAAAGGGGCCAAGCAGGATCGCAAGATAGAGCGCTACGGCAACGTCTACGTAGTAAACCAACCCAAGGCATGGGTCGACTCGGCGCTTCTCACTCGTTGGCTGGATCTAAGGCTTTCCACCCATTTTCGACACGTGCACGCAGGGAAAAGTGCTGGTCTGGGACAGCATGCGTGCACACAACTCTAAGATGGTGAAGGCTCGGTGCGCCGCGAAAGAGGTGCGGATGTTCGTCATCCCCGGAGGAATGACACCCTACGTGCTCGCGGGAGATATCGGGATCTACAAGTCGTTCAAGGACAAACTGTCGCCCATCATTGACTAATTCAGCGGAAGCAGTACTGTATCCACTTCTGGCTCAGCTACTTGCTTCAGTACACGATCTCGTACAGTTGCTTTCATCGGTGTCTCCACGTTTGTCCGAGTCCTCTTCTTCTTGGTAGTTGTATACACAAATCCAGCAAATCTGCACTTGGGGAAATCCACGACCAAGCGGTTGCACAGAGCTCGAATTGCAGCGCGGAATAGCCAAGTAGGTGGAGTGGCTCGATACAGTAACAAGTACTGATACTCTTGAAGATGTGAAAGCCCAGAAAGACTTTTGTATGGAAATGTATCCACAATTTGTTTGAAGACTCTTCTTGCCAGCTCATGGTATTCAGCAGAGAGGGAAGGAAGAGCTGATTCAATAAGCCACTTGTTCATGTCTACACCGAGCTGGACGGTGTCCTTCAAATTTTGAACTCTTTTGAACAGCTCGATGTGGCCACGAGAAAAAGTACCGATCCCTTTGATCTGCACGCACTCAATCAGCTCCTTCGCTGGTGTCTTCTTCATGAAATCATCTTCGTCGCCTGTAATCGCGCTTGCTACGGTATTTGCTACTGGGAGCAGCCTTAAACACGCCTCTAGAAGCTTCTACGGCAGTACGTAAAATGCGTCAATAATTAATACAGGATTCTTCAGTCTCTTAGATTTTGGTTTCTTCGCTTGCCCATCACCGTGTTTGATCATCACTCCTGACAACCGCCGTTGTGTCTCGACCAGAGAGGGTTCTGCTCGCTCCAACGCTGACGTAAGGTCGTTCAGCGTTATTTCGCCAGCAGCTTTACGACCTTTCTCCACAGCTTCAAACCATTTCCGGTCTACTTTTCACTAACAGCTACCTCCCACTTCTGTTTTTTTGGTCTTCCAACCTTCTTCGACTTTGGGTTCAAGCGTTTTTTCACTGACGACCCGTCCGTTTCCTGATCATCGCCCGTTCCGTGGTCGTCTTCTTCACTACTGCTTATTCCAAACTCAGCCTTTAAAGCTTCGCTGTCGCCTGCTGATATAGGTGCCCTTCCACCAACGGGTGTGTCATGTCTAGTAATACTGCACTGGCTAACGTTTCTCCATCGGCTGAGAACAAATTTCAGAATTTCTTCAAACTCCTCGTCGTCGTCAATGTCTGCCAGGTCGTTCGCGATTTATTGGGTCGCCCTAACAGCTTCTCGGTATCGCTCAGCCTGAGAACGCACAGTCTTTATCTCCTTTTTTTCTCCACTACTATCGAACCTCCCATATGCAAACGGACGGACTTTGTTCAGTTGCTTAGCAGGAGTTGTCCACCTACAAGCAAATCATGAATTAATACTGGAATAATCATGAATAAATCCTAGATTCTATTTACCTTTCGTGGATACAAATCCAGGGAATCAACGGTCCAGCGACACAATTTTTCTTCCTCTATGCGATTGCATGTCGACAGGGAAGACTCATAGAAATAGAGAACTCACACTCACATCGCCAATCATCCAGCCTTAACGTGTAGTGTCTGGAGTCTCCACGCACTCCAACGATGTCAGGATCTTGAGACATTCTTGTAAAAATGTAATCTTCAAGTTTTTCGAGTGCGCGAGCATATTGGTGCTGGCATTTTCTTTGGCATAATTAGAGTTCACAAACCTGCCAATTCTGGATAGTCGATATTTGTACTCATTCTCCTTGCGACGATCGCAGGCCTGTAAAGCCTTAACACAACTTGACATACCCATAGAGCCGTCGATACTGTCCTTGAGCTTTCGAAAAAAGCTTTCAAGCCGATTGTTTGTGTGATTCTTAAAATGTGGTAGGTTTTGACGCCGATACATGGCTCATCGATCTTGGCAACCACTCAAGTTCTTTTCGAAGTAGTCCCAAAATGCCAACATTTTAATCATCTCACACAAGCCCTTTAGAAAAGCATAATTCGAGTCGTAATCAGCTTCAGATTGTGCGTAAACCATTTTGTGAGCGATAGCATCTACTTGACTTGCATCCTCCCCAGATATCTTCCCAAAATCTGCTTTCGAACGCATCTCTTTCAAGTACTTAATCACATGGAAGTGACACATAAGTATTCTTGCGGCTGGATAATGCGTCTCGAGCACGCGAATCTCGTTGATTTCAAACCTTTTCGGCTTGCTACGCACCCACAAACCAAGCGATCTGTTGTATCTAGCGAAGGTAAAGTATTATAAAAATAACATCACTCCGTAACCTCGATCTCCACACCTTTCCCGAGAAGGAAGCCACTAGTACCCTGTAGTCCAATCCAACTTGTAGGTCATGGTCCCACCACGTAGATAACAATTGAAATTGGCCACGAAAATGCTAGCCGTGTCCTCTGCTAAAGGGTACGCGGGGTGAGCCGTACGGATGGATGTGACCACAGTCCACTTTGAGGTGGCAGTGGCTCCTTCTCATACACACCCGGCACAGCACGAGACCATATACCATAGTCTAGGGCGCTGATAATTGTCTCTTCAGCTACCACATCACCGCGTCCGACGTTTATGAACACCGGTCTGCGTCCTCGCCAAAGTTCCAGAATTCTCGTTTAGAAAGTATCGCGTGAAGCTAGTACTGGGCAGCACGTTCGCCAAATAGTCGCTTTGAGACAGCACTTCGCTCAGATCAGAGGTGACTCCATCTACACAGGAGACCAACTCCAATTCCTGGTCCGGATCAACACGACGTTTAAAGCCGAGTACGTTGCAGCCCGCTTCTTGCCGACACCCTTTCTGATGTTTCCAAGGCCAGTACACCAATCTTCATAGTTTAAGCGGGTCTAAAAGAAGCCATTTGTGGACGCGCATATTCCTGATTGGCCTGGAAGTCGATAGCTTCCGGTATTTTCCACTAGAACAACGTGACGTAACCAAGGACATATTGCCCCATTGTTCTTAGCTATGGTTCTTAGGAAGTAAAAGAGGAACTGAACTGTATTCAATTAGGCAAATTAGAGCTAGCGTGAGGGTACGTCTTGACAGAGGGTACGTGGGCACGTCTTGACAACAGGAAAATCCAGTTGTAGACGCGCGACAGACACGGTTTGCGCAGCCGGATACGAGAATCCAGATCACTCATGACGTGAGAGAAGAACCTTCCCGCTCTCGTCAGGGTAAACTCGGGCATCGCTTCAGCCATCGATGTCTTCTCGCTTTTGAGCAGTCAATTCATGTACTGCTCAGCTCCCGCATAAGTGCCCTTTACCCACTCGATATTTTTGAGAATCCCTTGCTTGGCTTGCAGCAGATTTCTGTTTGGGTCGGTGAAACCGACCCAAACAGAAATCTGTGACCACTCAAATGCTGGTCGATCACGATAACCTTTGCGTTTTTAAGTAGGCGTCACTGGTCAGGGGTGAGATCTCATTGAGGAGCACCTGAATCGTCCAGCTTGTGCCCGTTCAGCAGGTCTTGAACATTGCCCGCAAGCTTCGGTTATGATATGTCCACAATTTCCAGTTTTCCCGACCTAAAGAGGTCTCCAGCAGAGGTTGATGAAGCAGCGAACTTCTTGCGCACAGCATTACTGGTCCCACTAAGGAAGCTCACGATGGGAACCCGGAATGCTGGCAGAGTGGCCATCGTGCACGGCTAGTTGGTGATGGATCAGCATACAAATTCGGATGTGAGAGAACCATTGCAGTAGTCAAAACACGCCGTCTAATCGACTTAATTCAAAGAGGTTTTAGAGCTAGAATAAGTATTTGTTTTTTGTTACTTCGATCCACACTGTGAATGTTTGCAGTTCAGTAAATGATTAGTCGCCGTGTCTTACTATGCTTTTTGGCACAATGCATGGAACAGGAGGAGTTGGCAGAAATTATATCAGCATGCAAGCCAGATCTCCTGGACATCAACCCCGGATTTGGTTTTGCTTAGCCCAGAATTTAAGTCCGTCTGCTCCGCACACGTACCGTAAACTCGCCTTCTTTATTTCCCTACGCCCTCGTTGAGATGTCGCGGTCATTCAAAAGTTATTCATTGCAACAAAGAAAACAAGACGGGGCCATTTAAGAAATCAAATAATGCCGTGATCGCCTAAAAAATGCTGACTACTACTTCCCGTTTTTAATGTTTCAGAAGTACTTAATAATAACACTACTGTCATACCATGAAAGGGTTGCTATTAATGTTGAAACATATACTGTACACTTTAGTGCTGCCTATTAATAACGGCAATCAAGTTATAATTGATGACATTTGCTGTAAGTATCTCTAACTCGAAATATGCACGAATCACGTATGGCATCGAACTACTGCTACACGTATGAAAGTATGTTTTTGTTGTTTTCTTCAACCGTCCACCGATCGTCAAACACACTTTTGCTTACTGAAGACCGAAACGAGATAATTTTCGATTGCTCTTCGATGGATTAGCGAGTGCAAATGCTTGAGGTGCCGAACGTGGGCGATACGGGCAAATGGCATTGTCGAGGGACACGTCAGAGTGTAAAGGGACCTTTAACGCAGTATATAGTCGGCGGGCTGCGCTCTCAGTATTTTTTTTACTGCTCGTTGCCTTGTTCTAATCGTATTTCTACTGCTACCCTGCATAGGGAATATCAACTTCGCCAGCGACTTGTTGAAACCATTTACGTGAATTTTACTATGTGACGAGGTTGTACAATTTCATTTTTAGGCATTTGCACTTGCTAAGACTTGACTATTTTGGAACTGCACTCGATAATTCTCCGAAGTGCACTCGAAACCCATATATGTCCCTGATAACCCTTCAAAACGAGACTAGCATTCAAAGAGCGAATTTTTCAGCGACTATAAAACTAAACGCCTCCTCCAACCCTAATTCAATAAATGCCCTTGTAAAAAAAAACGTTCTGATTTAGCAAAACTATTTTAGACAATTAGGGCAAAGCTTCATAGTTTGATACCTGTACAGAAATCTGACTGAATAAGGAACGGGGTTTCAATTAATAACCTCGCCATTTTTAAAGTCGGGAAAGATCTAGGGAGATGGGATAGTGATGGGCAAGGTGCTGACAAAACAATCCAGGCACTGACTTTGATTTTAATTTAAAAAATGGCGCGCAGTAGGTGATCCTCCTTCGCTTCAAGCCCTACGAGCCGAGCTTCATTCCTACATTTACATTCAGGCTCACTAGCCGACTGCGTCCACTAAGCAATGTCCGTGTTGAGAAGCTACCCCCGAACACCACCGCCAAGATCCAGCCGCTGGATGAGGGCATTATCAATAGCATTAAACGCTACAGCTTATCGCAAAAAATGATGTTCGCATAGGATCGCCTAGGCGAAGGTCTCGACAACCCGTACAACGTCGACCAGCTAACTGGACTGCTCTGGTGCGAGGCTTCATGGTCTAAAGTTAGCGCTTCCACGATTCAGCACTGCTGGAATCACTCTGGTCTCATTCAAAAGTCGAATCTTCAATTTATCCTAACTTAATTCAATACATGCACATGATCCGATATCATAGTCTGTTTTTAGCGAGGCATTGTCAGCTTATGCAATCTCTTTCTTAATTTATATCAAGCGCTCCTTATTCAGTCAGATTTCTGTAATCATCTGATGTAAACCGTTCTTTTTATAAGCTGTCTAAATTAAGTCATGTATACCTTTGTGTGGTGTATGACACACATTTTGTCTGGCAAAAAGACTCATTCTGAAGCTGTAACGGGGTACGCAGCCCCAAGTGTAACCCTAGTTACATGAAATTTGACACGTCACACTTCGGGATATCTGGTACATGGTACCAGGGTCATCCGAGGCCAACCATTGGCTGATGACATTGCTTTTCTATAAGTGACTTATAGTTTGTAAATACAACTCAAGCTTAGTCTACCTATGCATATATTCAATTTACAACTTACCTTAAATTGGTCACTTCGCTCCCTTAGGCAAAAAGGGACCTGTGAACTGCCGTTCACTTAGAGTTTGTAAGCTCTTGGAAGTCAACTTCCTCTAGCGCAAGGTGCTGTGTGATGCCGTCACAGAAGCACTCAACCACAGCAACGCACATAGTAGGCGCTTCTGTAACAAGTTGAACTGCACCTTCCGGACCAAGTGTGGATATGCGCTTTGTGAGAGTCCGGCCCTGCGGATCAGTCGCAATACCAACGCTGGGATGCGTCGGATTACAGCATCTGCTGCTATCCCCGCAAGAGAGCTTATCGGAAAGTATTTGGGTCAGATCGACGATTTCGGGCTCATTGGTCACACCGGCACTCTTAACGGCGATTATCGCACGCGTCTAAAGACACAAAGCACAGGGAACAAGCACGTGGGGTCGATTCCAAGAGAGCTGGTGGGATCTTACGCATGGTGAATCACTCGTGCAAGCCCTCAGCACGTTTCCACGAGGTGCAGGCTGGTAAGAAGCTCACTGTTGTAGCCGTTACAATATGAGATGCTCATCCTTGAGACGAGGTTACCGTGTCCTACGGTGACCACTTGTGGTACCTCTGTCGCTTTGGTTGGACCGAATGCCAGCAATGACACCTCCAATATCTATTTGGCCTACCGAAAGCGAGGAGCGCATGAAGATAAAACGGGTGAGTGACAGATCACTTGAGCATTTCACGTTTGATGGGCTCCGCGAGTCGGATTACTCGGATTGCCCTTTGTAAGTTTTGTTTAGTTTGTTTACAAATTTTAATTTTGCTCCGGACTTCAAGCTAAGGTTTTTCTTTCAGTGAATTCAAGTGCGGCCTCATCGCGAATGGTTCCCTGCCCCTCTCAAATTTTTCCTGCTTGTTGTCACCATCATGTCGAAGTTGCGATCCTACATCTTCAACATTAAAGATCATCTTACACTTACGATATTATGCACGCTAATGCCAGCGAGGTCGACGCATCGGCTATTTCAATTACTCTGTCCAAGAGCAACGAGTACTGTGCTCAGTACTGCAGACGATCAAGTCTGTAGGGAGCAACATCTGGGAGCATGCCCCACGGATGTATAACGCTCAACGCAAGAATAATTGGCACAAGCGGGATCGGGACTCTCTCAAACGCAAGCTCAAAAACCTTTACAGTAAGAAGAAGCCATATGGCGTAAATGATGAGATACCATTGAGTCTCAAGCCTATCTTCTGGGCTCACGAGCTCCACCATAAAATCGAGAAAAAAATAAGCGGTGCTTTGGTGAGTCGCGATGCAGAGGATGACGGAGAGGATGACGCCAAACTGCTCAAGGACACTGCATCAGTCGTCAGAATGGCGGCAGTGAAGAGCGGTGGTTCCAGTAGCACATTTCCAGAGGGTGCGGTGGAGGTGGAATCGAATGATGAAGACGGGTTAGACGACGAAGAAGACACCTCAGAAGACCCATCGACGCTTCCAGATGAAGGCCAGACCCATTCTATCATTCGGCCCAGCACTGCCCTAGGTATAGTCATTATGTCGATGGGGCCTGTCGATGCAATGTTTTCTGATCTTCTCGACAGCGAGGGCAACAAAGACGAGGAGAAAGAGAGCGATGGGAAGGGCGACGGCGGTGTGGTAACAGAGACGCCTATACGTGGCGCAACACCCATCGGTCATAATGACACCTCCGCCGTCAACTTTTGCGAGCTCTACGCAAGAGCCCGCGAAACGGTCGACTCCCACGTCAACGCGTTTACGCGGCCGCTCACCAGTAACGCGGTAGGTAGGAAAATGATAAAAGAGAATAAAGCGGTGGAGTAACAACTTAAATGCATCTCTGCAAGTAAGTAGCAACCACCATTAATGACAACACACATAACGTGATGTCAGAGAATGCACGAATATATTACCTCGAAAAACGCGTCTTGCTCTACATGTCCTTGTATGTGCCTCGCTGTCATGGCAACGTCCAGTCCTCGAGAGGGTATTTAAGGCAATCGAGGGTTACGTAGTGCCGCATACGGACTAAACGTTGCCATTCTAGTCGGCGCTTCTCTTCACGAACACGTCTACGAAGATGTTGCTCGAGTTTCCTGCGGGTTTGCGACGTCGTGCAAAGCGCAATCAGCATGCCGTGGCGACAAGAAATCGACACTTCTATCACTGAACCCGACGAGAAAAAGCCGAAGTGTGCTGCACAGGAGGGTACAACGTATCTTTACATTGACAGATGTTTGAAATTATTTGGCCTACAAAGATTTGTCCCAATCACAATTTCGTAGTGAATTTTAAAATCCTCAGCTTCAAGGATACATATATCGTGATAAATTAAATTTTAATAGAGGGGGTTGGCTGTAGGTATAATTGGCGGTCAGTATAAAAGTCCATCGCCGGGCTAAAAAGGTGATAAAAGGGATCACCAAAAATTGAGATTAAACAGTTTTATGTAGGATTTGGAGGGCGCCCAATCCACCAATCTGCTTGCACAATTAATAAAAATTTATTCAATGGGTGCATCCCATGATTACATGTAGTACAAAATCGTTCATGACTAGGGCAAGGAGATAAAAATCACATAAAACGGTTTTATCAATAGGGATACGGGTTATTAAAGCAGTCATTAAGGCTCTGGTCCCGGTACCAGAGCCGTTCTGACGGGAGGAAAATTAAACATTTTGATTGGCTGTCTAAAGGTGGTACATGGTACCACTTATGTATGGCAGCTCTTGTAGAACTCGTTTTCAGAACTGTGGTCCGAGCCGTTCCAAGTACTAGAACCGCTATTGACTCTGACCAATCACACACGAATGAGCACTACTACGTCTGCCATCTTCGCAATTGTGAGCGCTAGCGTCGCTGCGGCGATTACAGTCACCGTGTGTCGAGCACGTGATACAGCCCATACATAACTGGTCAGTTCGAATGACCCGATTAAGTCTCTGCGGTAGTTTACTGGCGAAAAGTTGCCACGCCAGCGCTCGTTTGACGTTGATGTCAGCCGTTACAATCTTTCTTCGCTCTTCTCCGTCTTCGAAACGAAGAATAATGAGCTCACTGGTCATCATTCGTCCATTTAATACAAGTCAAATCCTTACCTGTAGCCATCGCGTTCAGGGAATTTTGTTTGACCTTCTTAGGCTTAGTTTGAGCACGTGAGGGCGTGTTTAGCACGGGGGGGGGGGGGGGGGGGCTAGCAACGGCGGCGTTAGACCACTTGGTGGCGGAGACTGCACAGATCGACGGTGGAAGGGGCAGGCCTTTAGTCTGGAGGACACCTTGCTGTCCTGCTGCATCTTAACCAGCAGCAGCTGGGGCTGCGGGGCAAAGTGGGCACATCAGGATTGATGATTTCATGCAGTGAAATATGAGGCGTCAAGGATCTACTTAGACCAGCCGAAGAATGCAGTTTAGATCTGTGTAGAAAGCCACAATGTTGGTGACTCTAGCCCTACAGTCGTTTTGGCTCAGATCCGATTTCGTACTTGGACCAGGGCCTAAACGCAGTGATTAAAAAAACGAAGTGCTTGATGCGATCAAAACATGGTCGGATTAAACAATTTACAAAACCGTTTAATACCCGGCTTAATCCCACTCTTATCTTACAACATCATTAAATTTAATCTTAATTTATGTATGAGCTCAAACAGAGTTTCTCGTGGAGGGGTTAGTTTTAATTTAAGTTGGAAGATCTTCAAGGGCCCCCCGCGCGCAGTTTTCTTCATTTTCGAATCGACCTCACACTAGGAAGAAGGCTATCGGCCTGTCTCGGGACGGTGAGACCTCTCCGAATCGACCCTCCGAAAAGAGCCACGCGTACGCTCTCTCAATTTAACTGTTTTTTTTAATGAAGTTACACTACAGACTGCGACCTCGCCCCAATATCGTCTCCCTCCTATATGTGCTTCACGGAATGTCTTCCTTTCTCCTTCGTCATCTTAAATCTTTTAATTGCGCATGATTGCATGTTCTTATCAAGATGACGCCTTGCGGCGACAAACAAGCTAAAGAACCTCGACTGTCTGGCTGTCGGGTGCTAGCTCCACGATGTTGTCACGGATGACTCGAAGATCGCCACCTTCTTGTCTGTGCTCTTAACACCCTTGGTAGCATGACGAGATTGCTCTAGGATATCTGCTTCCAAGCGACTTATGGTCGATAGATAGCACGGCACCATCTCGACTAGCGAAAGTCGGCTGGCTGCACTCTTCGAGACTTTAGGACGTCCGACCGGCTGCGGTGAGCAAGGAACGTGTCTCTGAAGGCCTTCAGCGACCTCTGTTACTTGCTCAGATACGCAGCTGGTAGGCGTCTCGGATTGGCCTTCCTAAGAAGCAGTCCTGGTGGCTTATGTCGCAATCTCTGCGGTCTGGGAGGTGTCCTCGTCCGACCACGGGTCATCTGCGAAGGCTACGTCAAATTCCCGTCACCGGTGACAATTGCCCCACTCGAGTGTCTGGCAGGTCGAGTGGCGCGTTCCGGTTGCATTTGCTAGCTATAATACAAACTCTCTATGCAACAAATCTAGCAAACGATACCATGATTCTTGCCGTAGTTCTTGCACCACAACTTGCCGATACTGCAGGATAAACCACTTTCCAGCCAATGAGAAGTCAGAAATGCTAGAAAATACAACCATGGTTGCAAAAGGCCGATTACACTAAAGTGCAAATCCACGACTAATTGCGGGAACTACGACTAATTATCGTGAACGGTGAAATGCATTCGCCAATGGTAAGCACGCATTTGCTGATGACAGCTGTCGGTGACGGCAACATCGTTGAAATATTCGTTCTCATCTTCACTGCAACGTAGCTCAAGTACATATCACTCGTAGATTGAGAGGAGCTTCATCGTTAAAAGTGTTTACTCTTTGTTCGTCGACGTTCTCCACAAGCAAGACTATAATACACGACTTTGCTCGAGGCACGTTCCGGCATCTGCAAAGACTGTAATTGCTAGCCTGAATACGTCTGGCAACATTTGATCGATTCGCAATGATAAGTATATGAGCACCGGTATCGACACCATCAATGTTACGGAATTGGACCAGACACAGCACTAGCGAGCTTTGTCAGAAGCTGTCCACTACATCCTTCCCACCCTAGGCGTGAAATCGTATAGAGCATTTATTTGAAAACAGCTCAGGTATGACGCGGGTTATCATGAGTCTACCTCAGTTTCATATTAAACCGACGCGGGTTATTGTGAGTCCACCTCACTTTCACATCAAACCGGCGCGGGGTATTGTGAGTCTACCTCCGTTTCGTATTAAGCCGGGCGCGGGTTATTGTAAGTCCACCTCAGTCTCATACTAAACCGGGCGCGGGTTATTGTAAACTTTTTAAATAAGCCAATCCATGTAAGATACTGTGTTTTAATACCGGTAAGACTGAGAAAATCTGATACACCAAACGTGTGGTTCTAAAGTGCTGCTATATAAGTCATAATTGGAAGTGCAAACCAGCGATAGCAAAGCGCGCGAGTACTCAGAAAACTTAAAGAGAGAGGATAGAGCTGCTTAAGAGGTGGAAGGTGAGCCCTGAGTGGACAGTGCAGGATGCTGTTTGCGAGTTAGAAGTGCCGGAGGTAACCCTGAGGGAGTGGAAGAAGAAGTACTGGCATCGTCTGGATGAAGTCGGGTCCGAGGGCAAGCGGATAAAAGGGGGCGGGGCCAAACACAGGATGAAACCGTATGCAGGGCGGGTCAATATGTATTTTGACAATTTAAGTGCAAGTGGCATATGTTCCTCTTCGGAAATACTGTATTAATGTAAAAGTATCGAAGCTTTTCTGAAGGAATGTCCGATTTCGAGCTCACAGAAGTCGTGGGTTAGGCAGCTCATCAATCCCTATTCAAAAGCCTGCACAAATTCATCGAGCCAGAATTCCCCCGTGACGATTTGGTTGCGTCTCTCCAGCCGAACAGCACGAGCGTGGAAGGCGACGGCGCCCCCCCGGTCTTCAAGCGGCGGGGGGGGGGGGGGGGTCGGTCCCTGATGCCACCAACAGCTGTACAGTGCAAGGTATCGCGTAAGTGGACGCGCTGAATGCTGTGCTAGCGACGGGAGGAGGAAAAGCCCAGAGTGTCGCGGAGGACATGATGAATGCAGAGGTTCAAGGTCCAAAACAGCCTGCCAAATCCGGAAATAGCAGAAAGCGACGAAATTGATAATAGCCAAGACAGTGCTCAGGAAAATGCAAATCTGGCAGCGGGTTTCTCGGCCACACCAACAAACTATACATCAATGATGTGTAAAAGCTACCGGAGGTTTTGTTTTGACAAAACTCCCAAATTTCGGCCTACATGCTAAAGGTGGCCACCCAACCGACAAATTTCCCCACTCGATGACGTGACCTACATTTTGCCATGGGCACTTATCAGACGATGTGAGCAGAAGGTGAGCGCGCTTTAACAGAAGGAGATTGGGCATCCCGAGAAAGATATCGGCCTGGAGATTGATAGCATAGGTATCATGTATACTTCTACTATCACAACTATGAAGCGATGACACACCGCAACCAAAGCCGTCGATGCGGTCATAAAGACGCTATCTTAAAATTCAAGCGTCGATCTCAGTATGCACGTCAGTCCTGCATTCCACGCTAAAAGAAGTCTCAATCTCGAAGAAAACCTGAAATCTACTCCGCTATTTTCGTCTCGGTTACGGATCACACTATGAATACCTTTCTTTGGATTTCACCAGTTTATTGCTCTTGTTTTTTATGGGGTTTCTCGAGCTCACAGCAAAATGATCACTTGGGGATGCAACCACTGCCATGCTTCTCGACACGTTGTTTTTTTTAGCGACCAAACGTCGTCACTATAAAACCGACACGCCTCAGTGTTGTGGTTGATGGATCTGGCTCGACCAACACGCCAAGTTGTTCTTGGGCATGACCAACGAGGTAATCCTGCAGCCAATCAATTGAAACGGTGTACGTTGATGTAGGATTATGGTCTGATTTAACCGATGCGAGATCGGCATGTACGTGGGATTCCGCTTTCACTAGTACCACTCTTATCCGCACAGCTTAAGTCTCGCTATCGGATTCGTATTAGCCAATCCGATATGGATATTCAAATCGATAGCTATAAGTGCGGGGTATTTGTAATGGCCGCATTTGATATGTTTTGCGGTGCGAATGCACCAGGTAAGGGTAGGAAGAGCCTTATTCAATACCTGGAGTAGATATACATGTGTACGTGCTTTAACATTTGATACTTTGATTACATGACAGAGACTACTACAATGTTGTACCACAACATCGGCATTTTAACCGCTTTGTGTTACCGCAATACATCCTCCGTAAAATCTGCATTAATGCTTTATATAACGACGCACTACCATCACCCTTGGCTCTTCGGGCCCTTCTCTACAGACAGGATCTTCAGCGTGTCGGCGTTCCTAGCCCCACCTCAATATTTCCTTGTCGTACTTCTTGCTTGTGGTCGCTCTCATCTTGTCGTCATATCGCTCGCAGACGGCGTCAGCGGCGGCATCGCACTGTCCCTTGATCTCCCGCGCTTTTGTCAGTCTTAACGTGTTAATTTTTCATGGCACTTACGTTGGCTTCGCCATCCCCTCTGGCTCGTATGCGCACTCCCCTTGCGCTTTGGCTTCCGGCCTCGCCTTGTTATCGCCTGTGAACGAGGTTGTGCAGTGCCTCTTTTCCGTATTGTGTACCATCGGGTGTAGATTACATCTAAGCGTGGACCACGTAGAATATGCTGCAGCTGTCAGACTCTTCCGGTGCCTGCCGCTTGTACTATGTCGTCGGTTGTGGAGTGGGGACGCGAAGTTGTGGATAAATCCTTGGAATCCTGTGGATTTTGAGGGGTTCCTCCGCTCACGAGTACTAAACTATGATCCGTTATTAGTGCAGCGGGGCTGCTGTAGCTTTAGCGTCAGAGGAGGATGTTTGACTCAACGAGTCCTTAATACAAAGCTCCTGATCCTAAGGAACTTTAGCACAGCCCTAAATCCAGCGCGCAAGAGTTGTTAACTCGGAATAACGCTTCTGCTTCCAAATCCGAAGTGTTTTATTTACTTTATTGCGACCAAGCCGCCTAGGGCTAAATGTATATGTTTAACTATCTAGTATAGTTAAACCTAATCAAATGCGTAACGTGTGGCTTTCCGCCAACATATCGAGGGACATTGCTAACTCTCCAACTTATGGACTGAGAGTTTGTTACCTCGCCGGGTACTCCGTATCCTGTGTGTGCCCCACACCGTAGCCCCGTTACACTCTCCCCCACTAAGATGAGAGCTCGCACGCTCTCGAAACTTCCTCAGCAAGGTCTTGTCTTGCCAAGACGTCAGAGATCACTACCTTTCACGCCTCGTTCCACCGCTCACGATCACATTAACGCTGTCGCATCTTGGATGCACAACTCTACAATATCGGCGCACGGACCAACTGCGTCCGCGTCCCGCGAACGCCGCCCCCAACTGGTCCTAGGCCGTCGCTCACAGTCAGCGCCAGCTCTCAGAGCACCTTCCGTCCACTCCATCAAACAAGGAGTACCATCGCGAGTACCATCGCCGTCACGACACACGCTCCGTGAGCCACCACATCGACAAGGGTAACACTCTGAGCGCGCCGAAGCCGCATACTCCGCCCAGGGCAGCTGACGCTCTGTCTGAAGAGCTCGAAGAGGGCCATATAGATCAGGATGATCCCATAGGCAGTGAGTCACACTCTAATCCAGCCTCCTCGAGGTCAAACATCATCGACCCCGCTCGCCATCACAGCGTGTGCTTCGAGCACCAAATCCGTTGCCAGGACGAGACGACACTGTGCGCAGCTTGCACGATGCTTCGCCCCTATCGTCTCGGTATGAAGAGACTGATCGCCTCAATTCGGGCGTCATCACCAATGACCTGGATATGGCTCAGAGCCACCAGATATCCGCGCAGCCGCGCTCCCCCCCCCCCCCCCCCCCCCCCCCCAGTTCTTTCGACCCGTGGCTCGGCCACTCACGAATCCGTTGCGACGTGACTATGGCTTCGAGCTCCGTGATCCTGCCGGGACAGCGCGCCGTGCTGCGCAGCCGCTTTTGGACACGTATGTCTGTGGCCCGGGCGGCCTCTACCGCTGATGAGGGAGTGCGTCGTCACCAACTCCGTGAGCGTTTCTTGACTCCACAAGTCACCATTCCCCGGACGCAACGGAAGCTCCTTTTGCTCCAGCTGAACCAACAGCCGGTTCCAGCCATGCGCACAGTCCCTGTGGTCCTAAGCCCAGGAGAGTCTTCGGTCGCTTAAGAAGCGCGGTTTGTGAACTGGGTCGAGCACGCTCGACGGCTCCCCAGTTATGCGGCTCTTCGAGCGAATTTCACTGAAATTGACATTCGTTTGGAGAGGCGTTTTTGCCTGGAAATCGCAAAGTCGGAAGCTCGACGACGCAACCCTGGACCTCGGCCTCAGCGCCATGAGACCCCTATTCCTTCTGTCCCCGCTGCGAGCACGGCTCTTCCGTATCAGCCTGCTGCTCGAGACACCGGTCAGAGCCTGAGCTCAGCTGCTGGCCCCGCTTCTCTCCTGTCTACGGAGAATCTTTCCGCGCCTGGCGACGCCAAAGATGGCGCGTCGGCATCGGATTTGCCCGATCATAAGCGTCCACGACGTCTGGGCAATACTGGCGCAGGGGGACCTCAAACTTCCACGAGTTTTGTAATTGAGGATACCCTCGCCACTTCTCCCGATACTGGGTTTGACCCTGGCATCGACGACGCGCCACAAGGCACTCCACATCGTAGTGGGGTTGCCCATGCTTGTCGAGCAGCGGAGGAGGAGGACGAGTCACCGCTGGATTACTGCGCCACGGACAACGCTGCATGGGCCGTCAACATGAAGAGAGCAAAGCGCAAAGCTCGTCAAAGCCGCAGGCGCCGCTCGGAGGTAGCGCAGCAGCCTCTGAACACGTCCACGAGTGGGCCTGCGGCCTCGACTGCTGAGGAGCAAGTGCGGCGGCACCGGATCCGAGAGCGATACTTGACTCCACAAGTCACAACCCCTCGGGAGTATCTGGCGCGCCTGCAAATGCAGCTCATTCGCCAACCAGTTCCCTCCATGCAAGCCATTCCGGTTGTTTTCAGCCCTGCAGATTCCCAGCGTGCCTACGAAGCACAATTTCGAGGCTGGCTGGAGAGAGTTTGACAGCTCCTCTCCTATAATGCTCTTCGAGCAAGTTTCTCTGAAGCTGATATTCGTCTTGAGAGACGTTTGCGCTTAGACTTCGCAAAGTCGAAAGCACGCCGTCAGCTCTCGGGACTCCGTCCCCATTACCACGAGGCGTCACCGCCTCCCCGCTCATGCTGCGAGCACCGCTCATTCCAACGAGCCAGCTGCTACAGCCACTGGTCGGAGCCTGAGCTCATCTACCGACCTGTCATCCCCGCGTTCTAGCGGCGGGAGTCGCTCGGCGCCTAATGACGCGGTCGTACGCCGTAGTGGCGAGGCAGTGGATGTGCCCGATCAAAAGCGTCGACGACGTCAGGGCAGTCCTACCGGAGGACAACCTTAAACTCCCATGAGTTTTGTGAGTGAGGAAGAAGGTCGATCATTATCGATAAGCACCAGTCCATAATTGTCGTCTTGGTTTCTTTGAAGTCTTGGGTGCTCCAGGAAAATCGCGAAATGGTAGGATAATATCTAGCTGATATTGTCACGGGACAGGGATGAACGGGGTCATCCGGGAACGCTAAAATCATGGAACGCCTTCCGTGACCGTTCCACCTATCCCCACATCGATAGGAAGAAAGAAAAAAGTCGAAGATTCTCGTAGTGAGGCCGTCGGCGGAGACCTCACGCCATCCGACCTTGCACTTAGGGCCACTTCTGGCACGTACCTCGCACGATTACCACGACGAGGACGCATTTCCTCGAGTCATGTCAGGCTGTTACTGTGATTACGGTAATAACTCTTCTTTTGGATCACAGAATATTTCTATCTGGAGAAGAACGGCTCATTCCTGCCGTTATTGTTTTGCTAGGTTTGAATTAGTATACGTTGCTGCTCTGCAATACTGCACTCATGTAACAAGAGCTATATCAGCTACACCTACCGCCGTATAATTCTGAATCTTTCATTAAAATAGAAACCAAAATGGGCTTGAGGTTAATCCCTCAAGTTTTTTTTAAATCCATTTTGGTTTCTATTTTAATGAAAGACGAAAAAAATATTTGTCGATCAGGGTGGTGTGCACATCAAATACTCATCCGGGACCGCCAAACGCTCTGATTTGTGTTCCTCAAGTGCTACTAAATACCTAGTACGCAGGTCAGAATCATTTGGGAATGACAGTGATAGTTTTGAAGACGACAACGTGATTAAAAAAAATCCACAAAACCGGTAATTAGTCACGCGGTTTTGAGATGATGCTGTGTATTGACGTCCTTGAGAGTGTGGGTAAGACTGAAAAACAAAAGCGCACTACTCATTGATATTCACTGTTATTGCTGTCGAGAGAATTATTAGTCACAGGAAATGGCTAAACATGGCTTCAAGCGAAATGCTGTTCAAGGCAACGAATGCATGTGTTCATCTCCATACCGTAAAATTTTCGACTGTCGGGGGATTCCAGCTAAAATCGGTAAAAATGTCCGGTTAAAAAATCGAGCATAGTCGCGACTCGCGGGCTGTCCCACGAGAATATACTAAGTTTACTATTTAAAAAACCTGCACTCTCAGGCCACACAAACAGTCTCGACAACAGACAGACACCGCGACGACGGTGAATCTGGCGGGTCGCGTGGCGGCTCTCTCTTCCACCACAAGGCCTTCACGGGAACCGTACGCGCGCCGTACGGCTGACTAAGATATATCGTTTGCTGCTCCTGTCCTCGGCGCCGCCCAAGACCGTCCTTACAATGTAAAATGACCCGGCAGGGCGGACGGTTATGCTGCTGGAAGTGTAAAAGGCCGGAGCGGCAGGTATCTGCGAAGCAACGATAATTAGTATGTGTTTGTTTGTCCGTACTCAAGCATGTGTGCGCTCTCTAACTTGTTCTTTCGGCTTGGCTTGTAATGTATTATGGATAGTTTAGTGCGCGAACGGGTTCCCCATTCTATCAAATCATGCTATCTCGTGTGATTATATATTGCGGCTGATCTGGAAAGCTCATGCGTGAACCGTTTATTGTGCTGCACCTTTGTTTCTACAGAGCTATACCTCAGCGGAATTGAAAAGAGCAAAATGAGGTAGCGCAACCGATGGGGTGGGATCGACGACGTCTTCACGCTCGACACGATCGTGGAACTTGGCAACGTGGACAACGAGCTCCCAGTCCTGTGCAGCTTGCGAAGAGCCTTCAGCGCAGCACCGGCTGCTGGTGCTGTGGAATCGTTTGACTTAGGAGGATATCGCGGCGTCTCGGCTTTCTCGCCTAGTGATATCACATCGCTTTTGAAGGCGGGATACGCAGTATCGAGCGCCTTTCCAATGGGTAAAAACAACATCATGTACCCTGAGTTGTGTCTAAGCTCGTATAGCATAACCGTTTTGACAGAGGGCAAAGCGTGCAAGTGTGGCTCAGTCGTAAGCCACTTGTACCATTCTACCGAAAGCGATTGCGTGCCCTTTGTCTTGGGACGCACGACTTCCTGACTATACTGTGATTCACGTGTAGCTTGAGGCTGGCTTGGAGAGGATGGTGCAGCATCTACCTGATCGATTTGAGATCCTACATCCACGGTAAGAGAAGCTTCGCCTTGACAGCTGAAGGTCGTTATTCCAAGCGTTTGTTTTGCAGGAACAACACGCTAATATCCTCAGACTAGCGCTTAACGAGACTCGAGACATCTGCTGAATAGGAGTCAGTCCTACCAATCCGGCTTGTATCTGTTGGGTGTTGGAAAGCTCGACAGATCGTATCGTTCTATACCAGTACTCCACGTTCCCCTATGACCCGTGCCGACATTATTTCATTCTCGTACTCGCACAACATGAAAGCTGTCAGGCGATAACAACATCAGTTCGTGGTAATTCAAGATGAGTGCGGCTGTCAAAACCCCTGCAACATCCCCATCGATGCTCGTAGGATGTTTGACAAAGCCCAATGTGTTCGTGACGAGTAGACCCTTGAGCTTCTCGGCGCAAGCTAGCATGCCCCAAGGTACGCAGAGGGGAGCCGAGCGCCTTCCTTAGGTCGCCTTTTGCTCAAGACTCGTGCTAGGGTTTGGTCAGCATGTGTGGTACCCGAGCACCTTATTTACTTGATTGGGCTGCCAAGCACCGCGCTCAATGGTCCGAGTTTTGGCTAGACCTCCGTCGTTGGCGTGCATGGCAGCTCCTCGACATATCGGGTAGAATGTAAATCCAGTCAAAAGCTTTACCTGCTTCTGATCTGGTCAGCAACTACCCTGGGGACCAACCTACTACCCGCGGTTTGCTGAGCGTCTTCCAAGCGTGCGATTTTCGTCTGTCTCTAAAAGCTCTACGAGGCTGAGGTCTTCAATGTCAGCCTCATCAGCCGCGGTATGCCTTGCTCTGAGATAGTGAGGAAATTAAACGTTTTGACGGTGCCGTTTGCATGACCAGAGCGACAGCTAAGGCAAATAACGAGCACGTTAAGAATCTAGGCGGGTCGTTGAACAAGAATGTGCGCTGCAATAAAGCCGTCTTAGCCCTATTAAATCGAATGAAAACCACTTCCCCTAAAGTAACGCCAGCCTGGCATACGTCAACTCATTACAATTGTAACACATCATATGAGGAAAAATTGAAAGCTGTCGTTTTTCGAGTTGCTCAGAATCGGAGCTACGCCCATTCAAATACAACATCATCACGACCAGGACCGCCTCCGCATAGATACTCTCAGCAGAATCAGACGTAAAAGGTAGGCGAACGATTTTTGCCAGATCTTTGCTTGGGGCACTGTGACGCTTTCTTCTCAAAAGCTCCTTTCTCTCGATTGGTACAATACTAACCAAGGTCAGACAGGACCTTCTGTAGCTGGAGCTTTACTGCCCCCCCCCCCCCCCCCCCCCCCCGTTTTGGGTATTTATCTATCAACCATTTTTTTACATTTCCGAAAGAGGCGTGGCACGTATTGGTAAATCGACAATGGTGTGGAGTGGTTTACACGTCGGCGGAACAACATCAGCTTCTGGTCTACCGACGTGAGCTCACGATGTCGTGGGAACGTCGGGTGTGGGTGCAAGGGCGATGTAAACCGTTTGCATGCTCGAGAGCTCGTCAAAGTCGGTTCTGCACGGACTTAAACTGCTTATTTGCTGGTCAATGTGGGAACTCCCTAAGCAAGAATCCTGCATTGAAAATCGATCGCAGTCCTCGCACGGGTATACGTGGTGTAGCCATTCTGGGGTCCATCTCTGCGGGGAAGATCATAGGGCAAGATTTGGGTAATGTTCAGGTCTCCGGGCCTCCTCGCAGAGATGGAAGGATCCACCAAGGCTACCGGACGCGTTTGAAGACACGCAGAACTCAAGGGGGGGTTGTTGGAATCGATGCGGTCGACTCCGGTGGGACGATGTGGCTTTTAATTCATGCGTGAAACGCGGCAGCACGTTTCCACTAGATCCAAACGGGAACTGAGTTGACTGTCGTCACGGTCACTGCCGTCGACATCCTTGCCGGGAAGGAGGTATAGGAGTCCTATGGGGACACACTGTGGTTTGTGTGCAGATGTGGCTAGTCGATACATTTAACACCTTGCGTGTACGGATCATAGCCCATCGTAGTGGTCTGAGACCTCCACTGTGGGAGGATTTCACCAGGAGATACAATGCTGAGCGACCTCAGACGGCCCAAGCGCGCGACTACGATTCCCTCCGACGAACATTTCGTAACCTTTACCGTAAAGATAAGCCAACTGGGGTTAATGGAGTAATCCCGCCCGGCTTTGCCCAGCTGCTCCTGTCTAAGAAATCTAGAAGGAGCATAAGGAAAAGGTGGGTGATCAGGTCATGCACGACGGAGAAGACGATCGAGGCGACGACAAAGAGTTCGCGCAGAAAGTGGCGGAGGTCGTCTAAAGACGTCGCTCGGGGCGCATCGAAGCCAGCATGGTCAAAGAGACGCCGGCCTCGTCCCAGGGCGAGGATGCTACCAACGCCGGTCATCAGGGACAGAGTGTGCAGCCCCGCCCATACAAAAATAAAACGACGCATTTTCTCTCACGGTTGCACGCTGAACACAAAGAGATTTGCTGGCCGGCACCCACTACAAACATGACATCCAAACGCTACAAAGCAATCCTAGTGGAGTTCATGAGCTTTAATGATGGCCGGGCCTACACAACGGAGACGGTGTTCAGCAGCGAGGAGCTTCTTAGCATTAAGCCGGAGGATGTCTGCAGGTGGATGAGCTTTCGTGTCTTCGGAGAAGCGTATCCAGGCGAAGATGCCAAGCCTGTTTGCGCTAGGTCCTCAACTCTTGCCTACTCAACGAAAGCGATTTCAAGTTTTATGCCTCGTATTGCTGTTTCGTGGGATCCCATCCGAAAAGAAGGCAATCCTACGCGCTCAGAGCTGGTAAACAAGGTCATTAAGACAGTGAAACGTTTCGAGGTTCGTCGAGAAGGAGTGCAGTCGGCAGCTCGTCGTCCAATAGAGTACGAAGAGTTCCTCAACCTGATTGAGCTGGTACACGCTACACAAGACAACAAGAACCTGAAGTACGTCGTATACAGTGTATTAACGCTACAGTGGCATATGATAACCAGAATCGACGACATGATGCAGCTCAAGTTTGATAGTTTCTCCCACAATGTTCAGCACCCACGGACACTATTGTGTCAACTTCGGTGGTCGAAGAACTTTTCGGAGGAGCGTGACGCTCCAGAACAAATATTGTTGGGAAGCATGGATCCACGGGTGTGTGTCCTTCTTAATCTAGCTATTCACGTCGAGATGCTTGCTGATCGCGGCAATTCGTCTTTCCTTTTCGGGAATCCGCAGGATGGAGATCGAGTAGTTCGCCGCTTTCTACAAGAGACGTTTGACAAAGAGGAATTCCACAAGCTAAAGGGGGGTAATTTAGGTACTCATAGTTTGCGTAAGGGAGCTGCGACGTATGGTACGAGAAGTGGTTTGCCAAAAGACTTCATTAACCGAAGCGGAAGGTGGCGCACGCAGAAACGTGTTGTCAACGTGTATATCGACAATACACAGCCGTATCCGGACGCTGTTGCAGCAGGTGTGTTGACGGGGCCCCAGGGGGCATGCTTTTACGCCGCCAAGGATGGAATAGAAACTATCATCGATGACCTTCTCGTAAATCAGATTTGCAGTCATATCAAGATGAAAATGGGGAGATATATAGCCCGAGCGCTTGGTGTCGTGCTGTTGTAGGCTGCCCTGATCCCTGTTGGTACCTTCGACTACGATCTAGTTCCTGCACCACTTAAGCAGTGTCGCTGTTTACGCTAACGCTGGAGGCAACGTTAAATTAGTCCAGTACAGCGTGTACATATTCAGGTTACTGGCGAAGGCGCCCAACTGCAGTTGATTGAGCTCCATGAAAGTAGCTCCAGCATTTCTGTCGGCGAACCTGTTACACAACAAATCTGTCGCAACGGTATGACTATGGACAGCACTCGAAAAGAGTTTACAGCTCTTCACTCACAATTATTTAGTGTCAAACACCAGATCGGTAACGTGACGAATGAAGTTCTCCGTCTGAGAACAGATATGCACCGCGAGTATTAGAGAACACAGGCCGTGCTACGTCGAATAGCACTGCAGCCAGAGGCTATCACAGTACAAACACCTGGTGCTACAGCTCGTTCCTCTCGCCAAGAACCTATGCACGGTACTGTACGCCGCATATCAGCTACATTGTCAAAGCGACCACGAGATTTATTTGAGCTTTGGCACGAGTTTGAATTTGGATTAAATGGAGCAAAACCGGCAAAGAATTCAACCAGAGCTGATCGGGGAGCCAATAAATTTGCGTTCTCTCGGCGTAAAGTGTTCTGGGACGTCGTTACGTATCTTATCCGAGCGGGATTTACTAGTGACGTTGCAATTGATAAAATTTACGAGGTATACGGGCGCCAGCGTCCAGTAACTGCAATCCTTGTTGCGCTTCGCCAGGACAAAGATGAAAGGTGGACACCCATCGCTGCGTGTATAGTCTCTTAGCGTGAAGGCAATCAGACCTAAACAAGTTGACACGCTTAACCCACGATCCGTCTCTATGTTTACATTTCAGTGCATGCATATACGCGTTAGAGCCCTTGCAGCATTAGGTGGTCTTCAGAGTACGGCAACAAGCAGGAATAGTCCTGCAGCCACCCCGGTGCAACACGAACAAAGCTACAGATAGGTTTCTTGTTGAATAGGCCACTCTTCTCCGAGCTCACTGACATGCTTGAAAACTTGACTAAGTCGCATTCATGTAGATTGTGTGCATGATCCCGTTTAATCTGCCCTCCCCCCCCCCCCCCCAGACGCACGCACGCTCTTTATACTCTGCGTACTGTAGTCCAGCTAGCATCTCCACGGTAACAGGAGCTTTATTTCCGTCTAGATGAGATCCAATGCACTGGAGATCATGGTCCGAGGTTGTGCGGTCCTAAGTCGTCTGATCTAGTGTTGTGGTGGCCTCGTGTCTTCTCTTGCTTGCAACGAGTTCTACTACACGTGTGTAGGATGAGATAGTCTTTTTACTCAATCAGATCACGGCTGCACTGTTGGTTAGCACCCTTTGCCAGTATTATTGTGATACCACAAATTCGGGATATTTGACAATATGACTAAATCTAAAGAAAAAGACCGGTTTTGAGCAGGTCTCATCGAGCTCTTTGCTCAAGTATGCTTGGTTTAAAAATTAGATCCGTAATTTTACAAAATGGGCAGCTGAAATTCCAGTATAAAGGGCTTCGATCTGTATACATGTGACAGGGTCACACAGCACCTTGCGCTATCGGAAGTTAGCTTCCGAGAGTATACAAACTCTCAGTGAAAGGCAGTTCACAAGTCCCCACTTTATCAAATAAGAGCGAAGTGACCTATTTAAGGTAATATGTAAACTGAGTATATTTATAGGTAGATAAAGGTTGGGTTTAATACAAACTATAAGTCACCTATAGAAATGCAATGTCATCAACCAATGGTTGGCTTTGGACGACCTTGATACCTTGTACTAAATATCCCGAAGTATGACGTGTCACACTTCATGTAACCAGGGGCACACTTAGGGCTACGTAGCCCGTTACATCCCCCCCACTTAGGTTCGGTTTACCGACCAATCAGAATGAAGAAGTGCTCGTCGCAAACTTTCATTCTCAAAGTTGAGAATCATCGACTTGGCCGCGCGAGCGCGGTGGAGGCTCACTTCACAGTTAGAGCCTCGAGCAGCAGTCTGTGCGCTCTTCTTCTTGATCTTCCACTTCGACCGTTAACCATGCCTCGTGGCACTGTAAAGAGCGGTGCGAAAACACGCTCCAAGGCTGCTGCCGGAAAGGCGCAAGCCAAGAGCACTAAGCCTCACGGCAAAGGCTCGGCACTTCAGGGGGCTACTCAGGTGGCCTCCGAGGCGATCGGTTCATCGGGCGACATGGCTGTGGGCAAGCGAACAAGCAAGCGCCGCAGCCCGTCGCCCTCGATAACTCCAGACAATCGTCCGAACCCTCGGTTCGTAGAGCGTGAGTTCGACTCTGGCAGTGAGGACGAAGCCGAGTCCGAAAGCACGCACGATGCTCCTGCGGGCTCTGCGGGAGGGCACAGCCCAGTGCCCAGCGAGCACAAGGACGACAGCGTGCAGTCGCTCGCTAATGATCAAAGTGATCACAGTCCCAGGACGTCTGTGCGCTCTGAGAGTCCGGCCGTCAAGGCTAAGGGCACTCCCAAAGCTGGTGGCGATGAGGAATATAATCCTCGCAAACGTCTCTTGCTTGCCGAAGGTCTTGCGCGTGCTAAGGCCTCTAAAGCCGAAGGCGCCAAGCCCTCTAAGAAATGTACAAATTTTAAGTATCCACTCCGCGAGCAGAAGGAGACTCGGTACTCCCATCGGGGCCTCTTCGACTCCTCGGATGGAGAGGAAGAGAAGGAGGAGGAAGAGGGAGAGGGTGCTATCTCTAAGCTCCGGGAGATCTCGAATGATCTCGACCAGCAGCAGGAGGACTTCCAAGCTGCCCAGCGTGTGCATGGGGGTCCGGTGGTGGCACCCGTTAGCCAGGGAACTGCCATCAACTCGCGAGGGTATTGGCCTCCCGAGAGAGCTCTGCGGCTGACCTCTTCCTGGAGCTTCTCGTTACTCCTCGTGGCCTTGCTGGCGGCCACACCTCTAGGGGTATTTACGAGCGTACTCTTGTTCAGAAAGAACAGTTGTTTGTCGACAACTTGGAGGCTGCTCGGTGTGTGCTTCTCGCGCTACACCGCATCCTTCTTAAGGACTTTACGACTTGTCGCAAGAAGCCCGAGAACCGGGGTGGTCTCTACCCTCTTTGGGGCTACCCCTAGGTTCTGCCCGAGAACTGCCCCACCTGGTGTTCTTGTGAGGATATGTTCTGCGCATGGGTGGAGTCTCTCAAGTACTCACCCACGGAGTTACGGGGGCTCCATGAAGGTCAGCTGCTGTCCCGCATCCTGGACCAGCGTGATCTTCGTGTTCGGTTTGCCCCCATGGTCAGCAAGTGAATGCTACCAAAAGACATCCTGAAGCGCGCGGCTTCTAGCGCTCATGATGAGCGTGGGTACGGAGTGTCTTCAACGTCCGTACCCCGTTCGGGCAAGAATCCCCGGTTTACTTATGAAGCTGCCGCCACTTCTGTTCCCAGATTGCGACAGCCTCCGGGCAGTCAATCAGGAGCCGTTCAATCGGCTCCCACGAATTCTTGAAGTGGGCATAACCCCTCCATTTCACGAGGAGCTGTCGCTTACCGCGACGTTGTTGCTCCTGGAGGATCCGCTCCACGTGGAAGTGGACTTCTCCATTCCGGTCAAGCAGGGGCGGAGGTGCTTTCGCTCGAGTACGAGTACTCGGTGCCTCCCGAACGCCACTCTCGTCCGAGTGCTCCGGCTGCGGGTCCGACACTGTCCTCGTGTTTGAGATTGCACTTGACCTTGGGACTGGCGGTGATGCTGCCGCCCAGGCCGGGAATCAGGGCGAGCTCGCTTGTCTTGCGGGCCGCCTAGACCTGTTAGAGCGTGAGGTCGCGAGCCTGCATCTGCGGGTGGATCGCGGGGCCTCTTCGACCGATCTGGACGAGGCCTTCCGCATGGTCCGACGGATCGAGGCTCTGTTGCCACGTCCGGAGCCGCCTTCGACGCACTCCCAGACGTACGCGTATGGTGTGTACCCGGCGTACTCAGCGTACTCAGCGTATGGCTCCGGGGTCCGTTCGTACGGAGCCCTCCTGCGTACGGTCTTGACCGCAGCTTTGCCGTCCAGACCGAGGCTTGGGCGGCTGCTCCGACGCCCTCGTCGACGTCTGTGGCCCGCCCTCGCTTTGAGGAGCTGGGCCAAGGTGGGTCTGCGAGTCAGCAACCCCCTGCGTATCAAAGTACCGCTTAAGACGTTCAACATAGAACGTCGGGTGCGTCGTCATTGACTTAGGCAGGTCGATGGTGTACGACGCACCATGTCTGGCCAGGACTGCAAATGGTCCGATGAAGCGGTGCTTCAGCTTGTTGCTGCCGACAGAGCTGACAGTGTCAAGAGGTAGGCTCCTCGTGTCTAGTAACACTAAGCCCCCCCCCCCCCCCCCACTTTAAATCCACTTAAGTTTCCTCTTCCATGTTTGTCCGAGTACTCCTTTTGTCTATCCTGGGCCGCTGCCATGGTATCGCGGACCCTGCTTACAGTGCTAAGCTTGGTATACATAAAGGATTCCACTTGTCTCCGCAGCGAAACTAGTCTCACATCCGAGACCTGGGAGGAAAGGGCTTTCCGAGCCCCCCCCCCCCCCCCCCCACTTAGAATAGATGAGTCAGTGTCTCCTCGAAGAGTGAGAGGCACTCTGGGGTGACGGAAGCTGTTCAAGTAGAACGGCGTAAGCCCCGTGAACGCGTGCACCGCATTGTTGAGCACTAATTCAACAGCTGGAAGCTGCGTCGACCACGTACGTGGTGCTGCCGCGCACACACTGCGCAGAGTGTCCTCGAGCACTCGATTGACGAGCTCTGTCTGGCCGTGTCTGCGGATGGTCCGCAGTGGACATCTGCAGACGAGTTCCCAGTAAAGGAAACAGCGTTTTCCAAAACGCAGCCGTGAACCGCGGGTCTCGGTCCGAGACAATCGTCTCCGGGAGACCGTGATAGCGGAACACGCCATCAACGAACAATCTTACGTTTTGTTCGCCCGTAACAGTGACGAGAACCGGAGCAAGATGTACCATCTTGCTCAGCCGACACACGAGCACCAAAATTCCGGTGTTGCCGTGTCCGTCGGCGGGAAGCCCAAAGATGAAGTCAAGACTCATCGACTTCCAACAGTCAGCTGGTACGGGCAGGCTCTGTAGTTGAGCCGAAGAGTGCCCTGCGGGTTTGACCCGCTGACATGTTTCACATGTCTTAACGTATCGGGCGACCCACTTGTACATGTGGGTCCACCAGAAGGTCTGAGAGACCGACAGAAAGGTCTTCTCGCGGCCCAAGTGGCCGCTGGAGGGCGAGTCGTGCGCCTCCGCGAGGATATCGAACTTCAGATCCTCGTCGTTGGATACGACCACCCATGGAGATTCATTGGGATCCACCCGGTAATAGAGGAGGCCATCCTTCAACTCATATCGGTGGCGCCGTGAGCGCTGTCGCGACGAGAGCCAGTCAGACTTCGCGCTCGTTCCTGCCGTGAGGAACTTGACGATAGGCGCGACAGCCTCATCGTCCCGATACACCATGCGTATCCGATCATATAGATCCGTTGTCACCCGTGTGATATGGGCCAGCTCATAGTCAGGACGCCGAGAGAGGGCGTCCGCAAGCACGTTGAGCTTGCCTGGCTTGTATTCGACGCGGAAGTTGTACTCCGCGAAGAAGGACAGCCACCTCGCCATCCTTTGAGAGAGGTGTGGCGAGTTAGTCGCCGTCCTCAAGGACGCGTGGTCTGTGTAGATCACGAAGGGTCGGGAGCCCAGAAGGTGAACACGAAACTTCACAAGGGCATATTTCATTGCCAGGAGCTCCTTGTCGTAGACAGGGTAGCTCCGTTCGCCGGCTTTGAGCTGCCTTGACTGGAACGAGATGACTCGATCGTGTCCAGCCGTGTCGGCCTGCAGCAATGCACATCCGATGGCGTAATCGGAGGCATCGCAGACGACGCTAAACGGCTTCGTCTCGTCCGGCAGGGCCAGGACAGGGGCCTCTTGGAGACTGGCCTTGATGCTGTCAAAAGCATCCTGGTGCTCTTGCTCCCAGCGCCAGTCGACGTCCTTCTGAAGGAGACTCGACAAGGGCTTAGCGAAGCCCGCGTACCCTGCGCTGTACTTGTGAAGGTAGTTGGCCAAGCCCAACCACGTTCGAAGATCCTTCTGGGATCGGGGCGTCGGCCATGCTGCTATGGCCTTGACCTTGTCTGGGTCAGCCCGAACGTCCACGTTGCTTACGAAGCAACCGAGAACTTTAATCTCTGGTGACGCGAAAACGCACTTGTCGATGTTGGCGTAGAGCTTGTTTGCTCGCATTACGTCCAACACTCGACGGAGGTGTCCTAGATGCACCTCCATGGCCGTCTTGCCTCCCTCGGCACGGCTATGGACGAATATGTCGTCGAAGTACGTCTGTACGAAGGTACGCAAAGGGCGGAACAATTGCGTCACCAGGCAATTGAACGTCGCCGGGGCGTTAGACAAGCCCTGAGGCATGACGAGCCACTCCCAAAGCATGCCGCTTGAAGTGCTTACCGCGGTGAGCGGGATGTCGCTCTCTCGCATCAGGATTTGGTAGTATCCGTCTACCAAATCCAGCGCACTGTACAGTACGCTCCCGGCCATGTTGTTCAACAACACATCCTTTCGTGGGATTGGTGTTTGGGCCGGCACCGTTGCGTTGTTCAGCTTGTTATAAGCGTGAACCAGACGCCACTTTCCGTTCGGCTTACGAACGCAGAAAGTCGGCGTCGAGTGCGGGGATTTCGACTCCCGCACCATGCCTGCCTTCGCTTTCGCGGCGAAGAAGGCATCAATGACCTCGCACTGTTCGCGCGGGAGAGGCCATTGCCTCGTGACACAATACTTTGTGCCGGGCACGAGATCAATCTCGTGCCGTACGGCTCGATCTGGTGGGAGTTGGGTCGGTGGGTGTTTGTTCACCACGTCCGCATACTCCGTCACCAAAGGATACACCGGATCCTTGGGGTTCTTGAGAATCTCAGAACCCAAGCGCGCCTGACGCTGCTTGTTCATGTCTTCCAGGACGTTCTCGTCCAAGACAGAGGAGGAGTTCAGCTCCTCCTGAATGGTCTCAGGTCTCATGAGTACCATCTCAGCAATCTCTCCAGCCTTGAGGATGGCCAGGAAAGACTCAACCGTCATTTTCTCGAGGCTCAGTATCTCTGCAACCTCTGGCAACGGTTCCATGTGGACACCAGATGCCTTGACGGGTAAATCGGTCTCGCCATCGAAGATGCGATAACACTCTTCCACCGGCCTTGTCGGAGGAGTCCGGGCCCTGGACTCCGAGTCGCTTGAAGCGACGTCGATCTGAACGATGCTCGGATCCGACTTGTGGCGGTGGCGGCGTCGTCGTCGACGGTGACCGTGACGTGGAGCTTTGCTACCCACGTCTGAGGATGTCGGCACTCCGACATCCGAGGCACTCGTGGCCTAGTGTGGCACTATGGTACCCACACAGGAAGCGTGTTCGACGCCTTCCTCTTCAGTTAAGGTCTGGGCGACCGCGTGTGGCACTATGTTACCCACACAGGAAGCGTATCCGACGTCTTCCTCATCAGTTAAGGTCTGGGCGACCGTGTGTGGAGCTCTGTTACCCACCTTGAACACACTATTGTCAGTGTTCGTGACAGCTACAGCTGTCTGCGGAACTATGTTACCCGCTTGTGGACCTAAGTTACCCACTTGGCCAGCGCCTCCTTTGGGCGCTGCCACCATCAAAACATCCTCGGAGTCGTCATATACGTCGACGACTCCCAAGCATTTTCCGGAAGCTTTGGTATCCTGGCAACCCTTGCGGGCGCCCCGGGTCCTGACAGAGGTGGGAACATGGCTCACCAATGCTCTGTCGGACTGCGCAGGGCGGCTGGCACCGATTGCCTTGCCTCGCCAGTCGATCCAGGGCTCGTGCTTCTCAAGCCAGGGCATGCCCAGGATCATATCATATGGATCCATATCGAGAACAGTGAACTGTTCGAGGCTGTCAAAGTCTTCAAACTTGACGGCCAGATCCACTTGGACGTTGGGGACAGTGACGACCTTCCCGTCGGCCAGTCGCACTGACACCGTCCCGTTGCCCTTGCTTTCTCTCAAAGCATCGGACAACTTGTTGCTATTACGAGCAACCGTCTGGCGGCGTGCGAAATTCTTCGACGCCCCAGAATCGATCAAGATTCTAAAGGGATGATCGTATCCCCGTACACATCCGTGTACTACGAGGAACCCGCCGCGGCTCTTTGCCGATTCGAGAGTGCGAAGACTCTCAGGGGCTAAGTTCCCGTGGTACGCGCCACCCGCGCACCCATCAAGAAGACTTAGTTCTTTCCCAGTAGGGCGTCCCGCCCCTACTGGCTCCCGGCGCTCCCCTGTCCCCGGGATCCTGGCTTCTGCCAGCGACCCTTGAGGACGGGCTTGGGGAAAGACCGTCTGCGGAGTCTTTCCGCGGGACAGTCGCACTTGAAGTGGTCCGTCTTCCCGCGGCCGAAGCAGCGGATGTCACGCTGTTCGGCGGACCCGAGTTCCATGGGAACTGGTCCGTTGGGGCTTGTTCGACCGGGAGCCGACAAGGAGCTCCCAGGTCACGCTGAGGCCGGTGTACGCGCCTGGCGATGGCTGTACACTTCTTGAAAAGCCACTTGAATCGCCTTTTCAAGGGTGTTTGACTGCACTCGAAACAGCTGAGTGCGTGCGGGGCCCACTCGAAGGCCGTCCATGAACACAGTCATCTTGATGTGTTCGCTGAGTGGGTTTCCCACTAGGGACGCCGTGAGCTCCCGTATCTCTTGCACGTACTCGTGCAGTTCACGCCTCCCTGGTTGGCACGAGAGGAAGCGCGAACGCTGGCGGTACTCGTAGATCGCCGGGAGGAACGCGGCTCGGAGCTGTTCACACAGCTGAGCCCAGGATGTGAAACATCCAGGGGATGCTGCCTCCCGCGTGTACACCCAACTCTTAGCACGGCCGCTAAGGTTGGAGAGTGCAAAAGCAACACGAAGCTGCTCGGTCGAGATCAGAGCCGCGTCCATCGCGAGATCTACTTCTCGGACCCAGAAGTGAAGGTTCTCGCCTTCCTTTTCTTCATACAGCCTAGCCTTCAGTCGTATTGGCTTCGGGTGGGGCGGATTTGCTTCCGCCGCCGAAGCCTGCAGGTTCTCCCGCACATGCGCGATGAGCCCCTGCTCGTACGCGTCAAACGCATTGACGCGCTCGAGCTGCTCGGCCGGTGTTGACACCACCAGGCTCTGCGGGGCATCCATCCCGAAGATGCCTGCCATCTTCCGAACCGACTCGAACTGAGAGTCGTTCATATGGGAGAAGTCGCTCCTATCCATGGCAACGAACTTCGGAGAGGTTCAGGTAGTCTACCCGCGTGGCGAGGATTGACTACAAGTGCTACCAAGTGTGCCGGGGTCACACAGCACCTTGCGCTAAGAAGAAGTTAGCTTCCGAGAGTATACAAACTCTCAGTGAACGGCAGTTCACAGGTCCCCTCTTTATCAAAAGAGAGCGAAGTGACCTTTTTAAGGTAAACTGTAAACTGAGTATATTTATATGTAGATAGCTTGGGTTTAATACAAACTATAAGTCACATATAGAAATGCAATGTCATCAACCAATGGTTGGCTTTGGACGACCTTGGTACCTTGTACCAAATAACCCGAAGTATGACGTGTCACACTTCATGTAACCAGGGGCACACTTAGGGCTACGTACCCCGTTACAATACCGGTACCACAATACAATTATGACTAATTAGCGAGAGCGGTGTACCGTACTTAGCTGAGGTGGATGGCTCGAACGACACGCATGAAATTTATACATTTATCGCGGTCAAGTTTCGCGTCACTTACGTCCGTCAATACAACGGCCGACCTGTGAAGGCTTTAATAGTACCCCTGCTTTAGGGTGGGGTACTAATGTAACCCCCATGGGCATAATTACATGTATTGGTTTTGACATTAAATAATGTTGGCCTAATTACCAGGTTTTAATTCATGGAAAATCTTTCCTCTGAAATATTTTTTTTGAGAATACATATATTCACCACGCGCTTCCTGCGTTGCAAATTGCAATGCAATGAGCCAAGCGTAAATTCAGCTTAAAAAAGCCCTATCTTTAATAATCAGGCTGATTGGATGCCGATGTAAGAAACAGTGCACACTGAGCGCCCGCATTCCCGGCTCCTGGGACGCACCATTTTTTTCGCCAGCGCCAACGACTCCATTCCGGTGTACCAGTACCGTACTGTACATGTGCATACACGCACTCCTCTCGGCTTGGAATCGCAGGTATGTTTAAGTTTCCACGACACCGGAACACTTCACTTCCTGACCCGAAGTGCATTGCAAGCTGCAATGCAACGTGCTGCATTAGTTTGGTTCGAGCAATACCTACGGACCGTACGCTACGGTGCCAGCTTCAGGCGATACGCAAGACGATGCCAGAATCTGTAGCGAGATTTGCTGTAGCATGTTGAAGCGCAAGATCATGCAAGTCTTGGTCTGATAATGTACCGGGTGTGTTTTTTTCGGTTGTCACGAAGTTTATTTACCAGTAATAGACTATATTACTCTATTTTAGAGTTAGCCAGGCAAAAGTGGCCGAAGCCCATCGAAACCTTTTGACCAAGCACAGTGCGATTTCTGCTTCGAGGATCCCATCTCCTCAAGTAGCAACACAACTGGAGGGCCGACTTGGACTCGAACACAGGGTTGCATACTCATTCTGGTGGGCTTTGCCGGTCTTGATTCCAGCGTTGCCTACAGCGTCGCATCCCCTCGTGACGAGGCTCGTCAGAAATTCGTCCAGCTGGATGCACATCGTCTTGGCGTCCATTCACTTGCTTTCTCGCGCCGGCATCAAACTATCTCGGTCGTGAACTGCAACGCTTCGGCGAGCGATGACAGCGGCTCGTTGCCACCCAGCACTGCCATTTTTTCGGACAAGGGCCTTTGAAGTGTTTTCAAAAAGCCCCACCTCTGTCATCCATGTGGTGTACATAATCCAGCTCATCTGGTTACGATATCCTGAACTTTGTATGCTCCTCCAAAGGTCGTGACACTCGCTCAGTCACCAACCCGGGACTACTGCACCCAAAAGCATATCTTGTCGTGCGCCCCACGTTGTAGTATCCTCATTCGGGAATTCGCCGTGGGAGCAGCAAGACCGTCACTCTCCATGCTTCGTTCCCAGCGCCTTCTTGTCGGACGCCGTGTGGGCTCAAGCCTCACGCGCGTGCAGACGCGCGACGCCAGCACCATCAAGAAGCTCATGGCCGCGAACCGCGGCGAGATCGCCACGCGTATCATGCGCGCCGGTAACGAGCTGGGTCTCCGTACCGTGGGCATCTTCTCCAAGGAGGACCGTTTCACGCAGCACCGCTACAAGGCGGACGAGAGTTTCCTCGTAGGTGCGGATAAGTCTCCCGTAGGCGCGTACCTAGACATCAACAGCATCATTCAGATCGCTAAGGAGAACAACATCGACGCGATCCATCCGGGCTACGGCTTCCTCAGTGAGAACGTGGGTTTCGCTGAGCAATGCGCTAAGAACGGCATTAAGTTCGTGGGTCCCACACCCGAGAACCTGCAGCGGTTCGGTGACAAGACCGCTGCGCGTGAGATCGCCATCGAACAGAAAGTTCCGGTGGTGCCAGGCACGGACGGACCTGTGCACAACCTCGACGAGGCGCGCGCCTTCATCGACTCGGGTGTAGGTTACCCCGTGATCATTAAGGCCAGCATGGGAGGCGGTGGCCGTGGTATGCGCGTGGTCAACAGCGCCGAGGAGCTCGAGGAGAACTTCGAGCGTGCCAGCTCCGAAGCCCTGGCTGCTTTCGGTGACGGTACTGTCTTCATCGAGCGGTACGTGGACCGCCCACGCCACATTGAAGTCCAGATCTTGGGTGACGGTAAGGGCAACGTCGTGCACCTGTACCACCGTGACTGTAGTGTGCAACGTCGTCATCAAAAAGTGTTGGAGACGGCCCCAGCTGTGGGTCTGGACCCCAAGACGGAGAAGGCTATGATCGATGACGCAGTGCGTCTCACCAGTGCTGCCAAGTACCTGAACGCCGGTACAGTAGAGTTCCTGGTGGACCAACAAGGACGTCACTACTTTATCGAAGTGAACCCTCGTATCCAGGTCGAGCACACGATCACTGAGGAGATCACAGGCATCGACTTGGTGCAGAGTCAGATCCGTATCGCTGGTGGCGAGACCTTTAAGGATCTGGGACTGAGTCAGGACAAGATCAAGCCTCGTGGCCATGCCATGCAGTGCCGTGTGACCACGGAGAACCCGAGCACGGGCTTCCAGCCGGACTCTGGAGTCATTGAGGTATTCCGTAGCCCCGGTGGCATGGGCATCCGTCTGGATGACGGTCCTGGCTTCGTCGGTGCTCACATTACGCCTCACTATGACTCTCTACTCGTCAAGGTGACTGCTCGTGCGCTGGATCGTGGTGACTGTGCGCACAAGCTGAAGCGTGCGTTGTCCGAGTTCCGTGTACGTGGCGTGACTACCAACAAGAGCTTCTTGGCCAATGTATTGAACCATCCGGACTTTATCAAGGGTGTTGTGGACACGAGCTTCATTGCCAAGAACCCAGCTCTACTGGAGCCGTCGAAATCCACTAACCGTGGCCAGAAGATGCTGAAATACATCGGAAACACGATCGTTAACGGCCCGGAGAAAGCGTTGGGTGCCACTGGTCCCTCTCCGTCGAAGGTGGACCCGATTATTCCGACGCTAACTGCTCCTCCTGCTTCCAAGGACAAGTCCCTGCGTCAGATCTTCGTCGAGCAAGGCCCCGAAGCCTTCGCCAAGGCTGTACGTGCCAAGAAGGGACTGCTATTGACGGACACGACGTGGCGTGATGCTCACCAGTCGCTGCTGGCGACACGTATGCGTACACGTGACATGCTAGCTGTCGCTCCTGCGACTTCTATCGCTATGCGTGACGCCTTCTCGCTCGAGATGTGGGGCGGAGCGACGTTCGATGTGTCGATGCGTTTCCTGCGTGAAGACCCGTGGGACCGTCTTGCTATTCTTCGGGAAGCTGTGCCGGACATCCCGTTCCAGATGCTGCTCCGTGGTGCCAATGCTGTTGGCTACACGAGTTACCCGGACAATGTGGTGTACAAGTTCTGTGAGAAGGCCCAAGCTACAGGCATGGACGTCTTCCGTGTGTTCGACTCGCTCAACTACCTTAGGAACATGAAGCTGGGCATTGACGCTGTCGGAGCTGCTGGCGGTATCATTGAGGCTGCGATGTGCTACACTGGAGATGTCTCGGACCCTACCCGTGGCCCGTACAACCTTGAGTACTACTTGGACTTCGTGCGTCAGTTGGTGGCCCAAGGTATCCACGTACTGGCCATTAAGGACATGGCTGGCTTGCTGAAGCCGCAGGCTGCCCAGATCCTCATCTCCGCTATCCGAAACGAGTTCCCGGACTTGCCGATCCACGTGCACACACACGACACTGCTGGTACGGGAGTGAGTTCGATGCTGGAGGCTGCGTACGCTGGCGCTGACGCCGTCGACGTGGCTTCGGATGCCATGTCCGGCACGACGTCGCAGCCGTCGATGGGCGCTGTTGTGGCGGCGTTGAAGGGCTCCAAGTACGACACGGGAGTGAACTCGGAGGATATCATGGAGATCAACGACTACTGGGAGACGATGCGTGGCGTGTACGCGCCATTCGAGTCTGGCCAGAAGTCTGGATCAGCCGACGTGTACAACCACGAGATGCCTGGCGGGCAGTACACGAACCTGCTGTTCCAGTCAACGCAGCTCGGTCTGGCGGGTCAATGGCCGGCCATCAAGCGCGCCTACGCTACTGCAAACCGTCTGCTTGGCGACATTATCAAGGTGACGCCTTCGTCCAAGGTTGTTGGCGACTTTGCGCAGTTCATTGTGCAGAACAAGTTGACGGAGCAGGAGGTGATCGACCAAGCCGAGACGCTGTCGTTCCCCAAGTCTGTGGTCGAGTACTTCCAGGGATACCTGGGTATCCCGCACCACGGCTTCCCGGAGCCTCTGCGTTCGCGTGTGTTGAAGGGTAAAGTGCTGCCTAATGGCCAGGGGATGTTCCAGGGTCGTCCCGGTGCTGAGATGGAGCCGTACGACTTTGAAGCGGCCGAGAAGGAGCTCAAGGAGAAGTATGGAGCTGATAAGATCCGCGACGTGGATGTCATCTCGCATGCCATCTACCCGGACGTGTTCACAGGCTTCCAGAAGTTCAAGGATGACTTCGGCTCGATGCACTTCCTGGACACTCGTACGTTCCTCACGGGTCTCGAGGTGGACACGGAGGTTGAGGTCGAGATGGAGCACGGGAAGACGGTCTTCATCAAGCTCATTGCTGTTGGTGGAGTGAGCAAGAAGGACGGGATGCGCGACGTGATCTTCGAGCTTAATGGACGTCAACGTGTGATTAAGGTCAAGGACGAGGCGGCTGGTGTGTCCACGACAGCTAAGCCGAAGGCTACGGGACTGGCTGGCTCTGTGGGTGCCCCGATGCCTGGTGTCGTGCTCGATGTGCGTGTGAAGCAGGGCGAGAACGTGAAGGCCGGTGACGCCCTGCTGGTTCTGAGTGCCATGAAGATGGAGACTGTTGTGGCTGCCCCCGTGAGCGGCCGTGTCGTGTCGATCCACGCCGATGTTGACGACAACATGCTCGGTGGAGACCTCCTGGTGGAGATCGACGAGACTGGCGACGACAAAGAAGAATAAGTTTATCTACCCTGTAAGCATTTGTGGCCTTCAACTAGGTATGCTGGATAAGTAAAATGAAGCCGTTGCTTGGTATCAAAACTCGAAAATCTGAGGGAGTCTGCTCCGATAATCGACAGTTGCGTTTCTAACGTTTCTATTCTAGATGTTCAGAGTCTTCAACGTTGGCCCTGCTTTGGATGCTGCCGGCGCAATCACACAATGGATTCGCCGCGGGCGCGCTTGCTGTAACAGCACTGCTGTTGCCGACGTTGACTCCTTACGCACATCCTTCTTAGAGAACCCGCGCTTTACTCTGATGCAGTTCAGCAATCGACTCGCATGTCAAAATGAGCGACGAATGCAAACTCGTCGTTCGGTTGCTGAGCAACTTGCTCCGGCACGTTAGAACTCTGCAACTAAACGGCAACTACTGTACACGTACGTATTGGTGCCTAAAGAGACCCCACTGCAAATTGCAGTCTGCAATACATGAAAGGCGCATCAACTGTAGAAAAGGCAGCTTATGTGGGCCTCTGCTGTCGTTGATGTCCTTTCACGTCGTCAGTACAATAGATAGCGGTGTTGTGGAGCGACACTCATGGCGAAGCGGTTACATGCAGAACATTGGGAGCCCCCCCCTGTATATGTATCACGTTCGCGATGTGACCTTGATGTCACCGCAGCAGCGGAGATACGGATGGCGGCATAATGCACCCGTGGAAACAGCACCATGCTTTGTTCCAGGAGGCCTCGAGGCCTTTCCGTGTCAAGTTCGACACCTCAACTGTCGTTTAGAAACAAGTATCTTCTTTTACAGGGTATATTGTAATGTAATCGAAAAAATATAATTTTTTCCCAAACTAAGTATTGATTCTTAGAAAGGGGGGAGTCAGAAATCGACCACGGACAACGACGTCATTCGGCAAAGAGAGTGCTTGGGAGCGCGCGCCTGCAGAGTGATTGTAAGCACCCCGAAGCAACCATGAAGGACCTGTTAATGGTGGACGCCGTGGACGAGGACCACGTGGTGAATGAGCTGGTCACTCGCTACCGCCAGGGCTACGTCTACATGTTCCTTGGGCCTGTTCTCATCGCCATGAACCCATACAAGATGCTCCGCCAGCCCAACGGTGACTCTATCTACGCTCGTAACATGATTGATGAGTTCCAGGGCAAGGAGCTGCACGTGTGTGAGCCCCACCCGTTCGCACTGGCCGAGAACGCCTACTCCAGCCTCATGCGCTTCGGTCTGGACCAGAGTCTGCTCATCACAGGCGAGTCTGGTAGTGGCAAGACCGAGACGTCCAAGCACGTCATGCGCTATCTCACTACCATCAGCACGCGCTCCAGAGCGAAGAGTGCCGTCATGGCGAACCGCCGCATGTCCGTCGCACAGCGTAAAGAGGCCGACGACATGACGAGCCACGTGACCGACGTGCTGTGGGGCAGCAACCCCGTGCTCGAGGCCTTCGGTAACGCTCAGACCATCCGCAACAACAACAGCAGTCGCTTCGGCAAGTACATTGTGCTGCAGATGAACCGTGTGGGTCAAGTCATTGGCGGATACATTGACAACTACCTCCTGGAGCGCAGTCGCGTGATCCGTCAGGCCGAGGGAGAGCGCAACTTTCACGCCTTCTACCAGCTCATGTCTGGTGCTACTGCAACCGACCGGGAAGCGTGGCAATTGCCCGGCAGCGCCGAGGAATTCGATGTTCTTGGCAATGAAGACGCCACGATCGACGGTGTGGATGACGCCGAGAACTACCGCAACGTCCGGGAGAACATGACAGCCGTGGGGATCACGGACGAGGAGCAGCGCGCTATTTTCCAGCAGCTCTCGGCTATTCTGTGGCTCGGCAACGTGCAGTTCAAGCAGACGACGGACGAGGCGCACAACCCGCGTGCTGCGATTGAGGACCCTGCCGCTCGCGAGGCTCTGGCCAAGGCTGCGGGTCTCATGGGCATTGACAAGGACAGACTGGAAGCGCTGTTGACGTTCCGTATCGTCAACATCTACCGAGAGGACCAGAAAGTTCTGTTCGACGCGCGTCAGGCCAAGAAAGTGTGCGACTCGATCATGCGCTCGCTGTACGAGAAGATCTTCGACTGGATCGTGGCGCGTATCAACAAGAACGTGACGTGCAAAAAGCGCGACATCAACAACAGCATCGGCATTCTGGATATCTACGGCTTCGAGATCTTCGAGGTGAACGCGTTCGAGCAGCTGTGCATCAACTACGTGAACGAGAAGCTGCAGCAGCTGTTCATCAGCCAGACGCTCGAGAGCGAGCAGGAAGGATACCGTCGCGAAGGGCTGAGCTGGCAGAACATCAAGTTCTTCAACAACCAGGTCGTGTGCGACCTCATCGAGGACCCCAAGCAGCACGGAATCTTCCCTCTGCTGGACGAACAGTGTGCTATTGCGCGTCTATCGGACTTGGAGCTCATTGAACGGTACAACAGCGAGCACTCGAGGAATCCTCACTATATGGCGTCGCGTGTGCGTGGCCCCAACTTCGGCATCGTGCACTACGCCGGCAAGGTCGAGTACGACGTGACGCTGTTCTTCGACGCCAATGTGGACACGTTCTTCAACGACCTGCAGGACGGGATGGAGCAGTCGTCCAACGCCTTCGTGCGTGCGGTCTTTCTGGACAAGAGATCCAAGAAGACAAAGCTTAAGCGCCCGCCGTCGACGTCCCAGCAGTTCCGTACACAAGTGGCGGACTTGTTGGAGAAGCTGGACGGCTGTAACCCGCACTACATCCGCTGTATCAAGCCTAATGAGAAGAAGCAGCCGCTGGCTGTCAACAAGGAGCTCGTGGCGGAGCAGGTGCGTTACCTCGGACTGGTGGAGAACCTGAGTGTGCGTCGTCAGGGGTTCTGCTACAGCCAGCCGTACGCGCCGTTCATCAAGCGCTACAGCTTTTTATCCGAGTCGACGTGGCCCGCCCCGGTCGCTCACTCGTCTCGCAAGGCTGCGGTGGACCTGCTCACGACTGCTGGACTGGGAGTGCGCGACCCGAACAACAAGGACGAGCTGATCCCGTTCCAAGAGGACTCGGACACGCTTGGGTGCTTCTCTCTTGGTCGCAACAAGATCTTTCTGCGTCATCCGCAGGCCTTGTCTGCCTTGGAGATCCTGCGTGAAGAGCGCATTCCGGTGATCGTCAACATCATCGAGAACGCCTGGCGTCGTTACAAGAACCGCCTCGCACTCAAAGAGTTCCAGACCGCCTCCAAGCAGCTCTTGTCGGCGTACGATGCGGTGTGGAAGAACTGCCAGGACCGTCGGAAGCGTGTGCCCGGCGCCAGCGACAAGGAGCACGTCGCCAAGATCTACGGAAGCTGGGAGGCTGTCTCGACCAAGCTGCTGAACGTCAACAACAGTCGCTTGGTCAAGAACCTCAAGGCGGAGGAGGAACTCAACTCGATCGTGTTCATGCAGAGCTTCGTGCAGGCGCGGACGCAGCGTCGCGAGTTCCTGAAGCTCAGGCACGCCCAAATAGTCTTCAGCAAGCGCTACCGAGGCCTCAACACTCGCAAGCAGCTCGCGAACGACATGTGGAAAGCGTGCAAGGTTGCTCTTCTCGGTGTGCGTACAGAGTTCGAGCGCTACTTGGGCAAGAAGAAGCGTCGCCGTGACTCGCTGGACCGCACGTACCAGGGCGACTACATCGGCGTCAACCGGTATCCTGCGTACGCTGCCATTCTCCAGGCCCACACTGAAGGTCGTGGCTCCAAGGCTGGCAGTGGACGTGGACAGAAGGAGAAGCTCTTGTTCCTGGACACGGTGGAGAAGGTGAACGAGCGTTGGGCGCATCAGACGCGCGTGCTGATGATTAGCGAGAGTCGCGTGTTCAACCTCAAGGCCGACAAGATCCAGCAGCCGAAGGAGCGTCGCGTGTTTGAGCTCTCTCGCCTCTCGAGTGTGGCCATGAGCACGCAGCCGGACAACTACCTCATCTTCCGAGTGAAGGGCGAGATCGACCTGATGGTTCAGGTGTCCCAGAAGACGGAGGTGGTGCAGGCCCTGCGTGCTCGTCTGCAGAAGGGGTACGGTCGTGAGCTGACTGTGCAGTTCTCGGACGAGTTGGACTTCTACGCCGCCAAGGGCAAGCAGCTTAAGGTCAAGTTTGCCTTTGATCGCTCGATGAAGGACTCGGAGTGGAGCAAGGTGGACCGCCACACGATGCAAGTCAAGGTCGGCATCGTCTAAACTACCGGAAGAAGCGGTAAGTCCCTGCCACCTTCACTGATGAGTGTCGTGTGAAGGAATGGCGGCAATAAATTCCGAGACTAGCAAAGAAAAAGGAAATGAAACAATTCACGTACATGTACAGGAAGGTGCTCGTGATATGATGACAAACTGAGGTGGCGTTGGCGCAGCGTAGCAGACCTGGCATACAAGCAACAGATTAAAGTCGTTAGCTCCACATAACAATGTTAATTGGGTTTATGTCGAAATTTTTATTTAGTCACTGTAGTGCGGAGCGATCATAGCGTATTTTCCTTGTTTGTTGGCATCTGGTCTAGGCTCAAAGCGCTGCTTAGAGTGCTGTATTGGCCATTGCCAGCAGTGCTAGCCTAATGGGGTGGAGATGCACCGTATCCGTTGGACGCGGAAATTCGGAGCATGGATAATCCGAAGCCGAGAAAATGAATTCTATGTGGATTGGTTTCTGGCAGGTGAGGGAAAAATCAATTTGCATCGATATCTTGGCATTGAAGTTTACATTGCAGTTTTCCTCGAGTGCAATGAGCATGTGCAATTGGCAGGTATAATATGGAATAACTATGCTTAGGGAGCTCGAGGTACCCAAAATTAGAAATAGGGATATGTGGTGTATCCAAACAATGATCCAAAGGTCTCGAATTGCGATGTCCCAAGAGAATGCAATATGCTTCGCCAAAAGGATAACAGCGGAGATGTATTACGTAGCCATATCACGTCAGTCGGTGGCTTAAAGTAGAGTGATACATTGATCGCCCTAAAAAAGGCAACAATTGCCTACTCTGGAGCAGACGTTTATGAATGCGATCTAAACCAACAAAATTTGTTTTTTATACGATTTAATCGTACGCGGACACATGAAAACTTAACCGTGTAGTGTTGAGTTTCGCTGAACTACAAGCCACGAAGCCGTAATAGTGCGCTATAAATGAGCTTCCTAGATTATTCGGCGGAACGCCTTAAGATTTCTTGCACTATGTGGGACAAGCCAGCATTTAAAAAAGCGCTTTGTTCGTGTATACCTAGAGGTCTGCAGACAATCTGGAGCTTTCCATATAGATTTTGGTTTTGCAAATGGTGTTTGTTCAGAAGATACTGTTAAGGACTAAAGGTGTTTGTCAGGAATATTTCTTTGTCAACCACAGCACCGGCAGCAGCACTGGTAGATATCATTATCCTGTTCATCCACTTATTTCTGAAGGAGAAAGGTCTGACCACTCCAATGACGCAAAGTGCTCATCAACTACGTCGCAAATGTTGCATACCCTAATACACTCCTGGGCACAATTATACGGCCACCTCGTCGAGTGCCCATAACTCAGTCAATTTTTAATTTTTGACGGTGCGGTTCTCACACAAGTTGCAAAACATGCTTCAAATAGCAAAGATGAGCTAACGCTCGCGTTTTTGCACTTTATAGGGAGGCTCACTTACAAAATAGAGATTTGTCAAGCTGGATACAATTTACGGCCACCATCGACCCAATACAAAAACCTGTATAAAATAAAACTTGTGTCATTTTGGCTGACTAGAAATTGAATGGGCTGATTTTCTGCAGGCGATTAAATGGACACTAGGGATCGAAAGCTCAAAGTGGTTGCATGGGGGTGTACACAATAGTATTATATGTAACGTGTTGCACTCGCACCTTTGCTTGATCGATATTGATGGAAATATTGAGAAATTTTTGCTAGTGTCAATAGACCCATCCGCATGTTTTTTACGATAGCAGATCATATGAAGAACACCTTGTAGTCGTCGCGATCTTACATTTAAAAAAAATCCATTAATATAGATCAAGCAAAGGTGCGAGTGCAGCACGTTACACATAATACTATTGTGTACACCCCCATGCAACTACTTTTAGCTTTCGATCCCTAATGGTCATTTAATCGCCTACAGAAACTCAGTCCATTCAATTTCTAGTCAGCCAAAATGACACAAGTTTTATTTTATATAGGTTTTTGTATTGGGCCGATGGTGGCCGTAAATTGTGCCAGCTTGACAGATCTATTTTTTTGTCTGTGAGCCTACAAAAAATCAGTATTATCACCTCCCCCATTTTGTCCTATTGTATGTGGTGGGAGACTAGCCACATACAATGTTGATACGTTCATGTACACTAGACACGATCATTACGATCGCGGTTGGCCTGTCGTCCGTGCTTTCGTTAACTATGGTGATATCGCGCTCCCCAGTGAGCTCCGGTTCTATCCTGGTATCGTGTTCCAATGCTCGGCAATCTCCCGATTATGGTCTACCGCGGCTTCTTGTTTGGTCGGTCGACTGTGCTCCGTTTTCTACTGTGAGAATTCCTGTCCGTGCACTCTTACCACTACGTGTTCTACCGTGGCTTCAATAGTGCGTACGCTTTCGTAGCCCGTGCTTTTCAACATGTTGGGGTGTCATTTTTTCAATTACGTTCCGTCATTTGTACGATCCCGTCATGTTCTTGCCATTCCAAGTTTTCATGGTAGCGTGCTCGCCCGTGGTTCGTGCTTTTCAGAATCGCTAGGTGCCTTCATTGATTTAGTCCTCTTTCAACGTTCGTGGCCTTCCGTGCTTCATGTCGCTTCATCCATCCCATCGTGTATATAGCATGTCTCGGTGTTCCTCCGTGCTTCGTGCTATTCTTTAATCACGTGCCTCCACGCTAATTTAATCCCAAACACTGCTCCTAGTGCCTTGAATCTACGCTACGTATCGAGATGGAAGGTACGCACTTCTATAAGGTCGCGTACTACGCGCATATACAAAGAATAACGTTCTATTTTTCGCGGCAGCGGAGTGGTGTGTGTGGGTGTAGAGAACCCACTATAGTCACATTTTAAAAGTTTTTAGTAGCTAATAATAGTTATGTATTTGTATCAAACAAAAATATAATAGCTTATTGTACTACTACTACAAAAGATCGTAAACAAAACTATGAAAGAAATTAAGAATAGTACTATACAAAACAATCTTGTTAGCGTAATTTGCCAGTTGAGTGCCTGATTTCGGCATGTTCAAAAGGTGCATCTAGCGAAAAAGGCACCAATTGTTGTTTGAATTGGGTCTTTGAAGATCAAAAAGAGAAAATCAACGCCTCTAATACTTATTTTGCGCTTTTTACAAACGAACATGTGATGTGCAATGGTTAGTCAAAAGTGAGGATGGAATTTGAGGCTATCAGTTTTGTGCACGGGTCTGACTATCGACTAAAGCTCACCCTGGAGCAGCATCTCCTTGGTTATAAGACGCCCTACAAAGTCCAGGGTGCGTCGTGAGCGTTTGCTTTTAGTGCGAGGTGCTGTTGGCAGCTGTAAAATGCTGCTTCGTATTTCTTCGTATATCTCAAGATTTCGCTTGAGCCATGCCGCCCTTCCAATGTCTCCGCGTGCTCCACCGCTCACAAACAGTCGTAAACAAGCCTGCATACTAGGCAAGGATGGTGGATAGATTCTCATGGTGCTGAAGCCATTTACAGCGTTTTCAGGGATTGTCACCACCGCGTTACGATACGCATGGCACGCTATCTCGATGGTATCCGATTTTGCAATAGTACAGTCCGAACTGTGCAGCATTTTGGCTAGTAAAGTAGATTTCACCATGCTCGTGAAAGGCTTGAAAACAGCCACGTCAAGAGGCTGATAGATGTGAGTGGCATTTGGAGGGAGATCGACGAGCTAAATTCCTCTGTGTGATCAAACGGAAACTTCACCTAAAATAAATTTACCCGTCAAATTGATTTATACAAAATCCTTGTTAATAATAAAAATAATTCTAATAAAAATAAAAGCACTTACCGATTTCGACATGAATCGAACTGTTGTCCAGGACCAGCACCACCGGACGCTTCACGTTGTTGTTTGTCAAATACGAGTCAAACGCCTTCATCCAGAGCTTAAATATACCGGTATTATTTCAAGCGTGTAGGTTTCCCCTCGGCGCAGCGTCGTAGACTCGTCGTCTGCCCCCATGGCTTCGTGTCTTGTGAAATGAATGGGTTGCGGTTGGCCAGAATCGAATACCCTTTAAAAATGATGAGTCTGAAAAATGTGGATTTTATTTAGTTGGTTGTTGAAAAGCGTGCACTGAACTGACTGAAATAAGATCAACCAATTCAATTGCGCAATTTTGATTTTAAGCATAACAATAGGCAGAAATGCTTCATCGTGCACCCAATTGGCATCACGCACTCAACTGGCAAATTACGTTATTAAGAATTATTAAAAACGTAGTCAGGACACCTCTTACTACTTTCTATTAGCATTTAGCTCCGTGTTTGGCGGCTTTTTTACGAAGCGGACTATCATCGTTGAGGATTAATAGGGCCTACAATGAAGGTGTCGGTAAATTTGCATTATTGTATGGAATATGAGCGCAATAAGAGCAGAGAGCATTCCCAGGCTCGTGGGAACCACCACGTCTCGATATAGGCGACATGTCAGGTATGATATGCAGGCTAATAGGTATAGAATCTAGCTCCGAGCCCCAGTGTCCGCTAAATTGTCACCACTAGCCACTGTTGGCCCCGCTCGTCGGTCACCACCTCCCACCACATAGAATGTGGATACGTTCATGTACATTAGACACGATCATTACGATACATAGTACTTGAGTTCAGTATACTAAGGCGTGCGTGATTAATGTGTCGCAGATCAAATTCAATTGTTTAGTATTGGAGCCCTGGTGTAAACGGCAGAATCACAATCGCTAGCTCGTGTAGCCTATTTTGTGCGATAATAGGAACAACTTATTTAAATAGCACGCCCAAACTCTAAACATTGAGTGAGCTACAGCCACCGACGTGGATGAGTGATCTAATGTGGCGCAGAGTGTATCTGAAATGGCCGACCATTGTCGACTGGCCGCCACTCTTTTAATCTTATAATATATATGCCTTTCGATCCTTCAATTTCGACGTGCACCGCCACCTCTTCCTGTCCCGAGTCCGGGTCCCACTACATGTAGGTCCGGTGGTGCTGCAGACGCCCGGCGTCGCTACTACCTTACCGCGTGCTGTACCCACTACTAGTAGGCCATTAGTGGCGGGATGGACACGCTCGGTGTGGGTCACATGGCCTGAGCAGTCATCATAGAGAGGAGCTTCAACCTCTCGCGTCAGCCTTTCGCGATCCTGACGGCATGCGAGAAGAAGGGATGACACTCGAAGCTCGACAGCCCATGTGCTGTGCAAGGTGCGACGAGGCGACACTAGGCCAAGTGGCATGACGGAGCGCTGATACTGAGCAAGGTGCGCGTGAGGTGGAGAGTCACAACGAGGAGGGAGCGTACTCTACTAGCGTACCTGTCGTATGCAAATGGCGGGGTGTCGCCACTGAAAGTGAAGCCAGTGAGGCTGCTGACGTAAATTTCCCTCTAAGCAACAACAGCGGCAAAACAAAAACAAACAACTTTACTTCGTATTACCTCACACTTGACTTCCTTCCTCGCTACCTCGCTCGAGTCCATACTTGCGTACAACAGACGCGGAGTACCCGACCCCGCTAACGAGGGAGGCGCGCGACATTTGGTGGAGAAGCAGGGTAGTCTATATGCTGGAGAATGACTTGTTCGGCGCCGATGCGTAATAAGTGCGAATATAGTTAGCGTGAGTGCTTGTATGGAGTAGCTGCTTCGACCCGTGGTGTTACGGACTGGCCCTAAGTGATTCCTAACGGGGAAGTCTTCTTCTTTTTAGACGGAAACGCTTTGGCTGCTGAGGACTAGTTCAATTCGGGAATCGCAACTGCGAGAGAAACGCTTGAGCGTGAGTGGAGCTTAATAAGTACTGAAACTGTGAGTGGAGACCGCTGTGAGCTGACTGATAGCGGAGCGCCTCTACACAACTAGAGTTTGGGAACGTCAACCTAAGACGGCTTCGTAGTGGTTGTAGCGTGCTAACGCGCGAAGAAAGAAAGATACAACTGTACCCCCATCCAAGGACTTAGGATGAATGGACAGAATCGTGAAGAGAGAGAGAGACCAAGACGCTAAATACGACGACGCAGTAAGCGATATGATCGACAGTGCGAGTGGGCCAGCTGGGCCCCTTAACCAGATCGGGTTCTTCAGAGACGATGAAGATGTGTCGGAGGGGCCTTTGGAGACGGTAACCGGTAAACACCCGACTCCAAGTGCCCCGCTTGCAAACCCAACCCGTCCAGACATAACTACGTTGAAGGCTTGGAAGCTGTAAAGAGTGTCGTTGGTCTGGCCGTAATTAAGACTTATAGTCCTAAAGTGGTGACCCGCTAGGGAGTCGGTCAAATCGAGCTCAAGCGGAGATTTCGACCTTACCGGCCTCAGCACCCCCGCTTCTTTAGCGATTGTTCGGCCCACCTAGCTGGTGCCTGGGAAGCCTTGCTTGGGCAGGGTACGGTATCCTCTTTGGCTCCAGTGTCTGCAGGAGGTGCGGTACCTGGCGATATCGCTAGGCTCCGGAGGTTAGGCTAGTGCAAGCTACAAACGACGAATGATTCTGGCAGAGCTTCCCGAACCTTGTGTCTGTGCTGCTGACGGCGTCAGTGTCGCAACCGTCCTTACCGACGTGGGTAGGCCAGGTGACACCTCCCACGCCGTACCAAACCATGCTTACGAATACGCCTGTGCCTCAATGGCGCGTACGACGGCTATAGCGTCTTACGGTGGAGCCACAGTCGGCGAAAAGACCGGTATGGCCGGATTCGGGCACACTGATCCGTCGTTCTCGGTTGTTTCTGGGTACGAGTCAGGCCTGACGTGAACACTCAGACTCAGACTCCGAGACTTACACCTGGGGTAAAGTGTGGACGTAAACGCATCACCTATCAAGCGGAAAATGCCAAGCGTGAACGTGAGCAACGCTTTCGGCTCCCCGGCTGTGTCGTCGCAGGTGATAACGCCGGCAGCTCCGAGTGGAGCAACATACCCTACTACTAACCGTACCGGATCTTGGACTGGATATGGTGGCATGCCGTCCCATATAAAGAACGCCGTCAAGATCATCCAGCCGTTCTACTCTGAGAGCGCCGCTGTAGAGAAAGCTAAATCGTTCTGGAATGCGTTCGAGAGGTCTACAGTAGAATCGGACGAGCATCTACGCTTGGCTGCTTTCAGGTGCCTTAAGAGTAAAACTGGCGAGAACAGGTGGATGCACTTCTAAATCAATGAGTTTGAAACACTGAGGACCCGATTTCATGTCCGTTCGTTTTCCAGACTCCGTCTCAGGTGATCGAACGCTTAAATAATACCAAGCTACCCGAAGAATGTTGATTGAAGTCTGGGGAGACGTTGTGTCATCTCTGTGATGCGGCCCAGTGCTTCAATCCACAGATGCGGTATCAATGCTTCTTGGCTGGATTACGGAATCGTAAGTGGAAGTCGGCTTTGCGTATGCCGATGGCAACCCCGTCGCTCACGTCATGGGCGTCTTACTGTTTAAGAATATGCATCTGCCGGTAGAGTACGACGAGGACTATATCGACGAGAAGTCCAAACCACAGTCGATCAATGCACTGATGGAAAAGATGCTGACCTTGGCGGGGAAAGCCCAGGGACCCCTGCGGCAGCAACAACAGCAGCCGACCGTGCGCCCGCCGCCCTTCGGTGGCTTCGCGCATATGAGTACTGCCTATGAGATGCCCGTTGTCCACAAGTTACCGCACGAAAGCATACCAGTGCAAGTGGGGAACATGACTCCACCTCAGAAGGTAATCGAGATGAGGCCCGGTGCTGACTTGTACACCCAGAATGGACGCATTGTGTGTAGAGGCTGCCATATTCTCGGATGTAACAGATTCACGTGTTGCCGTAACACGGTTACTTGTGGCAACTGCCGAGTTGTGGGTCATCACGACTGAGTGCACGCTGCCGAAGCAGAATGGTCCCAACCGGAGCGTGAATGGGGGAGGTGGTCGCCAGGACCAGAGAGCGTGCTACATATGCGAAAGCACGGATCACCTCGTGGCGGACTGTCCGACGAAGGCAGTACTCAACCAATTCAGGGCCCTGGGTGGTTCGTCTGGTGCCCCTGCGTAAGGGAACACGCAGCCGTCCCAGCAATGATGGGTGTAGGAGGAAGGAGAAGTGAGAAGTGTCGCTTCTTCCCCTAGTCAGCATGTCGACACGGTTTACAACACTTCAAATGGTAAGGTCGGAGAACAAGGAAGTGTTCCAGAATGGATTGGGGTGGCGGCCGCTACTCCAGTGATGGTTGGTGTACCAACGACTGTTGTGAAACTGGAAAGTGTGTTGAACGTGGTAAGCGACGGACACCGCGATAGTTGGGAAGGCGCCGCGCAAGCCCGAGGAGCCGCACTGGCCGAGGCCTCAACCCAAGAGCGCGCGACCAGATCTGAGATCGACTGTGAGCTGAATGATAATAGACCTGTGACTTGGATTGGAGCTACGCTGGATAGCTATGTTAAGAGAGCTAGTCCGGTCGGGAAGTAGGAGGTAATATTATTGACGACGGAGATAGGATTCGGAACGGTCACTGAGAAGAAATGAAAGAATTTTCCTTTGCGAAGAGCGCAATTAATAAGGAAGTCAGAGGTGCTACACCCTCAGTGGATGAAGAGTCATCGTCTCCTGTTGATGGTGACAGCTCCGAGGATTCCGACGAAGCGAAATCCCCTCCGGCTTTGCCACAGAAGAGACTAGCGTCCCAGGCGTCTAGCAGCGACGATAGTGACGACGCGAAGTCCCTCACCTGCAATAAGACGCCCAAGAAGACCCCAACAGTGGCTTCTAAAAGCGAATAGCTTTCAGCCCGTAACCCCGTAGTCGTAATGCTCCAAACTAATTCAAATTTCGTCGAAGCGTATCGTTTTAATCAAAGTCGTTTTGATTGTCGTAGCAGCCGACAGGTACCCTTCACGTTCGGGTAAGAAGATCACAAAATATATACCACTAAAAGCCATCGTTCTCACTTGTCCAACTTCAATTAACCGATCCGACCTTCGGCAACTACACTGCCCTCGTTAGAAGAGCCGTTCGGCCTCATCCACGGCGGCGTCGGCCTCTGCCAACCGCGCGCTACGTCGTAACGTCGTCCACCCTTGGTCACGCCTTTCCTCATCCTCGAAGGCTCAAATCAGGGGGCCATATGGAGGTAGCAGTTTGGAAGCAGGCTGTCAATACATCTCATACGACGCCGCTAACACCACGTACCGTTCTCCCGACTCTTCTCTCTCTCTTGGTCATAACCTCCACTAGACTCCAGAGAGCGCCGTTTCCTCGTCCGCGATATTCCTTCTCTCGACAAAGCTCGCTGACGGGAGACCCCTGCGAGAACGGTCCTAGTATCGTCGACTCCTTCAAAAAAATTCGTCGGGAACGGGCGGCTCCAGCGTCCACGAAACGACTTCAGACGGTTCACATTCACCGGCACTACGTTATTGGGATGCGTGGGTATAGCCGCGCTATAAGTGTTCTCGACCACTATGCCAAGGAGCCGATACGGTCCATGCAACGAGAAAGCGAGCTTCTTAGTCCTCCTTTTCCCCCTGCGGGCACGAAAGTACTGATGCCCCCAGACAGCGTCACCGACGTCTAAGTTTACCTTTTCTTGTCCACTTAACCTGCGCTCGTGACAGTCCTGCGCCTCCAGTAGTTGACGCTCCACCATCCTCCGAGTATCGCGGAGTGACAAATATAAGCGGCGACCATAGGCGGCCACTTCGCTGCTCTTCCACTCATCGTTCGTGTTCAAGAAGGGCATTTCGAGCGGTAGAATAGGCGCTTCCATACAGACTGAAGAAAAAAAGTCGCCTAAGGCTGCGTCGTACTATGTGCGGTAAGCAAAGAGCACTCGAGGTAGATATTTGGCCGAATCTTCCTGCGACTCGCTCACAAACATCCGTGGCATACTCAAAAGCGTCCACTTAAAGCGGTTCACTAGTCCCTGTGTTTGAGGGAGGTGCGCTTCTCCGAAAATGTTCTTAATCCTCAGAGTCTCGTAGAAAGACGTAGTCAGCTTCGAGATTAAGTTCGGACCACGGGCGCTCAAAAGCCGCTCTGGAACATCATCCGGCAAAATGACCTCATTGACCATAACGTTCCCAAACGTGAGAGTATCCTGTGTAGCCACAGAAAAGCCTTCCACCCACCGCGTGAAATAAGCGGCGAAAACGTATTCCCACGAGGAGTGGTAACTAGAGGGTATACGGCATCCACCAATAGTAATGAGAAGGGTCCAGACAGTTCTTGCACTGGCATGTGCTGCATCAATCCGTTACGTCAAAGCCCGTTATCCTTTTTGCTTCCAAATACAGGGCACGATTGCACGTACTCAGTTGCATCTCGCTTCCAGCCTTGCCAGTACGCATGCTTGCGTACCCGGTCAATCGTCTTAGTCAATCCAACGTGATCCACCAAGCGTATATCCATGACAATAGTATATCACCGTTTTAATGAAAGGCAACGCGATCAGCGGTACGCATAACGTCCTCGAGTGGGCCGCACAAGCTCGGAGGTGAGCGCGTCGCCACAGTATTCCTATGCGTACCTCGTACAGAGGCGCCAACTGAAGTGTCTTTACTCGGAGTTGGACGTCCACTTCCATCGCACCATTCTCCAAGAATGTCACCAGCTCCATGATTCACGGCGTGTCTATGTTCTTCCTGGAGCCGCTCCAAATCCAGACCAAACTCTTCCAAGGGCGATGTCGTAACGGGCTCGTCTAGACCAGCATCTTCTTCTTCACGAGAAATCGTCTCTGGAGAGACATCATTCTGGGGCTTGTTAGGCTCCCCGACTTCGCTTTACCCACCTTCTGCAGCATTCAAGGCGGTCTCCCCGACTTCGGCATTAATCTCTCTTCCGTTTCCAGCGTCGACGCCGTTCGGCAAGTCCTTCATAGATAAGGTGTTCACGGTCGCCTTGTATATCCTACAGAGACCGTCCACGTGATCCATTGATTTGCCGACCTTGTTGTACACGTAAAAACGTAGCTGGGAAAGTTCAATCGTCCATCGTACCAGCTTAGCATTTGTAGTACGGTTGTTTTCGTTGAAGACCCAGGTCAGCGCCTTGTGGTCCGTACAGAGATCGAAATCCTGTCTGTCCACAAAGCACCCGAATTGCTTCGTTTAGAGACGAACCTCGGCTAACTTCACCACCCGAAAACGAATTCGATCAGGAGCCGTACCTTCCCAGTAGGCTTAAGCAGCCTGTAAGCATTTCCACCAATCTGAGCCAGCACCGGACCTGGCACCACAGCGTCCTTTGCAAGATTCGCACTCATTATTGTTCTCCATCGCTTCGTCTCGCACGAGGTGGTTCACAGTCTTGCGGAGCGGAGAGCGGTACCGCGCAGATAAGCTGCCAAACAAAGCATCACCTTACTTCTTTAGTGAAGCGTCTTTGGGCTCATCTTCACTGGCCGAGACATTAAAATGTCTCCTACGATGAACGGTTCGACTGTAGCCGCCAACTCGCGATCTGAAGCGTTCCACCGTACGCTCAGTATCGGCATCAAACCCACGGCTTTTTCCACCGTCGTCCCTTTCGTCCAATGCTCCAGCCACGTCAAGATCAGTGTAACGGGGTTACATGGTGTGGGACACACAGGGGTACGGAGTACCCGTAGAGCTAACAAACGCTCAGTACAAAAGTTGGAGAGTCAACAAGGTCTCTCAGTACGTTGGCTGAAAGCCACACGTTATGCATTTGATTAGGTTTCGCTATGCTAGATAGTTAAACATATAAGTTTACCCCTAGGCGGCTTTGCCGCAATAAAAGTAAATAAAACACTTCTGCTTTTAAAGCATAAAAGTTAAGGTATTAATTTTGAGCCCTGATCGTGGGCTGTCAGTTCCTTTGGAAACGCAACTTAGTATTAGTGACTCTTTGAGTCGAACGTCTTCCTTTGACGCTAAAGCTACGGCTGCCCCGCTGCACTTGGTAGCACTTGTAGTCAGTCCCGCTCCTGATTTGGTTGACTATATCCTCTGCGAGGATGGAACACCCCGTGTTCACAAATTTGCCCCTGGCGCAGCAGGACGCGCTTACTAAGCTTATATCCCGGGGGCGTGGCGCATCTTGCGTCGCAAGTTTCAGAGGCGGTCACCGCCAGGCTGGAATCGCTCTCACGCTACGAGAACGCGCTCTTGGAGCACGTCCAAGAGGAGACGAGTGCCGCAACGGCGGTGGCGTCGATGACGCGTGAAGAGTCTATGAGACGGAAAGCGCTCATGGTGAGCGTATAAACCTTCGGAGGGAAGGATGGAGAGAATCGCCTTCTCTGGACCCGTGAGGTCGAGATGGCCATGGGATCGACCCTGCTCCAGTCTGAGCATCAGCGCATGTCGCTGGCGATCTCCAGGCTTGAAGGTCGCACTCGCGAATGGGCACTAACGTGCGGCACGTCTGTTGACGCTGCATTTCCCACTTGGCTTGGGATCAGCTGAAGCAACAGCTTTCGCGCGTGTTCGCACCGCCTAGTCAGGCGTACCGTATCCGGTCAAAGTTCCTTGCTACCCGGCAGCGTAAGAAGGGGATATTGGACTATATCTAAGAATTGAGAAATCTTATCGCCGGAATGGCGGCAGATCCTCTTCCGGAACTGGTCAGCGTGACCGTGTTCATGGAGGGACTTCGTGTGAGCGCAGCTTGAACGGAAGTTTTCCGTGTACACCCTACCCATTCAAAGCGGAAGTGGATGTGGCATTGAATGCCGAGCACAAATTCAGGTCGGCCCGACCTGGTTGAAGCGCTCGTAGCGCGAGCTCTTCGAGCGGTCCGGAGCTGATGGACCTCAGCTATGCTGAAGACGAAGAAGCAGAGCTTCTTGCTGCGGAGCAGCGCACCGGCATCCGTTGATGCTTTGTGTGCAATAGCACAAAGCCCTTGAGGGCCTACAGCCCTCTGCGCAAAAAGCGCGAGGCTTTGGCGAGTCAACCCCCCCGGGTCATCACCGGGAAACGGCAACTCCCAGTGGCCTACTGGAGAAGAACTGAGTTCTGCTGTGCCTCAAGGAGGTAGAGAGGGCAACGGGGCCTAGCCCCGAAGAGATCTGAGCTCTTTTACGAGAAGAGTGTGTGGCAAAAAAGTCCTGATTCCACGAATCGCCCTAATTAGCAAGAGTCCTGACTCCCATTTAAACTGCGGAAAATGTATTTTTTTGTCCAAATAGCATTTGCCTTGGCGATCAACAAGTCGCAGGGGCCGTCTATCCAGATACTGGGTCTGTACCTTCTGGAAACGGTATTTGCACACGACCAGCTTTACGTGGCTGTATCTCGTGTGACGGCTCGACAGAACATCATTATCGTGGCTGAAAATCCTGCCAGGACGGAGGACGGTGTGTAAGGTAAACTGTCAATTTGAGACCATTTTGTTGATTTGAGGCCACGCTAGTTTTAGCCAGTAAGCGGGGGGAGGGGGGTATTTTGGCTCTTACTTGTCATTTGTAAAAATTGGAATAAGTACGAAATTGATACAAATTTATTCATTGGTATTTGGTTGGCGGGAAAATAAGAGAACTGGTGGTGGAACCGACTGAATCGATGGCATCAATGTTCTTACATTGTGAGAGGATTTAAGGCATGTGGTTTGTTTCTGCTCTCGTTGGTCAAGATGGGAGATCGACTGATTAATCATTCCCGTCCCGGGGTCCCTCGGCAAGTCGAACTTGCCACATTGCTTGAAATGAGATCAATTGTCGAAGACGAAATGCTGAAGCTCCCAGCCGTACCGCGCAAGGGCATCAACAAGAAGCGAAAGCGTTTTACGGTTGGTGGGCGACTGCTAACCCATGCCGCTTTAAAGAAAATCGAAACTAGGAGTGCTGGACCGAGCACGCGGAAAAAGAGGGAAGCAAGCACGCGATAGAGGCCCCACAAAAATCTGACGAGCACAAGCGGCATCGTTGAGACTCCTGTACTTTAGAAAGATTCACAGCTAGCTCTAGCTCTAATAAAGTATGGCTACTAGTACTCACAATATTTCGCGCTGCCAACTTGAACAGCATTACAACCGCCCTGCCGGGTTGTAGTACCTCGCAGGAGAGAGCTTGACGGTAGTCGAGGGTGGTAATCGGGATCCAGTGCACCTGGGCTGCTGCCCGATGCGCTTGGGGTGTAAGCGGCGGCTTTGGGACTCCAGGAGAATCAGCACCCCGTGCGCCAATCTGAATGCCGAGTGTGCAGCCTGCTGTGCGATTTCGAAAGTAGCTTGTCCTGCATAATTAATAGCCTAGTAAACGTGCTCACATGGTAAAAATATTCTCCTTGATGTTTCACTCAGCATTGGCAAATTTTTAATGGGTCGGTAAACATCACAAATCATACTGATTTCAGGTCTAATTTTGGTCTCTTATTTACAGGAGTCAACATTAAGATCTCTGATCGGATGTTGTTTCCACAGCACAATTGCGTTAATTAATGACCAGGAATACACATAAAATATGCAGAGATTCTGGCCTTTTCAAAACTGTCACTTTGTCGTGCATTGGATTGCAAGCTGCACGCTTGGGAATCAGATGCTTGTTTTGTGGCCCTAATTGACAGTATACCCTACACCAAAAACATAGTCTACCACGAAATTGTCGGGCCACTACCCGGCTCGGCTTATACTTGCACAAAGAGCCCCGCTTGCGGAGCTCCTCTCGGCTTGTGCGTCCGATTAAAAATGAAAGAGGCTGTTCGAATAAAAGTGTGGTACTTTTGGCTATAATTACATCTTTGGAATAGTTAAGTCGAGTCAAATACACGGAATACTACATTGAATAGAAGCAGGTGCTAGGGTCCATAAAGTCGTGTATATGTATGGTACTGTTGCCGGCTTACATATACAGTAGTAATACTTACTGTACTTGGATAGATTGGCAATGGTGAGCAGCCAGCTATCCAATGACAAATTTCAGGATCCTCCGATCAGGCCGTTACGGGACTCCTGTAACGGGAAAAGATAACCACAGAAACCCCAAAATTATTCACAGATCGCCCTTATGAACTGTTTGGTTTTATCAATTGAACAATACCGCTGTAGAACCAGCCGCAACCGACCTGATATCGCACCGATTCTAAACTTGCAGCCTGTTCGTCCGTAACTTCCCTTTCTTGCTACTTTCCCTACCGTTTCGCATGGCCACACTCGACCTTTCTAATATATTTAATCCCCTTCATATCAGCTGCGCCTATCTTTCTGACTCGATCTGTCTATGCCAAAACTACAAATATAGCAAAAACGCCACACAATCAACTCGCGCCGTGATTGGGCAATATTTCCCGACTCATTTTTTATTCAAAACACAAAATTAGATTTCCGAGCGAGGACGAGGTGCGATGGCTGTATAATTACAGTAGGGTAGTTTTAGCTGTTTACGCGTGTGCGTACGGGCGTGGGGCCCCTTGCCCTACTATATATTCAAGGGTGACCTCTCAGGATACAGTCTGAGGCTTGTCCCGAGACTCGAAAGTGGTATAGCAGTTGGTAGCGATATCAATCAGGTTGGGGTGGGTGTGACTATGCACACGTCTAGTGGCCCTAGTCTCACCGCGAGTGTCCACGCACCAGAAGCTAGTGGCGCGGGCTGTCAATTGGCCAAACCGAAGTTGCAGACATATGCGGAAGAGTCGTTACAGCCCCGCAAAACAGAAGTGCTCTTAAAGTGTGAGCTCTTACAGTAAAACACACTTGCGAGAGCACTTCTGGTGGGACAGAAAGAAATTCAGCAGTCGGTCTCACAATACCAAGGAACCCAGACCAAGTGCGAGGACAGCTTAAGAGCAAGATATCAAGCCAAAAACACTTTAAGAGCATGAGTAAGCCCGCGCCCTGTACATTTAAATACCATGGCGTCATAATAGACGGTTTTAGAGCGTTTTCGGCGCTGTGTGAGTCCCGCGAGGGACTGGATTGTTCTCGGACACCCTGTGCATACTACTGACATTACCTGAAAGGCTGGGCGGTTTCGAATAGACTTGGGCAACCACTCAACAGGACTGAGGCAACAGCTTTGACGTATCAAGAGGAACAGCGCGAAACGGCGTCTGGGTTACCATGTACACGTGCTTGGCCACAAGCGGGGCAAGGCCGTGGAACGTGAGGTGAGGGCTGTAACACGTCGGCCAAGGGGGGAGGGCCTATGCAGAAGCTGACTGGACCAACAAGTCGCCTGGAGAGACGATACATTTAAGTTGTTTGAAATCCGAGGAGCCGGGATGGAAATGACAGTGATTGTTATATTCACAGAGGGCTTCTGGATTAGTACTGAAAAGGAAAGTTCGGAGTTCTATTCGATTGCTTAAGCTACCGTGTCCATGTTTTGGAACCTATATTTATGAAATAGCTGTAGAAGTCTAGTCCTAGGGCACTTAGACTTTCGCGTCTAACCGCCCATGCGATTATGTTCCATCCGAACAGACTGCACTTCTGTTCAACATACGACAACATGGCAAAAACCCTAGGAAGAGAAAAGGTGAGATGAACACGCCGTGGATTTTGGGACCTAATACCAGAATTAACTGTGTCGTAAAAGCAGGGTTTCCCGCGTGGAGCTGGATGAGCGTGTATAGCGAGCCCGGCGTGAGAGCACAACAAGAATCGCGTATGAAAAGACAGCTCCGCAAAAAAGGCTTCGATAAGCGGAAGCGTGCTACCGCAAGGCAATCCAAAAGTTACAGCAGCTCGACTTAGTTGCAGCACCAGCACAAACAAGATCCGAACAGCTGCGCAGACCTGGGTCACCTGCCGAACGTGAGGAGAAGACAGAAGAAGATGACCCGCGGTGGATTAACATCGATTTGAGGAGGACTCGCGTCGTGAAGAACGTGTCAGCGATGTCCGCGTTTTCCAGATTAAGGCGTCGGAAACAGCAGCAGTCGATAGGGCTTCGTCTAAACGTGTGCGCAATGCAGAAAGGGCCATGACAAGTTCACAAAAACGACGGACACGAGCAAGAGACGCGAAGCATAAACGATTGCGCAGAGCAAATAGAATGGAATCTCAGGTTATCCGCGCCCGTAAAAGAGATGCTGACCAAACGAGGGTACGACGCGGACGAATGTCACCGGAGGACCTCGGAGCTCATCAAGAAAACCTTAGAAAGGCGCAGGTCATTCATTAGGCCACAAGTACAGATGCTGAACGGCAAGACGCTAGGATTTGTGATGTGGCGGCACACAACGATCGCAGAGGATGCATTGCCGATGAACAGCGACAGGTCAACCGCAATCAAAAATACTACAGCACGGGGGGAGAGCAGGGGGGGGGGGGTTGTCGGACGAGAGGCGCCGAGCAGATCGCGAGCAAAATACAGCCGCGTACATAAATAGAAGAGAAGCCATGACGGAGGAACAAAGGGACCAGCTAAAAGAAAAAGAGCGGTTCCGCCGTCGGTCTCGGCAGTACAAGTAGGGCCTTGCGCACCACGAACGATTTGATCCTTTCAAATTGGCCGGTGATCGACACTACACCGATCACTCTAATTAGTCATGCTTCTAATTTAGTCGTACTTCGTATTTAAGAGATATAGTACAGTATTTATACCAAATTTAATGATGCACCATTACTAGTCGTGCTCAATGTCCACCAACCGTGACCTGAAGCGGAATATGGAAATTGACCAAACGGTACCATGCTAATTTCGACACTATCAAAAATGAGCGATGGCAATCAGCGCTCGCTGCTGTACGATGTTGCAGAGAGCGCTGTGTACAATGGATGGAAGGGTGTGTGCTAGAAAATAGAGAGAAAGGCGTGTTTGGTCGCGCCACAGCGCGATTTTCGTCGCTTTTCAGAGCGGCAGACCGGCGGGTTTATCTTAACAAGGCCCGTGATTGGTGGAAAAAACGGTCGGCACCGCAGCTCGCACTGGATGAGGGAGTGCAGCGGAAGTATGCAAGATCGTCTACCGATGGTCGTCACCAGCTTGTTCACAAGGCTTTCAGTGGTCGTGGCTGTAAGATAGGTGACCTTTGGTCCTGGCTATATCCCCAGCTTCTTTCCGGATTTGAACTGCTTCGCAGTGCTGGCGTCAGGCTTTCGTCTCGTCTACTTATTGACATGGCTACAACAAGGATAGAGGACAGCGCGCATGAGGTTTTAAGAAAGCCTACACGTTCAATGGGAAAATGTTTAGTGCTCTGGTCACACCTCGGCGAAATCAAGATTTTACTGAGCGTCACAATATTGTCTGTCGGAAGATCAAGGAAAAAAAAGCAAGTCAGCAAGGCAAAGCATCGAACAGTCTGTCGCAAAACACGATGGCACCATAAACCGTCTTTTCGACGACGGCATTATGGACCCCGATCAACAGTTTAATATGGATGAGAGTCATTTTGTTATCGACCTAGACGACGGTAAAACGCTGGACTTTCGTGGCGCGGTCAAGGTCAAATACCGCAGTTTTGTTTCAGGTAATGTAGTATTATTAGTTTTTTTAGCTTCGGGTCATATAGCGGTTTTAATCTACTGGCCATATTATAATTTTTTTTATTAGGTAGAGAAGGGATTACGATAGGTGTGCTACTTCGAGGAGGTTCGGACGCAAAAACATTATGTGACCCATGCTCATATTCAAAAATAAGAAGTCCAGTTATCATATCCAAGGTCTTCCTGATAGTGTTGCGGGGGCTGTGTACCGTTCTTCACCGAGCCCGTTTGCCAACAACGCCCTGATGCAACAATGGCTCCACGAAGTGCGGTGCCGGGGTCCTGGTGGATCGCTCGCTGCAGAGCGTGGCCTTTGGATGGACAACGCAAGCGGACATTCCTGTGAAGCGGTACAGGCATTGGGGAAACAGTTGCGAACACGCATCCGTTTTTTTGCCTAATGCTACTGATTTTGTACATCCTGCTGATAGATCTCCAATACAGCGAATCAAGGTCCACTGGTGCGCTATTTGCGAGAAAATAAATATGGACGCAATTAGACGTGGAGAATGGATGCAAGGACCTAAGTCATCTGGAGCATTGGCAAGCCTGGGCAAACAATTTTACCTGGAGACTGCTGCAGAATGGATTCGACTGGTAAATGCTGAGATGGACAAGAACAGCACGAATTGGGCCACAAAATCAATGGTACAGTGTGGGTTTAATGTTATTATTAGCGACGGTACTTGGAAACTAGAGCATCTCAGTAAGTCGCTACATGAAATTGTTTCTCCCTATCCAGTAGCGTTTCATCAAGGATACACTGAAGCAAATGCAGCTGCAACAGTTTAAGATATTAAAAAAACAAGCTCAGATTTTACCATTTTTAGTCGTTCGCCACTATTAGGCATTCATTGAATAATAGCCATGCGTATTTTTCACGGCGGACCGACGTCACCATTATTAGTCAGGGTCTGACTAATTAGAGCGATCGGTGTGCTTCACACGTTACACGAACGACAGTTGAGACTGCGAACGGCTCCGTCAAGCCACAGATGCTCTTCTAACACTTTTCGAAAACCCGACCTTCATGCGGTCAATCCGAGCCTACATCAACGTATTCGCGTTTACAACCAAGGGAGATTCGCGGTCTTGGCCTCTCAACGTCGGCGAAAGCGTGACACAGAATGGTGTCTGCAACTTTCGTGTACAAGGGTGAGCCATCGCATGGGATCGCTACTACCTCCAACATTCGGCCGCTCCAATGTATGCCCAAGTTTACTTTAGCGATCCAGACATGGATTCACGTGTGAGAAGCCGTATGAACATGACCCAAGGCCTCGATCGCACCGTTATTAAAATGATTGACCAGGTGATGGTGGCGCACAACCCGTACACACAAGAATTTTTCAATGTGCGTAGGCCCTTGATACAGCGTGGTTGGAAGGCGTATGCAGCAGCCACCAGGGAGCACGAGCAGCGCCGAGCTGCAGGTGAAGCCGTTGATGACCACGATCCATCATTATCCCTGAGGAATTTCCTTCCGGAGGGGGGTCACCTTTAGCTGCGTCTGCACGTCACACGGAATGCGAATTCAGATACGCATAACACCCCAACCGCATCAGATGTGGCGGTCGTTGTGATTGACACAAACGCAGCTGAGCATCGGGATATTATCCTACACACGACAAGAGGAGGTTTCAAGCGTATCTTTGAGACGATCGTTACCTGCGACCCGCTGTAGTACACCCTACTGTTTCTGTATGGGGAAATGGCTGAACTTGCGATATCCCGTACGTTCGTAATTCCGTCGATCGCCACGGTGGCCCGATGTCTATTCGGGAATATGAGGCATATCTGTTTTACGACCGGACGGTTAGTAATTCTCTCATCCTACGCGATAGGCGACTGACGCAGCAATATTGTGCTGACGAATGGGCCAAATGCGAACAAGAACGCCTGCGCTTCATCAAAAAGAACCAACTTCAGTATCGATTGAAAACCCTCCAGGGACTCACGGACGCGTTGCGTGGCGAGTCGTTTGAAGAAGGAGTACAACTGCCACATCAACGTCGAGGTTTGTGCTACGAACAAGGCCATAAGTACATCTACAAGGGCTCAGACATGACGAGAATCACGATTGGAGGCGAAGATATTCGGGCGAACGAAATTCTCCAGGTTTTCCTCGGGCGGTATATTTCTCCGGTAGAAGCTTGCATGCGGCTATTCATGCATCCAGCACAAGGATCAACACATTCGGTTGTGACGCTGTCTATACATTTTGAAGGAATGAGCATGGTTGCTTATCGCGACCAAGCGACGACCCCCCCCCCCCCCCCCCCCCACTGGATAAACCGCGGGATTAGAACAATGCTGACGGAGTTTTTCAAGCTGTGTGCGCTTAACCGAGAAGCGACCGTCAATCTACTGTACACGAACGTACCGCGAAAGTTCAGGTGGACGGTTCCCACGTCTTGTGAGAACCGTACAAGAGGTACGTCGCTTCTCTAGGACGCATGGTACATGTATCTCCGCAAGACCCGAAACACTTCTACTTGCGACTTCTCCTGTGTAACAGACGTTCGCCTAAGCCCTTTGCGGGCCTTCGAAAGGTTGATGGTACGGAACATCCTACATATCAGCAAGCATCTTCGGCGCTCGGGTATTTGGAAAATGGCGACGAGTGGATACACTGCTTACGCGAAGCCGTCGAGGTCGTACCAGCTAAGCTAATGCTTCGGTATCATTTTGGTTTATCCGACGCCTGGCAATGCCAAATATCTATGGGACAGGTTCCAGAAGGATACGTCAGAGTATTACGCACGAAGCATTGAGATAAGAGACGCGGACCTGCATAATGTGCGCGAAGAGGAGGTGCGTCATCGAATGGCGGGGTATAAGGCGTTGAAGAATTCGGCTGATTATTTGACCTCGAACCAAACGTCCCTTGACACGTACGGCCTTCCTCTGTTAGCCTATTACGACGATGTATCTGCTCAAGTGGACTATCAGGGTAAAGTGTCTGTTGATGTAGTCCAGCGAGAGATTGACGCGTACCCCCAAAACGAACTGAAGCATGTTGCGGAGCAGCTGGACCACTTGATCAGCGGCCAGAGGGTTATATTTGACCAAATTGTCGCTGCTGTGAGCAAACCGGTTGGAGGGGGGAAGCTCGTTTTGGATAGTCCGGGCGGAAGAGGAAAGTCGCTTCTACTCGAGCAAAATACTCGCTCACGTTCGGATGCAAGGTAAGGTTGCCATCGCGGTTGCTTCGAGTGGGATTGTAGTCACTCTGTTAAGTGAAGGCCATACCGCGCTTCGACGTTCCGGGTTCCCCTCAAACTTACAGAGACGTTGACGTGCAGTCTTTAATAGCAGCGCTAGAAAGTAGAATTGATTTGTAGCGAGTTTGATCATTTGAGACCAAGCGCCCACAAGGAATCGAGCTCGCTTTGAGGCTGTTGATAGGTCGCTTCGGGATATTATAAAGAACGAGCTGGAACCGTTCGGCAGAAAGGTAATGGTGTTCATCGGTGATTACCGCCAGATGGTACCTGTACAGCAGGATGAAACGCGTGCGGAGACGATTCAAGCTTGCTTCAAGTCTTCGTCGCTATGGGAGCATTTGCGTCAAGTGCGGCTGACCGAGAACATGCGTGTCCGCACCGCCCCAGACGCGACCAGTGCGGCTGAGCTAGCGAAATTCTCTGACGTTTTACTTCAATCGGAGAAGGCCGTTATCCGGTCAACCATAAGATCGGTGATGGCGACATATGCCTTCCACGCGACATGTGTATCATTCCAGAACGACGGGTACAACAAATGACGTCTGATGGAGAAGACGCGGATATGGAGCCTCCCCCAGGTTTCATGTTACTCCCTCCGGTGAACGAGGAGCACGAGCAAGACTTCGACGAAGTTGGAGAATACCGACGAGTCCGCAACTTCAACGCACTTATTGATGCGGTGTACCCGGGCGTTGCTACAGAACATTTACCCGATGAATACTTCATTGTGCTAGCCATACTAGTCACCACAATTACAAGTGTTCGGCGTATCAACGACATGGTTGCGGAACGGCTGTCAGGTGAAACGAGGGGGTATCTCTCGGTGGACAGCCTCGAAGGGGTCGCGGATGCAAATATGTTTGAGCATAAGTTCTTGAACTCTCTTTACTTCTCCGGTATCCCTCCGCACAGAATTGTTTTTGAAGAAGATCGGAACAACTATCATCATGTTTAGAAATCTGAATATCGACGCAGGGCTTTGAAACGGAGCGCGACTTCGGGTTGTGTCACTGCGCGAGAGAAGCGTTGAGACCAGCATTATGTCCTGGTCATTCAAGGGTAAGAAGGTGTTCATTCCTCAGATCGTCTTTTATAGTGAGGCCGATGACAAGGAGTTCCCGTTTAAACTCAAGCGTAAGCAGCTCCCCGTGGTTCCAGCGTTCGCCATGACTATCAACAAGGCCCCAAGACAATCGAACCACCACGTGGGTATCTACTTGGGATCACCTGTCTTCGCACATGGGCAGCTTTATGTGGCATTGTCGAGAGTGACTTCAAGGAAGGTGATCAAGATTGCTGTGGATCCAGAGGCCATCAATGAGGAGGGAGCGTACACACCAACAATATTGTGTACAGAGAGATCTTTAGAGCGCGGACTTGGTAGGGCACGTAATACATATAATACATTTAGCTTTGGTAACGAACTGTTCTTTAATCCGCCACAGTGCAGCGGAGGCGGCCAGCCTATACTACACCAACCAACCATGCCTTAGCGTCCGCGGAGCGGGCGTCCACAGCGCTAGTTACAAGCATCTTAACTATCAACGCTAATTAGTCTGTCCGTGAAATGGTTAGATTTTTTAGCTTTCTCATTGGCTGCCGAGCGGAGCGAAGGCGGCTCCAATTAGTCAAATTTTGACCTTAATAATTGGCTGAGACATCTTGGTTGTAATTGCGTAAAACCAAACTATTCTTGTTCTTATTGGTTAAAATGGTTTTTTTATTAAACATAAATCTTACATTTGACAAAATGGAGCCGCTTGACTGCCGAGCCTGTGAGGCTCATGTGGTACCGCCACCCATTGACCATGACGGTCTTGGACTGGCGCTTCGGCAGTGTGCCTGCTGCAAAGCGTTCCTTTCGTGGGACGCTTTTGCAGCTGGCTCCGCCAGAGCTGGGGGCCGTCGCTGCATTGCGTGTGCCAATGGGCCCAACGCACGGACCTATTGGCATCACTCCGATGCAGCCCCAGCACCGCCGGAGCCTGACCAGCGCGAGCAGCAGACACTCGCACTGACCGTTGCTATGGTGTGACGGGGTCACACAGCACCTTGCACAGAGGATGTGCTTAAGGGTATATACTACCCGAGTGAACGTTAGTCCACGTGTTCCCGGCCTCAGTGGGAACGGTTTGCTACTTATTAGAGTAGATGTAAGACTGGTGTATTTATGAGTAAACTTAGCTTGGATCATTTATAAACTAGAGGTTACCTATAGTGGAGCTGAGTAGTCGTGCCCTGACTGGTTCATAGAGCACCTGGTACCGTGTACCAGGTGTCCACAAGAGTAACGGGTCACTCTTTGTGTAACCTGGGGTACACTGGATTGTACCCCGTTACATATGGACACGCCACCTCCGCCACCTTTATCGCCACCACGACCCTGCACAGAGGACGAGCGCCGCCGCCGCCGCCGCTACCTCATGCAGCGACCTCGTCGCTCGAGGAAGGTGAAGCAAGACATCTAAATAGGTAAAAATTAAAGATTTCCATTTGCTAAAAAAACTGTTACTATTGACACTTTCTCTTTTGTTATTTCGGCTCAGCAAATGTTACTTTTAATATTTTTATTATTCGTTACTTATAGAACTCAGTAAAAACTAATAAACAATGTCGTACTTTTCTTACAAAAAAATATCTAGAAGTAGTCTAATAAAAACGATTTGTGCTGCGTAGTGCTCTTTGTATCCTCATATTACCGGTATATTGGGGAGAACGAAACTACTTAATGGGTGGACGGGCTCGACACTATCAAAGTATACTCCGCGCCACAGTAGATCGCGCACCGACGTCGGTCACTCAAATTTTAAAGTTAGAGCGTGCTATTTAGATATGTTGTTCCTGCTATCACATCTCTCCGCTTCTAACCTTGTAGCGTGTCTGTCTGTCTGTCCGTCCGTCTGTCAATCCGTCCGTCGCACTCCCTGTCTTCCTGCTTTGGCTGCCTTTCCGCATGGCTACACTCGGCCTGTCTTATACAGTTTCCTCCCATCTTACCGACCGCGCCTACCTTTCTGACTCGACCTAACTATGCAAAAATTACAAATATATTCAAAAGCGTCACACAATTAACTCGCGCCCTGATTGGGCAATACCTGCCGCCCTGCGACACTGACTGGATCTGTCGCACGATCAGACCTTCTCTCTCTTGGACGTAAGGTAAACATTTTTGCCGAGCACGAAACGCATCGATTGGTTGCAAACAGCCTGGCGAGCTGCGTTGATGATTGATTATTTATATTTAGGTACGCAAAACCTGTCCTATGTACATCAAATCGGGCACGCTAACCACCGCTTTTTGTAGGGGATTTGCAAACATTATTTTTTACTTCTTCTGGCACTCTCCACTGTCAGCGTGCAAGAAGGCGCGCGGCTGCACGGGCATTTCGCTATCTGCTCCCGTGCACCGCACCCGACGAATGCATGCGCGCACGGTACATAGTCTTTTAGCCACTGTTATTGCATGTAAAGTATGTATTTGTTTGGAAATATGATAAAAGTATTATTATAGCAAAGCCAAAATATCAAATATCAACTTTTAATATTTTGTTTTAAATAATAAATATCCGGGTTATATGTCCATGCTATTGGCTAATATTTGGACGCAAGTAATTGGTTAAAACAAGATATGTTGCTAACTTACTCACAGTTTGCAAAATGGTGGGCCCTACGTGCAAGCGATGCGAGGCGAAGATTGACCCGCTTCTGCTGAGCCCGCAGCGGTCTACGACGGATTCCCGGGCGCGCTGCGTCTGCTGCGGGAAGCTGTAGTACGGCTACGCACTCCGTACAATCAGTGGGCGGGACATCGTGCGGCGCTGTATTGCCTGCGTGAACGGCCCAAAAGCGGTTGATTTCTGGGAGGAAAGGCCCCCACCACCTGATTCAACCGAAGTGCGCCGCCAGGAAAGCCTGGCGAACGTCAAGAAGGCGATGGGTCCTGACTGGTACCCCAAGAAGAAAAAGCGGCGCAGCCGCCCTCGCAAGCTGACCGCCCGAAACGTCAGGTACATTGAGCAAAAGAAGCAGCAGAAGAGCAGGTGATTTGGATATACATCCGTATACCCCCTTACCCCGCATAGTTTTGTATACTGGCTGACGGTGCAAGGCTTGGGGTCGCACATACTGTAAGCTGACTGTGGCACTGCCAAACGTTTTGACGCACCTACAGAGCGTAGCGCGTTTCATTTAATAATTTAACACGTGCTGTCAGCTGCAAACTGACCGTCCCTATCCACATAGGCGTCACCGTAGATGAAAAGAAAACTCACTCACTTGGACACACGCAAATCCGTGCTATGTGTACCATCAACGCTTACGGTGTATATTCCAGTAGTGTGGGCTCATAAATTAAACTACAGTATGGAGTGAGCTCTACGCGCGACGAATAATTTGCTGTCTACACAGACACGAGCACGTGTGCGTAAAGGCAGATCATACAAGTGGATGTGGCAAGTTGATGTGTCTGTACGCAGTACTTTAGTGCCCTGCTCAAATTGGTCGGGATCAGAGCTGGGGAAGGTTATACGTGTACCCGCCGCGCGCGTATATATCTGCGAGCAGACGCGCGGTCAGCTATCATGTATCTCTGCGGTATGGCATGTGCCGAGATAGTAAAGCGTCTGGTCATATAGACTGGTACATCAGAAACGTAAGCACAGTAAGCCAGCACGACGACGCAAATGTACCAAGAGAGCGACAGTGACCCTATACATAGATTTTGGCTCTCACGAGCGCGTGGTATACACACTCATTAGCGACCTTGCGATATATGCACGGACATATCAAATAGCACGCCGAGTTGATAAGTAGGCAGCAAATGTACTTCATATAATGTACATGAGCTACATTTCAGATTAAGTCTAAACACCACTACAATTTGATACTCTGCCTACAGCCATGTGACTTTGTGTGTTTGGCATACATTTAGGAGCCAGTAAATGCCAGTCGGAAAGGACCTACGCCACGCTGTCGGCCCGTATCTATGTACATACGTCAGTAAGTGCGTCAGCTATGCAGGTATGATCAATGCATGCGAAAGATAGTGGAAAGGCCCTTCATTAAAATCATAAAGAGCTCAGCGGGACAATTTCAAGGCATAATATTGATGTTTATGGCGACCATCGGCAAATGCTACCTGTCCTAAAAGATACTTAGCGCGGCAGATGACCAAATAGATCGTCGCAATCGATAATATGGTGCGACTGCCTCACTGCGATGACGTGCAGATGGTAATATGTTTGAGTAGGCGTATTTACTCCAGCTAAACTGGGATTCCTTACCACGCTATGCCAATTCTGTAGCATCATTGATACTGAACCGTCTTCTGAACAGCGTATTTTACATTTGCAACCACGCGCGCCTCCGATTGGTGTCATTTTGGGAGCTATGCGCTCAAATGAGATTATAGCCAAATCCTTCTCGGGTAAGATGGTGCTCATCTTGCAGATCACGTTAAACCCTAGTCATGTCTACCATAACATGTGAACACTATAAATACTGTGTGCGGTGTTGTTTTGGAGCGTAACATAAGTAGATCACAGTATACATTTATTATATGTAGCTTCGCTCTAAGTAGAAACTCTAAGCACACCGCAGCGCAGCGGAGGTGTCCAGCCCACACTACACTAACCAACCCTGCCCTAGCGTCCGCGGAGCGGGCGCCCAGAGCGCTAGTTGAATTGACTATACGTGTTAAGGATTGCGATTATCCAGTTTACACCAGGTCTCCAATACTGTACAAACAATTAATTTGGCAGTTAAACATGAACACCTTAATTTACTGAACTTAAGTACAATGTATCATAATGATTATGTCTAGTGTACATGAACGTATCAACATTGTGGAGTGGGAGGTGGTGACTGCACCCCCGCCGCTCTGGATCACTAGTTAACAGTCAGAACACCTCTCATTACTTTCTATTAGCAATGATTCGAAATAGTGTTGCAAACAACATGGTGGAGGCTCAGTACTTTGTAGAATTTTTGCGCAAATTACTTAGAGCTCAGTAATTCCGTAATAATGAAAATGAAGAATTTGTTTAGGCTTATTTATTAGTATATGTACCAGTAGAATAGTCCCCTAAAATAGTTCCGCAGAAGCGAAGCGGAGGCGAAAGGCCATGCCGCGTAGCGGCGGCGCTCGGCTAGTTAATAAGAAGTGAAAAGTGTTCACAACAAGATAACAAAACAGCATACCTGCACATGTACTACTGCATTCTGCGCATGACTTTATTCAATATCCACGCTCCCTCCTCCCAGTATGGCATCGCCTCTCACAGGCATGTGGCGAACCGCCAGAATACACTGCTACTTCTTCTGAAACGTACGCACATCTTCACTTTGAGCAGGGAATGATTGCGTTTGAAATGAATGCGGAAGAAGTATCGGCGGCACTATTCCGCGAAGTGGCTGTCGACATTTTAAATTCGGTGTAGCAAGAAAAGTTAATTAAAATTGATAGTAAACAACTAATGCGGATATATAAGCAGGGGTTAATGGTAGGCTCCAAAATCGGTAAAGTTAATATAACGGTAGTGCTAATATCACCTGGTTGAACAGCTAATATAAAAAAATATTACGAAATATTTTCTTCTGACATGTGATATAAAATGATTTTCAAAAATACATGTATCATAAAAATATTAGCTAATACTTCGAACAATACGATATTAGCAGGGGGTAATATTAGCTCCAAAATCGGTGAAGCTAAGATAGTGATAATATCACCTGATCGATCAGCTACTTTAAAAGGATTTCACCTACTATTTTCTTCTTTGACAAAATGATATTATTAAATATTAACTTAATATTACTAAATTCGATTATAATTTTTTAAAGATTACGTAATCGGTTTTAATCCACTAATCATATTTCGTTACAGCTCGACTAGCTGCCATAACATAAAATGTCCGACCTCCGACAACCTCCGACCTGTACATAAAGGGTGGCACATCTAAGTCAGTAGCTCTCAAAACAAATATATTAAGTTTTTTTTTTAACTGTGGGCCACAATGAAAATGTATTCACAAAAAAAAGGCGGGGGGCGGTCTCAAGGCGGTAGCAGAGCGATGGCAGGGTGGTGGCAGGGCGGCGGCAGTGGCAGTGCGGCAGGGCGGTCTCAGTGTGGTGGCAGGATGGTGGCAAGGCGGTGCACAGAAGGCGGTGCACAGTAGGTGGTAGCAGTGCGGGGCACCGGAGGCAGCGAGCCGGAGTGCTTAAGAATTAATAATGCAATACATGTACATTTAATTGATGCTTGCTACATATTGCACTACGTAATACGAAAATAATGGATCACCACGCTGGGGTTGTTGCATGTATTGCTCCTAATGGTGAGCAACCTCCCTGCGGCGCTGCTTCCCACCTCTTCTAACCTTACTACTACACCTTTGCGCGCCCATAGTTGATACATTCAACATCCAAAGTCGGCAGCTTTAATTTGGGTTCATTTTTTGCCGGAGCGAGGTACCCGAACTAAGCCGTACCACTATCCTTAGTGCAATCAAAGCTGGCTAATCCATACTCAAAGTCGGCATGCTGTACTCCTCTTCTCCCTACAGATCCAATTACTCGCCGTACACCATGTCCTCGAAGCGAATTGCGGCGTTGACGAACTTCGCAGCATGCAACTCCATCTTCTGCACCATGCGCTGCGTGATCTTCGGCATGTTCACGTTGGCGGCGCGCGAGAGAATGCGTATGCGCGCCTCGGTCTTCGTGATAGGCTTGCCGTCGCTGATTAGCACGGGCTCCAGGATCTCCTCCCTAGCAAGAGCTAGGTACTGCTTGATGTGTGCCTTTAGAGAGCTGAAGCAGTTCTCTATCGGGTTACACACCGGGCTGTAGGGTCCCAAGCGTAGCAGAACGAGGTCGTCGTGGGCAAGCACGAGCTCTTCCGTGCGCGAGTTGGCCGGCGCGTTGTCGAACACGACAACAATGTTTTTGCTCGTGTACTCGGTAGCTTACACCTCCGACTCCTTCACCATCTTGTACAGCTCTTCAACGAAGTCCGCGTTGTCCTGCATTTTGATGCTGCCCCGCTTGTTGCGGTACGCTACCACGCCGTAAGCGGAGGAGACTGCGCACTGGATCTGCAGGCTGGGCCCTTTTGAAGGCTGAAGCTTTTCGATCGCGCGTTTGCCCTTCTTCGCCCTGCCACGCGACCGCTTCACGTAGAGATTGTACATGTAGTTAGTTAAGGCATCTACGCGATGCTCGGTAGAATTGGGAGTGAAGATTAAGACGCGCCACACGCATAAGCTCGGGCGGCTTCGAGCGCGGGGGAGCTCCTCGTCGGAATCTCGTCGGCTGTGACAGCTTTGAATGTTGATTAGTCGACATTGAATGATGAAAAAGGGTGGTGTTTCTTAAGTTGGGCACGTTGCTGACGCCCAAAATTAAAGCTGCCGACTTTGGATGTTGAATATACCAACTATGGGCGGGCAAAGGTGTAGTAGCATGATAAGTCTGAGATTTAAAATAGGTGTGTGGTAATGATTCCACTGGTCGAAGAAGTCGGAGAAATGACTTTATGCATGTGATATGCCTACATATTGAAATTTGTAAGAGCATATCCATATTTCCTGAGTCCTCTCCGACCCGATATGTCGGAGCCAGCTCCAACAAGGTTCAACCTAACCCTTAGCCTTTCGATTGACCAAATCATTTTGTCAAGACCGTACGATTGGCTGTCTAATAAATAAAAATGGATGATTGGTGATTAATACCAATACTAAAATTAAGGAGGGTCGGAGAATTGATGATATTCATCCATATTATTACTAATCAGCTGTGAGGGAGATGGAGTCTGGGACAATTGTGAGAGTGCCGGCAAGGTTGGACTGGTGTGTTGGCACTGCTAATCTAGTGTCACAGGCTGCAGGTTTTTTAGACGCACGATGTGGACGAGGCTATCGGCAGATAACAAGAACAGAGATTTTGATTTCGCTTTATTGACTTCAAACAACTGCAACCGTTTGAAGTTTCCACCTCGATCGGCTTTGTCTGTGTCACAGTGAAATACTAGAGCAAACACTGGTCAGTTTTAAAGCCTGTCATCACTACTGCTGCTTTAGAGCCTGACCGAAAGAGTTCAAAGGTAGGTCCTCCGCTCACAGAGGGTAAGGTGTCACGAAACGTACTTAAATGGGAAATCTAAACAAATATCATCTAGTATCTAATATTTTTTTAAATTTGTCTCCGAGTTAATTTATAAGTATTATATTAGCTTAAAAAAACAGAGTTACTTTCGATATTTGAAATTGAAAATAACACTACAACATGTACTTTCAAAAGTATCATATAATATTTGATTATTCATGAGATTCACGTTTAGCTCGCGCGCGTTAATTTGGGTCGAGGGCCGATTCAGCTTAACTCTCGCGAGTTAACTTGAGTCGAGGATTTAGTCACGTTGACGCTAATGTAAGTATCGGTGAAAGATATCAATGCCACGACTACATGTATTATAATCACCGAGGTCCGGACCGGGTCCTGATATCGGACAGATGTCACAGTCTAATCAACTAATTTATCACACAAGACCAAGGTAAAATAAGCGGTTATTTTGACCAGAGGTCTTCCGAGTGCTGGTTGGTCAAAATTGACGGAAACGGATGGGCTGGAGACAAACTTCTAAAAGCACGCCAAACGCCATGGAAGAGGAAACCCGAATGCGTGTTACCTTAAAGGAGTCCGTTTAGAGAACCTACGAAAAATCTATCTCCGTTAGACCCAAGAACACTCAGAGGGCCTACAGCAAGCGCCAGCAGGAGTTTCGAGACTGGTGCTTGGCAAAGGGGATAGCTTTAGTGACCTAACGCGGTACACAGTTACTGGAGAGAAGCTGCATCTTTTCTTGGAAGAAGAAGTCATCGGGAGAGCCAAACTTCACAAGGGAATCAACAAACACAGTGATGGAACTGAAATTATCGGGAGATCGACGGTAAACTGTTACGTAGCTGCTATGGTTGACTTATGGAAACAACAAGCACGGGCAAACATCAATTGCAACCCTTCACCCCGCGACGGCGCCGTGTCAGCTCTGTTGAAGCTTACCAACTACGAAGAGGAGGAGAGGAAGAGGAAGAACTTTGATGACCGTGGGGCGGGTACGCTCTTAGATGGGTACACTACTATGGAACAAATTCAACAAATTGAATGTTTCTTCTGGTCTCCAACACGTGATTCTGGAAAGCAGCTACGAAATCTTCTTGCTTTTCTATTAAGTCATTATGCGCTAATGAGAGGTGAATCTGCACGTATGATGGAACTAGCAGATTTACAGTCGATCGTGTTGGAAAACGAGGGATACACTCCATGCAGGGCTCTTGTCATGGTCATGCGTCACGGAAAAACAAATCAAGTTGGTCGGATTGAGGTTGGCGCGTGTATGCGAAGCAAAAGCGCAGACATTTGCCCACACGGACTTTTAGGATTATAATTGTTTTGGAGATGGCACGTCGAAGGAGAGAAGTTTCCTAACTTTACGTCATCTGAGCGGTGGTATCCTGTAAAGCTTCTGAAGACTGGCAAAGATCCGACTAAGTCGTTTTTGTACAAGGTGCATACTGAAGCATTTAAAACTGCATTAGAGCATGTAGGCATCAAAAGAAAATTAAGACCCACGTCGGTCGTGGCTCCGGGTCTCGAATGGCTGATTTAGGTGGAGCAAGTGAATCTCAAATTCGACGACTAGGACGTTGGAAAACCAATCAATGGAGAAGTGTTATCTCACTTCGCTACATCGAGAGGCTATGCGCACCTTAACAGGCTTTGAACGAAGCCGTGGCAGTTTCTTTATTCCCAGGGCAGCTGTAGACCCGCCTGCACCATTACAAAGCTCAGTATTTCCACAGGTGGATATGTGGCAGCAAGCTTTGACGACTGGGTCCGCCGAACAATCAATCGCTGCAGGTGGCTTTCTGGAACGATTGTTTTTCTATGAAACGTAGTATTGCAAGACGCTGTCATTTTGCAGCAGATCACACCGACACACCCGATCTGGCAACATCAGATATTTACGTCTTCGGAGTACTTAAAATTTAAGGACGAATTAGTGGCAAAGATCAGTACTATGGAAAACCTAGCCGAGCAGCGCTTGCCGAAAGCCATACCAGTTCTTGATACCAAGATTGATGGTATACATCAGGACTTCAAGACTACAATAGGACACCTTGAATCCACGCTAAACGATGTCAAGAGTAGCCTCGCTGACATTACGCACCTATTAGCCCCACCTCAAAATGGAATCGCTGTTCTCCAAGTTCAGATTGTTTCGCAGACTCAAACAAACGGCATTCCTCCGCAGCCCTTTCAACCCCCCACCAGCGGTTCGTCCGCGATCACGGATCCTAGCTCTGTAAGACGCTACAAAATGCGGCGAGGTCTCGTAACGATCGGCGAACTGAGGAATGAGTGGGCTGTAGGGATAGATGGGCTCACACCTGTGCGAGAGTTGAAAGCCAAGTATGGCACAAAGTGGTGTGATTCCGATGAACGTCGGTTTTTCAATCGTAGAAGACCCATTTTCAGTCTAGTGGAAGATGTTGCTGCTTCTGTCGAAAAGAAACTTAAAATTCCATACGCAGATGCGGTTAATCTATCCATCGCGTCTGTCGAGCTTTACCGCCGATCCAAAAGCAAATCGCTTAACTGGATTGCGAAGAATACGTCTACCGTGGCTGAAAATGCGAAGGCAAGTGAAAAGAAAAAAAACAAAGGACAGGTAGGGGGCCTCACCTCACAAACGTAGTAGCAAAGAATACCTCTTCACAAGATTTGAGTAATCGTACCCTCTTACGGACATCGTACGTTTTTAGGACAAATCTTCAGAAGTTGTAGGAGCATCAAATACACCACTTTCCGTTGTAACTACTCGCATCTGGCCTGAATAGCACCTACTACAGCCGTGTCAGCACAATTTATACGTCTTCAAAGCAGTATCGACGACGCTAGTATCTCATCGGTGTCAGCTCTAACCGAACACTCTCCACCTTCATCATCCACCTGCAGCGGCCTTGCTATCGGCGCTCATGAACGGCTTTAGCAGAATACTTTACGACGCAGCCCGGACGCAGAAGATCATGCCGACCTTCATGATCTAGACGAAAGAAACAATAGAATCTCTGAGAGCTTGGCACTTTCCATCAGCGTATGCTCTAAGCAGCTGTGAGTACATACATGTGATCTGTGAAATGTCTTCCGATTGGCGGATTTTGGCTGGTTCGGTTATCGGCACGCGGTCTCAGAGCCAGATTGTTGGCAAAGGAGATTGGGACCAAGACTCTGTTTAAGAAAGGGAAGATAAATCTTCATTATTGTGCTTTGCAGATGGAATGTCCATCCGTTTTATAACCTAGATCAAACATGGTCGAAGCATAAAATCACGCGTAAAAATGAGATGGGAAGGCGCAGGCATCGATTTGTTTTATCAGCGATCGAATTACCATTTCAAAACGGCAAAAAGGGTCGATTTACAGGATATCGATGTGGAATTGGTGGTTGATCGATCCCGAACGGTCGATTTGGCTACCGTAGCACGATTTATCAACCAGTCTAGAAAGGAGAAAACGTTATAAACATCCGATAGGATCTGATCAACACAACAACCCCAGCACAAAACGACAAAGACGCTGTCCAGAACCTGGCCCTTTTAAATGCACACCGCTTGTGCTGCAGGCCGCATCTGCTTAGGCGATAACGCCCCAAAAGTAGTGCCAAAAGCTCGAAGCAGCTCTAAGTGAAAGTAGCTCTTATTTTAAAGCTACTTATGAAAGCTTCATTTCAACTTTTCAAACCGGAGCCCGCAGCACCAACTGCGCGACGTCGCAGCGCTCGGCTCCCTCCAGAACCTCCGCCTCAGGCATTGTAGGCCTTAGCGCCTCACAGCTACCCCCGGCTACTCTGTCCGCTGGTGATACAATCGAGTATTTCTCGCGTGCGTTTGTGCTGTTCGATTCGCGCGGGCACCGGACTACAACCGTGCTTCGTGTTGCTCCTGACGACGACCCCGACTACCCAGACACTGTGGACACCGGGGAGCCGTTCCTACTGGGCATGTGGTGCAGGCTGGTGTCGGACGGAGCCGGCAACAAGTACAAGCCGAGCTACGCACTTTGGCGCACGTTGAGAACCTACTCATTGCGACCAGGGACGTTCGACGCCCCCACTCCGTCCACGACGCTACGGACAGCACTACAAGATGCGCTCAATGATGCATTTAAGTTTACGCGCCGCCAGCTTCGCTTAGAAAGCGAGGGTTTTGCGAGCACCCACGATGATGAGGGTAACGATGACCAGGACGCGGTGGAGCCAGGTACTTCGACGTCCAGAACAGCTACTATGCAGAACCAAGTGCCTCCGAGTGGCTATATAGGCGACAGAGAGACCGACCAAAATCGCCCATGCGAGGTAACCACAGTGGGGAGATCCAGAACTGGTGGCGTTGCAGAAAATGGCATTATTCCAGCTTAATCCATTAATTTGATGTCCAGCATATCTATTGTGCCCGCTAGAGCTACAGAACGTGGTGCACCAAGTGCAGAGTTGTCTATACAAGCGTATCCATCCGAGGGCTCCGCCGACGAGATTGCAGGAGGAGGTGTCGGGGATGATGTAGAGCCACTATTTGATCCGGCCTCCAGCACAGTCATTCTTGACCAGACGTCTTCTGCAAATGATTCTTCTCATGCTGTGGCGTGTGCACAAGAACGTCCACGCGAGGGTTTTGGCGCTGAATAAGTTAAAGTTAAACAAGCAGTACTCACTGCTTCTGCGGCTGCTATGACCGCCACGGATTAAGACATTCTGGACGCCAATGAGTACTTGAAGACAATACCGACGCGTTTTATGCGCGATAAGATTCGTCGCCAAGCCAAGAAACGGGCTAATGCGTGGAGCCAACCGAGGTCACGCAAACGTCATCATCAGACAAGATGCGGCGCCACTCGTAGCGGCACCCAGCTGTACCACGTCAAGTCCCTGAAAGCTCGCAAGGTGCATGCTTTTCTAGAGCTACCCGGTGTGCTTGATCGTCTTAATATACTTCATCAGTACCGCCCAGCGTACGTGGGGCCTCTGGTTGACGCCGATCACGAAGCGGAGGGGCTACCGTGGCCCGATGGATGCAAGCAAATCGTTTCCTGCCTCAACCCCAAAGGTGTTCTTTTCAAGGACATTGGCGAGTTTGATAAGTGCGGATGTGTTGGAGATTGTTTCTTAGATACGTGCGATAACGTTGCTTCGGCAGTGTATTGCACGTCTGAGTGTAGCTAACTTTAGTTCTAGATAGTCATTGGTGTGTCTCCTGACTGTAATGTTCGAAGTGGATACGAGGAAGTTGCTAAAGCACCATGGATGTGCGTGTAGGAATGCTTTTTGAAGATATCCTCGGTCAAAGAATAATCTTGTATCATGTGTAAATGTATAAAGCTTTTTGCCCGGTGCTAAAACATCAATGTCTAGTTGCTGGGCACTAAAATGTAAGTGCTGACCCGACTGAACGTGGGCGTCCTCCGTTTGTTCCTGCAACGGGTTCTTGTCGTTTTCGCTTGGTGCGATTGACTAGCACTTGCCTTCCCTGAGAATCCACACTTTCAGTAATGCGACGGGCGTACCCAACGTGAGCGCACACCCCGAAAGCGTAGTAGTATTCGCAAGGGCACCAGCGAAGCTCAATATCTACTGGCCATCCGCCCCACGACTGCCCTTGTACCTCCATACGAGCGTAGCTTGCGCCCATCTGCGCAGACACCGCAATACCGGCCTCGGATCTCTTGTGTGGGGCAACAGTCACTCTCTTAGCCATGCTGGATACAACGTAAACAGTATTGGAGCGTACAGCACACGCTGAAGGTGGAATAGCACCGGTCTACACTCCTATTAGGGACTCTTTGATCATCTCGGACACTCTGCGTGTGAGGGATTGCGCCACCGCGATCTCGTAGCTGAAGGGGTGCATACTCGACGAAACGTCGTGGCAACAGGCCGATAATTCTCGCAGGAGCGTACCCATCTTGAGACGGCGTCGAAGCGTGTAGTCCCGTTTTAGTCGCGCGTTAAAAGCCTCCACCGGATTATTTGTAGCAGCAAAACCTGGCAGTATGAAAAAGCGCTGCCATCTCCAGAACCGCCCGTACAGCCACTGGTCAGTCATGTACTATGCGAATCTAACAGTGTAAGGATTTCCCAACCACGTCGCTAAAAGGTGCCCCCGAAGTCACTGAAAGTCTAACTCGGATCGCGAGAAGTGTAAATCGTACACCCCACGTATTAACCCCTCTAACCCGAAGAATATTCCGGATTCTCCGGAATTGATAATATATGAATTAACGTATGCCTGGAAATCAGTACAATATACACTGCTACAAGCCTGTTCCCTCGACACGTGGTACATTTGAGGTGACTGATTGGTTAATCTATGCTGCTGTGCAGGGTAAAACCAGGCAAATAAAACTGTCGATTGAGATCTCCCTGCAAAACCGTTTCTCCCTGGACAACAACGAGCCATTGAATGCACACCATTCAGCACAAAGACATTCCCATTCAATTTTTACTCCTCGCAAGCGTCGCTATCAACCTCTACGCGGCGCTTTTCCACAAAGCGAATATTGTGCTGCAGCGCTGCTGAGATCGCCGTACCGTTCTTCCACGTCTGATGCCAGATCTGGCTGCAGGTGAGGTGGTTTCCTCGGTCCAAACAACGCACCTTATTGCAGAGCGTCGCCCTTCCCTTCTTGTCGCGTGAGCACGTCGCACAGTAGAAGCTAGATTCGTAGCTACGCGTACCAGCACCTGCATGCACCGAGCAAACTTTACAGAGCCACTGCCGCAGCTTCGCTCCGTTCATTTCTTTGGTTTTCTCCAGTGTGTGGGCTAGCTGAGGCAGTGGCTCTGTGACCAAGTCCTCTAAGTCATCGCCAGCAGTTTAGTCCTCCTTGGTTTGACTGAGAAGATCGGCGTGAAGGTGCCGCATGAACGCTGCGTGAGTTGGCACCGACTTGTTGCGTTGCTTCATTACCAGCTTGTGTACAATGAACGCATTCACCATTGCGATGTCTACTAGCCCAAGAAATATTGTCTTGTAGTATTTGCGCATTTTTATTGACCGCTGTATGGAGTAACGCTGCAGCCGCAGCTGGTCGTGAATGTCCACGCTCCCCATAGCTTCATGGTAGTCGCGGACTAGCTGCGGACAGGGTACCGTGCTAACAGAGCCGTCTGCCTCCCTGCGCGATACATGAGCGAGCTGAGTGGAGCAACCGGTGGCGAGGAAACGCACGGGTTTGCTGTCCATCCACGTAAGCGCAACGATCTCTGGGTGGGTTTCCACACTGCCAAACGATAAATGCCTCGACGCATATGCTTTGGCCGTCGCTTCTGTTTGAATTCGATGCTCGTACACCACCCCTTACGGTCCTTCCTGATCGTACCGACCTGCGAGTGCCCCATACTCAACAGCTTGTGTGACAGTGGTATTGAAGTATAGAAATTGTCTGTACAGATAAGTCGTTGTGCAGGCTGTCCACGCAGTACTTTGCTCAAATTCGACACCACGGATCTCTGTGCCATGTTTTCTTCGTCAGCATTAGCTTTACCGCAGTAGATCTCCAGTCTAAACCAAACAAACAGAATATAATCAGTTTTGCTCAGAATAAAGTACGTAACATCCGGAATATATTACGAATGATCCGTAACAAAAGGAAGCGCACCGTGAACAACGCGCTGTCTTTGCACAGCATGTCAAGTAGAACTTCGTTCCGCACTTGTTCGGCTTCATTGGCATAAACCGCCGCATTGGGTTGCGTCGGTGCCTCATAGGTACCATGCCCTCGTCAAACGAGATGTGAGAGCCGAGTCGATATCCCCGCCAGAACGTCTTTTGAAATGCCTGTAACACAGGCCGGATCTTGAACGCACGGTCACCGCTGTCAGCTTGTTGAGCGTTATCATTGAAGTGCAAGTAGCGAGCAATGTCTTCAAATCTGTCACGACTCAGGAATTGTCCAAATGTTCCTCGCGACAAAGTACCTTCAACTTTCGTAATCCAGTGTCTGCTGAGGCTCTCACGCCGTGGTTCAAGTGTACGGGCGATCAGAAGGCCGATGAATCGGACGAGTTCATGGGGTTGGACTGGGCGCTTCCTCAGTAGTTTTGCTTTGTACTCGTCCACGCTCAGCACCACCGTCGAGGGCGTGATTTGTCGCCGGTGCAATGCTCGCGCTCGCATAGCTTCTGCAACCGCTGCGATACTTTCTTGACGATACTGGTTGGTTTCAGCTGCAATCTTTCTCCAGAGCTCTTTTGGTAGGAAGAAGTAGAAGATAGACAGCGGGTTTTCTGCGTAAGCACAAGCAGCCCGCGTCGGGCCGGATGGACCTTCGTACAGTGGAGCTGGGTCGAGAAGGACTTGACCTGAATGGTGTTCATCATACGTATCCCACTCGTTCAACCGCAAGCGCTCCAAGTCATCACTGGTCAGATCAAATTCAACGGAGGTGTCGTGGTCAGCGTCTTCCACTAAGGACGGGGGAGGCAGCTCAAAGTCATCATCACTCGAAGCACCATATTCCAGTCCAGCGTCTTGCTCATCATTGTCTTCATCCAGCAGGATGCCTTCTTCATCGTCTTCCGGATCGGAGTCAAGAGAAAGTTGCCAATCGCTCTCACCAGCGTTCAGATCATCCGCCCTTAGAGGACCAAAGAGCTTGTCGCGCTTGAGCGCGTCGAGAAAGTCTTCAGAGTCAAATTCATCCAAAGCGACTAAACGAGAAACGCGTCTATCAGGTTCCACCACCTCATCCGGAATATTCGTAACTGTTTGTTCCGGACCATCTTGAGCTCGCTCAGTGTTATCTGTAGTAGATTGTTCAGTACGATCCTCAATCGTCATAATTGTCCTCGATGTTGAAGCACGGATCGTCAATTCAACAGCACCGTCCGTAGTTACCTGCTCCGTATCATCCGTTCTTGGAGCGGTAGCATCGTAATAGCTTGATCAGGATCAACCTCAATAGCTTCCGTAAGAGCAGACGTAGCGAAGTCTGCAATATCCTCAATAGCCACAAAGTCAGCTCGTCGTATAAGTGTCAACGTATAACATTTCGTACCGGAACGGCGTTGCTTCTTGCCTGGAGGCCTTGAATCAGATGCGGCTTGGCGTTTATCAGATGCAGGGCAATCACCAGTTGTCTTCCGTGCCGGCTTATTCTGCGCAGCTGTGGGTGGCTTTCCGGATGCAGCCGACGACAAAGTGTCCAACGAAGTTCCATCAGTAGTCCCTGCGACAGCGAGAGATTCAGATGGACCATTCAAAGCACCAACGGCGGGCTGTCTGGTGTCGTCAGGTTGATCTTGCGTCTCGGTTGATGGGGTGGGTGGTACCAGCGGAGGAAGTTCGAGCCATCCTTGGCTCCGTCAATACTGCAGTAGACTTGCCTCTCCTGATCACAAGTCAGTTAGCACTCACATGTAGCCTTGGTCACGATACACTCACCTTCAAAGTAATCGACGCCTTCAGTCCCTTTGACGTTACCCCCCTTCGGTACATAGCGGTTGTCGTTACTCAGTCCGGTTGGTTTCTTGTATTTCCAGTTTTGTTTGCTCAACTCGCGCCATATTTGTCGAAACGTCTTCTCCAGTACGACAACCATTTTTTTCAGGAGTGAATGTGCTTTCCGGGGCGCTGATTCCGTAATGAAAGGCTGGGGTGCATTCTTCTGTAGATTTATATCTGGCCCCCCACCCCTTTTGCAGCAAATCTAATGTCGCAGGCTTCAGCTACCAGTACAATTGACCTGTCGAATCAATCCCATACAAATTTCTATATGCGGAGTTTTCTCGAACGTTGCTCCGATATGGACATTGCGGAACAATATCACCTCTATAAATTGTATTCCGGAAAATCCGTAACACCGGGTTAAAAGGGTTAAGCTAGCTGATATAACCGAGGGAAAGCTCTTAATCGCCTTGTAAATGTTCTTGACAACATGGAAAAAGCACATAAGGAATGTAAATCCCTGCGTCTGGCCAAACACCGGGTTGAGTGCGCTATACTGGGATTGGTCTGCGTCTGCCATTGCGTATCGAACTACCAGATTCTTGTGCGTAATAATGTAGAATACGCGCTGCAGTGACAGTAGCACAGCCTCGAAAACTTCCTGGGTTTCTTGAGAAACCACAAACAATGCCACTAGATGAAAAACTCGTGCACGATCAGCCACACCAACGACAATAACCGGGTAACTACGGTGATTCATCTTGTACGTGGCATCTACGTGCAAGATGAAGCCGTCCGGTGGCATCAGCAGCTGCATCATCAAGCCCTTCGTCGACATTCCCACAATAAACGGTCGCTCGTCGGAGCCGTCCCCCACTTTAGTAAGTCCCTGAGCATCGGCCTCCCAGCAAAACGTGAATCTCTGGTCCTTATCTTCCCTTCCGCTGTAATTCCTCGCGTGCACCCATTTCCGAATGTCGTCTACTCTATCATGGTTGTCAAGATAGGTGCGACTGTAGTGGTTTACAAAGCTCTGGACGACGCTCAAATCTGGAAGGTCCTCAAGCGGGGTGGAGAACTTGCGAGACATCCCGTGTCGGATCCGCAACGGCCGGATGTGATCGTCGGCCTTCTCTCTGCAATACGTCTTCTGTGCAGTAGTTAGCTTCTTCTTCGGCGAAGACACCTCAGTAGCGTGCGCACCATAGTCGTAGATAGAAACGCGCAGCGTTGCCTCGCATGACAGCAGCTTGCCTCGCCAGCTGCAGGGCGACGACTAGCCCTCGCCGCATAATGAAGAGCTACACTCTAGCAGTCTATTGCGCATCTTGTGCTGCCCCGCTCCCATACACACAGTGCACGCCATGACGTGATTCTTAACAACGTCGAAGGACTTCACCCCCTCCAGAAACGCGTCTGCGACGGACTCCTCGGCTGCGAAGGCCTTCTGCTGCCACGGGAAACGCTTTGGCATTTGGATGAGTGTCAGACGGCCACCATTCAGGTTCTGGAAGGCCACCCGTTGAGTAGTGGTCCACACACTTTCTGCCGACGCACGCTGTGTCACGCTCACGATGCCTTCTTATGCCAAGATCTCGTTGGCTTCTTCCTATACTCTGCCTTCAACTCGATGCACAGCCACAGAACGGCCACAGATTTCATTGACCCCACTTTTAATTGTGTTGCTACCGTAACGTGCAGTGTTCCCCAACTTTTGAGGTGCTGCCGCAGATCTAAGGTGCCGAAACGTAGTGTAGTGTGAAATTGACGCGCTCTCTCTAAAAAGATTGATTTGTACTTTTTTAGACCTCAATTTGATAAAACGACCTCTATTTTTTAAAAATCAAGCATCAGGCTTAGTGAAAAGGACAGAAGCTTTGAAATGCACAATAATAATATCAAAATACCTCACTTTCGGAGCTTATTAATAGGGGTACAGTACTGCACCCAGTTTTCGCGGGGGTGGATCATATAGTATTTGCAAATAAATCTGATTTTAGCTAAGCAAACCTTTGTTCTTTTGGATTCAGGATCATCAGATCCGGAAGTTTATCGAGCGTCCAAGGGCGCGAAAACGGGGTGCAGTACTGTATATGTAACGGGAATCCCGCCTGTGCCTGCATTTCGATATACTGTACAGTACCACGAGTACTCACCTTCAATACCGGAATTAACGGTATTTTTGCAACCGATCAATTTTTTGCAACCAGTGGCCCGTAAAAAGTCTGCAGCACCAACAAAATTAACCAGTTTGGCATCAAAACAGTATCCCAGTTAAAGCGCGCTATTGCTTACAATATTGTGAGCAAAGCGATGGTTTCAAATGGACAGGAGTATCTTGTGCGAGATTTTACGCCTTCCGCCGTTCTTACGGTTTTGACTTGAAAGGTACTTTTTACACGGTTGCAGAAAACACGTTAATTCCGGTACTGTAGCAAACTGCACTGAATCCCAGTACTGTACAGAAGTCATGCTCCCGCTACGTACGCCTCCCTCCATGCACACTATCACTCTTCCAAGCGACCATGACCGCCAGCCCCATGCCGCGCCGGATCCGCCTTAGTATGGAGCAGAAGATCGCCATGTGCAAGTATGCGAAGGATATGCGCGCCAAAGGCAAACTGTCCAACACACAGCTCGCAGCGTGGGCAACACGTGCGTTCAAGCTGGAAAAATCTCTTTCACGCGATGCCGCTCGCAATGATATCGCTGGGGAGTCTAAGTGGGCCGCTATGGAGCCCTGTCAGCTAGAGCGCAAGCAGCTCGTCAGTCCCCAAATCCAGGAGACGGACGCTCGCATTATGAAGGTCTTTAAGGCCATGGACCGCAAGGTGGAGGCTATCACAGGCAAGGTGATAAAGGCCATTGCTCTTCGCGTGAACGCGTATGGCGAGAACACCACGTTGAAGCTCTCTAAGGGCTGGCTGTATAGATTGCAAGAGCGTCACGGAATCTCCAAGAAGCGGAAGCACGGCGAAGCTGCGTCAGTTGACCAAGAGGCAGCTGAAGCCGGACGTGTGAAACTACGAAAGCTGACGGACTCGTACGCCCGGACCGAGATCTGCAACATGGATGAGACCTCGTTCTTCTTTCGGAGCGAGGCTAAGAACACTCTCACGCAGAGTAGGTGATCTCTGGACGCAAAGACCCCAAACATCGGCTGACACTGGCTCTAGATATCCACACCGCTCTTTGTTGGAGTAAGGTGGCCTACGACGAGATCTCGCCCAAAACCATTCAGAACTGCTAACGGCACGCAGGCATTCTGTCGGACAGGAGCAAGATCGCCTCGCTTCATAACTAAATATCAGTACTTTTTAAACATCTGTTTTATCACCCTCTAAGATCGTGTCTCGGTCCCCCCTACGCTTACTTTGAGGGACTTCTGTATGATAAAACGGATGGACATTACATCTGCAAAGCACAATAAATGTACTGTCATAATGGACCGGTATTTTAGGTACAGACTTGTGTGCGGGCCGGGCCAGGGACCTGGGGCCTCCAGGGGGCACAGACTTTATATCTAAGGCCTGGCCCGGCCCGCACACAAGTCTGTACCTAAACTACCGGTCCGATATGACAGTACATTTATAATACAGGCTGTACTACAGGCTGTACTGGTATTAGTACATGTACAGCCTTAGTTTTGAGCTCGTTGGTAACAACTTGATCAGGAGTGTTTCTTACCAGTAGGCTACTATTAAAAATTATACTACTGGCAGTAGCAGAATCGGAGACTTGTGGTATGAAGACTTATTAAGAATTACTTAACAGCACGTTAGACGTTCCGTGTGATAACCGCTGGATTGCGCTTTTGATTTCTAACGTCATTTTGGTTGAGTTTTCTCTGCTTGGTGCAGGCGACTGTGAACGCAATAAGTGTACCTTGTGTGGACAGTATGTGATGATGAACAACTCTACTGTAGCTGTTCTACCGTCATCTAGAGCTCTGGATGTGACTCTCTTGTGGACGTCAAGGTTCGATTACTTTTGCCGCACAAGCTGTGCGTTGACAACGTTGAACAGATCCAGCAAGATACGAACTATAATTCGCCTAAAGTGGGGGTTGGTGTGAGCTTTAGGTGATTAGTGGAAGTCCATTATTATAATTGCTACCGTATATCGATCATGGATAGCAATTGAGGGACTTCCACAATAAATTGCATGGTCATGCATTTCTCACATACTACTAGTAATCTGTAGTATCTGTGACTTCTACAGAATGACTTGCAGACAGCGAGCCATAGCCCCATCTTGGATATCATCATGGACTGTTTGTGGTAGCTGGTGAGAATGCCCATCTGCCCACCCAGTGCAGTACTGACAGTACAGTAGGTAAAAGCTTTAGTAGGCGATCTACTATGTGCTTTTGAAGCCACCACTTCACTGCTTTCTTCCTAGAACTCAAGCCCCAAGAAGACTCAAGCGGAATGGGCTTAATGCACCGACTATTGCTGCTTGCGACGTTAGCCCTGTTGTGTATGCTTGCAAAAGCTGCCGGATTCGACCACGCCAAGGTTCCAAGGACTGTCGAAAGAGGTGGCGGTGCAAGACAACTGCGCACGGCCACGATGACCGACGACGAAGCTAGAGGGTGGAAATTGCGGTCATTAATCGAGTCCTACCTTCAAGACCGAAAAATCAACAATTGGATTAAGGGCAAAGTTACTGACGACTTTGTCCTGAGCGAGCTAAAACTCGTGAGATTGCCTGGAAAGAACCTGGCGGACGACCCAAATTTCAAGCTCTTTCAAAAGTTTAAGATTGACGGCTGGCTCAAGGAAAAGGCTACTACAACGAAAGCCTGGGAAACCTTGGCTTGAATTTACTCCCATTTGATCAAGTGAGCAAAACCGACATGTTCAATACTTATACGCAGTATGTGATGGCGATTAACAAGAAGGCAAACAAACTCGATATTGACAAGTTGGAGGGGCTGTTAAGTGGAGGATCGCCTCAGGAATTGATGGTCAAAGCGATGATATTGTGGAATTTGGGCAGAAATGTTCTAGAGCGCAGAGCCATGCTTGGTGCACATGTTGTCGTACCAGTTTAAGGTTCGTAGCAGACGATGGCTGCATGGGAATGAAGCACATGGGTATTAAAAGTACTGTCCTTTCCCACTTAAAACATTGTTCTTAAGAAGCATGCATCGTGTCATCTATTACATGTACATATAGTAGTAAAAAGCAAGCCTTTCGCAACCATTTATTTAGTTCAAATACTTGCTGCTCGGCGTTAAGCTGCATATGCACATGTACCGGTAAATTTTGCATTGCAATGTCAGACGAGGGCATGGTGAAAAGTGAGCTAGACATCAGGCCTACGTAACATGATGAGAGCGACAAATGCAACCAATCTGCTTTGGGCAATGATTCAGCCGGCAAGATGATTCCTTTGGTCGGACGAGCTCGGGCATCGTATGCTGGCGGCGTTTGTGTCTGGCAAGAGTTAAGATATCGCAGTTTTCACTTGGGCCGATAAAATGACCGCGGTTAGCAAGAGAGCCGAGTAGTACATTACCGGTAGCAGAACTATAAGCGCATGTTATTATTTCTTCGGATTATTGTAATAAATGCCTACCAATTTTGCCGTTTTGGTCCTGTTCGGTGAGTTACTCGCTGACTAATTTACAGTTATTCAAGCCGATATTAGCTAATACAGTAGACAACCCCCCCCCCCCCCCCCCCCTTCGCGCTCACGGTTCGCTCTGCTCGCGATTTAAAGATTGGGTGTACAGTCGTGCACCTCCAATTCGGCAGGGCGGACCATATCAACAGTGCCAGGGCATAAGTGCACAACGTAAAGCAAAAAACAAACGCAAATCCAGTGCACTGATATTTGTTTTGTTAATTCAGTACTAAGTTTATGTTTAGTTTTGATACGACTGTGTGGCACCAACAGTTTCTAATAGTCTTTGCAGATATGTTGTTCCAGCCTTCAGACAACCACTTCATGGCGGAGTAAACGTCGACCGGCGTGTAAGGAACACCCTTGTAGAACAGCTCCAGCTCCGCGGCTTGCTTCTTGTTCTGGTACTCATTCTTCAGGCACCTAATGATGCCCTGGTCCATGGGCTGCAGTACGGCAGTTGTATTAGGCGGGAGTTTGCGAAAACCACAGCCCTGTGCGCTGCTGGAAGCGGTACAGCTACCCTCGACTAGGTGTTTGCCTCCGGGTAGCTGTACTCCTTCACGCTGAGCTCCGTCGCCCAACGAGCAAGTTCGGAGTGAGAGCATGCAGGATGACTTGTGCTAGAATTAGGGACATGTAGGAGGAAGGGCGATGTCCCATTGTCTTTGGCGGTAAAAATCGAAGTGTGTGTTTGTATGAAGACATCCGATCCAGAATTTAAAATCAGATCGATGCGGCGTGTCAACGAGGGGAAAATCGTTGAGGTTAATTGCTAGGGTGGTGATGGGCAAAGGTAATTGCGCATCCGATTCGCGTAATCATAAAATCTGGCAGGGTATCGACTGATACCGGTGCCGAATTGGAGGTGCACGACTGTACTGGAATGCTCGGTGTCGAATAAAATGTCCTAGATTTAGACCTGTTTTTATTTGAGATTTTGAGCGATTACCTGCACCAGAGCCAATAAGCCTGTGCTTAACAAAGCGTACTTAACGTAGCTTTTTTAGGACAAGTTTCTCCTAAGGACGCGTTAAGTACGAAATATAAAAGGACATGTTTAGGACGTTCTGAATACTCGGCTCGTTCGGCGCTACGCAAATACCGCTCCCGCGCGAATCTGCTTCAGCTATGGGCGCTTGCACGCTCGCCTCCATTGGAGATTAGACAACGCAATAAGCTACTTATTCGTTAAAATTGCTTTGGACAATTTGGACAAATTTTGGCAAGCTTGTTTCTCTCAGTGTTCGGTTATTAGCTAACAGTTGTAAACTTTACCTCAAAGCTTTTGCAGTCTTTGATTAAAGAATATTATTCAAGCTTTTGCAGTTTTTGATTAAAGAATAAAGCTTTTGCAGTTTTTGATTAAAGCATAATATACCTCCAAGCTTTTGCAGTCTTTGATTAAAGAATATTTGATTAAAGAATATTATTCTTTAATCAAAAACTGCAAAAGCTTGGAGGTAAAGAGACCACCCAAAACAAAATGATAGTTACGAACCTAAGTACGAATCGCGGATTAAGCACTCTAAACGAAAGCGGGGCGTCTTCTATATCTCTTGAGCCCTTATAAGCTACAGAATGCTTAAAACTGAAGAAGTTGTGATCGCTCAAAAATATTATCTCCATTTATGAGCCCTCGAAATGACGATACATTTAGGAGTGTTGTGAGCTCAATTTTTTTCAATTTTAAAGATCTTGCTAAAAGCAATTGAATAAGGGTAGTTTTACAGCTTTTTCAATTAAAGTTTACAATAAATGTCACAGTTCCGGTTAAGTGCGAAAATCATTTGGCCAATTTTAAGCTCGATTATCTCGAGAACTCTAAATGGTTCGTAGGTATCATTTTGTTTTGGGTGGTCTAATATACCTCCTCATTGCTCCGAGAGAGACATTTCAAATATTTTCTGCTTGTTACGCACTCATAAAATCAAGCGATCTGTTGTATCTAGTGAAGGTACAGTATCATATAAATGAAACCACTCCGTAACCTCGATCTCCACATATTTCCCGCGAAGGAAACCAGCATCTTCAAGACTTAGTAACCTATAGCCCAATCCACCTTGTAGGTCATGGTCCCACCACGTAAATAGCGATTGAAATTGTTCACAAAAATGCTAGCCGTGTCCTCTGCAAAAGGATAAGCGGCGACATGAGGGGTGAGCAGTACGGATAGATGTGACCACAGTACAATTTGAGGTGGAAGTGGCTCCTTCTTGAACACATTCAGCACAGCACGAGTAACAAGCCCGTAGCTTGTAGAGGAGTGAATCGAGTCCGTAGGTCTTGCTTGAGAGGGACTGCGGGGCTTAAGGTAAAATGGAGAATAAATTTAATGATTAAGACTGCCGTGCTCTAGATTACGTCATCTAGCTCTAGCTCTGACAATCTGTGGCTCGTACTTGTGCAATCAGTTGTCCTCTCGCCTTCCACAGCAAGTGGGTACACGATCGATTCTTCCATCCGCAATGTGCAGTGTTACCTCCCCTGTCACCCCCCCCCCCCCCCCCCCCATGAAGGAGTGCTAGTTAGCACGGGAAGATTCGGCGCACGCTGACCTGTTGTTGCGTAACACCTTTATCAATGGTGACGGTGCCGTTATCATGGACGATCTTAATTGGAAATGGTCCGTCTGCCACTCGCTGTAGCTTGGGACGAAAGTGGTTGGGGACTCGTAGCATCACCTGATCCCCAGGCTTGTAGAAGTGCTCAAGCTTCCTGTCGTTCTCGCGGTCGTTGTTATTTCGGCGAGGATTGCATTGAAACTGCGCTTGGACAAGTAGCTCTAGTTTGCGTCGTGCAGTTGGCGTGATATCATGTCCTGCCCGAACACAAGCTGTCCCGGAGACGCGCTGAGCACACTGTGGTAGCTGGCTCGTACAGCGAAGGCAGCGTAGTAGATCATTTTCCTCCAGTCGGCACCCTCGTGGCAGCGGAGGACGTTGCCGATCTCAAGATGTACCCGTTCGCAGATCGCGTTGGCCTGCGGATTCTTCACAGTGATGGACCTGGCTTTGATCCCGTAGCTTCGAGGCAGCTCTTGGAACTATTCGCCGGTGAACGCAAGGCCGCATCGTGGATAACCATGCGGGGTCTCGGGTAGCGACACAGCCACTCGCAGTCGAAGCTCTCAGCTGTGGATAGGAACTCTTTGTCAGGCTGGACACCGACTTCGAGCCAACGAGTCGCCTGGTCGATCATAGTGATCCCGTAACTTTTACCTTCGTACGGTCCGATGAGGTCGACGTGAAGTACGTCAAATGGATCGACGGTCCTTAGCGTTCGTGGTGGGAGGAGCCCGTAGTCCTGTTCCCCGCCATGAAGCTTGGCTCGCTTGCAGGTCACGCACTCCCTGATGAACATGGCGATAGTGGACTCCATTCTGGGCTAGTAGAAGGTGTGCCTCATTGACTTGAACTGTCTTTCGCTGGCAGGAAGTCCAAGGCTGTGGTGATTCCAAGCGATGAGGTCGTCGCGCAGGCTTTCCGGAGCGAGCACGCGCTTCTGGTATGCAACCAGATTGCAGCCCAACAGGGTAACGAGCTGGTAGTCGGGGTTGTTGCTACCTGCCAGACACGCGGCCTTTATCTTCTGGATGATCTCGTCGGCATTTTGATGCTGGCGGATAACGGGGCCGTGCATGACGCACTCTGGCTCGTTGCTAGCTGCGTAGATCTCCTCGTGCAGCGACTTGCTCTCGTTTGTAGCGAACCGCATTCGCGAGAAAGCATCCGCTCCCACGTTCTTCACTCCCTTAATGTAATGCAGCGAGAGGCGGTACTCTGAGAGCAACAACTTTCAGCGCTTAGCCCGCAGACTCGTTTCAGTGGGGTAAATCGAGTTCTTGTGATCCGTGTACACGATCACCGGAAAGCCGAGCAGCGTCGTTTGGTACTCTCGGAGTAACTCTACGATAGAGCGCAGTTCTAACTCCATTGTCGTATAGCTGAGTTGATGTTTACCCTACGTCCTGGAGTAGCAAGCAATGATCTTTGTCTCTTGCATGACTAGGCCTCCAAGCTGGGTGCCGCTCGCGTCAGCATGCAGCTCGAATGGCTTGTCGAAGTCCGGAAACGACAGCAGCACAGCCTCAGCGAAGGCTCTCTGGATGGCTCGAGAGGCTTCTGTGTCACTGGGTAGTCACGTGAGAGGCACTTTACTGCTCGTAAATCTGTGCAGCGGCTTGCACAACGTGGTCTTGTTGGGGACCATGTCCCTGTAGTAGTTGACCATGCCCAAGAAGCGTCGATGCTTCTTTCGGTTCCTTGGCACTGCTATCTGCTTGATAGCTTGTATCGTTTTGGCCTGGGGCTTGATGCCTTCAGCAGAAAGCGTGTAACCCAGGTAGTCGACTTCTTCACGTAGAATATGGCACTTCTTTCCGTTAAGTGTGACATCGTACCTGGCGAGACGCTCAAACAGTGCTCAAGGTGCTCAGTTTTGTCTTTTGAGAAAACCAGAATATCGTCCAAGTACACGCCTACAAACGCCTAGTCGCCAACGATCTGCTCCATACAAGCCTGGTACTCATCCGGGGCGGTAGAAATGCCCATCGGGAGTCGCTTGTACTGGAACTTGCCGAGCGGCAAGCAGAGCGCCGTCAGTGTATGACTCTTTCGTGTGAGCCTCCGAGCGTAATAGCCCAGGTTAGCATCGAACGTCGAGATGCACTTTGCCTTTGCCAGTCGCATCAGTATTTCACGGATGTGCGGCACGCAGTAAGGGCTTCGGCGTAAGTACTTGCTGAACCATCTGTAGTCGATCAGTAGCCGAAGTGAACCCCACGTGTCCCGGCACTTCTCGCCCCACGGATGCTGGCGGCTCCACCCTTAGTGGGAAGGGATCTCCTTCAGTCGATATGGATGCTGAAGCTGCGGTCAGTCCTGCAGACAACGAGTCCGTGTCGTGGTCCCCACCGGTTTGTGAAACGGTGTTTCAGCGCGCACCAGTAACCTAGCCGGTGTCAACAGGCCTGTCGGCGCATTCGAATTCAGAGTTATCTTCGGGTGTAGCCAGTGTGAACGCCTTGACCCGCTCCCCGTCCAAGAAGATCATCGAGCCTCCTCGACGCACCACATCTCCGAAAACGAGATGGACATCGCAGAACTTGATCGGTCGAGGCAGCAAGGCTCGCGAGCAAGGCGTTACCACGGCAAATTATACACCGAAACCTTCGGTGCTTCCAGCTGATCGCTCGGCAGTTCCGGAATTCGTCATGCAGAGACAAATCCATCTCAAGATTCGTCCGCGACGCAGTAGTCAAGCAAAAGGAACAAGCAGATAAGCACGGTCGAAAGAATGTGAGTATATTCAAGATAGGAGACCGCGTTCTCCTATCGACCGAGGGAATCCGCGCTTCTGTCGTAACAAACCTGGGCGCCAACAAACATGCTCCACGCTTCATCGACCCCTTTCGAATAACAAAGGTTGTGGGTGACGCCTACACTCTGGACATCCCGTCGTCATTTAGACTCCACCCGACCTTTTACGTCGGGCAACTCAAGCGGTATTTCCTTGCGACAATTCCTGACCCAAGCCAGCAGACGGAGCATGCGTCGGGCGACCAGCCCAACGAACCTTATACGCCAGAGACCCATCAGTCCGCCAGGCACAATCTTCCGGCCATTCAGCTCCAATCTGAGCGTCCAAGGAACGGTTCGAAGCAGTCTCCTCCTCGCCCTGGACGTACAGGGCGTACGTCGTATCACCGTGAAGACCCACCACCGATAATTGACTCGGTGGGTGGTGCGCGCTGGATTGTGGAGCGTATCGTTGGCCACGAAGATCCCACAATTCGGTTGCTCAACGTGACGTCCGCCGTCGTACTCTTTACGCGTCCTCGACCGCGCGCCGATATCTTGTACGTTGGCTCGGTTATCCTCCGGAGCATGATACGTGGGAGCTCCGCGCCAACCCCCTCCGCGACGTTCCGGACGTGGACCACGTCCGAGGGGAAGAATTCCGCTGGTCACCCCGCCGAGATCTTGAACGAGATCGAGAGCGCCCACGCGAACGACCCGTACGAGGAGGCGACAGCGACGCTGTGCTATGACGCGTGCAACGTCGGCACGAGTCGCAGCCAACACTGACACAACTTGTCAGTACAAGAATGAAAATACCAAACCACCGGCGACACCGAGCTGGTGACCAGTGGGTTGCCCACCCAACACGCTACGACTGCGCCGAAATGACTGCGATTACCAGCGGCGACACGGTGGTCAAAAAGTGTATGTTTCCGGTGACAGCGTGATGCTCACTTGGGCTGCTAAAGTGGTTGACTTCCGTCGACAAGTCCCATGTCTTCGAGATGTCCGAAGACGTTCCGCACTGGCAGCAAAACAACCTTCGCGTGTGCGTGAGTGGATCCGCCTGGTAGAAATCGAATTCTGGCGTCCTGACCGGAAGCCACACGAGTGACCACTACGCCACGAAGGCGGCTTCGCAAGGCTTTTCGTTTCCGTGATGCAAGTGCCTCAAGCGTGGAGTCGTCTAAAGTTGCATGTGCGCTGGCCGCTTCGTCGATGTGTGTCTTGGGATCCGGAAGGACTGTGCCGGTCCTCGCAGTATATTCAGAGCTCGTGGCGCCCCTGTCGATCTTGGGCTTGCCCTTGTTACCACCGCCAGCGTCGCGCTGGCGCCGCCTCTTTTCGCGCTGTTTCCGATGTCTCCGCCTCGTCGGTTTTCGAGTTTTTTTCAAATGTGATCCGTGCGCTTTTGTTGCGTAAGCGCAACTTAGAGACATAATGGGCCCAACACCAATTACATAGTAGGTAGATATTTCTTGAGTTATTACATAAGTAGGCAAAGTGGCACACGGGTAGCGTGTGCCAAGATGTCATCATCTGATTGGCTGATAGTGAGGATCCAGACTCACTTATTGACCAATCAGGTGTAGACATGTATTTGAGTGGTTCACACGAGGCCAGGATTGTCGCTGAGTAATAAGGGCGTTGCGAGGTTACGACGGTTTGGTGCTGGGTTACGGAAAATGACTTGGATTCAGTAAGGGATGTGTTGCAGGGGCCGTAAAATAAAGTTGAAGTTTGGAGGCAGAGACAGAGGTAGCCGCCCTGGTCCTTAATAAACCAGAGTGGAATTTGACACAAACCTAAGACTTGTTTTTATTATTGCGAGCTTTCTCCACACTATAGTGTAAGTTAGTGACGGTAACTATTACCCCGTTACAATAGACGGATAGGAATGATGCCTTATCGCACCAAAGCTTCTTTTTAAACCACCCTGTTTCCTTCGCTGCCATGGCTATCTCAAATGTAGCTGTAGCAAACGTCGACTAGCAAGAAGTCGATACTCGCTAGTCCGATGTACTCACCACGGCGGCTACACACACGCTAAATACTACTGCGCAGATTGCTAGAATTTCTTGCCCACCCAGCACATATCTAGCACACGTGTGCTGAGTTCAGACCACCAAATTCTGGTGTTATGGAAAGCAAGTTCTGGAACAGCAACCATTCATTTTTGGTACATTGTATAATTTCTTATTAGCCGATCAGAGGACGGTTCTGTTTTGTTTAAGAGCGTGTTTCAGCACTTCCCCAAATGGCACTTTGAATCAAATTGTTTTGCGTTAGTTAATCAACATAGGATTTTAAAATAAAATGTGGATTCACGAAAAGTAGAGTAATACCTGGATGGGACTAGGCTAAAATTTCAATTTCGATTCCTTGCAAAAATATTCTCAAAAGATGCTTTTATATGCCATTTTCAAATAAAAAAACGACGAAAATGGCGATTTTTAGCGATCTACAGTACTTGCATGCTAAGAATGGATTAAATTTAGGTTGCTCATCGCGGATACAACCTTTGATCTGAAAAAGAATGCGAGCTTCAATGTGGTGATATAAACAAAAATTTACTACACTATTTCCTGGCCAAGTTGCCAATTTTACCAACCATCGTGCAAATGGCCCGTCCTTGTGCGATCTAATTTAAGGCTGTGTGAATTCACACCATTTTTAATTTTAGGCTACGGTATTTGGCGATTTGCGTAAAAATGCGTTTGCATTTCTGCCCATCACACTTTTCAAGCCGGTTGCAAACCTGGTCAAATACATAGAGTCTACTTAAAAGTAATACTGTAGTCAAATCGGGTGTAAAATCAGCTATCAACCAATCAAAAACAAAGTAGAATTCATGTGTTACACTAAATTAAGTGCACATTCTTTTTCGGGTACTTTAAAGAATAAATTGAGATACATGTACTGCACCGTTCATTGCTCTTCAAAACTAGTCGCTTTCGGACATCTAGAAAAAAATTGCCGCCAATTTGGAAATCGAGCTGGTAGTTTTCATGGACATTAGAAATACCGAAATTGTTGCCTCCAACCTTGAGTATTTGAAGCCAAGTTGCGAGCGAAAGTACTGTAGGTGTTTGTTACAGCAACACTTCAAACACTGCGACAGTTTATTTCTATATTGTTCATTATTATGTACGACGGTCTATTTATTAGTCCAGAACGGGCTTGGGTCTGGATGCGAACACGACGCGTGTGCGGGCGATTCCCACCACTTCGTACTTGGTCTGCCTAGTTGCATCGTTTCCCTCTTCTGTCATGACCACGTCTCCATCATTACCGCCGTTTTTCTGTAAAATTGCAAATGGCTTGGGCAGCTTGGCAAATTTTCCAGCTAGCACGTGGTTGCCAATACGCAACGTAATTTCGCCACCTTGGCCATAGCGCAGTGTGCCCACGTCAAGTCCGCGTAGATCGGTCTTCTCGGCGCCGTCTCCCGGTATCAAATCGCCCTGAAACTCCAGCAAACTCCACTCTTTTGCCGCCGCGTCCACCACCACAGGCACGAGCATTTCTCTTTTTGAATCACAAAAAATGCCTAAAATGGCCCTGTGTATCGTACACAATGTTGTGTACGTCACAACTCTATCGGAGCCGCTCATTTTCCGGGGGTGACACTACAGGTACATAGGATGCTCGCTCTCGTTCGCTCCAAGGGCCTGACGCGCGCGGCCATGGGCGTCCGCGCCGCTAGCACGGTGGGCGCTACTCTGGACGAGGCGGTGGCCCGTCTTCCACACAAGGAGGCGCTGCGTAGCGTTACCCAGGACATTCGCTGGAGCTTCAAGGAGCTCAACGCTTCGGTGGACGAGCTGGCCAACGGCTTCCTGGACCTGCAGTTCCAGCGCGGCGACGTGGTGGCCGTGTGGCTTCCCAACAGCGTCGAGAACGTGCTGACGCATCTGGCTGCGGCTCGCGCGGGTCTGACGCTGGCTGTGATCGAGCCCGAAGTGTCCAAGACCGAGGAACTCGCCTTCATCCTGCAGGACAGCAAGGCCAGCGGCCTCGTGTTCGAGCCTAAGCAGGCAGGTCGCAACCAGACCGAGATCGTGCAGAACCTCTTCCCGGAGCTGGCTACCTGTGAGACTGCATGCGTTGAAGTCGTATAAAACGATAGAGAGCTGACAGTCTGTGACATTTGATATTTTGTTAGTCCGCGAACGCATGGAGGTGTTCCGTCCCAAGAACTTCCGCCACCTGCACAGCGTCATCACTACGAGCTGGGAGCCGGTGGAGGGGATGGTCAACCTCAATGGAATGATGGTCAACAGCCCCGAGCCGTACGCTATGAAGGCTGTGACCAAGACGCTCAACGACAAGACGCCGCTTGCAGTCACGTATTCAAGTACGACACTTATAAAGTTACAGAGGTTATAGTAGCTAACTGTTTTTTTCTGTCATGTTTAGAGGTGGAGGGACAGAATCCCAAGAAGAGCGCGGTGCTCACTCACGGCGACGTGCTGAAGCGCGCTGAGACGCTGGCCAAAAGGTGCAAAGTTGAAGCTGTTAATTTTTTTATATTTTTTTTTAATATTTTTTTATCATAAAAAACAGCCTGAACTTGACTGCGACGGACAAGATCCTACTGACTGGCGAGGAGACTGGTCTGTCTCTCGGCCCTCTCGCTGCTATCGGTCAGAGCGCGCAGGTTGTGCTGCCGTCCACGGAGTTTAACCACGAGGCTGTGCAGCAGGCCATGAAGGTGGAGAGCTGCAGTATTGTAGGCAGCGGACTTGACAACTTCAAGCGCGTGTAAATTCAAAGACGCTGCAAAGCGACAGAACAGATACACCAATTATCCACTGAGATGATGACAATGAACCAAAAACACGAGTCAAGTAAGTGATTATTGTTCTCTTATGTTATTTTTTTTCTTACTACTATAGATTAAAAAAAATCAAGCCATGAGGATGCCACCAAGACCGAATGTGATGGTAGCAAGCAGCATGGAGCGCATAATATCCAGTGACGTGTAGGGCGGTAGTTCGACTGAGAAGAAGCACGTGTGGGCCACGGGTAGACTACGTGTGGCATCGCGTCCTCCTTTCTTGGACAATTTGAACGGCTGCGGCCACTTGCCACGCGGTAGACGACTGCGACCCCATGCGAAGCGCACAAAGTCAGCCCGTTGCTCGTCTGAGAACTCAGCCAGCGCCTCCCAGAAGAGCTGCACCGTCAGATCATCCTCAGCGTAGCCATCGTAGCGTGTGTGGCGTTTCCAGAGATCCAAGTCGATCTTCGGCGAGCCACACGCGAGGATCTCGAGCTCCTGCCATGTCAACAGAGTCAACACACGTCGAGGGAAGAGCGTGGCGAACCCTCGAGCCATCGCAGTCACCTGTGCACTACATTCGTCCAAACGCGCACGTTCTGCGAGTCGACAATACTCCAAGCGGTTGTGGAACTCGACGGTGAGCTGACGACCGCCTGGGACCAGCTCAATCTCCTCTCCAGTGCACGACGAGGCCGTGAAGCGCAGCTCGAGACCAGCGAAAGCCGTGGCGAACTCGTCTTCGGTTGAGATGCCGTCGTTCTCGCAGTTGGCGATCCCGTCCAGCATCTGGATGAACATGGCGTCCGTGTCCTCGAGATCAGCGCGCGTGAGTGTCTGGCCCAGTAATTGCTTCCACACCAGAGACGGCAACATGAAGGGGAAGTCGCCATGAGTACGCAGCGAGATGCCGAGTAGTTGGCCTACAAACGCGAACATCTGCATGGCCACTGGAGACGTGCACTTCGGGTTGGGCAGATACATTCCCCGGTTGTTGCCAGTGTCGTGCTGGCCGTTGGGACACAACACGAACAAACTGAAGTGTGGAGAGAACAAGTCGTCCACCATGGACGTGGCTCCTTCACGGTACACTCCACCCCAGTCCACGCCTTCTTCGCCACGGAACTTGACACTAAACAAGCGACCTTTGCTGTCGATTTGACGTCTCAGTAGTGCTGGGTCCACGGCGTGTAGTTGACGGAACGCCTGTGCGAAGAAACACTCGGACACAGACGGCTCCACCTCGCGGTCATCTCGTGACTCCAGCGCCTGCATCCGGTCCAAAGTGATACGTGCCGTCTGTTGCGAGCTGCCAGAAGTCTCTCCTGGGACGTTCGTGGCCTCCACTGCAGCCTCCACGAGCGCACCTTTGACGTCGAAGAAGACGCAGTGACTCAGTTGCCGCAGTCGGTATGCGATCGTCCAGGCGGACTTTGTATCGCGCAGGTCCAGCAGCGGTAAGCAGTGATGGAGACTCAAGTTCAGGTACTTGAGCAACGCAAACCGAAGCTGCAGTGACTCCAGTGACAGGGTCAGTAGCTGTGAGCATCTCAGGCCGTCTAGCGTTTTGTCCAGCTTGATATCTGCTGGTTGTAGGTCGACTGAATGCCTCGTAGTTGCTGGCGTGGTCGATGACAGCGACGCGCTAGGTTCCACGTGATTGTTCACCCAGTCCACAAGCTGCAAGTCCATGTCTTGAGTCCAGCAGTGCCCGTCATCACGCTTAGCTTGCATCGAGACCAGCTTCTCGAGAAGAAGACCCATGTCTTGTACTGTCGCGCGCGCTATCTGCTTCTCCTTGGGGATACCTAGAGCACTTATCGTTGCTGCAAAGCCAAAGTGATCGCCTGCATTTTCGTCCGCATAGAACGTGTACTCGAGGTTGTTGCCGTCATGAGCGATGGGGCCTTCAGGCCAGCCACTCTCCCCCGCATAAGTCCGGTTGCTACGGATTTCCTTCGAAGGTTCGCCACCATCTTCTCGGGGGATCAGCGTAAACGAGGCGAGCTCCAGTCGCGACATGGCTTGTCCTTGACCGGGGGCGAGAGAACAGCGAGAGTCGAACGTTAATCGAAGAGCTTGCGCGCCTTCAAACGCCACGAGGCCACTTAACGGCGTCCCAGCAGCATACGGATGCGAAGTCTCGATGACTGCCGACGATCCGTAGACTTCCAGCCAGATAGCAACTAAGATATGTTGAGGAAGACGTGCGGTTTGGCCCAGCAAGAATCTCGTGAGCTCTGCCACGTCGTTGAGACTGTCATGCACACGTTTCCGCTCGAAAGGTACTGGCAAATCGAACGGGGTTGTTAGAATCGGAGACGCAGCACTTGCCCCATCAAGCTTGCACTTGAAGATCGTCGACGCTGACGATATCATCATAGAAAGCTCCACCAGCTGCAACAAGTGAGCGGAGAGGAACACCTTGCCACTCGCTCGATCAACTTCTGCACGCGTCAAAGCCAGTCGAGAGATCGATTCCAACGCATCCAGTTCTGGAACTTCGTCTGCCGGGAACAGCTCGGGATGGTGCAGTAATTGCTGTAGTAAGCGCACCACTCGCCCTTTAAATGGAGCTCCAGGTGAGCGCAGATAACGCACAAGTGCGCCGTAGACTCGGCGGTTATGCACAGCTCCATGAGCGACGAGCTCGATCGCATCGTTGAGTAACAACTCCAATATCCAGCACGCCCACTCCAACGAAGGACTCGCCAACACCTCGGTCTCTTTCGTCCAGCGGATATTCGCCATCGGCTTGACTTGGAAGCGATATCCGTAGCCATGATCCTGCGTGGCGTTCTCTTCGGACGCCGAGAAGCGGAACCAGAACTGGTGCGAATGGATGATCAAGTCCGGAAGTAGGTGACCCGACGTCGTCATCGCGTTGTCCACGACACCGATACGATCTTCGCATTCCGGGTCCGCAAAGAACGTCAACTTGGCTTTCGCTCCCAAGTGGCAGTGATGGTCGAACACGATACGTAAGCAGCGGTACGAACTGTCGATGCTGACAGCGCGAGCGTATTCGCATCGACCAAAGTACGGGTGCAACGACTGGAACTCCTGCACTGCTGACGCCTCGGCGCCGTCTCCTGCCATCCGCGTAGACTCCACAAAATGACTGACGCATTCCTTGACTAGCACACTGGACAGCAAGCCGTCGTGGTCATCCATCCCACCACCCAGATACGCACTTGCGACCTCTTGCGCTTCGGTATCTGAAGGCTGACGAGTTCTTCTCATGTGTCGGACAGATTCTTCGCTCTTCTCCTCTTCTAGATGCAATCCCTGGGCACGACGTGGCTGCAGTTGTTCGATGGACATAGCAATCGCTCGACTCAGATCCTCGTCATCGTCGTCTTCGTCGTGCTCTGGAACGCCAGGGACAGAAGTAGGCAGTACGTGGTCACTGGATAACTCTCGGAATGGACGAGATCGAGCCACGTCAGACTTGTCAGCGCGTGCTTCCTCTCGAAGCATTCGCAACGTAATCGTCTGCAGACTCGTCAATAAAGACAGAGGTTGTTCGCTGGAGTCAGCCTTATTACCCCCACTCGCTGAAGTCCTCGCAGTCTTCGGTTCCACCTCCGTGTGCTGGACAGCATTCATCTCCGATGCTGCCACCATCTTCAACAGGCTAACAAACTGGCGCGGACCTCCAACCACACTTAGAATGTTGCTTGAAAACGTGGAGGGCACTACCGGCGGCTTATCTTCGAGATCTTGCCCTGCTGGCACGTCGGATGTGGAGGTTCCGACCGAGTTAAAAGCGCAGAGTAGCGCTGTGGCGGCGCGCCTGGCATAGTACGTGGAGAGCGCGTTCTCCGTCCTCAGTGCGACGCGATGAATGCTCTCTACACTCTCCAGTGGCTCATCGTAGATCCTCACGATACGGCGCAAGTCGCGTGGGAAATGCCACTCATCTTCATACGCGCCAGACTCAGTGTTCAGGAACGTGATCAGCACGCCGTCGTCGGGGGAATAGCGTCGGTAAATTCCAGTTCGACCGCTAGTTGCTAGTCGCTGGACAGGTCCAACGTCGCTGGCCACCGTGAGAAGAACGTTCGGGGTCAAATACTCGGGATCCAGTGGCGAGAACGCAGTCAAACTCGCGTCACGTGCTGCTGTAGTAGAGCTGAGCTTGACTGGCCCGGGAGCCAAGATCGGAGCGAGCGTCACAGCCATCGCGTCGACATTGGGAGCGTAAGCCAACTCGGCGTTTCTCGTAGATGCAGCTGAGCCCAAATATTCCGCCGCGATAGCGTCCTGACGACCAGAAGAAATCACCAGTGGGTCGGGTTGGTCGATTTCTTCCATAGCAGCCCGGTCTTCCAGGACAACCGTCCTAGCAGCCGAGAAAGAGTCCGTCAGCAGGTCAAGCGAGTCGAATTTCTCGGCGTAATTGCTGCCGTGCTCCATCAGCCACTCCATGGCGCGGTTCGGGTCACTATTCGACAGCTCCAGTGCACAAAAGGCAAGACAGTATGGCATCCCAGAGATATTCTGAAACTCTGCCGCCTTCACTTCAAGTGTAAGCCCCGGCCCTCCTTCGCCTTCCGCTAACTCGTGCGCCGCAATACTAGCCTGCGCTAGACGCTGCGCTTCTTGCCGCTCCTGGTACGTGGCTGCTCCGTCGCCCATGAGCCATTCCACCGCCAAGTTCGGGTCGTCCCGAGAGTGTTCCAACGCTGCCATGCACAACTCAAACTCGAAGCCCATAGCAGCCAAAGTGGACGCGAACCCTCTGCGAACACGATGAGCTTCTGTCTCTTCTTCCGCGGGATCGTCATTAGCTTCCACTCCAGCGATAGTGGTCGACTCGGAGGCTGCAAGTGCCGGCGCTGTCGGCTCCTTTAGGCCGCGAAACATGGCGCCTCCAAGTGGCGTAGACGACTCGATCAATCGACACAGAATCATCCGGCCTCTCTCCTGTAGCAAAGGCAAACTCACAAAGCTGTTGAGACTGATAGGAGTCAATGCAGACCGAAGAAGATTCTGCGCCAACGTGTCGTGCACGAAGCTCTTGGTCACATCCAGCGAGTTACGCAGCAGAGCTTCCAGAGCCAACAGCGCACGCGACCGGATCTGCAGTCTCCATAAGCTGTCGAAGTCAGTCAAGACACTCGTCTCGTCCAAGGATGCGAGCTGTAGAATCACCGGCATCATGTCGAGCGTAAGTGGAGCTGCCGTGGGAGGCAAACAGATCTCTTCGGTCGGCGACAACGACGACAACTCGACGTCTTGAACGTTGTGGCCAGGATCGAAGTCCACTCCTGACGTGGTGGGGTGGAACGCGACACGGACTGTCGAGGCATGCGAGCTCATCTCGATCAACGTAGCGCTCACCAACTGCGCACTGCCATCCGCACTTAAATCCGCCCCGTTTCCATTGGCTCCTTGAGCAGCGACAGCCACTTTCCCACCAATTCGAATGCAGTCCGAGTGGGAGCCAAGGACGCAAAGAGCGCCCACCGCTCGGCTAATTGCAGCTCTCAGGCGAATATCCGACGGGTCTGCGCTTGCTCTCGCGTCACCTGGTGACGGTGGACCGGATTTCTTCCTAGCCAGAATCGGCGTGATGTTGCGAATCGCACTGCACAAGTTCTCTGCAACGCCGTGCTGCCATTGCTTCTCCATCAATAGTCGTCGTAATAACGCCACACTTTCTGACGCCACGACTAGCGAGATCTGACCAGAATGGAACCCGATCGGGTTGCTTAACGACTCGGTGGACGCCATGAAGCTGTCCGTTCCGACCAACGCGCTGCTTGCCGGGACGCTGACTGCATGGGTCGCCATCGGTGCAGCTGTGCTACACACGGACTCGGCTACTTGGTCCAGTAGCAGGTCAATTAGTACAGACTCGGAGCCGAGAATAGCGCCAACATCGGACGGTTTGACACTGCCACTGCAGCAGATTCGGCGCAGAAGAAGCTTGACGACGCGCTGCGAACGAGGAGACGCTAGACGGAGCATTTCCAGCAGCCCTCGAAGCATATGAGCACGCACCAGATGCGTTATCGCTGGTGATTGCTGACTTTGGGAAAGCAAAAACAACAACACCCCGAACAAGTGCGTCTCGACTTCCAGAGGCTCCAGCACGTCGCTGTCTCCTGTTAAGTCACTTGGGGCATGGTGCACGTTGACGAAGCCAGATTTCCTATGCGCGACGTCACTTGGATACTGACGAAGACTTGCACCGCGCTTTTGAACTGGCGTAGACACGGAACGAAGCATCCGTTGAGCACGCGTCAGCCCTTCGGCTTCTTTAGTTAACTCTTTGCCTTGGATCAACTCCTTCTCGAGAACTTCGAACACTTTTCGATGGAATTCTTTGGAGAACCACAACGTCTGAAGCACAGGCTCTTCCAGCTCTCTGTTCGTCGCTGCACTCTTGGCTGCGTCGCTTGCAGCTTCAGCTGTGCGAGCAGCAGCGTCGTCATCGGTAAAGCCCGAACTCGAAGCACGTATCACGTCCGAACTACCAACAGAAGACATGACATTACTGGAAGTCCCAGTCTTCTGAAGTCGCTGCTTCCGCTTGAGTTTTGCCACTGCAGCAACGGACTTGGCTTCTCCCTCGCGTCTCTCGTACGCACCGCTGATTCCTGTGGACGCCAAGAAGCGGAACACAACCCACGCGCATCTTCTCGTTTGCTTGTAAATAACCATCTGCTCGTCTGTACAAGAACTCCACTGAGCCAGAAGCTTACTCGTAGTCGCATCCATTAGCTGGCTCTGCCTTGCATCCGTCTGGCCACTCAAGTACGCGTCATCACTGTCGGACAAGTCCACGCCGTCATCGCCATCACTTCGAGATAACTGACTCCACTTGTGGATAGCAACACGTTCGTCGTGTTCACAGACCAGCTTCGAGAGCTTCGCGGACTCGCTAAACTGACTCGACAACCACGACCGAACTGTTCGCTGGAAGGAAGAAAGACACGCCACAACTCGACTCCATTCACTCGATGACATGTTGTCCACAGCGTCATTTCCGAAGACGGGGATACTCGAAGGAACCCAGCGACAGTGTGCGACTGTGGAGGTGAACCCTCTTGCTTCAAGATCTTCCGTCGCTGCTTTCAACTCAGGAGCGCAGTCGTAGCCGCAGATTCCTTCTCCTTCTGTCAAATGCCACAAACCGATCATGTCTCTGGAGAATGCTTGCGACGTGGACAAGGAGGCCTCCGTCGGACGCACTAAAGGAACACTGCGCTGGAAGTCTTGTGCGATCTCTCCAAGAGTACGCGATACTCTCCAAATCCGAACTTCAGCGATAGATCCTTTGAACTTCCGTTGGGCCGAGATGTTCGTGAGTGTAGCGCCTTGTGCGTCCACCTCACTCATCCAGCACCCGAGTCGAGAATCGCGGAAGTTTATAGTGCTGGACACACGTTCATACGCCATTTGCTCAATCACAGATCCGTTTACGAGCAGCTGGATGCGTTTCTCGCTTGAGTTGTAAACTACAGCGCAATGCGTCCACTCGAAGGACCGGAACTGGTACGAGCTAAACAGCCGTTCACGTGGGAAGTTGCCTGGAATCGCTAGCTGCAAGTGTCGACCAATTAATTCCAGATAAACGCTGCCATTGTGCACGCCATTATCACATCGCAAGGCTTGACATCCAGTCAGCTCCGTCGGGAATATCCACATCTCGATAGTAAAGTCTTTCGCTTCGCCCAACGCTGGCATCTCGACGTAACTCACTTCGTCTGGCTTCGGGTTAGATGATGCCTGGGCTCCACGTCCCGTGACTGATGCTACCTTAGCACCGAAGAGAAGTACTCTCGCAGTGTGCGTACGAGGTGGCGGGCCGAGTAACTTCTGTTGCAGTCGACCCAGCATGTCGGAATAGAGTAGAGCCAGTGAGGACGCCGTGTGGCGAGCAGTTAACGGGACTGCATCTGTTGTACTCTCCACATCAAGTTCGTTCTTCTTCCACCATTCCGCGGAGCACGCGTAGTGAGGAGCTCGATGCAGTAGACGGATCACATCTCGTTTCGTCATATATCCGCTGCGTAGCAGACCTTGCTGGACGAATTCCTCGGACAAAGGATGCCAGTTGATGCTCGAGTACTCCCGCGCGGAGCTACACGACAGACTCGAGGAGCTGTTACTAGCCACAGCCTCGCGCAGAACCGAGCTAATGGAAAACACTTCTTGCAGCTTGGACAGCATTCCCGTGTCAAGTAAGAACTGATGGTCGCGCGGCTCAAAGTCCAGACTCCAGGCACAAAGAATCGTTTGTTTCAGCTGCGGATCCGACACAGAGTGGCCCGAGCTCCCACCGAGCAGCTGCGCCAAGTAGGCGTAGAGATCGCAGAAGGCACTTTGAACACTCTCGATGGTCTGGCGATTGCAGCCTTCCAGTCCCTTCAAATAGTGGTGACGGACGGTAGCTCGGAAGGTCTCGGCGACGATCTGGCCGTCGTTCAGCTCACGTGACTCCTTCTCACTCTCCGTAAACCCTCTCATGGCAGGGCGGAGGAAAATCAGAGCGTTGTGGATGGCGGAATCATAAGACAACAGCGATAGGATGCTCTTCATCGCTTGAAGTCCAAAGAGTCGAGAATCTGATCGTCGTTGGCGTCTCTCTAGCAACAGAGACAGCACTTCAGGAGGAGCTCCAGTCCCGTCACGGATATACAGCTCGCATGCCTTCATCATGGCTGAAAAGCTGTTCGTGTAGTCGTATTTCTTGCTCACCAGGTCCTCGGAGCCTTCGACATCTGCGTTGTCATCACTTTCAGTAGGCTGGAGAGTAGTCGCCGGCCCGACATGTCCATGTATAGAGGCTCGTCGAGCTCTCCAGCGATGTTGAGCGCGCAGCACATCCACAATCCCCGACCACTTCGAACTATCCGCTTCTCCCAGAGTCTTCCAGCGCTCAAGCATCGGCTGCAATGATGGAGGCGTCGTTTGCGCACTCCACTTCTCCGCCAGATTAAATAGCGCCATCTGTGAGTCTCCTTTGAGTCGCTCAGCTTCCTCTGACGGCGGTGCCAGCTTACACAGGAACTCTGCTCGTTGGATCACCTGCTTTACAAGATCATCGAATGTTCTGGGCATCACCACGCTTTCCTCCAAATTAATCTCGTTCCTCCATCTCTTGACAGCATTAGCGTCGTCACTTGGCTCTTTCATCGTCTCTGTCAACCCACGAGCTTCATCTCGAAGTGATGTATTGGTCGGCGAAGGTTCGTCTGCTTGTCTCGCGCGATATTCCTGTCTCACTTTGATCAGCCAGTGGCGAAGCATTATGATGCGCTTCCAAACTTGAATCAGGTCGTCCGACGGAGTTAGATCCGCATGGGCAAGGAAAAACGCTGCTCCAACCACTTCGCCTGTAGCACTAGCGCCAGCTCCTGCAGCGATCGCTTGAACTTCTTGGAGGACATGCGACGGAGCGTGCATGATCAGAGCTGCACACATCCATCGTTCGCAGGACGGGAACCTTCCAAGTCGACTCAAGAAGGTACGATCGGGGCTGTGCTTCTCCAGCCACGATATGATAAGCTGGACGATGCCACGCTCCGTCATATCCGTCGTCCAGCTCCCCCAGAACGCAGAGTCGTGTTGACGAACAGCTTCCGCTTGTAGCCGTCCACCAGAGCCACGCTTCCTCAGCACAGCATTGTTCTCGACATTTTGTGCTAACGTCCCAGTTCCAGCAGCCTGTTCATTCGAGGGATAGCGCGCATAATCCGCATGTAAGGCATCACTCCAGCGCATACCAAATTGATCTTGACTAGCACAACTCTCAGCGTTGCCTCCACTAAGCAGAGGTGACTGTAGCCACGGCAACAGTTCTTCCTCTGCGCCATCAATAGGATTGCCAGCGATCAGTGTGCTAGCAATACGCCCTGCAAGAGACGCAAGCGAGTTGTGCAAGTCGAACAGCCAATGGATACACAGCGTTGACCTCGCAATTCCCGACGGTCGAACGTGAACGACATCTTGAGCTCCGTAGAGTGACACACCAGCCGTCACCACTTCAGGTAGCCCCTCAATCATCGTTCCAAGCGGCTCGAACTCCCCAGGCCCGACAGCCACTCCAATGTTCTTGCCATTGTACGCGAACGAGATCAGCTGCGAGTCGTAGTCGATAGTAACAGTGAAGATATCGCCAGCAGCAACTGGAAGCTTCGGGCCGTAGTCGTACCGCGTCCCTCGTACCCAAACGGCACCAATAGAAGGCATCCACCCGATGCTCGTTAGTGTTTCTCCCACGAATGTTTCGTAGCTCGATAGATTCTCCACGATCCCGCTCTGCGGCCGTCGCCAATCCACGCCAACGCATATATGACCTGAGACTGTACCTCCAGCACGCGAGCATTTGAGCGCGAAATCCACGGAATGCACGCCATGAAGAAACGCTGTTCGCAGTAGACAAGTTCGCCAGGTATCGGCACCATCTTTCGCGTAAGCTGAAGTCCCCGCGTGGCTGATGCAGACCGAGTTCAGCTTCTTGTTCGTGTTGAATCGTAGCGGCAAGCAGCCGTGCGGAGGGATAAACCGTGGCAGACTGGCCAAGGGAGTCTCGTCCTGTACCAAGAACGTCGGCACACCGTACGCAGCTCCCATCATGTTTTGAGATCCAGGGAAACCAACAGAGCCCGATGCGTAGCAGTCGCGCAAGATCCTGATGAAGGACTCGTCGTATTCTTCATCGGGCAGGTTCTCTTTCTTGTACCACGGGTCTCCTCCGTTCGCGAACTCCTGAGTCGTCAAGCGATACAGCTTCCCTTGTGTAATTCTCGCAGGACTTGCGAGCATCTCCAATGCATACCCTATAGCGTCTTTCTTGGAGCTTCCACCGACTCTTGCGTGAGCAACAAGTAGCTGCGCTCCCTCTTCCCACAGCCGAATTGTGTGTTCGCGCGTGAGTCGTCCACCGTTCCTGGTAGGATTGACAGAGCGACCCAATGCGACGATGCTAAACGAACTGGTCGCTTCGAACTGGAACCCAATCTGGCCTTCGAAATGGTCCTTTTCTCCGGTGTACAGCTGATGGAACACGTTGTACAGCCGCTTGGATGTGTGCGATCGGAAGCTCGGGTCTCTTTCAAGCGCAGCAGCACGCTCCATCTCGTGCGATTCAATCAATCGCGCCTTCTGGTGGGACTCCAACTGCTGAAATCGATGCGCAGACTTGCTCGCAATCTGCGACTCCGAGCAGTAGTGGTCCAGCGCTTCGAGCAGCCTTACAACCGCTGGAAGTATCGGTCGAGCGAGCCATGTTTGACGTCGTAACAGGCAAAGACATGCCACAAACCACGGGAGAACCTCCGACAGCAGCGGGATCTTATACGACCGAACGCTGGCCTGGCGCGCGGCTGCAGTCTGGGTAAGCAGAAAGGATTCATCAGCCTGACAAGCGACAATACCGTCAACCAGATCTCGGTACGCGTTCAGAGATAGAAATCCGAACTGGGTTGTTGCTTCCTGGACTTGAACTCGTCGTTGCAGCTTTGCTCTCAACTCGTTCGCGTCTCTCGGACTGTCTGGGTCGTCCTCGGTTGCATTCGTCTTCGTCGACTCTACAGCCTCTGAGAGCAGATAGAGCTGGTATGTCTTTAGCAGACTGATAGCCTCATCGGATAGTCCATCGGTATTCGCAGTTGGGTCGTGTGAACTGCTGTCATTGTCGCTAGCAAGTTGTCGACGGTGATCGTTCACCACGACCTGCATGAGGAGCCCAATGGTTTCTGTCACTGCAGCAAGCCATGGAGCTTCTTCGGTAGCCTGGACACTCGCTCCTCTGCTCTTAGCAATCTCGGTGGCCATAAAAGGCATGAAAGTCAGGATTCCATCAGGACCTGGAGCAGCCAGTAGCTTCATCACCGATGCCAAGACGAAGTAGCTGGCTGAAGTAGCATCAAGTGGGCGCTTCATGCACAGCCGCAGCAGCTGGAGTAGCAGCTCCAGTTTATCCAGCGCAGACGGATACAACACCGTGATGCCAGCCACGATCGTCTGCGCCGCCGCCATGTCGATATCACTTGTCAAACTCTCGACAGACGCTCCAGATTCTTCTCGAATACGTGCAATAGCTTCGAGTTCCTGTCGTAGATCGGCAACCAAGTCAGACGACACGCCCAGTTCCGTCGCAGGATCCTTCACGTCATGACGTCCAATACTCTCCAAATTGGCACTAATAATCCCCAGAATGTGCACACAGCCGTCGCGGACGAGTCGTGTATCCACATCTTCTCCAGAAGAGCTGCATTGAGCATGATACCGCTGAAGAATGGCGAGTAGTAAGACAAATACTTCCTTGTTCGGCTGACGGCAGAACGGTTCCTCAAACTGGATGGAGGGCTTCAAAGATGCTTTTGATGGCTCCAATTGACGTTGGTATAAATCGTAGATTTGGCTGATGATAGCAGTGCCGAGATCTCCGAGAGATTCCGCCTTCTGAGCGTCGTCTTCGCTCTTGAACGCCGTCGATATTCCTTTGCTAGCCACATATTCCAAGGCTGCCACGTCTTCTGAAGTCGAGCTTTCATCACGAGTCCCCTTTCTGCAGACCGTACAGGCTTTTGAGGAACCTCTGTTGACAAAGGAGCAATTTGAGCATGCCCACTCCTCGATAGGATGCAAGCAAGGGTCGACCCAGACAGCATGTGCGCAGTGATTCGAGCCAGAACATGACACCCGCAGCTCCAGCATGCGCACCTTGTCCACGTTCACATCGAACGCCTCGATCTGGTGCGTTTCAGACAGCTGCTTTGACTGCCACAGCACTTTATCGTCGCCTACGATCTTGAATACGACCGAGACGCCGCGATTCTGGAGGATCTCGTTGCGTGTGTCATCGTTGATAGCAACTGCGCCTTTGATCGCATGATACGCTTCAGACAAGTCGTATATCACGTAGGCGTCGCCATGAGACGGTGGGTGAGTCGACAAGCACCGCTGCTTAGCCTCGCCGTTGATGTGAATTGAAGTGCTGCCGGTAGGAGGTGCATTTCCAGACAGAGTGTTGGGGTCTCCGTTGCTCGCATACCCCAACTGATTTCCCTTCCCTAACGTTCCATATCCAACAGAGAAATGGTGCTCTCTCATACTCGATAGGAATACGGGGTCAACGTCAGCTGGTCCGGAGCCGGCACAATCCCATTTCGTGACTCCAAGTAGAGTAATGACCTTCCCAGAGCCATAGAACGATACAGCAGGATGTACTTCATGGCCAGCTAGATCCGTAAATACGACGCCGTAATCCGTTCCATTGATCTTGTACGCCAGCGTGCCTTCGCTCAAGTCAATATCGACTTGAATTATGTCGCCAGGATGCACTTTACCGATACTTCGGTTTAATTTGTGTCCACGAGCGTACAGATTGCCATTATACCCTCGAAGCATCCAAAGACTGGGGGACGAATCATAGCCGTTCACCGTCACAGGGAGTATAGCAGCTCCAAAGCATGTCATCTCATCATCTTGCGTGTCTGTATCAAGACGGAATTTCCACGACGCTTTTCTCGACGAGATGCCGCAGTTCACAGCTGCGTACTGGTAGCTCGTTTCCCGCGTCTTTACAACAAGCCCTCCATCCTCGACTACTACACCCGTAGAGCAAACCGAAGACTCGAACACGGCGGCAACCCTACGAACGTCTCCAAAAGCGACCTTGTCTCCTTCGTGTGTCAATCGCTGGGATTCTTCCCGATGATACGCGTTAATGCCCTTCAGCAATAGTCGACCTTGCTCCAATGCGAGCGCTGCAATTCTAGATCGTCGTGGGTCTTGCTCGGCATCTAAGCGCAGCAGCAGATCCACGAACAGCAACGTAACTTCAAGTGATGCCGTTGACAGCGCCCAAGCTCTAAGAGCGCCAATGGCTTCTGTCGTCATGACCTCGTCGGCATTCTCCAGTGCACCCAGAAGCCAATACGCAATAGCACTAACTGTTGCCTTGGGATCGGCGAATAGAGAGCCAGGAGCGGGCATTTTGAAGCGCAAGTGCTCAATCGCGTACGTGCCATTACGGTTCGAAGCCGGCGTCCCGGTCATGACAATCTGCACTTCTTGGCATGACGGTGGGAAGCTTGTTTCCATCACGGTGGGGCCAGACAGAGAGACACTTCGGTCTCCTGCCAGTTGAATAAAACTGTCGCTCCCCTCAGTACGGTACTGCACGCTGACAGTTTGCGGTACGTACTTCATGTGCCAATGAATAGCGATAGACGTCACCTTCTCGAGCTCCGTCGACTCCACCACAAAGTACACAGCGCCTGGTCTCGGTTGGGACTGCCAGAAGGTATTGTCCACTCCGTCTACTGCACCATAAGCTCCATGAGAGTCCGAACTGGACGTCACAGATGAAGCCGCCACCTTGTCTTTATCAAATAGCAACACTTTATCCGGTGGCTTCTTCATTGGACTCCAGAACGAGAATAACGACAGCACTGGGAAGCACGTTAACAGCTGTGACAGCTCTTCAAAAGACCGTAAAGCTTGTGGGCTATTGTAATCGAACGCCCCCAGTAGCGCGCCGAGTGTGTGGATAGCTAAATGGTGCAATTCCTCGTTCCCTGGGGCTGTTTCCACTGGTCTTGGGATCTTCTTCACTCCGTCATGACTCATAAGCTCACAGGCTATGTTTGTGCTGTGAGAGATCACAGCTAGTCTCCTTTCCAACACGTGGGTGAAGACTGGAGTGGGTAATGCCTCAATGAGCATCTCCTCGAGCGTCCGGATGGATCCTTTCTCCGTGCCGGATTTGTCCACAACTCCGGCGCTCGTCATGTTCCTGTAGTCCGCCACACTCTGACGACATTTGAGCTTTCTGTTCTTGTGCATCCGATGCTCCGTAGGCAGATCACCTGCTGTGTTTTCGCCGCAGATGAGCGAAGAGATAAAGGCGTCCTGCAGGACGTTAGCTTGCAGTTGGCGAAGATATTCCTCACTCTGTAGGAAGTCGTCCCAACTGGTAGCTGATGTGTACTGTAATGGCGCGAAGCATACAGCGCAGGACCGCGTGCGACCAGAGTGAAGGCGTGCGGGCTTGGGCATCCAGCCATCCTCGTCGTCTGCCGTCCCCCAGGCTTCAGATTGCCCTACAACTCCGATGATAGATGCAGACACTTCATCGATCGGTCCTATGTCGCTTGTATCGGCGCCGGAGCTCGCCACAGCGGCGTCCACGCGCAAAGGATCCAGCTCTTCCACCTCCATGATCGCTTTGGCGTTCTTCTCGTTCTCAGAAAGATATTGAGTGTTATGATTGGATGAAAATGATAATAACCAATCGATAGCGAGTATTTGCTGGCTTCAACTTGTCCTTAAAAATAACTTGTACGGGGGTGACTGAACAATGCATCCCATATATAAAAGTCCTGGTTACTTCTCTTTCTTCTTCTCTTTGTTTATCTCTTGACGTGGAGAGGATATCGATAGAACGGCGGTCTACAATGCTTGCGAGCCGTTGAGTGTCCGACGAGTGCCGCCGTTGACGTTGAGCCCCGCAGGAGACTCAAAGTTCGAGTAGCTTCCCTCCTGTGGGGTCAGTGCCGCTGCTGAGTAGTGCGACGACGAGCGACGTACGTTGGAGCGTGAGCGCAGGAAGCTCTGCGAGCGAGACACACGAGCGGCGAAGGACGGTCTGTTATGAGCTGCCTCGGCGTCCTTCCGCATCTTCTTCTCGCTCTTGAGTTCGATAGCGCCGTACTTGGAGCTGGCGCACACCACGAACATGAAGACCGTGAGCAGAAGACACAGGCCGGCGAAGATCAAGTGGCTGATAGCGAACGACGGCTCCACCACGTAGATCGCAGCCTGGACAGCGTAGTACACGACGAAGGACATGACGATGTATCGTCCGTTCTGGTACGGAGGGAACACTTCGATCGCAGTGAGCCACGTGCCGCACGTGAGACTCAGCGCTCCACTGACGAAGGCTACGAACACTAAGATCTGAGTTATGACACTGTCTTCTTGGTCGGCGAGTCCCATGGCGCCACAGGCGATTGATAGGGCTGCGGAGAATGGGAGAACGTCCTTGAAGATGGTCTTGCGACGTAAATTGTCCACTGTGAGCAGACTCATTACAGCGCCGATGAACGTCATGATGCCGTAGTAGATTAGCCACTTTGACGTCTGCGCACCAGCCTGTGAAGGGGTCGGTTGCACGAGCACACGGTGCAGCAACGCACCGGACGTGAAGATTGCGAACGTCACCTGTAAGACGATCACCAGCACGATACGGAACGGCACGTTCACACGTCCGCTCTTGACCACGAATGAGTCCTTCAATTCACTGACCTCCTCAATCACATCATGGCGTTGACGTAGACGCGTCAACGCTGCTTCAGCCACCTTGGTGTCGTTTCTACGACGGTACTCCCAGTAGTGACTCTCCGGAAGGAAGAACATGACGGGAACAAGCAGCACGAGCGGGATGATACCAAAGATAAACTGCCACTGCCAGTCATGGTACGGCGAGTTGCCCCAGTTCTCCGACATGGACGTGGCGTTGATGTCGTTAATGAGCACGGCTTCGATCATGTAGCCCAGCGCAGCACTAGTGAGGAATATCAGCACACCCTTACCCTTCCAGCCCTGCATACAGATCTCGAAGTTGTACAAAGGACACACGAGCGAGAGCATAGCGATGCCTGCCGATGCAAGACAGATCCCGATCAGCGCCATCGAGCTTGACTCCATCCACACCACAGCACAGCCAGCGAACGTCACCAGACACGACACTTAGATCGTCCAGCGACGACCAATCACGTGGGCCAGTACTCCGCTCAAGATGGCACCGACAGCACCGGCTGCAGCAGCGTACACTTTGATCATGGTCAGATCCAACGCGCGGTCCAGAGTCTCGTTGTTGTAGTAAATAAACGACTGGTTTACGAAATTGCCTGAGGACGAGTTGACGAATCCCAGCGAGAAAATGAGGCACGTCAACCAGCCGTACGTGAAGCCACCCAGACCGCCCACAACCACACTCAACGAAGCCGCAAACTCACTGCCAGAGCTCAGCGCACGCGAGAAGCCACCGTTGTACATCATACGCGTCTGGATTGTCTTCATAAACGGGAAAGCTGACAGCACCAGGAGCGGGATCGCGAGAAATAGACCCACAACCACATCAAAGAAGAAGGCAAGTTCACGTACAAGTCCCCACTTGGCCACAGGCAAGCCAAACAACCCGTGAAGAAGTTGCAGGTAGTGCAGAAGCGAGAATAGTCCCGTGAAAATAGCCACCGTCAGCGAGAAACACTTGATGCCGTCCCAATCTTGCATTGGACCCACGATAAACGGAGCCAATCCGATGATCACTACCATCAGCACGTACATCATGGCACGCGGAACACGAGCCTTGTTGCGCAAGCACATCCCCAGTCCAAAGCCACCGATCCAAAGCACGATGGCAATAGCACCAACGCATGCCAGCAGCATTCCGATATCACTCAAGCTGAAGGAAAAGATAAAGATGTAGTACATGACCAGAGGGTGACGAAACTCACGGACAGCGTAGACGAAGCGACTCATGGGGCCAATTGGGTACATGAGGCTGGCCTCGTAGTTGTAGAAGTCATTCCATGTGTCTATCGGTCCAGAGGGACTGCTGCTCATGTGATTTGGCAGCAATCTTTCCTCCTCCTCTTCTTCTCGCACAGACATGAGCCAGGAAAGCCAGTACGTGATGTCTACTCGAGTCTTGGAAAAGTCCAGTCCGTCCGTGTTGAACAGGAATGGCGCAAGCAGCCAGCATGTGCCGAGCAACCACACAGCGAACGAAGCGATGCCATAGTCCTGACCCTTGGAGCTGTACGAGTTCAGCAGCGTGACGTTCGACGGAATCTGGTCGGGATCAGTGTCGCAATCGAAGTCTGCAGTGGCACAGTACTCTGCCAACACATTGGTACCGATACTGAAGTTACCGTATGTTCCAAAGATGATCATCAACCCCATAAGCTCGACAGCCTTGCGGTAGTGCGACGCAGCGTACTCCTTGTAGAAATTCACCATCGTTTCACGAACAATAGCAAAGCCGCGACCGGTACCACGATACTTAGAGCCACCACGCATGATGGCAACATCGTAAAAGTGCGACTTCGTGCCCGTCTCAAAGATATAGAACACTGGACCTAGCGTCACGATGAGCTCCACAAAATTCACCACGGCTTGGTGCCAACCGTACTCCACAAACAGCGTAGCGATCAGCGGAATAGTCATCAGCATACCAAACTGGAAGATAAACTGCGTGTTCATCACCTCGGCGAGATCATCGAGGTAGCTCGTCGTGATAATGGCCGACTCCTCGATCTCTTGGTGAAGCACGATGTACACTTTGCCGTACCCATACGCGAACACACACAGCACCACCAAAGCGTTACAGATGTAGAAGCCCATGTGGCCGTAGAACATCGAGTTCAAGCGGAAGAAATCCATACCAGCACCCATTCGGTGAGACTCGCGACTCAGCGAGCTCTCAGCGCTACCATTCGACAGCTTGGCCTCGAAAGCGTTAATCTGACTCAACGTCACATCACGACCTTTACCGCACTGCATGAACTCCTGATGTGTGACCTTCTCACCGCGAAGTGCCACGTTATAACCGGCAAACACATCCTCCGATAGATTGATACCCTTGCTAGCCTTCGACACGCCTCCATTGGACATCACAAACGACTTCTCGAACACATCAGGGTGACCGTAGTGCATACGACTCTGCAGAGGGTTCGCCAGTACACGCTGGGTCAAACTCACGAACACCAGCTCTTGAAGCGTCATGAAGTGCGCCAAAGACGACGCTCGACCTGTGAAAATGTGCTCCTTCATACCAATAACGGTAACGTTCTGTCCATTCTGCGTAGCTGTAGCCAGGAAGTTGGGGATCTTAAGCGCTTCCTCAAAGTAGTGCTCCTGGTTCATATCGATCGTCTGCACGTACTCACCACGCGTGAATGGCAGGGCGACGTTCTGGTTCTCAGGTTTACCCTCACCAACCATAGGGTTGCCGGGTAGTTCATAACGATACACTTCAACAATCTCGTCGCCATCCGACTTGACCAGGACACAGTCAAAGCGAGGTTCCGTGCCACTGCCAGCAGGTGGGCGGATCGTATCGACATAACTCACACGCCAATTCGGGTACTTGCGCATCAGCAAGTCGATATCTGCAGCACGCGAGTCTCCAGCCGCAAGTTGGTCAGCGTAGATCTGACAGCTCGTCACGTACGAGAACTTCAAGCCAGCGATGCGATCCATGTGCTTGATCTTCTCCAAGTGGGAGATGTTCTCGTCTGAGCCAATCTCCAGCCAACGTAGCATCTTCAATGCATCCTCGTACATCATCATACCATGCACGGTACGAGCCAAAGTCTGTCCACGCATCGACGCCCAGAGACGAACCTGCGTAGGCGTCTCAGCCAGAGCCTCGTCCATCGAGGCTACACCCACACGCTCAAGAAAGTTGCCCCATTCATCGTCGTGGAACGTGATTAGATACTTCAGAATGCTCAGGTCGCGTCCCTTCTGCTCCACCTTGCGGAAAAGCGGGTTCGAGTCCACGCGTCCGTTCAGCTCATCCACTGAGAACAGCACAGTTTCGTTGTAGTACGGCGTAACCACAGAAAACGATTTCATCGCAGCAATGGAGTCGATCGTCGGGATCTTCATGTGCAGAGAATTCAGGAAGAAACTCATGCGACGCTGAGCTTCATGGCAACGTGGTAGTGCATCAGCAGCATCCAGAGTCAACAGGAAAAAGAGACGCGTGGAGAGCGACACCACACTCTCGTTCGAGCTCGGAGAGGTCGTGCGTGTAGGTGAATTCGAGTCGCGCTGACTGATACGGTCGGCAAAGATCGACAGCAATTGCTCCTTCTGATACGCGAGGTCGGGCGTCATCTTGGCGAATGCAGACTTCCGCAGCTTCTCCGCCATCCACTCTTCCTCCAGCATGAGCTCAATACTCTTCAACAGAGCATCTACACGCTGCACGACAACTAAAACCTGGTCATGCGGGAAGCCAAACGCGGCACCTGTGGACCCAACCGTCGGTTCCGGCAAGTCCAAGATGCTCGCAAGCAAGTCGACGATATTTTCGCGCACCAATCCGATGTGTGTAAGGTTCACGACGCCACTTACTCTGCCTCCAGCCAAGATCTGGTGGAACACACCAATCAGTTCAGTGTCCTGCGGACCCAAAAGCTGTCGCAACATCTGGAACACAATGTCGACGCAGTTGTTAGCGCATCCCAGTACCCCGGCCTTCTTTAGGTCCTTGAACAGCTGACCGTCACTCATACGCTTAGTCTTAGCTCTAGCAGCAATATCAGCCGCCGCTTGAGCCTCGCCAGCAATCAAAAACACAGGCTCTTCGACGGCTCCAGTGTCCGAGATCTGGTACTGTAGGATGGCAGTCTCACGGTCGTCCAGTAGATCAGACAAGCGGAAGCTGCTCACTACTTCGTTCCACACTACTGCAAAGCGCAGACGGCTGTTAGCATCGGGGGCAACAGAGCTGGACGACAGCGGGTTGTTATTGAAAGCCAGCTGACCGCGTGCCGCAGCTGAGACCACCTTCTCATCGAACAGATTTGGAGCCTGTTGCAGACGCTTGACAAACTCGTTAATGCGAGCTGAGTGACCAATTTTAAGACGGAAACCGATCCAGGCGCCCACGATAGCCTGCGCAATAGCCAGCCAAATCTGGGAGTCGTACATGTACACAAGCACCACAGGCGCCCACATAGCCGCCAGGAACGCAATATTGTGGTCCGACTCAATAATCCCATTCTCCAGCTGAGCAGCGGAGACATCGACATCGTAGATTTCCACACTTGGGCCAATCAGAGGCTTCACCATTAGTTGCAAGTTGAACATGAACTTGCAGACGAAAATGACGGTCCAGAACGTCCCGTAGCACAGGAAATCTCCCCAGCCCTGGCCCATCGTGCGGCCAATATACTGCTCACGCGTTCCGTCCATTGAGCTCAGCAAGGCTGACCTCCAGATAACTCCACGGAAGACCATCTGCACAATGGAAACGACCACGATCGGCGCCATGTACACACCGATGAGCATTGGGCCCATCGAGAGCAAGTTATCTGATCCCATTGTCTTGTATGGAGCTGCGTTTACCGCCGTGAAGAGGCCAAAGAACACTGTGTGCCACACAAGTCGGACAAACACCGACACGGCGTACATGATGCGGCTGAAGATGCGTGTGCCATCAATCCAGACGTCCAGCACGACCTTGAGAGCCAACATGCCACTAATTGTGATAAAGATGGAGTAGAAGGAATGGTTCCGGATGTCCTCGATGTCGGACGTGAAGAAGTTCGAGTAAAACTTGAGTCCGTCCGTGTCGTCAGGGTCCGAACGATACGCCACATAGGCGATGACTACCAGGATATGCAGCATCACAAAGAGGAAAAAGTAGATGCGGAAGAAGGCCAGAATCGGGTTGCAGAAGCTGCGGCGCTCCTTGAACGTCTTGAAGTCACGTACATTGACCGCTTCGGCCACGTTAAACTCGTCAAAGTGGAGACATGTGTCTCTCCAAAAGAACTCGTTCACATCGTCGTAGTTGGTCACGTTCTTATGGTCCACACCCGCGCCGTTCTTTTGCGGCGTCACGTCACGCATCTTGGCCACAACCGAGTACAGTGGGCGCACAATACGACGCAGAAACGTCCCTTCCGGTGCATTGGGCAGTTTCTCGATGCCATCTAATTTCGCAGCCATTTTATGGTACAGGAAGCAAAGGCATTCGGGCATGAAGCGCAAGTTGGCGCTTTCTCCCCAGATGAGCAGGAACAGCGCGATCTGGCGCTCCGCCGCTCCGGGATACGGCGCCGTTTCAAGTAGATATGGCTGAGTGCGCAGGAATTGACACCACTTGATGTAGTTCCGGAAGAACTTGGCGTGGATCGTCTCGATGGCGTTCTCCGTGTCCATGGGGGTCACGGCGGCCTCGAGGATCCTGGACTCGTAGTTGAGTACCCAGCACTCAAAATGTTCCTTTTGGTTACGAACATTGCCCTCCTGGAAGCCAAATTTGGCTTGAAGCAGCTCGAACGAGCCCGCTCCCGGCCGAGGCGGGCGGATGGGCCCGGAAGACGTGAGCGCCGCGATGGGCTGATGCGTCGGTGGATATTTGTCCATGGTAGGGCGACTGATGCTCACACCGCGCTCAGCCGCCACGTCTTCCACCGTCTGGTAGTTAGATGGGGCGCGGCGACGCGGAGGCGCGGCCGAGTGCTGCCGTTGCAGACCACGGTCCATAGGTTTCTCTTTCTTCATCATCCCCTAGCTAGCACCAGGGACACCAAAGTCCCTTCCTCTCTGTTTCCTTCCTTAGCTACCGAGCGACCTGTGGGCGTTTCGGTGCGCGCGTATATCGGGCCGAAAGACACTCACTATGCGAGTGTGTTGCTGGGTCCGACTGCTGCGCCTTTGGTGAGCTTTGGAGCTGTGAGAGTTGCGTGCGGAATGGGCGAGCGCTTTCCGTTTCCCTTTCCGTCAGTCACGAGCGTCGAGCAGATAGTTCGGGCAAGGATAGCGATTAGGGGAGATTCCTTACAAAAGGAAAGTTAAATCTGAACGATAATTTTAGAGCGGAAGTAGGCTCGGAATGCGCCCATAGTCGCAGGTGTGAAAGAGAGAGATCAAGCCACTATGCTGCAAAGGATGCACGCAAGAGGATCATGGTCAATTTGCGATCGCTAGCAGAAACAACACAAAAACGAGCACATATCGACTGCTTAGCGTCCAGTGCTTGCTATAGCTCGGAGTCCGAGCCTCGGACGCGGCGATCTAAATGAAGCGTCAAGATTGAGTGTACTAGTCAGAACCCCGCTTAAGTTAAGTGTGGTACGCTAGTGACAGGCCAAAGTGCAATTTCCAGATACAATCCGGGTTTACCATCTGTCACCTACGACAGCGCTCGATACTTTGTGAAAAGGCTCGTGCTGAACATGTACATGTACTCCGATCAGGCAGAATTTTGCGCCTGCACAGGTACCTTATGCGCAATTTGCATAAACTCTGGTACTGACAGGCTTGCGCCCAACGCTCCTGGCGTAGCAGCCACGGTGGCAACTCCTTCACCACCACCTGGCACTCCCTTTGCATCACCGCCAATAATGGCTGCAAGTCAAGGCCAGTCGCAAAGCGCTACCAAAATCATTGCGAGCTGCGAAAAAAAGCCGACAATGCGAAATCGATTTTGCCAGGGGATCTTGAACATGGCTACAAAATACAACACCCCGATTTCATGAACCCAAGTCAAGAATCTCTGGAAGAAACACTCCATGCAACAGTACCGGTATCAGGATATCCAAAGAGTGCTGATTCCTTGCAGCAAATATCTTCATGATATCTTCGCCACAACGAGGCTTACATGTTCAGAGCAATTTATGGACGAGGTTATCTATTCTCTCGAGTCGCTCAGCTATTGCCCGATCGCCCCGTGCAAGGAAACAAAGGGAGGCCAATGCTGCCGGCGACAATACCGTAGCAGGGAGCGAAGGTGGCCTCGTCTTTCATGTCGTCCTGTTGACCAATCTTGCAGAGAGCCTCGGGGCAAAGAGGAGACGGAGCATCGAAGCGACAAAGTCATCATGCCATCCACACAATCGAACTCTAGTCCTTGTACTTCATGTCCTCCTCGCTGAATCCAATGGTCGGGAACTGGCGCACGAACGCGGTTACTTCGCTCTTAAGCGCGTCCACCTTGTCCTTGGCCTCAGCATCGTCCGCCACAAAGTCCTTGAAGTCCTTCACCTTCTTAACACCCTGACCACGGGCATGTTCGTTCAGCTCAGCCGTGAGTTTCACACCGTCGTCAATAAAGGCAGCCACTTGCTGGAAATCCTCCTCGGTACAGCCACGCGTGGTCAGTGCAGGCGCACCCAGACGAATGCCACCAGGCACGAACGCGCTCTTGTCGCCGGGTACTGTGTTCTTGTTCACCACCATGTTGGCGCTCTCAAGCACGAACTCCACGCGGGCACCATCCACACCGCGCGACTTCTTGACATCAACCAGAGCCAAGTGGTTATCCGTGCCGTTGGAGACCACGTCGTAGCCGCGCTTCATGAGTTCAGACACCATAGCACGTGAATTGGCAATTACCTGAGTCTGATACGCCTTGAATTCCGAGCTCTGAGCCTGCAGCAACGCCGTGCTCAGCGCAGCGATCGTGTGGTTGTGCGGTCCACCCTGAAGTCCGGGGAACACGGCAAAATCAATCTTCTGCTGCAAGTCGAACATGACTTCCTTGCCGCTCTTCTTGTCGACGTGTTGCACTCCCTTACGGTAGAAGATCATGGCTCCTCGAGGTCCACGCAGTGATTTGTGTGTCGTAGTGGTCACCACGTCCGCGTACTCGAAAGGCGAAGGTACGACACCAGCAGCAACCAGACCGCCGATGTGGGCCATATCGGCAAGCAGCACGGCGTCCTGTTGATCGCAGATCTCGCGCATACGCGCGTAGTCAATGGAGCGCGAGTAGGCGCTGGTGCCCGCCACAATGAGTTTGGGGCGGAACAAAGCGGCAGTCTTCTCGAGTCCGTCATAGTCAATGAGTCCCGTGCTCTCGTTCAGACGGTAGGGCAGGCTCTCGAAAAAGATAGACGTCGCCGAGATCTTCTTGCGGCCAAGCTGGTAGCCGTGCGACAGGTGGCCACCGTGCGGCAGATCCAGCGCCATGATGCGGGCGTGCGGAGCCAGCAGCGCTGTGTACACCTGGAAGTTGGCGGGTGAGCCGGAAAGCGGCTGCACATTGACTCCCCATTGCTCCGGGTCCAGATTAAATGCCTCAAGGGCGCGAGCACGACAGAGCTCCTCGGCCTGGTCGATGATCTGATTGCCACCGTAGTAGCGCTGGCCTGGGTATCCCTCCGAGTACTTGTTAGACATGACGGATCCCAGCGCGTCCAGCACTGCAACAGACGTGCAGTTCTCGGACGCGATGAGGCTAATGCAGTCACGCTGACGCTGCTTCTCGCGCTCGATGATGTCGAAAAGCTGCGGGTCCGACTCGGACAGCGGTTTGTTCATGGCTGCGGACCACTGCAGACTCTCGGACGAGGCGTGGCGACGCGACAGGAGCGACGCGCGGCGGGCGGGGGTGCGCAAGAAGCCGAGCATCTTATGGTTGGGCCGGAGCAAATGCGGGAATGGCTCTGGTTTTATTTCAAGATCGTTTCCTCAAAGCCACGCACAAAGTGTACACCTTGAATAGTTTATTTATCACAGCATTATGCATATTACAAGGATTTGAAAGCTGTATTTTTTATCCTTAAACAGTGCTCTTTCGTTTACTATTTTGAGAGGGTATTGGTTATAACGACGCTAATTTACCGCGTGGCGCTCCATCGTAGTTGAGGCTCTTTTTTTGACACGCTGCTTGTCAGAGCCAATCGAAAGCGCGCTGTTTGGATGCCGCGTACGTCCAGCAGATTAGACGCTTGTGATCTACAGGCTTACGCAGTTGAAGTTTGTTGCAGCATTGCTTAGCTGATGCTGCTGTATGTTTCTCCCTAATTCGACCATCGCCTTCTAGTTGCTTCGCTCTGCTACGCTGCCCCTCTCAATCTCCCACACGTCGATGCGGTCAGTGGAAAACTCTGGGTGTAAGCTGGCCGCCGGAACGCGCGTCTTGACGAGGTTGTATCGCTTCAGCTCACTAAACAGCAGCCGGTCCGACAAGATGCTGCGCTTCTGGTACGACATGAGGATCCGTGTCTTCACGCTTGAATGGCGCAGCAGCGTGTCGAAGGTCGCCACGAGCGGGGGAATGAGCTCCTCAACCCACACGACGTCCGACGCCAGCAAAAAGTCAATGTCGCCCAGATCTGTAGGCGGGTTAAACCAGTCCAACACTTGAGTAGAGACGTCGCTCGTCATGGGTCTGCCGGCATTTGCCGCAAGCTTCATCGTCTCCGCGATGTTCTTGGCGAGATTGTCGACGACATAGTTCAAGTCCGACAAAATCACCTGTCGTGCTTCGAGTAGTGCAGCAGATATACCCACTAGGCCAGTTCCTGCCCCCAACTCTATGACACGACTTCCAGCAATGTCGCTGCGCCGTTGATACTCCAGATACTTAGCCAGTACCACCGATCCGTCCCATGTCGTCAGTCCCGTGCCTTTGCCCGAGTTGCCAATTTCTCCGATATACACCACCCTCCCATCGATCGCAAACTTGTCCCCCGCTGATAGATCAAGCCCAAAGATTCTTGACGGTAATGCTAGACACGTTTGGTCCGGAAACAGAGCCTCGACGTTTGTGAGTGTGACGCTTAGTCGTGATCTGCGACCTCTTAACTGTGAGAGCGCTTCTAGCTGAATAAACTGTTGCTGTTTCTGGTCGTAGACCTCAATCTTCATGTCCAGCCGGTTGGATATCTGGTTGCTCACTCTGTTTTCCACTAAACGCTCCATCAACTGTTGGCTAAGCACCTCTTGTAGCTCAGTCAGAGATGCAGGATGGTCCGTCAGCCGCATTGTCATCGGATTTTGCAGGTTTTCGGGCAATCCGAGCCGCTGCTGCAGCTCCACACGCAGTGTCAACGGTTGAGATGTAGACGCCATTATTGGAGCAATGAATAGAGATAGCAATGAAGCCAGCAGGGCAAGGATATGCGTCGACGTCAGCGACATCCAGTAAGGTCTTCACTGACGTAGCGCGCCACATCACTGTATACGAGCAAAAAAAATAGAATAATCTAGATTCATAAGTTTAAAAATAAGCAATGGCCAAAAACCAATAATTGCGATTCGAAATTAGCAATAAAAATAAGCAATACAAACTTACGAAATCCAAAAATATTAAAAGGCGTTGTTCAGGTGGAGAACGCGTTCCTGGTTGAGAATAGATTAGGGTTAAAACAAGCTTGACTGGATGGGAGCCAACAGCTCGGCACGGTGTGCCACGAGCTGTCCAAGTCCAAGCTTCAGTTAGCCTCGTCTGACTGGTCACAAGCAGTTTTCATCCGATGCCACCAGACCTGCCAGCCCACGAAGGGCACCCGAGTCTCCTCGCCAGTCTTGGCATGTGCACTGGAGAGCTGCCCCCGCCCTTCTTAGGCACTGAGTCAGCTGCCTCAACAAGGACGCTGGTGTTACCACAGCCAAGCTGTTTACACTCACCTGCAGCCAACAGCTCGCCCTCAACTGTCGTGGATACTCCAGAATCAACTGCGGCTGCAGCTCCTGCAGCGACAAAGCGTAAGACTAAGGCAAAATTAAAAGGCAAAGCAACGGAAGAAGCCAAGAGCCAGGTCAAGCGCGTCAAGTGGACCAACAAGATGGTTGGCGAGCTGCTTCGACTGCGCTTCTCTGATGGGGACGTCAAGCGCCGGCTCGAGAGTGCCGACACCAAAACCAAAACGGCGCTAGCATGGCAGTACTTTGCCAGCGTTCTCTCCCAAGAGCTTGGTATGGTACTCAACCGCGACCAGGTGAGTTTATTGCATTGATTTGACTTGCGTTTATTCACTACCATTAACTACAATTATTATTTGCATGCAGGTATCGCTCAAGTATAGGAAATTAAAGTGTGTCTATCGTAAGGAGAAGCGAGAGCAAAAGAGGACAGGAAATGCTGCTCGCATTAGCGAAATGGACGAAGGTCTTTGGGCCATTTTGAACGATGCTTTTGGAGGACGAGTAGGCATTAGCGGCGAAGTTTTGCTGGACTCTGCTATTGACGAGGATGATGACGAGGGCATGGAGGTTGATGTGGCCCAAGCAACAGAAGAAGTTTCCAAGCAGAAACCGGCTCCCGTTGCCCAGCTCGCCACAGCTTTGCAAGGTGGAATGGAGGCGATTGCCTTTTCGCTAGGAGCGCGCTCATCTGCCGAGGACCAGCTTCGAGCTTTAACTTCGACAATCCAGCAGCAACAGGAAGAGACGCGCAAGTTCCAGGAGATGCAGTTGCAGCTTCTTCGTGAGCTACTAGCGCAGCGCCAGTAAAATGTGGAGTTGTTCATTGTATTTGTGATTAACTACGAACAATAATAACGAGCGAGCTAACTACAACGCATCAAAATGTCTGCTATATCATTGCGTTTTGCAATACCTTGTTGGTGACAAACCGCTTGCTCTCTTTCGACTGGATCCTCGCTGACTGGAGCAGGCGCATCTTGTAGTAGTGGGTCCTCACCATGAATTGGCAATCCGTCCCGCATAAGGGTAAGCATGTTATGTAAGACAGCACAACCCAGAATAACTTTGCAAATGATCTGACGTCTTCTGCTCCAGTTTGCCCAGCAATACGCGGAAGCGGTTTTTTAAACGCCCGAAGGCGCACTCTACGACGATTCGAGTCCTGGAATGGGCCTTGTTGTATCGCCTCTTTCGAGGATCTTGCATAGCGTCTGCCTCCGAAAACGGGGTCAACATATGACCCCAGATTTTGTAGCCGGCATCCGCCAGCAAATGCTTTCCAGGAGGCACGTAGCTAGAAATCCTACAAATGCATCAATCAAAATTAGATTTAATGTTGACAATAAAATGCCTGAACCTTACCTTTTCTTCACCCCCGATCCATTCCAGAGCGATTGGTCGTTGTTTGACCCCGATCGAATGGAAATGGACCGAAAAAGACCACGGTGGTCTACGATAGCTTGCACATTTACTGCAGGGAAATTCTTGCGACAGTACCAGCCTTCAAAGTCGTGTGGGCGCGCAATACGGACGAGAGTACCGTCGACGGCGCCAATGGTGTCGGGAAATCCGGCCGTAGCGTAGAAGCCATCTTCAACAGCTGCCAGCTCCTCTGCTGGCGGCATGGAGATAATAGATTTCGCCATGGCGCTGAGCACGTCCAGGGTATCGTTAATGTAGACTACACTACGAGGCCTGGAGATGCCCAGCGCCGTTGCAGCCTGATCCATGGTGCCACCCTTGGCCAGGTAGAGCATCGTGAGCGCCACGCGCTTAATGACGGGGGTCTTGGTGTTGGGGCCGGGCTCACGGCCCCACGCAGCGTGCACTAACCGGTAGATACGTAGGAAAGACTTCTTGTCACACCGAAGCTTGTCGTGGAACCACCCTGTTCCCGGGGTGCGGAGAGCTGTCTCGAATGCTCGAGTGTTAAACGTCCTGGGGGCTTTGGGTGGCCGTCGTAAACCACGCTTATCTGCCGTGGCAATGACAGCGCTCACGCTTGCAGCTACTACTACTGCTAGAATGGCGGCCGTGACGTCGTCCATGGCACAAATGTGCTGAGGGCAGAACACCTGCTTGAGAAGTTCCCAGAACAAGTGTTTCAGAACGTCATTTTTTTAGGTGGTACATTGTACCGTTTAAATTTCAGCCAATAAAATCCCAGACTATATTCCTTTTCAGAACGCGTTCTCCACTTGAACAAGGGCCTCAGTAATTAAAATTCCACAAGACTTATGAGCGTACCGGTATTAGAAGTACATGTACTCATTTTTTTCAATAAATTGTTTTTTTTTCAACTACTTTTTTCAAAACATGTTCAATAAGGTTCACCTGAGACACATCTACATGAGTCGAGAGGCTTACCGCATAGGCGACTTCATGAGCTTGCTCCATCCAAACTCCACGTCAGCTTCGCACCGATTTAGAAATCCGTTTCTTTGAGATAAAAATGGCGGCCGACGCTCCAACGTTCTTGGTGCGATAAGACACCGAGGCTTGTCAGCGTCAAGCCACTTTGCTAATAACGTCCCAGACAGCAGTCACTTACTCAACCACGGCATACATGAAGGCTCCATCTGAACGCGGCCCCGTTCCCATCAGTGGTTACCTGTACAAGATGAAGGCCAAGGAGCGTGTACTCACGCCGCAGTGGAACAAGCGCTTCTTCGCTCTCGAGGGCACGAAGCTCAAATATTACCAGAACGAGAACTCGCAGGAGGCGTCCAAGGTCATCGATCTATTGGGCGTCGAGTCCATCCGGCGCTTCGAGAACGGCGACCACGGCGTCTTCAGCTTCGTGGTCAAGACCCCCGAGCGCAGCTACTTCCTGCGGGCCGAGAGCAAGGGCGACATGAAGCGCTGGGTTCGCGGTCTTAAGGATCAGCAAGATCTGTGGCGTGCCAAGCTTGAAAAAGGTAGCGCGCTGCCCGACCCGGCTGTGCGTAGACCCAAACACTATAGCGACTTCCCTCTCGTGCCTCAAGGCAGTTCCAGCAGCCTCCGCGCTTGATAAAATACTTCAGTAGCGCACCAAATCAAATGTTTCCAACCACGCCTCCACGTTAAAAATTTGTAACCTTATAAAAATGTGGAGTCCCAAAAGCTCCTTCAATTTAGGCCTCGAGTCTGGATTTCCCTCAATTACCGCCTTCTATAAACCCGCAAACTTGGCCCAGCCCGGTGCGCTCTCACACAGCGCGCGAATAAGCGCATGTCGCTTCTCCGAATCCTGCAGCAACCGTGCGAGATCCGGTACTAGTCGGCCGACGAAGTCTGGGTCGAAGGAGTCCATTAAATATTGGTAAAACTCGTGTGCCGTGATCTGTTCGTTGCCATATTTGCGCGTGTGTGACGTGAACGACTTCATCTTCTTCGCGTCGCCATTAAAGGCAGCGAGAACAGACTCCAAGATGGACTTGTGCAGTAGCTGTGCCTCTTCTCCAACCACCGGCTCGATGTCTTTAATAGGCAGCGGGACCACCACCTTGTTTCGTCTGCGACCTGCTGAAGAGGATCCTGCTCTCCCACGTCCTTCCGACGGAGGGGATACCAGCGAAGTACGCTGTTGTTTCTTCGACTCTTTCTCCTTCTTCACTTGCTCCTTGAAGCGCGCAAAAGCCTCCAGTAACACACGCTGCTTCTCCTCGTCCGATAAAAGCTTCGCCGAGTTCGGGATGATCTTACTCGCACATTTCGACCCCACACACTGTCGCACTTGGTCACAGAATTCGTCCGCTGTGATCTCCTCCAAGCCAAACTTGCGTGACGTATCTTTGAATTGCTCAATCACTGCCTCTTCGTTGCCTGGCGAGTGCTTCCCTGCCCACGTCGTGATGATGGACATGATCTCGGCATACACCGCCTTGGTCTCCTGTGAGTTCTGCTGCCGTTCCTCTTCTTGTCGCTGTCGCTCCTCGGCTTCTCGCTTTAATCGCTCTGCCTTTTCAGCCTCCGCAGCAGCGCGAGCCGCTGCAGCCTCCTCGTAAATGGCTTGGTACTCCTTAGTCTGGTTCTGACGGTATGCCTTCTTGAACTCAGTCACAAACTCGTCGAGGATAGTAAAGAACTCCATCGGGCCAACCTTCCGTGGATCTTCTCCAAACGAGCTCACCAGCTCTTCATACGACGTTTCCAAACCGTTAAAGTCGCGTCCAAGCTCCTCCAGAACTTCATCTGCATCCTTCGCAAACGGAGTCATCACTTCGTAGAACTTGTCGCCTTCAATGTGATCGTTCTTCGACGCTCGCACTTGGCCCTTCAGCATGGCCAGCTCAGTATTGTACGAGGACAGATCCGCGCGTAGTTGATCCAGAGACAATCTCTTGGCCTCAACGATATGTGGGACTTCTCCAGCGAACGTGATGACGTCCGGGGTATTCTCTTCCAGCTGACGCAGCAAGAAATGCATCAATGTGACACGAGGATCGACCGACTTCAGTGTGTGTAGCTTCATCAAAGTGTCCAGCTTGAACCCGTACGCTCCGCCACGAGGTGTGCTGCCATTCAGGTAGTTTCCAATCGCCAGGATATGCTCCAAGACTCGACGGAACTTGTCGCTCTCCTTCACTTGATCTGTAGCAGCAACCAGCGTGTCTAGCTGCGCCTGTGTCTCCAGAATTCGATTCTCAAACTGCAATTTGTACCTGAAACACTTGATCCGTTGGGTATACCGAGGGATAGTCAGTAAATCTAGGAAGAACTTCTCCACGTTGCCCAGTAGCTTCACGTCTCCGTCGTAATTCTTGAGCATATCAATCTCTTCCAGCGTCGGGGAGATAGAAATGAGCACGTTCAGCACTTCAGAGCCCAGTTTCTGGCCGTCTAGCGCGTAGATGGCGTTCTTTATATCCTCCGACGACATTTTGAAGCGAGCTATAGCGATGGATACATTTTGTTGTCTCTTTGGGTCGAACAAGAGCACCTCCTTGGGCTGGGCAGGGACCTTTTCTGCTTCTTTCTTCTTCTCGTCCAGCTTCTTCGATGCGTCCACCGGGTTCTTGCGGAACATCCACTCCATCTCTTCCACGTCAAGCTCGGCATGCGAGTCATTCAGCTTCATCCAGACAGTGCTGCTGACGACATTGACAGGCACACGAGTCCAGAACAGAGGACGCAGCTCCACATTCGGCTTCACGGTCTCTTTCTTCGGTAGTTGGGGCTCTTCAGGCTTCTTCGCGACAGAATTCTTGGTCAATTTTGAGGCCAAACTGGCTTGCAAAGCCGATGGATCCACTTTCACCGCTTCTTTCGGAGGAGGAAGCCCCGCAAGAAGACCTCCAGCGCTACTACCCGCCTTCTGATTGGGAGATGGAGCGTCAGGCGTGTCTAGTAAGTCTCCATTCAACCCAGCAGCACTCATCTTCATCTTCACTTGCTCAGCCGGCATCCCCATCTTCACCAACTTAAAGAACTTCTCATACGCCGGGTCTTCCTTTACAATCATCACCTGATTCGACGTCGTTGCAGGCGCTGAGCCACCAGATCCAGGCATCGGCGCATCCGGCGTATCCAGCAGGTCCGGATTCAAGCCGCTCGCACTCATTTTCAGCTTGATCTGCTCCGAGGGCATCCCCATCTTCAAAAGCTTGAAAAACTTCGCATACCGCTCGTCATCCTTCACCAATGTGCCACCCGATGTTGCAGCAATTGATGCGCTAGCTGTACTCGGCGCAGCACCTCCAATAATTGCTTCTGGGTCGTCAAGAACTGACGGATCCACGCCTGCAGCTTGCATTTTCAGCTTCACCTGTTCGGCTGGCAGTCCCATCGTCAACAACTTAAAGAACTTCAAGTACTCCGGATGATCTTTCGCAGCGACGCCCGTTCCGTTGCTTGCTGTTGCCTTTTCTGCTGCTGGCTCCGACGCTGCTTGAGTAGCTGGTTTCGACACACTACTGTGGTTCACCTGAGCTTCAGCTGCGGCAGTTGCAGCAGCCGCTGCAGCCGCCGTAGCCTCCGACACGGCACGGGCGTGTTCCTCCTCCCTCTCCAGTCGACGACGCTCAGCGTCCGAGACTTTCCGCTTAAACTTCTCCACACGACTACGCAGCTTCTCGTTCTCAGCCTGCAATTGCGCGACGAGTTCTTCATACTCTTTGGTCTTTGTCGTAGCACCGACATCTGTTTCCGGGGTTTCCTCCGCCTCCGCTTTCTTCTCCATCGCTACAGTATCTTCGGGCTCTTGTTCTGTAGGCGCGTCATCTTCCGACCCATCCGTCGGTTCAGTGGGGGATCCACTGTTCTCGTCGATAACCATAAGATTTGACCCCAACGAGTCTCGGAAGCCTCGATTGCCTCGATCTACTTCGGTCCCCACACCATCCACACTCACAGGCGACATGACCTGTTGCCGCACAGATGTGCCGCATTCAATACAGAATTTGACTCGTGGTGGCAACTCGTAGCCACATTCGATGCAAAACTTGGCCGTGCTAGTCAACTGTCAATCAATAAAAAACATCCGACAGTTAGAACATGAAAAAAAACACCTGGTGCATAGCCACTTCAACTTGCTCCAGATCACACTTACATTCGTTACTTGTGGCGCGTTGCTCGGAGCGAACGACGAGGTCGACGAGAAGCTGCGGCGCTTGCTCACAGTGGGTCGTGAGCCTGTGATCTCGAGCGTAGCGTCGTCGTCCAGGCAGTCCATACAGTACCATTGCGGCCTCGATCGCTCGGACTTCTTGCGGTCGATGGCTTTGCGCCCACAATCCTTGCAGACGGCGATGTGGCAGCTGCGGCAGTGGTGGCGGCGCCGCAGGATGTTGAACGACTTGGTGCACACACCGCACTCGGGCTCGCGCGCGAACACGTCGTCTGGCGCCATGCTGAGTCTGCTGCCGATGGATGTACGCGAGCGCGATGTGGTGGGCGTCGCGGCGGCTGCGGCAGCGGCGGGGCCCAAGCCGTCGGCGTTCGTGGGCGACACCAGGCCTCGGTCCATGAGCTCCTTGATGCGGCTTCTTATCTGACTCTGGAGCGGCGTTCTCCCTCTGGATGTATGAACTCTCGCAGGTTTTGTATGCGTTTTCAGGCGTTTGACGCATGTCGCAGGATTTAGAGTACTTGTCCAACGTGCGGCAGGCAACAAGTTGTTGCCAACAACCCATGATGACGGCAATTTCGTTTTGCCAGCACTGGACGCTTCTGACAGGATGTTGCTGGGGCGGAACTGCCCTGTCGGCATTGCCGACTCGGCAAAGGAAGAGCGGACTGCAACTGCGGAGGAGCTCGTGGCGTAAGCGCGTGGAGCAATCGTCTACATGGGATGGCACCTGCAACTTGCAGGCTACAAGCGAGTTTCACGAGATGTTGCTGTTGCGGCCAGCAAAATGCTGCTGCGACAAAAGGACGGCGGCGAGCCGTATCATATCCCTTCGCTGTCCACATTCTGCTTACCGACAGCATTGCGAGCGAGCCGCAGCCTTGGTGTCGAGTTGTTGGTCAGAGGACTTTCTTCGCACTGCTCTACGTGCTCTCTGGGCACGAAGTGCTCGAAACATGGAAACATGAGTTGGAGCTTTGAGAATGGCATTGCCTGTTTGCATTATTGCATAGTGCTTTCTTTCTCCTTTCGATTTTTTTTTTTAGGATATAAAGCACTTCACCCATAAGCATTTTCGTAGTGGCCTTGCGACTGCAAGTTGCCAGTTTCAACTCAACTGACACCCCCAGCTATGCCAGTGCTTTATTCTCAACCTGGCCCTGGTTGATGTGACGTTTTGTAGTGCAATCACAGCCAACCGTTTTGCCGATGCCTTATTAGTCGACAGTCGACTCGACACCCTGCACGGTCCACCCTGATGGGTCACCTTTGCAGCCTTTGGAGACGGGGAAGCCTTGCGGCGCGAAAGACGGGCAAGGCTTACACGAAGAGCTTGTTTTAGTAAAATCTTGTGGAGTTTTGATCCTCCATTAAGCTTATTAATATTAATAGTGTGTACCTATATCACAAGATTACTTCTTGCAGACTGGTCTTCAACCAGCTCTCTTCAACAAAACTGTTGCCAATCATTTTAAGCAGGTAAACCCTGCATTTTCGCTCAGCAACTTTCCCAGGAATAGAATTGCGCCTGGAAACGCAGCAGCAGCGGACACAAAGCGCTCAACCACTTTAGCTCGTCACGATGCTGCTCACGTTCCTCGAGAAGCTTCCGCTGAGCCAAGGCGGCAAGGTGTTCGTTGGCACGTCTCTCTGCCTGGCCATCTGCGCGTATCCCGTCATCCGAAAGCGTGCGCTGTAGTTTGATTGTCCGTGTTAGCTTTTGCGGTGGCTGAATCATTTTGTTTGTCTTCTGTTTCTGTAGAGCAAAAGGCTGGCCACGACCTCTTCTCGTCCGAGCGACCGCAGGACATCGTGGATCAGGAGGTCAAGGCTCGCCGTGAGAAGCTTAACATCAAGTAGAGCGTTCAGGTCTCTATGGATGCAGTCTTGTTCGATTTCATTTTTTATCTGAAACTACTGAAGTCGCTCTGTGGGACAGAAGGAAATACACTCATGTTCCGCAGGTCCTTCTATTGTATAGTATGAAGCATGGCACAATCATCCTAACAGCTGAGAGAGACATCGCTGTAGCGGCGTTTCACTAAGTCAAGCATTCTCTGCAGCACTTTAGGCCTGCAGAGCGATGCTGAGTTGCAGTTGTAGCAGATCCGACGGCAATTGTCCCGAATAGCTGCTAGATCATTGTTTGCTTGATCTAGAGCTGGAACCTGCTGTTCTTCTCCTGGGTTTTGATTAGAATTTTGGTCTGAAGAAGTTGTAGTTGAGGCTTCAGTGAGATCGATGGGCTCAATGGAGTCGTCACGGGCCAGTTCTTGGTCGTGAGCACATCCACCGGGGCAGTGAGGTCAATCATTGGTTGCACCGCAGGAGCCTCTTGTTGTCGCTCGCCGTGCATGGTGTCACTGGAATCAGAATGGCGGGGCAATGACACAGATTGGAAACGTAGCCATCTTTTGATTTGACGATATAGGTGAACCAGCAACAGACTTTCGATGAAGAGCTAGCTACTGTATTGTGGTCTTGGTTTAATGATACAAGTCTTCCCATCTAAGTAAGCGGTATCTAAACGGTGCTTTCAGTGTATCAGTGTAAAAAGCATAGGTGTAGATAATTGGTACTCCACCTAGCACCCCTTTGATCAATACTTTAAGATTTTTAATGGATTATTGGCGGAACTCTCTACCAGTTCAATCTCAACCTGGGCAATGCTTTCGATAGATATCGACCAAATTAGCAACGTCGCGGCTTGAATGTGTTCGTACCACGGGCGCGCGGCACATTGGGCAGTGGGGGTTCCACCTAAGAACCTCAGTTAGCGCTTCTCTTGAAAAGGTTTTGCCGCAGCATTCGGTCACCACCGGGTTCTCAAACAACTCGTAAGAAATTGGGCACGTGAGTGCTGCCTCTTGCTCGTCCAGAAATCGGCGGTTCTTGTCCCGAAAAGTGGTTAGGTCGTCGTTTGCTTGGTCCAGTGCGCTCTGTAGCGCTAGCAACTTCTGTTTTTGTCTTGCATTTCGACTCGGAAATGGCGCTGTAGTCGTCGTGTCCTCCGTGAGGTCGATGAACTCAGTAGGCTGAGGACTCGTATGGGCGCCGTGTTCACGCGCGTCGATATCCGTCTGAGCGGTGAGATCGACCACTGTTTCCTGTTGCTGCGAGTTCATCTGTGTCAAAATGGCGGAAGTGGATAAAATACAATATGCTCATGCTCGAGGACAAATGTAATTTTACGATAGTTAAGTTTTGTAAAACTCAGGCAAAATGGCTACATCATGTTGTACGATGACACTTGCACTTTAAATTGTCCTGGCCCTTTTTTGAGTAGATAACACTCGTTGCGTAGGATGTCAACGAAGTCACGGAAGTCGTCCACCTTGAGTCCCATACTGTCAGCAACTTCCAGCAAGTCGTCCATTGAAAACAACGAAGTGTTGCGTCTGGCTGCAGCCTTCATGAGTCTTGCAACGTAGGCCTTGACCTTCTTGCTCAGACTCATTCCTCCGCTACGTCCGAAGTCCAGATTCCCATCCTCGGTGATGTACGTGTCCAGCAGACATTCTTGCATGATGTCCACGACGTCTTGTGCGTGTTCCGCCGATACCGTTTTAGCGAGTTCGGCTCGCGCACGAGCCTGAGATAGACGAATCATCGACTCGAGCTGACGTGTAGTGATCGGAATGCTGTCCGTTGGATTCTGTTGCCCTTCACCTGCTGAGCGCAGCTCCAAGTACTTCTTCTGAAGTACTGCAGCAGCCTCAGAGGACAGTCGTGGGTGTACGTAGCGACGAGCGTAGGCGATGAACTTACGCACGAAATATAGGGGAATCGGGTTCATGCTGTACTCGGTTGCGTTCTGACGAAGACGGTGCGACAGCATACGACGCTCAGAGCCTTGAACGCCTTCGTACCCATTTACTGCTTCGTCAGCGTAGCTGTTGGAGCTCCAAGAGGTCGTAGCACTGCTGTCTCGCGTTCGTTTCCTTGACTTTCGCTTGCCACGTGCATGAGAGTTCATCACGTGCTCTGACAACAGTCGGTCTCTCTCTTCGTCTGGTCGGTCTAGCAGGATAAAGACGAGGTCGAAGCGAGAGAGCAACGCCGCTTTCATTTTGAGGTTTTCTCCCACTGAGCGACTGCGGTCGTAGTGGCCACCACTGGGGTTGGCAGCAGCGATGACTGACGTCCGTGCATTCAAGTTGCAGACGATTCCTGCTTTGGCGATGCTGATGCTTTGCTGCTCCATAGCTTCCAGTAGCGCCTGATAGTCGATGCCCATCTTATCGAACTCGTCGATACAGCATACACCCTGGTCTGCCAGAACGAGAGCTCCAGCTTCCAGTGCGTAGTCACCAGAGCCGTCCTTCACCATCGTGACGGTCAATCCCGTGGTTGTTGTTGTGTTTCCACCGACGTAGACAGCACGTGGCGCTACCATTGACACAGCTCGAAGCATCTGACTCTTGCCTAGACCGGGATCTCCAACAACCAGCACGTGGGAATCAGCTCTGCGTACACACGTGGTGTCTTTGTCGTCCGAATTCCGAGTCCCACCGAGTAAAGCCAGGATCAATCCCGCTTTTACGGTATCATTACGGTATATACCCGGACACAGCGAATGCACGAGGTGATCGAAGACGTCGCCCTGGTTGACGATGTGGCTGATTTGCTCCAGATCTTCCTTGGTGAAGTCAATGTCCGATGCTCGGTCTTTATCCTTATCCACCTGAGAAAGCTTGAGGTTAAAATATACAACAACAAGAGCAATTAAATTTGCTCACCTTAGCCGAGTTTTCCACCGAGTTGGCGCTGATGTATAATATATAAAGGCTGTTTGCTTGCGCACGCTTGCCATATCTCCCTTCATGAATCTCCGAGTTGATGCTCTTGACGATTCCGGATATTGTCACCACGTTTCCAGGGATGCACGAGTCCACAAGGTCTTCATACAGTTCCACCTCGATCTACAAACCACATTAGTAAACTGTAGCTCCATCACCGATACGTATTACAAATATTTTACCATTCGTGGCATGCGACCTGGACCCACATCTGTTGTCTCCATTTCCTGCAGTCTAAACGTCAACAAGAATCAGCGTCTATCGAGTACATTAGCCACCTTCCTCCCACTCACTTAATTTTCTGGTAGTCCACGGTATCTACCGACGATCGATTCGGTAGTAACGTTCGTCCTCGACACGGCGAGTTCTCACACCTTTGCGGCGGAAGAAACTTCCCATCTGGAAACGCTCGCGACGTGGCTTCATTGCACTTGGCACACACAAAGTCGCACCTCGTGACGAGTGGCTTAATGGCACTCACTCTCACCACTGTCCCCACGACACTCACGAACTGGTTCACCACATCCGCTTTCAACGCTGCAATGGGCAGTACTGGTGTCACTCCATGTAGGCGAACGGTGATCTTCGTACGATCCACTGGCATGCTGCGCTTCCTAGCGATATCCTCTTCTGCCTCCACTCGAAGCTCATGACGACGCATGCAAAGTGCAATACCGAGACAAAGCAGCACGTCCTCAATGTTCTCGGTTACTGCTCGCTCAAAGTCTGCTGTCCCGGTGCGGATAAGTTCCGTGTAGTGCAGCCACACCACTGTCACGTTCGCCTGCGTCAAGTCACACTAGCACAATAACCGCTGTTACCACAGCAATACTACATTGTTAATTTTGTAGATGATTGGCGTATTACTTGCAGCAGTGGCGCCCATTGCTCGCCGTCGCGGAAGCAGTTTAGGAACGTTATGGACGCTTGGAAACGACCGTCGGTGTCGCTGATGGGGCTGTAGTATTGAGCTGAGCGGGTCTCACCAGGTTGCCGGATGCCGATGTTATGGTCCTCCGGGTAATATTGGCTCCATACACACGTAGCAGCCTCCACGAGGCTGCTTGGGGACGAGCCATACTGACGCATGCTAGGAATTGGAAATGATGGAATCAGGCAAAAACATGAATTGATTATCTGATTCTGATAGTAAAAGATGAGTATAACTTTGGTACTGTTTTAAGAAAACAATTAGCAAGTAAACTTGATCGTTTGACAAATTTTTGATTGTTCGCAGTACATACACTCACGTAGTAACAAAGAGCAGAGCTTGGTGCCAATTAACGGCGCAGCATCCAGCGGCAGTTAAGCCAGCGTATTCTTCGCAGAGTTTGTTGGCTTGCTCAAAATTGCGCCAATTCGTTTTTTACTAGACCGACTCCCCCAGGACTTGTTGAAGTTCATTCCACGAAGTAAATGATTCGTGAGCTGCGCTTGACTGCCGGTATCGAGCAATGCGTCGTCTCGCTCCAGGACGCCCATGCTCCTCCAGCCATCGCGCAAAATCATTCAGTAGATCAGAGCGGGATCGCTGGCACCGCAAAGCGAAAGAACGAGCTCGTCGACCTGGCTCAGAGTTCTGACCAACACGCGGTGACGCTGTTGGACATATTTCAGACTCTTGATTTGGTTAAGTACTGGATCTCCGACGAGAAGCAGCCGATCTTCCTTACAGTCTTTGGCTCCGTCGCTCTTGTTGAGTACTTTCCCGTCGGCTGTCACTGTCTCGTCGACTTCTGTGACCGCATCGTGCAGGGACGCTTCTTTTCTCAGTAGTATAAGTACCGCCTTCAATTGGATGATCTGGTTGGTTATTGAACACATTGTCGAGCATGGAATACTCCGAGCGATGAAGCTGTACGAGAATCGACATGTCTCTATTCGGATGGATGCGCACATCACTCTCGCTGCACAGTGGGCAAACTGAGCTTCGTTTAAGCGACTGCATCAACGCTTGCGAGGAGAACGTTTTGCCACAGCATTCAGTTACAACGGGGTCGACGAACAGGTCGCGAGAGATAGGACACGTCAGAGCTGCCTCACGATGGCTTCGGTGAGCTGCTACAGCATTGCTCGCTTGCTCCAGCAGCTGAGCTCGTTCGTGCTCGAATCTACAAAGTTGCTCATTTAAACGCGCGCTTAGAGCTACATCATTGATTTCATTTGTTACGGTGGTGTCAGTATCGTTCTGCATAGTGGCTTCCCTATTCTCTTGGCTGCAGGTATCAACACTCGGTACGTTTTCATCCTTCAGACGCATTTCGAACAGGTCCCTACTCCTCTGAATTCGCTCGCAAATCTTCTGTTGCTCAGCCAATTGAAACACAATTTCCGTAAGGGCTGCGTGTTGCTTTCGAAAGTGCTGTTCTTGCTTCTGGGCATGTTCTTTTAGCGCCTGTTCGCACTGCTCTCGTGTTTCTTTACTGCGAATTTCACGTTGCAACTGGTCAACACGTTCGTGTTGCTCCCGAAGCTGCTGCTCTTGTCTCTGGATATGAGCTTTAAACGCTTGTTCGCGTTGATTTTGTTCTTGTCGACTGCCAATCTCGAGCTTCAACTGGTCTGCACGCTGGTGTTCTTTTCGATACGCACTCAAAGCCAGGGAACCCGAAAATGCAATACTTAGATTAATACATCGATGTGAGCTGAGAAAATTAATAATTCAATTATTTGCAAAACTTCGCAAGTCACGATTGTAGTTCAGAAACATTATCATCTCGAGCCTGGCTGGAGACATTCGCTTCCGTAGATCAGACAGCACCAGCTTAGCGAGAGAGAAGAAGCGCTCACACTCGTTAGACGTTGGCGGGATGTACGCGACGTCGACGTAGTGCGCAATTGCGTTTCTTGAACGCCGCTCTCACAATAGAACTGGCGGCTCTTGAAGACGACCGTTCGAGATCAGGCGACCTAAATTCAGCGCAGGCTAATTTTTCCGCGACGTTCAGCGCGTCCCCACGACTAGACCTTACTCAAAATTGGGGTTGTTCCCGTTCTTGGCAGCCATAAATTAATAATTAAATTAAAAAATTAGGATTAATTTTTACGCATATTATTTTTTCGGGTTCCCTGCTCAAAGCTTCGTTTAGTTGCTGTTGTAAGTAGTTGCTTGTTGCTTCTTTCAGTTGCAGTGTCTTTCCCAGATTCGCAACATGTTGCATGAGCTTGAATTGTCTCATCACAGACGACTCGCACTCACTTCGAAGATGCTGTTCGAGATCCTTGACCTGTTGCTCGAGGAAATTAATTTGCTCGTCATGGTCAACCTGACTGGCCACTTTGGTCACTTTTTGGGAATGAAAGCCATCGACTCGATGGCTTTGGATTGCATGCGATTTTCTCGAACAAATCCAGCGAAATCGGACACGTGAGCGCCGTTTCCCTCTCCGTACAGTTCTTGCGGCTGATATCCTGCTGCGTCACTTGCTTGCTCCAGAAGTTGAGCTCGTTCTTCGTCGAATGCAGTCCGCAGCTCGTTACGTTGTTGAGTTAGCAGCTGGTTTGAACAGATTTCTCCTGTTATTGTGACTGTTCTCGTTGAAGTATCTTGCCGTGGATCTAAATACTGTCCTTGCTCTTCATCGTAAGCCGCCAGTAAGCCTCGAAGGGACGAGTTCAGTTCCGCTTGAGCCGTTGCCTGCTGTTGCCGACGCACTCGCTCTTGCTCCAATTCTAAGCGTTGCTGTTCCAGTTGCTTCTCGAGACGCTCGATAGTAGCTTCCTGGACCGTATTACTTTGCTCAGCTCTCTCCTGCGTCTCACAAACTCTTTGCTGGTCAGTAATAAACTGCTCCAGACGACTGACGGCTTCGTTCTTGCGTTGAAGACTTCGTTGCGTCTGATGGCTCGGCCCTCGGCCCCGGTACCGCTGATTGAGAATGACGCCGAGATCTAACAGGACGGACTTGGACTCCTCTGCTAGATCCACAAACCGCGCCGAGTGCTGCGTGTGGCGCTGCTGCCCGCGCATCTTCCTTTTTTTTGTTTTTAAGCAGCTTAAAAGTTACCT